>CP106720.1:96290482-96901444 GCA_025503065.1 Gossypium bickii
GTGGTTTCGGAACTACTGTTCCGATTTAGCTAAAACCGGACTGTTATAACTAAAATATCATAGCTTTTCTGTGATTATTACATTGAAATAGCAAGTTGATATAATTTTACATATGCAATAATTTTTCAATTCCACTTTTGTAGTTAAAATAGTGCATGGTCAGTATACCAAATACATAACAGTCTAATGACACATAGCAGACTTTTACCCTTTCTTGCAAAAAAAAAAAAAAAAAAACTCTACCATAGTGAAGAAAATAATTTTATTTTATTGTTAAATAAATGCATTTCTTATTCAGCAGATCTATTTCACATCTCTCTTCTCAAATAGACATTGAAGATGTGCAATAAATTGTTAAGGTTTCTTTTTCAATAAAAGTGATAGAAAAAAAATTTAAAAAGATAAACACATTTTTCACTAAAATGTGTTATTTACGAAGGCTTCTGGTTGAGGTGTTTGTGAGTTAGTCCATCACCTGATCCACTTTGGGAAGGCTTGGATTTATAATTTTCACTCTTAGATTAACTTCATCGTTTATTGATTAATGAAAATTTGGTATTGAGATTACTTTATGTATTACCAAAAATATTGGCATCATTAGTAGTAACATATTATTACCAATTCAAGATAATATTGTTGAATCGTATGTAATTATACAATTACAAAGTTATAAAATTTGTATCCATAATCTTACCTTTTTGTGATCCAAATCACCTACTAGAATGCACAAAATATAATTTTTAGAGCATTATTAAATTTAGTTCGAAAATAATATTAGATTTAATTCAATTTTAAAATATGTTTAAAGTTTTTGTTTTCGTTTATTTTTATTCTAAGGAATAAGTTTCGGTGAGAATAACTTTTCAGTTTTTTTCAATTTCAATATTCAACAAATTTAAACTAATTAGGTTCATTAACATCATTATTATTTTTGTGAAATTCATGTTGATTATTATTTTTATTTCAAAGTACTGCATTGGTAAATTTAATAAAACAATTATCAATGTTAATAATTAACTAAATTCTTAAAAATAAATATAAATAGGTTTAATTTTAAATATAAAAATAATGTAATGTTCAGAGATCACAAATCAAAACCTCCCTTAACGCCAAAACTTCAGCATCATCAGCCTTAACCCTCCGGCCCTTACAACCCATAATACACCCCAACTCATCCCTCAACACCACCCAACAGCTCATCGATCACCATCACCGATTCGCCTCAAGTGGCTTCCAAACTTCATTTATTAGATCCATCAATGTTCATTACAGAAACACATTAAGCTTCATAAGGTAACGAAAAATCTCCAGTGTTACACCAATATTATCATGAATGAACCTACCCCTATAAAAGCATTTTGATAATGAGTTATCAATCCCCCTAAAACAGTCTTCAACACCATTTTATACACTAATAGGTGTATATTGAGAAACATTTTTCAGGAGTTCCCTACAATTCATCTCCCTCAATAGCCTCCCACTCTGAAAAAAATTCCTGGAAGAAAAAGCCATTAAAATTACCATCAGGTCCCGCAGCCTTTTCCACCTCTCCTTCAGATATAGCAGCACACAGACCATTATTCATCTCAGCTGTTACCAAAATTGGAACCACCTCCAGACGCCATTCAAGTCCCTATCCACGTTAGATTGAAACAGTTGTGCCTAAAATTTTTTTTAAAAGCATGATTTGATGGTTACAATTGTTAATTAACTATATGGTCTGCCACCTTATTATTTAGAAATAATTTTTTTTTCAAAAAGGGTTGTCTACCCATTTTGATGGGGTCAATAAAATAATGGTGGCTAGGTAAGTTGTTTGATTAGGTTTAAGTAATTAATTAATCAATTAAAATATGAAGCAAATGCAAACTTTGAGTGGAATTAAATTAAATTATTAAAATAATAATAATAATAATGCTGGCCTTTAACCAACCTAATAATGTCACGAAATCGTCGAGCGTTACTGTAACTATCCAACAACAATTTTAACTATATATATGTAAGAGTAGATATGTTTTTTTCGTATATCATTTCAATGTTTAAATTGAAATTTATACCTCTTTTTATTCAGATTGATACTTGAAATTTGACTTCTAGCTTACATTTTAGTCTAATTTTGCAACTCCGTTAAAAATTAAAATTAGATGACGTCGACCAATCAAATTATTCCACGCCATCTAATTTTAACAAAGTTATAGAAATGAACTAAAAGATGAGAAGGAAGCCATTTTGAAACATAAATACTAAATTAAATATTAAAGGTAAATTTAAGTAAAAAGAAATATGTTCTAATGTATGGAGGACTGAGTTGAAAGTTCAAACTATGAATTATGAAACTGCAATCAAATCAAACTAAGAAAATAAACTATGAATTATGAAACTGCAATCAATCAAACTAAGAAAATAAAAGCATCATTGTAGGAAAAAAAATAAAAGATAGAAATAGGTGATTAATTAATAAAAATAAAGACGAATGTAGGAAAAGAAAAAGCCACTGAATCTGGACAAGGCAACCTGTTTAATCCTTCCTAATATATATTGTTTGGGTCTACTTAAACTATATATTTTATTTAAATTATTGTTTTTATTTATTTATCTCATTTACTCGCATTCGGTAAAAATATGTCCTGTGAAATAAAAGTGAGAGGATCAAATTATATGCCTAATTAAAAATGTGGAGCAAGCAAGCCCCTGCCCCTAAAATCAGAAAATTAAGAAAATTACTTTTTTATCTTTTAAAATGTATAAAATTATATATAAATAATGGTAAATTTGTATTTTAACTCTTTCAAAAATAATAAAATTTTAATTTAATCCTTTAAAAAATTATAAAAATATTAACTATTTGATAAAATTACATTTTAACTTTTATCAAAATTTATAACTTAATTTCAAGTGATGATTATCCCAAACTTCACAATCTTATTTTATTTGATTGGATCTACTTCATTAATCAACATCAACTTCATCATTTCCACATTTATAAATTAATTAAATTATCATCTTCCCCTCTTAGATAGACATGTCCTAAATTTCTTTTGATGTTGATAGTTTGTGTATTCAATTTCCTACCTCAACATGTATTTTCTTAAATTTAAAATATTTTAATTATATACTAAACTATTGATATTATATCAATTAAGTTCTTTTGTTATTGAAACTGTTAAATGACACATCAAATTTTATACAACTAAAATTTAAAATCAAAATTTTATAACAATAAAAAATAATTCGTTGTTGTATAACTTTTAAAAGTAAGAACTAAAAAGAAAAAAAAAGAGAGAAACAGTGAATGAAAAAAATTGTAAAAGCTTTCAAAACCTCAAAATTAATATTTTTAGAATATCCTTTTTTTTACACTATTAATTTTTTTTCTGAAAAATTTCATTTCAAATTGTGTCATATAAGATCTAATGTGTCATTTAATAGTTAAATTAATGATTTTAGTAACATAAGGACCTAATTAACACAATTTCAATAGTTTAGAGATGTAATTAAAATGATTTGAAGTTTAGAAACTATTTAAAATGAGAATCATAATTTTGGAAATGTTTGGTACAATTAAATCATATATATTATCACACATTCACACTCCACATCCTCCTCCTTATCTCATCTCTAGTATTAAATTTCGAATTTTGGCATTAAAATTTACGAGGCATGATTAAAATATTTAAAATTTTTAAGGATTTGATAACAACATTTAAAACTTTAATAGGTCTAATTAATTTTTTTTAAATTGAAGAAATGTAACTTTTTTTTTTGGTGAAAATAAAAGGTTACAAAATCAATAAGTTAAATCCTCATAAGAGAATTCTCAACTAATCTTAAGCCTAGCCTTCTAGAACGAACTGACTTGGCCAGACTATCAGCAACTAGATTTTCTTCACAAGGTATATGTTGAATCCTCCACTATTTTACCATTTTAAGGATAAGATGAATTCTTCCGACGAGTGCAGAATTAGAATTTCCTTAAGAACCTTCTTGAATAGTGTTAACAGCTTCAATACTGTCAGTTTGGATTAAGATCCTTTCGAACCATCTGTCTAAAATAAGATTAAGTCATCTAAGATCCCCTAAAGCTCAACCTCTACCACAGTACAATTGCCCAAATACCTACAGAACCCCATGATCCACCTATCATTATGATCGCACACAAACCTCTAGCTGCTGCAAAGCCTTCATCAAGTGTAATATAACTAATTTTTCAAAAATTCTTAGAAGGAAGTGATGAGAATTTTCAAAAATTTTAAAGATAATTAATTAAAAATTAAAAAAAAATAATCTTTTATGTCACTTTAGAGGGAAACAAAGGCTATGTTTAATCTCATAGTGTGCAATAACTTAAAAATAATAAAATTTTAATTTTAATCTCTTTAAAATTTTAAAAATCATAAATCAATGTAATAACAAAATTGCATTTTAACTAAAATAATAATTCAATTATGTACTGAGAAAATACAAGGGTGTTTTGGTCATTTTCTTTATTTGTCAACTAATTAGCAACATTCTCTTGTTTTATTGGTTGCTTCATACAACGAAAATTTAATTTTATATTACAATGTTAAAATTTTTTCGTTAGTGTAATATTTTGAAATAAAATATATTCACTTTATAACTATGTAATAAAACAAGGACATTGTTATTGAACTAAATTAAATAAAAAAATTTCAACGGTATTAAAAATTGAGTTTATATTATTAAATTTGAAAAATAGAGGGACTAAATTCAAGTAAAAAAAAATCAAATAGACAAATATTAGAGGGACTTAAAACATAGTTTAACATTTTATGTATCTATGAGCAATTAGATTTCTAGAATATTTGACATTAACTTAGCTAAAATTAGTATAATTATATCAAATAAGAAGTTAGAGTTAGCACTTCGCAGTCCATCTTTTTGTTGAATTTTTTACGGCATAATTCATATTTCTATAACGATAATTTAGGGAGGATTCATCACTTTCTTAATTTCAATTATGACAGTAGATACAATGTATTGAGATATACATATATATTTCAAGCACAAATTATCATACGTCTTTAATTGAAATTTAAAATAAATAAATAAGATAAATGTCGGATTTTAATCTTATTTGTAGAATTAAAAAAAATTCCATAATTAATGTTTGAGATAAATATAAAAATTATATATAAATTTTAGTCCAATGTACAATATCATACACGAATTTTGATTTTATGCAATTTTAATTTAATTTTCACAAACCTCTGATATTATCAATATAGCACCATTTTACGTATATATCATATACACATATAATTATAGTAATTCAATATGAAAATAAGCTGATGTATTTAAATCAAAGTTTCATACGTACATATGAACCATGATCAAAGATTCATGTGTATAATTGTGCAGTTGCACTAAATCAAAGTTCATATATCAATTTACACGGGACAAATCTCAAAATTATACATAAACTTTGATTGAATGTACAATTTGATACATAAACTTTGATTTGCTGTAATTATACACATGAAACTTTAATTTATTTTTATATTGAATAAATATAATTACTTCTATATACAATATATAAACATAAAATGATGTTATATTAATAATTGTGTTAATAATTTGTGAGAATTGAACAAATCAAATTTTCATGTATAAAATTATATAAAATCAAAGTTGATGTATACAATTGTACATATTAAACCAAAGTTTATGTAAAGTATTGAGATTTATTCTTTTTTTTTTACACAATGTTTAAAATTACTTATAGCTCCTCCCAACTCATAAATAGGAGGATAATGCACTGAACTCGCGTCTTTCTATATTGACAATAATACACATATTAATCGAATTAAAACTCAATCAATAATTTTGAGATTTATTCTTAATTTACATATGAAATAATAATTCAAAATTTTTTGTCGTCAAACCATGGTTAAACTTTTATACCTAACACATATTATATATATATTGTATACACACACGCATGCCTCAAAAGAGTCCAAAGAAATTGAGAGACCAAATTGGCAAAAAACGAATAAATTTCAACCCATATTAGTTTTGGTCAAAGACGCTTCCGATTGAGGGAGAAAGAAATAGAATGAGAAAAAAAATCACAGTAATAATAAGTCTATAAACATAGGAGTTAATTTCTATTTATGTATCAAATTATATATATGTGTAATCTTTCTTTAAAAATATTAGGGTAAATTACACTTAATATCATTAAAATATTAGTCACACAATTTCAAAATGTTACAAAATGATCATTGAACTATTTGAATTTTTTTTTATTCAAGTTATTGGGTTGTTAAGTTTATATATATATATAAAAGGTTTGACTAATGAGTTCTAAGTGATGATTCCACGAACGGTATAGTAAATCAATACTCATTTACAAGTAGAATAACATATTTTAGATCAAAGTCGATCTGATGATCAATATCGGAGATTGAAGAAGAAAGTCGTTTGGATTTTGGTTTGTAAATTCATTACGTTCAAAGCTGTTTTATGGGAAAAAAAACTAAACTGTAGAAGAGAAGGGGGTGAGAACTTTCGAATGGTACAGGCAATGCAAACAGAGAATATCATACAATAATGATTTTAACGACCCAATGATTTAAATGAAAACTTTTAAATAGTTTAATAGCCATTTTATAACTTTTTAAAATTAAATGATCAAAACGTAAATTTACTAATAATTTAATAACTTTATATGTAATTTATCTACAAAAATTAAGGAGAAAATTTAGATATTTAATGCTAATTAATAATGGGAGAGATTTGACTGATTGGTGATCAATATGGTCAATGAACAAACACCACCGTCCAATTAGAAATATCAACCACATTCACCCCTAAAACCCGGGCTACCTTTTTGAACAAATGACCAAAATTTTTTTAATGGAAATCATGGTTGTCACTATCTAATTTCAAATTTCTAAATTTCAATCGTAATTACGATAAATATGAAATAAAATAAAATATTTTTAAGTTAATACTTTTTTTAATTTCACCGTAATCGGCTGAAAAAGACTGTTGTAAGTTTGAGATTTTTTAAACAAGTTTTGACTTTAATCGATAAATTTGTTAACAATATCAAACTTTTCAACCACTCACTAAATTTGATTGCTGCTTTAGGTTCTTGAAACCCTAATTTTGTAGCTTCATGAACTAGGGGTCCATGGACTTGGAAGTGCAATTTTTTCTTAGCATTATGAATAGAATCAATTTGAGTTTTGAAATTTTTTTAAATTATTTCAAATTAGATAAATTTTAGATCAAATATTATCATCTATCACCATTAAAAAAAGAAGAAGAAGAAAAATGCTATCAACAATAACTTAAACTTGATAGCGACAAGTGCTTGTAGGAACACCAAATCAATGGTTTCGATAATTTTGAGTCACAAATCGAAGATGAAGTCTTAGTTGGGAGACGTTTTTTCGATTTGTCAATACCGTGTTTAGCTAATTTTAAAACAAATCAAACTAAATTTATTTTATTCTAATTTTGAAAATTTTGATTTATTCATATTTTTGAATCACAATAAAAGAATTTAATAGTAAGAATTGCGTGTAGGAACACTAATTCTAGTGTTTTTAATAATTTCGAATTAACCAATTGATTCTTAGTTTAATTGACATCTGTATTATTATCAGGGCAAAAAAACACGAGTTTGAATGCGTTGAAGCGTATTATTTTCTTATTTAAGAATTGATAATAAATTATGGATAGTTTTAAGCATTATGGATAGTTTTAAGTTTGTATTTCTGATTAAAAATAATTAATTGATTTTTAATATTCTGATATTTTAGAGTATGCAAAAGACAAAAGAGGGGATTTGGTTATGGTACTGGGGATTTTTTTTTTTAAATTACAAAATTTCACTAAAATCATTATTAATACTGAATTGAATAATTAGTTAACTAAAATAAATTTAGAATAACCTAAAGAATAGGGTTCCAACCTAAAATATTAAAAACTTCAAGCCCCAACTTCGCTATTTAACCAATACCTTATTCACTATTGAGGGATTTGTTGGTTTGATAAGTGATAAAATAATTCAAGAAATCTGAGTTTTTGTAGTATTCGTAGATTTAAAGTTTCGTTTTTGAATGAATTTAAAATGTAAGTTCAATTGTTAACATTATTATTAAATTCAAATTTATAACAACATCAGTTTTTTGTTACACGGCTACTAAGTGAGTACTTTTTTTTTTATTCCAAAATGTCGCACTAAGGATTTAACAAAATAATATTAACAATTAGAAGTTTCGAAATCTGAAAAAGTAAAAGGATTAAATTTTAAATGTATAAAGATAAAAGGGAGTTAAAACAAATTAACCAAAACTAGGGTTTAAATCCCATAAGAAAGAAGTAATTATGTGGAAAGGGATGGAGAAGACGTGTCCTTTGTTTTGATGCTATGCTTGCTTTTCCCCTCCACGCTCCAGTCCCCTTATGGGGGGTAAGCAATTAAAAAACTTGTCACCCTTTCTACATCAACTATTCAATTTTTTATTACAATTTTAACATCATACAATTCAGAAATTGTTTTTTAAGTTTAGTTAATTCAATATTTGTTGATGTCTGAATAGGTGAAAATCGTAATTGCCCAACAAATTATAGAATGAAAATCCATCCAATATTTGTTTGTTTTAGTGATGACTGATGTTTGGTATGCGTCATATGGGACATACAATACTCCTTTTGCTCCTTCATAATTTAAAACTTTCTATGTTCATTTTCACAAATTCCGATGATATCTACTCTTTTAGATGTAATATCTAAAAGGATTTATAACCCAAACCCATAAATATAAAGATAATATGTTTCAACGTATTTAAACTCGCGTCCTCCTACATTAACAACAATACTCATACCAATCAAACTAAGACTCAATCGACATAAATGATTTTTTTATGTATATAAATGTGGTTGTTTCTATATTGGTTTTCTCATTGTTTTTTTATTTTTTTAATAAATATCTTTCATATGTTACCATCCATTATTGACACATGGCACTAACTAGCATTTAACTGAAAAATAATAATGGAACGAAAGACTAAATAACTTGATTGGAAGTTGGAATAATAATGATAAATTAATGATTAAATTATAATATTTTGAAGTTTAAGGATCATCATGAATTTGATTCATAGTTTAGGACCAACCCGAATACTTATTTACAATTCAAAAGAATTTTATTACTCGTGATTTTATATATATTATACATAATAGAAAATATTATTATTTTTTTACCTAAATAAAAGAAAGAGTTGTTGAGGATTTCATGTTAAATGAATCTAGAATTCTTTTTGGTACTAAAGCAATAACTTAGTCAACATTGATAAAAAAAAAATTAATACCTTATCAATTTGGGGAGAAAGATCATATTAATAAGGTGGCTAGAAGATGCACATTGGGACTTCATTTCTTCTCTCAACCGCCTTTACAAGTGCAAGATATTTTGTCTACTGATTGTTGCATTACAGTTTAATTTCCTACCTTTTGGTTCAGCTTTGAATCTCAACTTCCTTTTGTAAACCCCCCAAAAAAATAAAAAATCATTATCATTAGGGCTCCAAATAAAATGTTAGTCACTGCTCCCTTATGTTGGTGGCTGTGGGAAGATAATAAGACTGAGTTCCAAATTAAAAGCCATAGCTGCCATACTATTTGCTAGTCAATTTCTTTCACGAAACACATGTTTGTGTTTGAGATTAATTTTCCAGTCATCAATAATCATTCTTTTGACATTTCGTAGAACATCATTGTCATAATCCATCTCACCCTTTCCACAAACAAGGTCGTCATCTTCCTTGCTAATGCCAACCCATAATGGATACCTCGTAATTCAACTTCGACAATACTACACATCCCTATATTTCTTGCAAATCCTGAGTGTTAAATACCATTTTCATCTCTGACCGATTGGTCATTGATAAATATATTGGCAATAAATTTTTTTTTAAATAAAAAAGAGTTTCACCCTATAACTTGACAACTAAGTTCACTTTCATATCTATCTATATATTATTGTCCAGCATTAAAATTTGATGGTGTGATACAATCTCAAAATGTCAATTCATCAAACTTTTACATTTTTCAAGTGCATGGACCAAAATGAACTTAGTTATTAAATTTAGATATAATGTAAACATTAAAAATACAAATACCAATGTGGATTAAATAGAATGATTTAATGACCTAAAAATACATTAACCCTAAAAACTCTATCACATTATAAATAAATGAAACATAATTACATTATAATAAATTTTAAAAAGAACTCAAAGCATAATAATGCATTGGAAAAAATTGAGTGAAATTATCTTATAATGGCATTTAAATTCTTTGCATCATGGTCCACCTCAATTTAAACCAAAGCACACTTTCTTAGGGTTTAACAAAAAAAATTATTTCTAGTTGATATTATAACATTGTGGAGTAACATTTAATTAATACAATAATTTAATGGAACCTTTTTTTGCCTTGTGTGCAGGGTACTTAAAAAGCATTGAATTAATCCGGCTCCTATACATTAAGTTAATAAAAAAATTAAACTTAAAGAAAATCAATAAGAGAATTACTAATAAATAAAATAATTAAAAATATTTTTTTAGGGATAAATATTGAAACTATATATGAAGTTTGATCTAATGTGCAATATCGTACATGAACTTTTTTTCTCTGCAATTTTATACATAGAATTTTAGTTTGATTCAATTTCCAAAAATCACTAGCAACATTATTGAATTAGCACTATTTTACGTTGGAAATTACATATACAAAAAATTACATTAATCCAATATAAAAATAAATTTATTTATTTATTTCTTTAAATGTGTATAATTGAATCAAAATCAAAATTTTATGTACACATATGAACAGTAATACAAATATCATATACATAATTACACTAAATAAAAAATTATATATCAAACTGTATATTAAAATAAAATTAATATTTATACATTTTTATATAAAACTTTAATTAAATATTAAAAATTATATAGAATGCTAGAATTTTAAAATATTTTCTTTTGGAAGTTACAACTAACAATCTTATCGAAGTTACCATTAAACTCAATCATTATGAGTGCTAAACAAAATAAATTGATTCAAGAACTTAACTCACCTACATATGATTTACAAAGGTGGGAGTCGAACTTGGGATCACAACATTGCCATGTTCGAGTCACATTGATGTAAACCATACAAGATTATGTATGGTTATTGTCTTCTCAGGTACTTGACGAGATGCTCTCAGTTTGCGAACCGATCACCATTTTTTTTAGGCATTCGAGCATTTGACAGAATTGAAAGTCCTTGAAAATTTAAATATATTATACATTGATTTATTGAACGTTAATATTATGCATTAATTTATACTATTCTTTTTAAATATTTTAATTTTTTAAAATCTAACTCAACAATCAAACTTTATCGGCTTTTCCCAAGAGATTTAACTTTGTCACTAAGCTAATGTGTCATTGACTATAATAATTAATAACTACCCCCAGTTTCAACTTTCATATGTCCAAATAAAAAAGGGTTAAATTAATATTTGGGACTTGAGCTTTGCAATTATTTTTATATGGGGGATTGAACCTTTTTTCGGATCAAGTTAGTCATTAAACTTGGCAATTGCTCCTATAGTAGGGCTTGAATAAGGTAATTGTTCTCATATTGGCGCCTAAACTATTTTTTTCTTCAAGTTAACCCCCCGAACTTGGCAATTGTTCCAATATTAGGGTTTGAACTTGACAATTGTTCACTTATTAGAACTTGACAATTGTTCACTCATTAGAACTTGAACTCATAGAAATATTATGGGCTAACTTGGACAAAAAAAAAATGTTCAGGCTCAATTGTAGAAATAGTTGCCAAGTTTAAACCCCAAAAAATAATTTAAACCAATAAAAAAACATGACTTGTAATTATATACTACAGGTCCTTGTTCTCTTCATACGTTTGAAATCTAGTCCTACTTTTATTTCAATGAATTTAGTTCCTTTACTTTTCGAATTTAGAAATAAATGTCCAATTCTTAACGTCGTTAAAATTCTTATGTTATACTCAAATTCATTACAACAAATTTTTTTTTGTTACATGATAATTAAGTGAGTATTATTTTTTAATTTCAAATTATTATTTTAGTTAATTTAGTAAAAAAAATACTAATATTAATAATTGAACCTAAATTTTAAAAACTAAAAAACTAATTTCTAAATATAAAAAAAATACCGTATTAAAACATATTTTAACCTAATTAAAGGCAGCTTAATATTGACCCGACATACCTTCCAATTATAATCCTTTGTGATTAAACATCGGTTAAAATGTCAACCATTTGCATTAAATATTGGTTAAAATGAATTATAAAGAAAGGGTTAAATTATTTTGAGGTCTGGACTTGATAATTATATCATGTTGGAGCTTGAACTTTTTTTTTTCTTCAAGTTAGTCATTGATATTTATTTGAAAACTTTAAAATTCAGGTCTAATATAGGAATAATTGTCAAGTTCAATACCCAATATGAGAACAGTTGCTAAATTCAAGCACTAACTTGGACAAAAAAAAGTTCAAATCTCAATGTGAGAATAATTGTCTAGTTCAGACCCCAATGTGAGAGTAATTATCAAATTTAAAGATAAATTTGGATAAAAAAAGTTCAAATCCTAATATAGAAATTATTGCCAAATTCAAACCACAAATAATTATTTAACCCATAAAATAAAGTATAATTAATGTTCTATTTTTAAAAAGAATAGTAAAAGTATATATTGAATATATAAAAAAATATCTAAAATTAAAATTAAATATGCATTCAACTGATTCAAGTGCCTTCCAATATAGGGAAAGGTAGCCATAACTACGGTTAATAATGAAGTGGATTTGGGGAAAGCCAAGATCGGTCTTCAACTCGCCCCTTGCATATCTGATCATCGGTTGGGTAGGTGCAAAATTTAGGTCCGTTTTTCAAGTTTAGATTTGTCTCGGTCCGAAAAATGAGCCTAAACTTCTGTTCAAGTCTAGTTTAAATTAAAAATATTAAATTTGAGCTCGAATAAAACAAACTTAAAACATTAAAATAAATATTCCCCAATAAATTGAAAATACATTAAAAAAGTTTTTCCACTTAAATAACACTAAAATAGTTAAAACTTAACAAGCAAATGCACCTAAGGGCATATCGGTTGAAGCAGATTCTTCTTTCTGATTGATCAATCAAAAGCCCTTCCCAAATTGTACAAGCTTCTTCTAAAGCATACGAGTTTCTGGATGTAGATGATGATATCTATATAGATGGATTCATATAATTTTTATATATATTGTACAATGAAGTACCACATGAGTGGATATATAGGAATCCAAATCTGTTGAACCACTCATGTTATGATCTTCTACATCCTAGGTCTTCCCATTCCATCATCTGGCTTATGTTCTTCATGTAGCATTCAGACCGAATGGCTTTATGAAATTACGTCGATACTTCTACATATTATGAGTAATGTAGGAGACATCTCTATTTATCCCCCAGGGAATCTTTAGAATTACCATTGCTTAGCTTTCAATTCGCCTCTAACCATCAAATGAAATGTGAATAACTCGTCCTCCTCTATTTGAAATAAAGGGCACTTCTGGTTCTATTGGTGCTTGAAACAATTTTGTCTTCTCCATATTACTATATCTCTGGAGTCAGTTTGAGTACCTCTATAGGATAGATCTCAATAGAAAACTGAAGAGTAACAGCAACAAGTGATTGAGTTCAGTAGTTCATTGTATAACTCTAGAATAATAGCAAACTTAATAATAAAACAAGAGATATACAATATCTAAATAATAACAACAAAATAGTAGCAATATAATAGTGAAATGACAATAACAAAAAAAATTACGCTGATTTGGGCCAAGCCTAAGCCAAAAAAGCCTACTCAAGACTCAACCCGTTTAAAAAATGAACTTTTTTTTTTGTCCAACCCTTCCACTTTTGGGACCCATGGTAGGTCCAATACGCATATATGCGTAAAATATTTCCAAATTATTATAAACAATTTAAATTAATCTCTAAATTTCAAAACAACATTATATCTATCAGGTTATTCCTTTTAACCTAGCCATGAATTTAGGTATTATATCAGCTCAAATTTGACTTTGAACAAATTTATAATACTTGAATTATAAACACATGCGTAGTTATTGTATGAACAACTTAATAAAACCGTATTATAAAAAATAATAGTGTCAAAAAAATTACCCGTCAAATCTAAATTGTTCATGTAGTGTGTATATATACATTTACAATTTTATTCTCTGTGTTTTAAATATGCTATAAGCAGAGACAAAGATAGGGGCTAACCAGGGCCTTACCCTTAGTTTGGTAAATTTCTTGTATGTCCCTTGAAATATTACAACATTCTATTAACAAATAAGGAAAATTTATAATCCCCTCCCCTCAATTTCTAAATATCTTAAATTACATTGAAAAGTAGAAATTTTGATATCATAAATTTAATTGTAATTTTAAATAATTATATACCTATTTTAATTATATCAAATAGATTATAGTGTTTTTCGTAATAAGTTAATAATTCCTACTAAATTTTTACATATAAAACATACCTATCTGGGTCGGCTTATTAAATGATAAAACTATATTTTTAAATAAATAAATTATAAATTATATAAATATTAATATAAAAATAATTTTTAATTATTTTTAACAATAAAATTGGTAATTAAATATAATTTAAATTGGGCTCGACTAAAAACCTATAAAAAATCAAATTGTAATAGTCCGTAAATTTAGTCTCACCCTTCATGATATTTCTAGTTTCGTTTATGGCTAAGTTACATTTGAGTTGTCACTTAACACTAAAAATTTAATGGCTAAACTAATGAAAGTACATGATTGATATGTTACTTGTTATACTCCTAGGCATTACTTGCACCGCAATGAAAGAGCCTACGTTGTTATTGACATTTAGTAGGCAACGCAATGATACCATTGTCGCAAATCTATTGTGGACACGATTTGAGTTGTCACTTAACACTCAAAAAAATTATGGCTAAATTAATGAAAGGACATAATTGATACAATACTTACGATACTTGTTATACCTTTAGGCATTACTTGCACCACAAAGAAAGAGCCTACCTTGTTGTTGACATTTAGTAGGCAACGCCACAATGCAATGCCATGACACCATTGATGCAAATCCACCAAGGATAATAGTCACAACGAGATCAATCTCATTTAATGATCCAAACTCTCCAAATTCACTAACCTCCTAAAAAGTCATATTCAACTTATACCCTAAATCGGGCATATGATTCGACCCTACAAGAAAGCTAGCATGAGATGGGGTTAATTTCAGACAATTCTTCATCTATAAATACCTCTCTCTACTCAAGAGAAAGGGAAGAGAGGGAAAAAAATCCCGAAACTCTGTTTCAATATCACCCAAGCATCTTTCAACTACTAAACTCAACGGCTCTCCGCACTTTAAAAGGTGAGAACCATGTTTAGCTCGATAGCTCTTTGAACTCTAGGAAAAGTCTGAGTTGCCCCCGTTGTAGTATCCAAGACTCTATTATAACTTAATTGTTATAACAATATTTAATACTTTAAAGACCCGTTTGAAGTTCTAAAATAAAATAAAATTCTAAGTTATAGTTTAAGGACTTATGGTGCAATTAACTTTATATACTTATATATGTATACTTATTGATTAATACATTAATTGCTAAAGCCTCCCTCCCCATTGAGAGAGCGTAGAGTGGAACATATATAGAATGGTTGTTTGCTAATTGCTTGCATGCAAGTGGCAGATACAGAGAGACATAATAGAGTCATGCCCACAGCTTCCCCAAAGCCGCCTAAACAAATATTATAGCACCCTACTTAGTAACAACATTTTTCAATTTTTGTTGAATTAATTAACTTCCTATTAGACTTTTTTTTATTAGTTACAAAGGTAATTATTTGATAATCCAGGAGTAAAATTTTTTAATTTCACAAACGATGTTAAAAAAAATTATCATGTATCTTTAAATTATATTTAAAAAATAATAAAACTAAATAAACGAGACACGTCCCGATTTTTTAGCTTTGCTTGTAGAGTAAAAAACACTTCACAATTTAACAACTTTCAAAATTTTTAAAAAAAGTATGGAAAAAAACTAAATTTGACCAAATTAAAACATAAAATACTAAATCCACAGATTAAACATAATACAAGGACTAATAGCATAATTTAACCCTTTTTTCTTTTATCCTCCATTTTCAAATACCAACCTCCGTCTATAAAACCCTCCCCACTTTTAGCTATCTTCCTTGGATTAATCCTAACTCTCTTTCTATCTGTTTACTTCCCTTTTTCTTCTCTGTCTCAAAAGATATTTATCTCTATCATCATCATCATCATCATCATCATCATATATATAGTTTTATAAATTACAAAATATATATACCTTTATAATATCAGTCTCCCCATTAAAGGGTTTAAAAGAATGGATGTTAAAGCAAAGGGAAACGTACGAAGGGAAGAGGAGGATGATCAAATAGAGCTGAGACGAGGACCATGGACTGTTGAAGAAGATTTAAAGCTCGTTAATTACATTGCTGCTCATGGTGAAGGTCGATGGAATTCACTTGCTCTTTTCGCAGGTAATATTATATTACTATTACTACAAATATTCTCCTTTTACTTGTTGCTTGCGAGGTGGTCTTGTTTTCATATCTCCATGTAATGGATATGGATTTGAGTTCGCCATAGACCAAAAATTAACCTCCAACTTCATTTGTTTCCCTTTTTCCCTCTTTTTCTGACAAAAGTGTGAAGTTTCCGACAAGAAAAAGAGAGAAAAATCTTGGGTTTTGATTCTTTTTTAGACGAGGGATAAATTTCATCAATTGGTCCTATATTTCATTAAAGCTTCAATTGAATCCTCGAATGGGAGCATCCAACTATCGTTCTAATCAGGTCCTTTTGTCAATTTATAGTTTTGGACTCAATTGTTAGCATGGAAAGGATCAATTTATAGCTTTGGACTCAATTTATCGTTCTAATCATGTCCTCAAACCAATCATATCCAAACTGAGGAAATGACTTGATTGGAATGATAATTTAACTTGAGGATTCAATTGAAATGTTTTGAAGTTTAAAGATTGATTTAGAATTCTACTAGTAATTTGAGAATGCTTGATGCAATTAACCCTATATATAGTTTGGACCAAATTGTAAGAAAAGAAAGTAAAAAGCTGCATGTTCCATGGAAATGCTCGAGATTTGGGGCTTTGAATGCGAGGTTCATGATGTTGGTATCGTACAGGGAGAACCTAATCATCAAAGCATATAACTTTACCAAAAAATTTATTGTATCTAAATATAAATATCCCAATGACATATATTTATATTTATATGCCACCGTATATTTAGGTTTGAGTTTCATCGTACATAATTTTTTGTCATGTGTGGGCTTTAGCTTAGTGAGTCAAATTTAATCTAGATTGTTTTGGTTCTTACTTTATTACTCGAATATGTATTATTTATAATTATATTATAATTAAAATGAATTTTACTTATAAACTTTCTTAAATATTTATAGGTCTCAAAAGGACGGGGAAAAGCTGTAGATTGAGATGGTTAAATTATCTTCGACCCGATGTTCGACGTGGAAACATCACCCTTGAAGAACAACTTTTGATTCTTGAACTTCATTCTCGTTGGGGAAATCGGTAATCTTTTAACTCAGTTTAATTATGATTTTAGTCCTTTTTTATGTTAAAATTCAAGATTTAATCGCTCTATTTTAGTTTGACATAATTAATTCTTTCTATTTCTATAAATAACACAAATTTTTTTTATATAAAGTTTAGTTCTTTTAGACACAATTTACGAAGCTTTTTAATTTACTATTATAGATGGTCCAAAATCGCCCAACATTTGCCTGGAAGAACTGACAATGAGATAAAAAACTATTGGAGAACTCGTGTCCAAAAGCATGCCAAGCAACTCAAATGTGACGTGAACAGTAAGCAATTCAAAGACACCATGCGATACCTATGGATGCCAAGGTTAAATGAAAGAATTCAAGCCGGCATCGCCTCCTCCTCCTCCACAACAGCCACCGCCATGGGGCAAATCGTTATACCACAAGTAGCCCTAAGTTATAACACCCTTGACAATTCCAGCACCGCAGTCTCGTCGAAGACTCAAGTTTCACCAACATCGAATTTTTCCGATTGTTACGGTAACATCGTCCCGATTAATGAAAACCCGAACCCGGATTACTTTCAGGCTAGCCAAATTAGTTCCTCTAATGATTACAACCATGGCATGGATTTCCAACCATGGTTGCGTGGAGTTGATAATATTACATCAGATCATTTCTTGGATTGTGATGATTTTTTGTTCTTACAACAGCAATTTAACTTCAACATGTGAAAAATATATCAATCAAATAAATTGATATATATAGTGAGGGAATTTTCAAGTAAAATTTCGAAAAAAAAAAAAAAACAAATATGAAAATATAGGGTTTGATTTGTCTAATTGTGTATCAACTTTAGTTTGTATTTTGTAACCATCTATTTTTTCTATTTGAGGGGTGGGGGAAAATTGTAATTTAAGACTTTTGTTGTTAATAATAATCACATTCATTCATATTAACTTCATCTTATTTTACTTTGAGTTTTCTTTTTTTTTAAATGATTTTTAATTAATAGAAATTTAGAATTTGTTTTTGCTTTTTTATACTTTATTTTTATTTATGAAAAATAATTCCATTTTATATTTTTTGAAAATTAAAAAACACGTCTGCATAATAGAAATAAAATTTTATTTTTAATAATAAAAATATGAAAATATATTCATGCCTATTTTCCTATAATAGAAATATGAGAAATAGTCCTCAAACATGGTAAAAGATTATTTTGATATTTAAACGATAATATTTTTGTCTTTATATTGATATAAACCAATGTTAATTCATTATAAATATAAAGTTAAACGTTTTTATCTTTTGATAAAATGTAAGGATAAAACTAAAATATAAAATTGAACCGCGTGTTGACCTGATGGTCAAGGTGTTTATCATCCTATGTGTGACTTGAGTTCTCGTCATGCTTGCTGTTAGACTTTACCCTCTACTTATAATTCACCAAAAAAAACCCAAAACTAATATGAATAGAATAAATTACAATTTACCAGTTAATTCATTTGGAATAAAATAATAATTGGTTCCACTAAATGAGTTCAATTAAGAGCTATGATTAATATATAATATTCTTTTGGAGATCATGTAGTTGTCCATGGGGCATAAACCATAAGCTACTTACACTACAAAAATGGTAATTAAAAGGCCTTTAATTAAACTTAATTAACTATCAATCTATTAAATAAATAAATAAAAAGTATAAAGGGCGACCTGGCGGCATTTACGCGTTAAGTTGGCCATTATTAGACTTTTTGGGATTTTAGACATTCAACCTCCAAAACCAAACATAAAATAATTTTTCAATCCATACTTTGAATATTGTATACATGAATTTTAATTTAATGTAATTATATATGTGAAATTTTAATTGTAGTTCAAATATATATATATATGAAGATTTAATTTTGATTTAATCATACATATTTAAAAAATAAATACATCAATTTATTTTTATATAGAATAAATATAATTATTTATTTTTACAATATATAAATATAAAATGATGTTATATCAATAATTGTATTAATAATTTACAAGAATTAAGTCAAATTAAAATTTCATGTATACATTACACATTAAACCATAATTCATGTATAATTTTAAATTTTATTTATTAGGTTATGATATAATTTTCTTAATTTTAATGCTTTTTAGATTAGTTTATATTTTTTATTCTCAAAGTGCTTAATACTGTTCAATCCAAATTATCAATAATTGTGAATCAGAACCTTTTTTTTTTTTTTTCAAGAAATCATTGAGGAAGAAAGGGTCGATAAAATATTATTATTTGATATAATTAACATATATTAAAGTAATAAACCCCATAATTTTTTTTAAAGAAAAATGAAGTGGCACGTGTGGAGGACAACGCGAAAGTGAAGCACGTGATGGAAGAGATAGAGAGGATGGCGGCTGGGAATCTTTGTAGGGCGCGTGGCAATGGGAGAAGCCACCGTCGTGGTCCCCACCGAGTTTGTTTGTTAAATTGAGGACACGTGTTTATTATGGAAATAAAATATAGTTAGTGGAGAGTTGTTATAATTAGAGTTACAGCCGCAACTCTTGAAACAGTTCCATCAGACTTATCTCCTGGTCTTATTTAGTCCTTGTACAACAACAATTTAATACCTATTTACTATTTAGTCCTTCTAAAGAGGAAGGGAAGTATAACTGCTAAACCCAAATAAAACTTAAATATAAAATTCACCCAAAAAGTATACCTTTCTTTTCGCGTAAGATTTCTTTTATAGTAATAAATTAAATATAATTATGTAGATCAAAGCATACAAATAATAAAATAGGGTTTAACCTCAATTTAATTCAATTAAATATATATTATCAAGATTATATCTAAATAAAATTCATCTCAAAATTCAAAGTTATCAAATTAGGTAATCCGAGTTTTAGTATGATTTGAAAAATACAACCCTACTTGCATTCATATTATTTTGAATATATAAGAATTTAAACCCTTCATTCTATTTCCAAAAAGAATCTAAACCCTTCAACTTTCTATTAATCTTTCTACAAATATCAAGATTTTCTGCAGCAGCTACAAGAAAGCAAATAATGGAAATATCTCATGAGCAAGATCACGTTGATGAAATCTCTCAATCTCATTTTGAAGAATCTGTGGATGATTTTTTAGAAGAAATCGATGACGACGAGGATAATTATCAGTGTCTTTTAGAAGAAAACGACGACGATGATGGTGATATTGATGACGAAAATTACATTGGTGATCGTCAATCTCAAATAGATACTTGGAATTTTGATGATCACCCTTTGTTCGAACGAGATTATCGTTGCCTCCCATTATCTTTCCACGACAAAATAAATGATGATTTATCAGTTGGTAATAGAATCATTATGCCCTCCGTGGATCTTGAATTTATCATAGAAAATCAAGTCCCCTTGCCTTTACAATTCGAGATTCATAACTTATCGGAAGGGAAGTTTTCCCATTGTGGGGTTCTCGAGTTCAGTGGACATGAAGACGGTGTAGTGTTCTTACCAGATTGGATGATGGAAAACTTGCAACTAAAAGCATGTGATTTCGTCTATATGAAGAATAAAAAGCTAGAAAAAGGAAGTTACATCAAGATTCAACCACACACAAGTGATTTTATTTCTATTCCGAATCCGAAAGCTGTGTTGGAAGAAAATTTACGTAAATTTTGTTGCTTAACAAAGGGTGATACCATAATCATCAGCCACGGGAGCAAAAGGTTTTATATTGACATAGTGGAAACTAAGCCCGACGATGCTATTAGCATTGTGGATATAGACTGCAACGTTGATTTCGCTCCTGCTTTGGATTACGAAGAGCATGCAATTCCCGTTTCAATTAATTTTGGTTTAAAGAAGAAAGAAGAAAAGGAGGACGAAACTCAGAAATCCGAGTTCAAACCTTTCACGGGTTTAGCTAGAAATTTGAATGCAGAACCATGTTGCAGTCCTTATCTACCTAAAATCGGCAGAAATAGGGAGGTGGGTGAAGCAAATTCAAAGAGAAGTTCAATCTGCAAATCAGAGGTTACGAGTCAGAATAAAGAAACTGAGGGTAAGCCAAAGTTTCAAGCTTTTACAGGGAGGAGCTACACATTAGAGAGGTGACCTCAGAAGATTTTATTCATCAAAATCTTAATATTGATTTTTAGGGGTTTTTTTTCAATTAGATCAAACGTTTTAGGTTTTTTTTTTTGGTTTAATTTTATTTTTAATGCTTTATTCGTTTACCTATAAATGTTTTTATTTAATAATATTAGGAATATAAATTATCAAATACAGTTTCAATAAGTCTTTTTAATTGCGTAATTATTACCTTGCGGGTTAAATGTTTGGTTAAATATTATGTAGGGTAAAATAAGTGGATCAAATTGTAAACGCATGCATATCTACTATATAGACAATTTAGATTCAGTCTTATTAATTTTTATTAGCACCGTTCATTTTTTTTAATTAATACTTTTTAAGTTCAAGTTGTCTATAAGGTAGGCACACACGTGTTTACAATTTAATTTATGTATTTAAATATGTTCAATGTCAAATCTAAATTGACATTTAACATCTAATTAAATAAATTAATGAAAAGATTTGATTAATGCAATATCGATAAATTAAAAACTGAAGAAATATTTTAAAATATAAATACCAATTTGAAATATAGACAATAGTTTCAGTTAAATTGTGAACTTTGATTTTTTTTTTTTTTTAAAAACAACAATTTACAACATAAAGCATTTATGTTAACATGATGATTTGGAATGGATGTTGAAAAGAAAAAATATTGTCAGCATATTAACTGAAATAATTAATGATAGTTAACTATTTATACTAATTAATGACGTTATAAAAATAAAGAGACCAAATCTTAAACATAATAGAGGGACCAAAACCAAATTTCACCTTTAATAGAAAAAAAAAAACACATGAATAAAGTGAAACCACCATCACATCTAAATTTATGTATGAAATTAATATATATATCAAATTTCAATACTGAAAACATCCTACCGACCACCTTTGAATATCCATCCACATCAACACATTCCACCTCTGCAACCCAACATCACATCCTCAGCAGCAACAGCACTAAACCTTTTTTTTTTAAAATAATTATTATTGTTCCTTTTTCCACTCACAAACCACCTAGTGGACCAATGGCAAATCCCCCCCAAAAGTGAAGGGGTCTAATCCAAAACTGCAACTATCAATGGTATGCTCCTCACTTTCATTTCTCTGATTTCTTTATTGTATTTGGATTTTTGACACAAAACCCACTCTTGTCTCATGTTTTCAGTTTAATTCCATGTTAGTCCTTCCACTATGTCGAAAATTTGAATGTAATCCCTTTATTTTTATAATGTTATTAGTTGGTATTGTCATGTGATTAAATAATGTAGAAATGTGAAAATAAAACCACAAGAGCAGTTTTTGGTAGACGACAATAACTAACGTGTTATGAATTTGGAACTATTAATAAAGTAAAAAGATTAAATCTAAACTTTCTACATAATAAAGGGACTAAAACTGAAATTAAACTTATTTTCCGAAATCAGATTAAAAATGCACTACTACTGGATTAAAATGCTTTTCAATTAGGGATTAAACTACATCAAATAAATTAATACAACACAAACCAATTTTCCATCCCAAAATAAACAAATTGCTTTTGTTGCTTGCTATGGGGGGGATGGGAAGGGATGACAGGCCAAAAATCCCCACATTGATATATATATATATATTTTAAGTTGCTTTGAAAAGATGAAGGCGACCGTCCCCAAGCCTTAGAGAATGGGAAGCCTTCTTGTATTCATCCCAAGTGAAAGGCCTATAAAGCAATGGTTTGTGGGGGGTGACCAACTCTATAGGTGGAGTGAGGCATGTATGGAGTGGTGGTGCCCCAAAATAGGCCATTGACATTCTGGACTTGCTGGTGTTTGTCACCATGGCTCTGTGTCTCACACTCATGAACCTCCCATTAGTCATTGCCTTCAAAAAAAGAAAAACCAAAATACTATTATTCTATTGCTATTGCTATGTATTGTAGCTTATAGTAAGAAACTTTAAACTTGAATAAATCCCTCTCTCTAAAACTTGGTCAAGTATAGCGTAAAACAATAATAGTAAATAGATCGGATGAAATTGGGTTTATTTAAATTTTTGTTAGTTGGAATTCATGGTATTTGAAGATTGAGATCATGATAAAATAAATCATTCGGATTTGAGATTTAAGTTATTTAAAGTTAGATTATTATAAATTTGGGTTATTTCATATTTAGATAGTTTAATATTCCGAGTCATTTTCAAGTTAAATTAGCTTGAATTTAAATCAATTTAAGATAAGTTCAACAGAAAATAATTTTGATTAAATGAGAAATCTTTATTTTAGCCCTTCTTATAAATTATAACGTTCAATTTAATAAAAAAAATTCATTATCAACCCCTCTAAGATATTAACAATTTTAATTTTAATTCTCATGTTTTATAATCTTATCTTAAACTCCTTATAAAAAAATCCTAGCTCATCTCTATCACTTCTATCCTCCAGCACATTGAACTAAAACGTGGCAGTCGATACATTTTTGTTGTTTTTGTTCCTCAAAACTCTGAATCATCATGACCCATGTTTGTTTCTCGAGGAAAGAAAAGATATTAGGGTAACCGTTAGAAAAACTTTCTGGATTCTATAAGTTTTTAGGCAGATGACAACATCTATATATGATAACACCTGTCAGAAAACCTTTTTCTATCAGCTCCATATATTGTCAAAAAAAAAAGAAGAAGTTAGCAGGTATATGATTATGACAAGAGAGAAAAATATAATAAATGTAACTTTATATTTTAATAATTAAATTGTATTTATTTTATTTATTCAAATAATAAATAAATTAATTTTTATATATTTAAATCAAATGATAAATTAATATTTTGTTAAAAGAATTATTTATTTTTATTGTTAAAAATTAATTTTTATACTTATAATGTGTCACGTATAATTATCGAATTTTTTTCACTTTAATCCTATGAACAAATATTATTTTACTCATTTTTAAGTAAAAAAGCAATATACGTTGACACCTAGCTTTTCCCGAAAGAAAAATTAAAAAGAAGATAGAAAAATGGAACCAAACCTGTAAAACATCACCAACATTAACACAGAAGGCAGTAGGGTGAGGAGGAACGGGGACCCACACACCGTCATCCTCATCATCAACTTGGGATTTAACTTGCAAGCCACCCACATCGTTGGATTTGAGGATGGTCAACATCTGAGGGTCAGTATGTTCCCCAAACCCAACCTTATTAGCATGGAATGAAGGGTCTTTGTTGTTGCAGAGAATGGGTGGATAGTGATTGAGCCTGAAAATGGAGTCGTTATCAACGTCCTTGATCATCTTACTGAACACTGATGAATCATGGACCCTCAGTCCCTCTGCCATTAGTTCTAATATCTCACATGCTAACCCTGTCACTGCTTCTATGTAACCATTCACAGCAGAGCTGTCACCAGTATACACACACAAATCACCATCACACACTAGTTTTAAGAAAAAGGAAAGAAAGAAAGTTTAATTTTGCCCTCGGTCCCCCTAAGTTGTTTTATATGCTAAGTCCAGTTGATAACACGTATTCCTACTCGAAAGAAGTTCGGTTAATAATATTATCTATGTTCAAAATTAATAGTAAAATAAGGGTTAACTATTTTCTAAGATACTCAAATAAGGTCCTTTGAAATGCTGTATATTAATGTCCTTTAAAAGTAAATGACTCAGTTGCCACGTGTTATATATTAAACACGTTAGATTCACCAAATTTTGTATAGTAATTTGGGGTAAAGTGTAACGATACTTCAACTTAATTTTTGTTAGTTAATTTTAATATTTTCATTTCTTTTTAAAATTAAACATAATTTTTCAAAAAAATATTTAAATATAAAATATATAAAAAAATTTATTACATGAAACATATAGCGAGGTGGGACAAAACGAATCATGTAATTAATGTAAT
The DNA here is from genome assembly GCA_025503065.1 of Gossypium bickii. Lineage (NCBI taxonomy): Eukaryota > Viridiplantae > Streptophyta > Magnoliopsida > Malvales > Malvaceae > Gossypium > Gossypium bickii. Next base: position 96,316,200 of record CP106720.1, read on the forward strand.
TGTATCATACTCATTACCTGAAGATAATCACCCCACCTCGCTCTATATCCACTTTTAAAAAAAAATGTCATTCAGAGTGAATCAATCAATTTGGATTCCATCATGCTGTTCAAGTCCTTTCATACTTAGTGAAATGTGTGAACAACTCCTAAAGGATTCAGCCTCGTTTAAAGCGTTTAACAAAAGCAAAGGAATAAAATTGTAAAAAACTAAAAGTATAGGGATATGGGGTTGAGAATCAGACCCCAAAAAAGGAATCTTTGCCCTTGTTTAGTTTCTGACATGTCAATCTGATATACAATCTTCTAACATGTTTCATACAGACGCGCCACCTTTAGGAGCGTGAAACTACAAGACTGACAACGAACACACAGTGAGAGACAAGTTGTCTCTGACATAATATCCCACCTTGTAGGAGAAAACTATTGTCTATACCCACATACCACAGTCTCCATGTGACTTGATGATGAAGAAGAAAAGAAGTTGAAAGTAATTTTAAAAACTCACGTGTGTCTGTTCATAAATCATGATTTTTTTTCAAACTTAATTGGTTGAAAATGATAAATATATGCAATGCATGCATGAATGCATACATACATGCGTGTGTATATATGGAAAATATAGTAATCATTAACATATAAAAGCATGGCATGAGGTATAAAAGAAGAAATACAACTCATGTATCCCGACATATATGTTGATTCATATAGTTCATGAACCCCACGTAAAAGTACCGTATGGGGCCGTATATAGGTAAAAATATTATAAGAGTTTTTGAATTAAGAGTGACATTAAATTTTATTTTTTACTTAAAAAATAAATAAATAAATTTTTATATATTAGATAATAGAGTAATTTAATCATTTGGTTGAAAATTTTATCCACTTTTATTGTTAAAAATTAATTTTTGTATGTTTGAATTAGATACATGTGAACTAGTTTGATTATTCTATCATTTATGCTAGTTTTTAATAATAAAAATGATAATTTTTTAACATTAAAAGCGACAAAATGCAATATGACTCTTACTCAAGAGATCTCCATAATACTCTCCTTGCAACCTCACCTTGTAATAAGTTTTTATATATTGTCTGTTAAATTATGATTTGAATTCCCCTATTATGTTCAAGTTTGACATTTTAGTCTTTCTCTGTCTATATATATTTATATATTAGTTATTTAAGTTAAAATGAAGATAGAGAGGTTTTTATTTATAAACACTCCTATGACTCAAAAAATTGTTGTTAAGAAAAAAAAATACATTTATCTATAAAAATATCAACTCTTAAAAAAAATTTAAATCATGCCAAATTAGATTAAAGAATTTAAGCAAAATATAAGGACCAAATCATAATTTTTCCATTTTCCTTATCATTTTACCAAATTATATAAATTTAAACTTAGAACTAGACTACTCCGAACAATTAATTCCGCAGTTAAACTCAAACAAAATAACTAAAACTAAAATAAATTTACTCGACTAATTAAACTCAAACTAACTAACTAATAACTAAAATCTGAGCGAGAACCTACAATTTGCATAAAGAGTCCAACATGATATTTCAAATTTCTGAAGACCTCAATTTTGTAGTTTGACAGCCCGTATTCAAAAAAAAAAGAGATAACAACTAAATATTATAGGTGCTTGTATGAAGTGGTGGTTAAATTTTTTGTCAAACACTCGGTTTAATATAAGTTTAAATCGTGTTACCCCATTCCATCTTCGATATTTTATTAAAAAGTAAACATGCAATATTGCAACATTTTAAAAAGTAATAAGAGAAATGAAATTAAGGGAAAAAAACATACCTGAACATTTTGGGGTCATTAGAGATGGCATAAGATCTTTCAACAATGGATAAAGAGTTAGTACCTAACATAAGATACTCAACTTCCCCAACATCACCATTGAACCCAATGTTCTTACAACCATAACCAAAAGGAGTGGCCGGACCGGCCTTTTGTTTGTCGCCGAGCGGCTTGGCAAAGAAACCGAGACCTTGTTCTTCCATTCTGGTAATAATGTCGTGGGAGACACCATGGTTGATCACCTCAAAGAAACCGTACTCTTCGCAGGCTTTTATTACCAGGTTTATAACCTTTGATCTCTCGGCTGAAAGGTCTATGATTGGTAACTCAATGAATTGAACCTTTTCGGGATGAGTTGGACTGGGTGAAGCCACAACCATTTTGGTAACTCAATGGGGAAACTGATAGGCTGGCTATTTATGTTATAATATATAATGGAAATTATGAAGTGAAGGGCAAAGGGTGTATGTTTGTAAACAAAAGTGAAAAGTTTGAGAGATAGTAAGAGAGGCATACAATATTTATTGAATGAGAGAATCTAAGAGAAAGTGGGGGATTTTTAATTTTTTATTATTATATAAAATCTCGAATACTTGAGGGTTGACTTTCATCACCTTTCTTTGATTTTTTTTAGGGGCTGTGAGTAACAATGTTGCAGTGGTGGAATTATTCAGCTGGTTTTTTTTATCGAATTTGAGACTGATATTTTACCCAACAGATTTTATCAATTTGTTTTATGTTTACGAAGATTAATTTTTTTTAAGGTTTTGTTATTATCTTTTTCAGTAATAATATTTTTAGAGTTGGAACTTATCTCTTTTAATATTTTAATATCATAATATATGTGTAAATATATACATATTTTGTGGTTTACAAGCTCATATATTCCAACGCATAGGACATAGAGTGAGGGATTTTTTTTAATGGAAACCCACGTAACTACAGTTTAGTTTGGATGAGCAGTGTGTTTATCTCTGGTGAGGTTAAAAATAGTGGTAGCAGTGAGATTAGAAACAGTGGTAGAGTGTGTGTTTGAATTCAAATGCGGCTGTAGTGGTGAGGTGAAAATATAAAATGACTAATAAGGACATTAAATTAGAAATAATATTTAATATAATTTTTTTAAATTATTTTACTTTTACGAAATTATTAAAAATAGGTAAATTTATAAATTCATTTAATAAAATATGTTTATTAAAATGTTTATTTCTAATTAATTAATATTAATTTTATAATGGTAATATATATAACTACTTTTTAAAAAAAATCAGCAATACAAACATATATTAGATAAAAGGTTAAAATTGTAAAAAATCATGTTGATTAGGGTTGCTTTTTTTTCATTGGAGCTGAAATCTCCAGCCAATTTTCAGCCTTCCAGTGTGGTTGAGATGCATTTTCACTGGACTTTTATGTTGAACCAAATAGCAGTGCAGTGAGGTTGGTAGTAGCAACTGCACCTCACTAGCAATAACTGCTGAACCAAAGGCAGCCTGCATCTACTTTGATATTAGTATTTTTTTTTTATTTACTTTGTAGTTAAATTTGACAATTATATCTATTTTAGTTTCTAGAATTAGATTCTCTCAAGATTTGATGATGTAATCAATGTAATTAAAATATGACTGGATTGATCGATTTGACCAATTGATCTATGATTAAAATAAAAGGGTAGAACTGGTTGATTTGGAAACTACTTGAAACCGGTAAAAATAGAAAACTAGGACAAAACTAATAGTTTAACATGTTTAATAAAATTTTCATGAATTTTTAATTAACTATTTATTATTTTTCGTCGAACAATTGAATCGAGAATTAATGGTCTAACTAGTTTAAGAACACTATATATGACACGCTAAAATTATACCACATCATTACGTGAAAATTTATATATATATTTTTAATTTTCATCTAAACATTATATGTGGCATAATTTTAGAGTGTCACGTCATTAAATTTATATTTTTTAAATTTAAAGATCAATATAAATCTAATTGTCAAATTTAAATACTAAAATGGATAATAAAAAATATAAATATCAAAATAATCCTAATTACTAAATTCGTAGAAAAAATTATATATTTTTTTCAATATGATTTGGCTTTTCACAATGCAGATCTTAATGGTACCTACTTAAATTCTCCTTATATATATAATTAAAAGATAAAGATAATTGCCTAATCTAAGATTTTAGGATTATTTTATCCCATCTTTCACTAGTGTTTGTCCATTGCATTATCATACACAACTTTTTATGGGTGTTTGAGTTGTCCAATTAGGGTTAACCCAAATTGGACAATAATTGACAACTTTAGGGTCCAATAATGAATATAATTGGATGGATTAAAATAAGGTTTAAGATTTGCCCTCAATCTGCTTCTATTATTAGTAAAACTTGTGAAATTAAATATTTTATTGACCCCTGAAAACAAGTATTAAGGTCCTTTTTCCTATGTAGTCCACAGTCTCGCACTTCAACCAAGACCCCCCAAAAGACCTTCTTTCTTGTTCTATAAACATTAGGATATATATAAATTTAAATTTAGGCTAACCGTATCAACTCAGTATTAAAATATTAATATTGTATTAATTAAGTCCTTTTATTATAGTTGTTCATTGGGAGTCACCTCCTCTCGAGTGGTTGAAGTTCAATGTGACAAATGTAATATTAGAGGATGAAACTGGTTGTGATAAGATATTGAGAGACGATAAAGGAATGGCTTGTGCTTTGTTCTCTGAGTCGTTGGAGGCTAGAGGATTTGAAATGGTTGAGGTAATAGCCATTAAAACAGCCTTAGAATTGTTAAGGGTTGACATGTGAAAGTCCCATTAGTTATTTAATCTAGTTCGCATGTTGCTTTGGAATGGTTGTTGGAAAGGAATTATAGACCGTGGATGCTGTGGAATAGATTTAGTGATATAGATTGCAGTATTAATCAATTGTTTCGAGTTCAATTCACAGTTATTCATCAGCAAGGTAATGGTATGGATGATGTTCTGATTAAAGCAAGTATAACGAGACTTTTGTTATTTAAAGTCTAGTGGTGAATATTGTTTGATGCCTATTAGTATTGTTTAAGGTTGTTTGCCTTAGGTTGAGTGTTCTTCAGAGCGTAAAGTTATTGGGGGAGTTTTGGAATTTTTTTTGGCTTTGAAAGAGGTTGGTTTTATCCAACGTCTTTTTTTGTTTGTTATGTTTATTGTTATTGAACGAAAAAAAAAGATAATTTAAATGTTAAATGTTTGCTCAAATTTAATGTAAAATATATTTAAAACACATTCAACGTTCGATTCAACAAAAAAATGAATAAAAATAGAAAAATTATTAAAAAAAATTACATAATCAATTCGATTGTTATTTTTTAGTTTTAATTTCCCTTTTAATCGATTCACATTATTTTGATTTACTTCCAGTTTTATACCACCAATTCAATCGATCGAACCATCGTTTGAAGTTCAATCAATTCAACCATCTGATCTAGTCTGGTTTTGACATCATCGACACGTGAATCAAATATAAACATATATATACCTATTGCATGAAAAGCTTGAATTTAATATATTAAAAGAAAAGAAGTAGCTCGATTAAATTTTAATTTGTCAAACTTTTGCAATTTTCAAATTTAAAGATTAATATATATATACACATCAAAGTCGACCTAATTGTGCCAAAAATAATATCAAGTTTTGTGGCACATTTTCAAGCCCAGATTGGTGTTAAGCAAAATCTAGTAAACCAAAGGTCCAACCCACCAATGATAAATTGAGACTCAGAAAATTGTAATGATTGGGCTGGATTAATGCTTCAAGAAGGCTGCAAGTTTATACTTTTAAGAGTATATTCTTCGATGTTTAAGTCTATGAAAGTAATGAAGAAATGTGAAGAGTAAAATGAAAGTCAATGGCAAGTTTTTGTAGTCCAGATTAAGTCCGGTTGGGGTCGAGCATATATATATATATATATTCAAGGACAGCAATAAAAGAAATAGTTAAGTGTCCTGGCCCCTTAAAATAGATAGATTAAGTAGAGTTGGGGTCGAGGATATATAGATATATATATGAAATTCTTGACTTCGGTCCTCTTTATATTTATCTAAATATGAATTAGCCTTGAGAACATTGTTTTTTTCTCGGTTCCCTTTGTAGACAGATGTCAGACACTGGGCTCAAGGCTCACTGCAATCACGGTGCTTAAAGCTTATAGTCACATGAAGCCATAAACTGCACATATATATACATACATTTATATAATATTGAATCATTCCCCAAAAAGGGTTTGTCTTGTTTTGGATGTTAAAAGAGGCTCATGAGCATTGAGCATTGCCAATGTACGGACGTATTTTTCACATGCATGCTCACATATTCATCTCACCACATCCACATACGTGTTGGCAGAATTAGTGGCTTTGGAGCATCCACGTGGCGTGTAAATCTCCTATTTCTCACTCTTCTGCAAATCATATATATGTAATATTATAATGCATGTTCTCTGTTAGGATTTGTCAGTAAAGTTCACACACTTTACATATATATCTGTCAGTGCCATGCAAATTAAATAGGACAACCTCCATGCCAAGCATTATTATTGTTATTATTAAAATATAAAATTTATGACCTACAACAAAGCAAAGGTCGATACTCCACACTTAACATTTTATTCATGGCTCTGTTTTTGTCCCTCTAATATAAAATATAAAAACGAAAATGTAGGTTTCCAATATTAATTAATTGCTGCCGACTTATTTTTTTTTACGATTGTCATTACGCCCTTCAACTTAATTAAATTATGACATTTCTTCAAATTATCCTCGTAAAATTAAATTTAATTTGTTAAAAAAAAAAAGCCTTGGTAAATTTTAATCACACTATTTATCTCGTGTTAAAGTTGACATTTACACTAATCTAATATTTTGAAGATTTAATTACAACTTTTTTAAAATTTGGGACCAATTTAGAATCTCATTCTTTGTCCAGGGACGTCCTATGGAATTAACTCTTTTTTTTTAAGTGGAAACCTCACCTAATTTGTAATTCGAGGATTGGAGATGTGATTAGAAAAATTAATAAAAAAAATAAACAAGTGACATGTCTCCCTGCTTGCTGGGTTCATACAATACAAAGGGATCCAAGCAAAAAAGCATCCGATTTGGATGAGATTAATTAATTTTGAATGATTAATTAATCATATTTTCCCCACCCGTGAACGCTGAAACAAAAACCCGTGAATTATGAGGTAACACGTATCACCTCTTCATCTTGCATTCTATATCTGCATGTGAATTCTTCTAACTGATGGAGAGTTTTTGTCCAATCAACTCCAGTTTGAATTTTATAAATGGCTCTATTTTTATTTAAAGATTCAATTTATTTTGAAATTAAATTAAATTAAAATGTAGTATAACTATACCAAATCTAAATCTAGTGGCCAGCTTTTGCTCTCACCATCTTCCTGACTAAAGGACCCCATAAGCTCGTAGGCGTAGCCAATCAATGTAGAAAAAGCGGCTTGGCACTGGCATCAACCACCATTGGCAGGAATATAATAAAAAAAATGAACCATCGTTACTCCTAATTCTCTCTCTCACTCTGCCTTTTTCTTTTCTCTTCGTTATGGATGGTAGTGAATAATTCTTTTTTAAGAATATTTTCCAAAAGATAAATCATTAGTCATGATATATATTTGATTTTTGTAAGAAGGATTAAATCTCGACTACATGATTAAGGAATAAAATGAACAACTACATCACGTTTCATGGAAAATTTACCTTAACTTTGAAAAATGTTGAAAGACATGTTGCATTTTTAAGTATAATTCAAATTCAAATTTTAAAATGGGTAAATTATAGTAGAGGTCGGTTAATTATAGTTTTTTCCTTTTTTGGTCATCACTTGGTTAATGTAAAAATGAAAATATCTAAAAATTTAAAATAATTGAGTGACAAAAAAGATAAAACTGAATAGTTGAGTGACCGTTTTGTAACTTTTCATAACTTGATTGACTAAAAAAGAAAAAGAAAAACATAGTTGGTGACTACTAATATAGTTTACCCTTTTAAAAATAATATTGTTAAGAGGGTACAACTATAAAAATCTCTAAAAACCAATTAGAGTTTAATTTTGATACAACACCCTAAAGATTAGAGATTTATATCAAGAACTCATATAATAAAAGCCTTGATTTGTTTATGATTTGATTTTGATGTAACATCCTTAACATTCGATAATTACATTACACTACGTCTAAATTTAAAATCGAATCGAATCGAATCGAATCGAATCAAACCACCATTAAAGTTAACATTATTGTTTTCTCAATTCGCAAGATTCTTACTTCAAACCAACCTTATAAGACATTAAATTTCTTCACTTAACCCAACAGACTTCCATATATTATATATATATATGTACCACTTTTGATTGGCTTAATTAATATGTTATGAAAGTGTTGCATTTAGGGTTTGTGGACCACAGAATTCGGATACACCCGTGAATGTTATAATTCTGTTGTCGTTCACCTACTGGTATTAATGTTTTTCTTACACTAAAAAGAGCTAAACAACAACGTAGAGTCACGAGATTTGTTGCTTTCAACATCACAAATACTTGTAATATGCGAACTGATGTTATATTTTTACTTTAGACCCCCACCCCCCTCCATTGGCTATAAACCACCTAGCTTATCTCATCAAAAACTCTTCATACGCCATTCTAGTTTCTTTCTTTCACATAAAATTTAATTTAGTTTCATCCCAAAATTTATTTATTTTTTTTCAAATTACTTTTGCATTGCTATTGTAATTGAAGCAGCTTCAAATTTGTTTAACCCTTTGTATCAAATAATTAATATTAGAATGTTGTTTTTTTTTTTCATGTTTGTTTAATGGTCTATTATACGACTTATTTTTTTTATGAGTGCAATGCTTTACATAGAAAAGAGTTGGTATTACATTGCTAAATCATTATTACAACGTGTAAATCACATTATTGGTTGGTTAAAAGACAAAAGATGACTATATAAAGTACTGTTGGGTAAAAGTATTATGGTGGTTTCTATATTAAGAGTTAGACTGTATTTTATCGTTTTTATTTAGAAAATAGACAAATTAATCATTTCGATTAACAAACAAACTAATCTTTTCTAATAAAAATTTAATTTTTAATAAAAGGATCAATTTACTCATTGAACTAATATCTATATATTCATTTTTAAATAAAAAATAAAATTCGACTTTTATTATAAAATTCTTTTTTATCTTTCTTCTATGTTTATGTGTTATATTTATCCATGAATAAATTTAAAGAAAAAAACCTTAAAAGACGCTGGTTTTGGCACTTTGGGACTTGGGGAAGTTCACAAGAATACAATATTACTAAAAGAAGCAAATCCAAGCTTTAAAAACAAAAAAGAGACATGTCTGAACCACACATCACACATGACAAAAACCAAAACACAGCTTAAAGAACCTTCTGCCATATTTGAATACATAAAAAAAAAGGCAATAATGCTTAAACCAAACCATAACTTGACACCTGTCGAAACCATTCATGAGTATCTATAAATTAGACAATATAGCCTCTCTGCATATTGTCTTCAAAGCTCTCATAATACACATTGATACATTCCTCGATTTCCCCTAAGCCTTGTCGTGTGTGTTCACCATTAATGGACCTCGCTCACGTATGCTTCTTCTTATGGATTTTAGCCATTCTCACCTTTTATCAACACCCCATCAATGTAAATGCAAGGTACCATTACCACAAGAAGCAACAAAAAACCAAAGGGTCTCCTTTTATTGATGAAGCACCAGCACCGGCACCGGCACTAGTTCCTTCAACACCTGCTGACCCTCCATCCATTCCCTCGGACCCGTACCCGACCGATCCCGGCGATACATCGGACTGCATTTTCGATGTGACCGCATATGGTGCGGTCGGCGACGGTTCTTCAGACGATACGGCGGCTTTTAGGGATGCATGGAAAGCTGCTTGTAGTGTTGAATCAGCCACCATTTTGGTACCATCTGATAAAATTTTCACCATCACTTCTACTATCTTCTCAGGGCCATGCAAACCTGGACTTGTGCTACAAGTGAGCATTAATGTTAAAAATGTTTATATGTTTTCGAAGTTTGAACCCGTGTCTTTTTTTTTTTAAACCGAGCTGCTTTTCTTTTTTTTTTTATGTGGAAGGTTAATGGGGTCCTAATGCCACCAAAGGGACCAGATTGTTGGCCAAAAGCTGATAGTCGCAAGCAATGGCTGGTGTTTTATAGGCTTGATGATATGAAGCTTACTGGTAATGGAACCATTGAAGGAAATGGACATGAGTGGTGGGAACTCCCTTGCAAACCTCACAGGGTAATCAAAATATAGGTTTAAATACAAATTTAGCCCTTAAACTATATCATTTTTTCCATTTAGTTACCTAAAGGTTTTTTTTTTCCACTAAAGTGATGCTAAAATGGGTTAACATACTATTCGGCACCTAGCTGTGGCTTCAATGTTCAATTTAGAATTTCAGTTCTTTTTTTTTCTTCCAAAGTTAGTACCTAAGTTTCGCTTCAATGTTTATTTTGGTACCTTAGTTTTTTTTTCAATTTGATATTTGAGTTTTTTTTTTGTCTCAATTAAGTTTTGTCTTCAATATTTAATTTAGTGCATGATCGTTTGGTCTAAGTATCAAATTGAACATTGAAGTCAAACTCATGTGTCGAATTGAGAAAAAAATTGAGGTATCAAATTAATATTGAAATCCAAATTCAAACACTAAATGGTATATTAACCCTACTTAAACTATTAAGTTCATCTCATTTTACCTCCAAACCAATAAAAATGTGACAATGGCACGTTTTGGACCATGGTACATTTTTTGAGGTAAAATGAGACAAAATTAATAGTTTAGATACCTAAGTGTGAAAGCCGGAATAGTATGAGGGCCAATTTTGTAGTTACCCTTAAAAATATTCTATAATTTTCTTTTTTTTTTCTTCTTATTAATTATTCCTTAAAATCATGTGGCCCTAAAATTCTTGTAATGATGTGACTAAATATAGGGTCCAAAAGGTTCGTCTCTGCCAGGACCATGTGAAAGCCCTGCTGTAAGTACATAATTTAACAGAAACTAGTTCTTTAAATTGTACTTTATATTCTTTCGAAAAAAACACTCATTACTTACACTTTATTTCAGATGATTAGGTTCTTCATGAGCTCCAATATAGCAGTAAGTGGCCTAAGGATCCAAAACAGCCCTCAATTTCATATGAAATTTGATGGGTGTGAAGGAGTTTTGATTGAAGAACTGTCCATTTCTACCCCCAAACTTAGCCCTAACACTGATGGGATCCACATTGAGAACACAAAATCCGTTGGAATTTACAATTCAATGATTAGCAATGGTGAGGGTGTTGAAAAAAATGGAGCTTGTTTGTTCACATAGAATGGTGTTTTTATGTTTACTAAATATATGTAAAAATGCAAAACTGAAATGGTTATGGGTTTTAATTGAAACAGGTGATGATTGCATTTCAATTGGTCCTGGATGTTCTAATGTAGACATTAATGGTGTAACTTGCGGGCCAAGTCACGGGATCAGGTATGAGCATTGTTGTTGTTGAAAAAAACAAAAGGCTTCCGTAACTGTTTTTGATAGAAAAGCGCTTTGTTTATACAGCATTGGGAGCCTCGGAGTGCATAATTCACAAGCATGTGTTTCGAACATAACCGTACGTAACGCGGTGATAAGAGAATCAGATAACGGGGTTAGGATCAAGACATGGCAAGGTGGGACGGGGTCGGTATCGGGCATATCGTTCGAGAACATCCAGATGGAGAACGTTAGGAACTGCATCATCGTTGACCAGTACTATTGTCTGTCGAAGGAATGCTTGAACCAAACCTCAGCCGTTTACGTCACTGATATTCGATATAAGAACATCAAAGGCACTTATGACGTAAGGAACCCCCCGATCCATTTCGCGTGTAGCGACACTGTGGCTTGTACAAACATAACGATGGCGGAAGTCGAGCTTTTGCCACAAGAAGGAGAATTGATGGATGATCCATTTTGTTGGAATGCTTATGGTATTGAAGAGACCTTAACTATACCTCCTATTGGTTGCTTGCAGGAAGGGATGCCCCAAGCAATATCAGAGACCTCTCAGTATAGTTGCTGATATCGATATAAGTAGACTTAGTTTCATTATATATACATACATATATAGATTACTATCTTATACAAGATATAGTATTGTTACTTTAGCCTTTAGGTTTCATCCCTATGAGGGTTTATTTTCCTTCATTGTTGTTACTTTAGCCTTTAGGTTTCATCCCTATGAGGGTTTATTTTCCTTCATTGTGTGATGAGATATGTACTACTACTAGTGTAGTACAGTAGCAATGCCCAAATGGGATTTATATTTTGCTGGCCCTTGGGGTGTTATGCTTTGGGTTGGTTTTACATTATTTATATATATATATATTGTAGACTTTTAATCAGTGAGAATATCAAATATAATCCCTTTTGTTGTTTTCTGAATGTCACAAGTAGCTTTAAGTTGTTGTGATACTTGTATATTAAAATATCTTTCATGTTCATTTTACGATTAAGAAAAATTAATTTTTTTTAGAATTCGTGTTTGTCCCTCCTAATGATATTACCTCCAATTTAAACTTCTCTAAGAACAGACAAAAAGAGCATTTAAAAGAATAGCTATTATGCATGGAACAAACCTGCAACCAACACATCTGATTGTATCCAAAATGACATTATTATAGGTAAAATTACCATGAAGGTCTTTGTATTAAAAATTAGATTGCATTTTGTCCTATTTACTAAAAAAAGACAAATTAATCCCTCTATATTAGATCAAAGAGTAAATTAGTCCTTTCTATTAAAAAATTCATCCATTTCTATTATTAAAAACCGGTGTAATTGACAAAATAATTAGACAATTACACGTGGCTCCATTGTACCTTATGTTGATGTACAATGACCAATTTTTTACCGTAAAAATGGATGGAATTTTTAATAGAAGAGTCAATTTGCTCTTTGATTTAACATACAATGACTAATTTGACAATTTTTTTAGTAAAATAACAAAATGCAATCAGACTCTTTCTACAAGGGACTCCATAGTAATTTTAACCATTCTTATAATATATTTTTCACGGTTACAAGATTTTCTTCACTAATCAATGGCATTTTTATTAGTAGTAGAACATATTTTACATGAGTGATAGCCAAAATTAGGGGATTAGTATGGGATATGCATAGCAGACTTCTTGAACTGCATGCTCATATATGTATATATATTCTTTTAGCAGCTTGGTCCATTACTTGCTAACCTTTGCCTAAATTTGATGGCTTTTCATTGGCTCTAGGACTAAATGGCCCTCTTCCAGCATTTCCAGGACTTAGCTGACCTCTCAGTTGGCTTATCCTGGGGCTATATACCTTTTCCTAGAACCGTGGGCTTTGAATGCTCTTAAATTCTTTGGACGGAGTTGTTCCAGTCGAGCTTGTTACCTTCGGGCTGCACATGTGTCTAATCTCACCCCGGCTTCGGGTAATCATTCCGTCTAAAATCTCTCCATCATCAGCAAAGGAAGCTGTCCTAACCAGCTCTCCTTCCTGTAGAAAACTGAACACAGGCTCAAACTCGGGTCATTTTTTCAACATTAGCTCAATGAATTATATCGACTTACGGTTATAAGGTTGAATGGTACATCCGGTGATTCTTCGTACTCGGCAGCATCCAAATTTTGAAGGTGTGCCCCTTTGAAAAACTTGGGCAAAACATATTGTCTCACAGGAACCAAAAGCATGATCATCAATGGGAAAAGAACCCCGGCGACCGGAACCCAAGTAATCCCGAAACAAACAAACAAGTATATGGTTTGGAATATCGTGAACATGGCAATTGTTTTGAATGGTACGGTTTCTACAAAAGTGGCATGGTACTCCTCTAGTACTCTGAAACAAATTATCATGTGAAAAGCAAATAAACTGAGGGACTCTACGAGGCGATGAAGCAAATTAACTTACTTGTATCGTCTACTCGGAGCTGTGAAGAGCAGCAACATTCGTTCCCAAAACTGGTTTCCGGGCAAGCTCTCGATAGCCATGAATGCAAAGTAACCCCAAAGTACTGAGGTTGGTATCTTTTTAATCAAAGGCATTGCTGCAACACATCCTCCAACCATTGTAGCTTGAAGCAAGTTACTAAGCCGTTGATCTTTTACCTCGATGGGCAATAGATCATTGATTTCCTTCTCGATATCAAATACTGACTCATCAACCGGGGCATTAATATTTTCCATGTTTGAAGCCATTTGTATGGTTGATTCTTTCAGTTCCTTTAATCCCTATTCAGAAAAAAAAAAGGAGAAGTTAAGCTGGGATGCTTGAGCATCAGCATTAAGCAACATAAGTCCGTACCCGAGCCGAAGGTTCTTGGTAAACCAACGGAGTCTGCATCTGTTGATAAGCTTCTTGCATTCTTTCGTACACTTGTCCTAAGCTTGCATTCTTATGTATGAATTGGCGAGCTGTTGTTACTAGTCCATTTTGGAGCAACTACGGAACAAAAACGAAAATAACTATTAACATTCAAGGCCATGACATGAAGAAAAACAAGGCCGAGGTGCCAAGCTAAGTACCTGGTGCTTTAATGTAGCTAAGCTTTTAGTATGCATTGGAGATTGTGGGATGACACCATTTGCTGGTGGGATACCAATAAGACCACATAGTATTGTCTGCCATCGATACATAAACGTTAGCATAAAAACCAAAGTGCATATAGAAAAACAGAGAAAAAACGGAACTGGTACCAAGAATCCGAGAAGAAGTAAATCATAATGAAAAGAAGGTGGTTTCCTCAAATTGAATTCCTTTTGTTGAGCGAGTTGCGAAGCTACACTGTGGTCGAAATAATATAGGACCGCGATCATTGTAGCCGGAACGAAAGCTCCGATTATATAGAGCACCGGAACCTTTAGCATGTCCTGTTAGTTTTCACCAATCAATCATTAGAAAACAAAGTAAAAGCCCTTCCTTTGTCAAGTTAAACCGGTTAACTCAGTTACCTTCACAACGGTCCAATTTTTGTGTGCACCTGGTGACCATGGATTAGGACTAAAGAGACGCCGTGGAATTCCTTTCGGAATAGTTCCAGCTGGTATATAAGAAACAGCAGTCCAGACCAGAACCATCAATGGCACGCCGTAGTCAGCTACAAAGCCTCGTAACGATCCTTCGAGAAATATAAAGGTAATTGAGTTATGAACTTGTAATATCTATGACTACAAGTACGTTAAGGAAACTAACAGAACAAAACTCACCGCATGCGTATCTCCAAGATCTTGCTTTCCGGCTTCTTAATGCAGTAAACAGGAGTCCAAATGACAAAACCATAGCAAACATCCCATTTGCAAATCTCCACGAAGGTTGAAACTCGACCGACTTTGGATTTTCTCTTTCAGGTATGTGGAACTCGTCCACGAGTCCCTAGTAAACCATACTCGAAATTAGTTCAACATAACTTGCAGTGTACTTTACCATATCAACAACATTCAAAACACAAATTCGTCACCTTAATAGCTTGCTGCATGAAGAGCACCGCGATAAGAAGACCAAACAACTCACCGGCAAGACGAGTAAACCTGTTGATAATTGAACAAGCTCCTAAGATAGCCAACAAGAACAACAAAATCGCAGTCCAAACGCATACCCTGCATATGTTCCATTAAAGCTTTTAGTGAATGCCATAATTTTGTAATGCCTTGAGATACAAGTAATTATACCATCCAGTCCATGCAAGAAAGAGCTGTGACCCCAAATCCGGCCGGTTCTTGGCGAAATCGAACATAAACCGGTACATAATTACAGTTGGTTCTGCAACTCCAAGGATCAACAAAGGTTGACCTCCTATGATAGAATGTATAATTCCACATAGTGCAGTAGAAGCCAATGTTTGAACTGCTGTGAGCACCCCATCTGATCAACACAAAAGAAATGATCAAAGATCGGACCGTGTTCGCACATGGATACGGAATATGACTGGTAAAAGTACCACGTTAGATTGCATTTAGCCCCCATTTACTTAAAAAATGAACAAATTAATCCTTGTACGTTAGATGAAAGAGCAAATTGGTAATTCTATTAAAAATTTCATATATTTTTACTGTTAAAAACTGGGCTTGTGTATGTCAGCTTGAGATACACGAGACACACCAGGTATAAATATCTGGTTATTTCGTTAGCCATGACAGCTTTTAACAGTAAAAATACATAAAAGACTAATTTGCTCATTTTTTAAGTAAATGGAGCAAAATGCAATCTGAATCTTAATACACCAACTCTAAAGATACTCTAAATACACGAAAAACTTAGTATCAGACGCAACAAACCTGTGTCTCTTTCCAATTGTTCACCAAATGAAATAACAGGAATTGCTGATGCAAAAAATATATAAGTGGTGGGGGCTAAAATCCTACAATGAGATCATCCATGGCAAAAAAGTGAGTTAACAAATAAAAGATAATTCAGACAAATCCTTATATCTATAGCTGTATGTAATTGTAAGTGTGTTCTAATTTTTATTTTTATTTTTTGTCATGAGAATAGAATGAAGTACCTAAAACCAGCACTAAGACCACTGGTCCAATCTTGCTTGTAGCACTTCAATCTCCCTTTAATATCATTTTTTATCCCACCAAATGGTACAAAGCTCTCTTCCATTGTATGAATAAAAGCTGGTCATTTCAGGTTACACACAACCAAAAAAAGAAAAAACAATTTTCAAACCTTAGAGACATGTAATGAAGTAAAATTTGAATCTTGACAGCATTATTACATCAATGTTTGAAAACCCAGAACAAGAATGGTGAGCAAATCCGAAAAAAAAAAGACTAAAGACATTAAGTTGGTAATGGAGATTTTACCTTTTTTAAGAGAAATGTGGATACAGAGAGATGAAGAGTTGCGAAGGGGGAAGGTCCAAATATATAAGGTCGTGAAAGTTTGGATCAAATTGTGAAAAAAAAGGTACCCAACAGCAAGAAAACAAATACTACAAACAAAACTGCATATATATGTGTGTGTGTGTGTAAAGGAAGCTCAAAAAGATAGTAACTTTGAAGAACAAAGATAATGGTTAATGGAAACAGGTGATTCAATATAGAAGCACTATGGAGAATACTCACCTGTCACCACTAATGCTAAAGAAGGAAAGAGCACACAAAAAAGTAGGGATTTTTTATACTCTTACCTAAAAAAAAAGAAACAAAAGAGTCATTAGAGATGATATTACCATTATATGTATGATGAAAATGATAAAACTTATATAAAAAAGGGTGCTTTATGAATGTGTGTGTATGTCAGTCTATGAGAAGCTGTAGTGCAAAGAACCAAGTTAGCAGGTGTTTTTTTTATGTTGATCATTTGTATAAAGTGATTATAGAGATAAATAATTGGTCATGAGACCTGTTTTATTTTCATGAATGGGGATGGAGTTCCCAACCTTATGATTAAGATATGAGAAAAATAATAATCTTATCGTAGCTTTATAATTATAGTTAATTTTGTTTGTTATTTGATTAGTTTTAGTTTTTTCTAGATAAAATTATCATGAAAATTTATGTATTAAGTCGAGTTGTATTTTATTTTTATTACTTACAAAATAAGTAAATTAGTTCATTTATATTAGAACAAAAAGAATATTGGTTCTTTTGTTAAAACTTTATTCATTTCTTTTAATAGTACAATTGGATAAAATTTTTAAGGGAAATAACTAATTGATGAAATTAAAACTAGTCTTTGTACACGTGTCATTATTTGATTATTTTATCAGCCACATTAGTTTTTAATAGTACAAATTGATGAAATTTTTAATGGAAATGACTAATTTGCTTTTTGGTCTAATATATAGGGACCAATTTGTCCATTTTTAAAAAAAAAAACATAGAAGCCCCTATATTATGAGTCAGATTGCATTTTGTCTTTTCTACTAGAAATTAGGCAAATTAATCATTATACATTAAATCAAAAAGTAAATTGGTCATTCTATTAAAAATTTCATTCATTTTTACGGTTAAAAACTAGTCATTGTTCGTTAAAATGAGGTACACGTGATATACTACATGTACTTTCTGGTTATTTCATCAGATATATCAATTTTTAATAGTAAGAATTGATAATTTTTTTAACAGATAATACCAATTTACTCTTTAATCTAACTAATTTCTATATTTTTAATAATAATAAAATAAAATGCAATCTAATATCTTAAAAAAATTCATTATACTTTCATCGCTATTAACCATTAAATAATTTATAAAAGGAAATCTACATTGTATATACGTCATTGTTGAAGAAGCAGCAGCCAAATAACATGGTGGCGCTTTTACTGATAACCATGGGGTTAAAAAAATTAATCTTTACTGACCATAAGGTAAATTGAAATAACGGGGCTTTCCATAATAAAACTCATGCGCATATGAAACAGGACAAGTTGTCTGTAGTTGTTGGAATGGAAATGGTACATTAAGACAACCATAATTACTGTTGTCTTTGGTTTTTCTTTTGATTTGGGTTCCTTTTTTTTGTAATTTAGTATCATTGTCTTTTAGTTGCATATGATTTTTTTAAGCTTTGAGTTTCATGAATTTGGGACTGGATCCTTCTTTCATGTTGATGCTTAATTGCAAATCCAAAAACCTCTTTGTTTGTTTCAAATAAATGGCATACCAACTTTTATTTATATATAAATAACCGTATTTTTTATAAATTTAAAATTTAGTCCTCGTACTTTTAGTTCCTTTATTTTTTAGATTTCAACATTTAAGTCAGGTTATTAAATCTGTTAAGTTATTTTGTTAAATTTATTTATATAACATTTTGAAATAAAAAAATTCACTTGGTAGCCATGCAATTAAAGAAATGGTATTGTAATGAACTTGAATTTAACAAAATAATTTTAATAATGTTAACAATTTGATATAAATTTTAAATCTAAAAAATAAAAAGACTAAATTCTCATAAATAAAATTATAGGGACTAAATTCTAATTTTAAAAAAAATATGGTAACCAAATATAATTTCAAATTACACCGTTAAAATACATAATTATGATGAGAAGTGATGGCCAGTTACCCTTTTTTCTTGACATTTTTAATCAAAACTGTACGACCTTTGGTTTTTAATCAAAATTAATGGTAGTTGTTGTTGACTTCAGAGATACTTTGAAATCTATGGTAATGTATTTTCCCACAATATTGCATTACGGATTTATAAATATTTATATATTTATTACATTAATATTTTAAATCTAACAGGTTAATAAAATAGTTAGTGTTAATAAAAATTAAAAAGGTTATTTTTCAACACCTCATATTCAGGTTGTTCACAAATATTCATAATTCCACTCACCTTGTTTTTTAATATATTTCATGCTAAATTTAAATTGATTGAAAGACTTGATGGATATAATATCAATAAAATTAAAACTTTTTAAAATTTAAAATACCAATCATAATTTAAAAATATATGGTAGAATTGAAGCAAAAATAAAACTCATTTATAAGTTCTCATTCACAGTTAGGAAAATGGTAAATTGTACCTAATGTCATCAAACTTTTAGTAAATTTATATTTTGGTCACTCAACTTCAAAAAAATTACAAAATGATATTGAATTGTTCGAAAGTTTTCATGAAACAACTTGCACCAATTGAAAACTCTTATTCCTTTTCTCTTCTATAGTTCATTTTTTTTAATGAAACAACTTTAAATATCATGAATCTGCAAACCAAAACCCAGACATCGTTCTTCTCCAATCTCCGATATTGTCCCTCAGTACAATCATATTCAGGATTCGTGGTTGCCCTCTCAATAATATCACCTCCAAGGCTCAAATATAGATCCTCTCCTTAAAAATGCAATATACCTTATCATTACACCAAATCACTTGTTGGTAGACATCTTTCATAATCATTCAACATAGGGAATGAATACTTATCTTATTCAATCATTATGGGATTTGTGGAGCCAACTTCATTTTCTTGTTTCAATGTAAAAAAAAATGTTAAAATATGCTTTAGGTCCCTTACTTTTTGCGTATTCTTAATTTATTTTATCTACTTTTATGTTAAATAATTTAGTCCATTTATTTTTCTGATTTAAAAATACAAGTCCAATTGTTGATATAGTTTTTTTTTTTTTTAAATTCAAATTCAATCCAATGCCATTTCTTTTGTTACACGACTACTAACTGAGTATTTATTTTATTTCAGAATGTCACGCCAACATATTTAATAGAAAAGTTTAACAGTTTTAATAATTGGGTCTAGAATTTGAAACCTGAAAAGCAGAAGGACTAAATTCCTAAAAATAAAAATAAAAAAACTAAATTTCAAATGTATAATGAGTACAAAAACTAATAGCATAATTAACCAAAAAATTTTATGTCGATATCGAGAAATAATTATAAAATTGTAAAGAGGTCAAGATAAAAGTTTTATATTAAAATGGCATAACTAAGTTGTTAATTTGACTAAAAATTCAATTTCTTTTTTCATTTAAATTAAGGATTAAAAGTATTAAATTGAATTATTGGTTTTTAGAAGTACTAAAACTGAAATTATATTATTTAAGCAATGAAGCCGAAGCCCCTGCCCTAAGTACTGTTAGTGGTATATCTCCAATCCTAACAAAAACATCATTCATTATTTTGATCCATTGATTTCAATTTTATATGATAGTTTATAAAAAGACGAAAGGGTTTTCATGCTTTAAAGTTTTTTGGTTTGCTTCTTTCATTTTATACGATTTAATTTTAAATTGATTCTCAAATTTCAAGATGTTTTAATTTAATTGAGTCTTTAAAATACTAATATTGCATCAATTAAGTCTATCTCTCAGTCTAGATACCAATTTAAATGTTAAATATTATCTCAAAATTGACATGGAGTATATTTAAAATGCACGTATCAAGTTGCAAACATACACATACTAACTGCATTAATAACTTATATGTGTCATGTTTTAAAAAAGAAAACCTCTTAAATTTAAGGGTAAACTACACCCAATGTCACTAAGCTATTAGTAAGTTTACATTTTGGTCACTCAACTTCAAAAAAGTTACAAAATGGTCACTAAACTATTCAAAAGTTTTCATCTAAGTCATTGTGCTGTTAACTGTTGCTACATGATATTCTCTGTTTGCACCTCTTGCACCAGTCAAAATCTCTCATTTCCTTATCTTCTACAATTCAATTTTGAACATCACAAATCTGTGAAGTAAAATTCAAACCGTTTCCTTCTAAGATCTCCAACACCAACTGATAGATCGACTTTGATCTAAGGTATGTTCTTCTACTCGTCAATGGGTACTGATCCACTATACTTGTAGTTTGCCCTAAATTTTATTGATATCTTCTATTCTTTTTAATACATAATATCTAAGCAATCCATGCATGCTTACGTACGACCTTCCATATATATACATATGGAGTTGCCCTAGTTAGGTTATATAAGCGGTAAAAGTATCATGGAGACCCTTGTATTAGAAGATTGGTTGCATTTTGCTCCACTTACTAAAAAAATGGACAATTTAATCTATGTACATTAGACCAAATAGCAAAATGGTCTTTTCTATTAAAAATTTCATTTATTTCTACCATTAAAAATTGATGTGGCAGAAAACATGAGAGTTAAGTGAACCAATGGTCAAGGGTTCAATCCTCACTTGGGTATGGAGTAGCTTTAAAACTCGTGGCCAATGTGTACCCCTTAATAGGCCTACAGAATGTGAATGATTAGTCACTAGGCTCGCTCCAATAGATACCTTGGGAAAAAAAAATTGATCTGGCTAATAGAATAACCAGTAATGATCAATTTTTAACAATAAATATGTATCAAGTTTTTAACAAAATAACTAATTTACTTTTTGATTTAATGTACATAAATCAATTTACTTATTTTTTTAAAACATTAAATGTAATTTATCTTTTAATACTTTTATCGGTTATATAATGATTTAAGATGATGGAAATTGAAAGCAATTTTAGGCGATGTTATTATTAATGTACTGTAGGATGTGGAGAATGTTACTCTAACTGTAGAGCATGATAATGATGATGACGACGACGACATTGATTGATTCTATCATCCTTTTACGTATGGGCAGACATGAAGTCAATGCAAATTACAAAGTGGCTTTTTATAAGGGGCTCCTTTCTTTATGATTTTGCCTCCCGCAAGCTCTACTTTGCATCATTCATTGGATATAATATGATAGAGCTCATGTAGACATCCCCCTTATACAGCTCCGGAAAGGTGGGTTGCTCAAAATGACCATACTTTTCATGATGTTAATAAATGCGGTTATGATCATTGTCCTCAGAATCGGATATCATCAAATTAGGTAGAGAAAGAGATAAGGACATGGATGATTTACTTCGCTTGATGCAAGGTGGAGAAACGTTGAGGAATGTTGTCATAGGAAAAAGGAGGGAGAAGATCGGGGACGAATAGGTAAGGAGAGAATGATATATGAGCAAAGTTTTTAAAATTAGATTAATAGTCGAACTAGTTAAGTCATCAATTTGATTAAATAAATTATTAAAAATTTGATTCAATTGATTTTTGCTTAGTTCAATCGATCTATACTAGTTCTCGAATCAACCGGTGCAATGCCATACTTTGAATTGGTACCCTAGTCCAACTAAAACAACATTGCATACGAGAAGAGTTGAGGGGGGAACTCTTTGTCCCGTGAGAGTTCTGGACTTTATACACCTTTAGCTTTGGTCCCAATGCATCACGTTTTAAGTTCTTACAGGTGAGTCAAAGATAAATAGTTAAGTGGTTCGTTACTATAGGCTTAGGTAATATAGTGATTAGATGCTTTTAATCATTTTGAACGGGTCGTAATAATTAAAATTAAAGATATAATTAATAAATAAGACTCTCGTGAGTGTTAAGTTGAAAAAAACTTTCAAAGAGATGATTAAATTTACTACTTGATCTTGAAAATTAAAGTAATATAAATTAATTGAATTGAAAATAAATAATTACAAAAAAGTGGATTAAAAAATCATTTGAAGCGATTAGATAAAAAGAACTAGTGATGTAATCACATCTTGTGACAGAGAAACTGTACATTATTTTGTGAATAGCATTTGGCTATGCCCAACTTGTTTAGCGGCCTACAACTATGACACTTGGCAACCACTATTAATAGAAAATGAAATTTAGATATTATTAAGGTTGAACCCATTAAAGTAAAGTTAGATTTAGAGAGACATATTTCACATCGCTTTGTAAAGAGAAGCAAAAAAGGAACTTTGATGTTGTAACCAATGTAAAGGATGTTCTTTTTTGTTTTAAAAGAAGAGCATTTGAAACTTGTGTGGTGGATTGTCCACTCAATCATTAGACCGGTTCTGTTGCATGCTCCAAAATACAATGTATGAAACAAAAATCATACTAGAAAAATCAAAAAGACTCAAAGCAATACGTTAGAAATTAAATCTTAAAGAATATATTAAGAAGATGATATGAACATTAGAATGTAAGTTAAGTCACAGTAGAGAAACATATCATCCTAAAAATTAAACCTCACGAATATAAAGTTATATTATTAGATGCTTAATTATTGAAATAAATCACTCGAATTAATAAGTTAAATCTAATATAAATAGTTTTATTCCTATAAAAATTTACCAATTCTCGTAAGTATCAAATCTATCAAATCAAACATAAATAATAATTAATTGACTTTTAACTTAAAAAATCGAGTCACAGAAAACGCAAGTCTTCACCACCTCGCAGAAACTTAATTAATGGGAGGAGCGAAGGGTGTAACCCCATGCCAATATTATTATTCCGAATAATATAACGAAGACACCTTGTGCTAGAAACAGCGTTAGTGGCATTGGACTTCCTAAAATGGTAAGATTTCTATTTAATCCTTTAAATTTTTATGAAATTACATGTTAGCATAATGATAAGATTTCACTCTAGTCCTCTCAATAATTAATGATTCATCTTTGCCCCTAAATGGTAGATTTTCCACTTAGTGCTTAAATTTTTATAAAATTACATATTAATATAATGATAAATTTTCACTTTAACCCTTCCAGTAATTTATGATTCATCTTTGGTGCCCTTAAAACAATTTTCTGCTTTCATCCCTGGTGGCAGCAGAGGGGGTTCACCGTCGGTGTAAAGCCTTTATATATATAACAACAAAACAGACATTTACATGTCTTAAAAATAGATTGCACCATTGTGAACTTCACCTTCAATTAGCTCCACACTTTCATTCATCATGTTTTCAACATTATCAAAATCTGCAGAAACCTGAAATGACTAGATGAAGGAACAGTTTTCTGATCAAACATAACACATTTTGTAAGAAACAAAGACAAACTACATTACTATCACTGCCTCACTGGCTTTGTTTTGATTGTTGTCTGATATGGTATATGTCTTCAAATGGCTATATTTTGAAACATCTTTAATGATGTTCCACTAGCATTAACCTGTTTATAGGACAAAGTACCGCATTAGAGTTGTTAATGAATATATCAGAAAAACCATATACGAAACTTGTATTTAACACAAAATCTTGAATGATATGAAGTGAATGCAATGTACCTTAATAGCCAAACAAGTAAAAATGGGGGCAGTAGCCATAGCTGTAGGGTAGCAGCTTCAACTATAGGCCAGAATTATGGCTGTAGCTGCAGGCTAACCATCATGTGAAACACCTACAAGTTCTACAATATATATATATATATATATAGCGCCATGTTCTAGTCCTTTTGAGGCTGATCCTATCAGCAAATGCTTCTTCTATATCCTCTCCCATAAAAACAACCAACTATAACATTCATATAAGCATCTCCAATCATCTGTACCAGCAATGTCATCACTAAGAAACAAAAAAGCTGAAATCCAAAAAGAAACAACGCCTGGTGTGCGTTTGCCGGGAGTCGAACCCGGGTCTATTGCTTGGAAGGCAATTATCCTAACCGTTGGACTACAAACGCTTGTTGTCTAGTGGCAAAATAAATATTACATCATCTTAAACTTTACAGTTAATGGTGTTTCGAATTATGGTTAAAAATTAATATAATGGCCAGTTAGGATAATTGCCTCCCTTAATAGAATTACGGGTCCCTTTAATAATTTATACATATATTTTTAGCAGAACTACTAATTAGACTAACAACAAAGTTCGGGTACGTAGAGTATACGAGTAAGGCCAAAATTATGGCTATAGCTGCAGGCTGCCATCCTTTTCGGAGATATTATTTAACGCCATTTTGGCATATAGGGATGGATTTTTAATATTAAAATTTAAAAGTTAATAAAAATTAATTCACTCATTTTTCATTCCAGTCCCTACTCCTAATACAAATGAGTTGATAATAATTTTACTCTTCGGTAATGCATGGGAGGCGACAATCTCACCTATGCAGAGGTAAAAGAGAGCCAGCGCCAAGCACCGAATCTTTTCTTTCGGCTTTATCGTTCATCATCCTCGATGACATTGCCCCAAATTGGATGCTTGCCAGATCATTGCTCCACTCCACTCATAAAACCCTGTAAACAAGCATAAACATAGGGACCAGTGCCATGTTTGAAACAAAAAAAGAACAAAAGCAAGCTGCACTGCATATTTCACCTCTTTTTTTCAAACTTATGGATCCCACCTCTCAGCCTATTAGTCAAAAAGTCACTAAAATCTCGGGTACTGTAACCCTCCTCGATCCCCTCTCCCTTACCCATTTCCCTTTCATACCATACCAACATACACAGCAACTCAATCACCACCATTGTTGTTAAACATAATGCAGCACCCTCTAAAACACCACCTTACCCTCACCCTTTTAGCATTAACCTTACTTTCTCACTTCCCACCAGCTTCCCCCCTCACCCCTTGCCGAACCTTATGTGGTACCACCGCCATAAACTACCCTTTCAGCATCGACGACGGCTGTGGCGCCCCACAATACCGCTCAATGCTGAACTGCACAGGTACCGACCTGTTTTTCATGACCACTTCGGGGCGGTACAAAGTCCAATCAATCGACTACAACAAACAAACCATGTTGGTTTACGACCCTGCCATGTCGACATGTTCCATTCTTCAACCCCACCATGATTTCGTTATGACGGACGTTGAATCCGTCGTGATACCGCCTAGTTCCGACACCGTTTTTGCCCTTCTCAATTGTTCTATCGACTCTCCGGTTCTTAACCGGTACAAGAACCTTTGTTTTAACTTCTCAAGGCATTCGTGTGATGAGCTTTACAGTGGTTGTAATGCTTTTAGGGTGTTCCATTCGTTTACTAATAGTTCGCCGCCGTGTTGTTTCACGGGGTACGATACGGTGAAGTATATGAGCATGAATATATTGGATTGTTCACATTATACTAGTTTTGTTAATGTTGATGGTTTGAAGGGGATTGGACCGGCGGATTGGGTTTACGGGATGAAATTGTCTTACGCCGTGCCGGACACCGGTTGTGGGAGGTGTACTCGGTCCGGCGGTGCTTGTGGTTATGATACCGAGACTGGTGTCCTGATGTGCCTTTGCTCTACATCCATGAATGCTACGAGAGAATGTGGTAAGAAACTAATTTTGGATTAATTTAACTAAATGTCCCTAAACTATTGTCTAGATTGTAATTTGGTCTCTAAATTTTTAAAACGTTCTAATTTCATCCTTAAAGTATTAGTATTATATCAATCTAACTATCAATTTAGACATTAAATGTCAATTTAGGTATGAGATAGAGCATATTTAAAACAAGAAATAGTACAAGTTCCTTTATTATAGAGACAGGATCAAATTAGTCATTTCATTATTAAATACATTAATTTACTGTTTAAAAAACATCATTATTGTTTAACAAATATATTTTAAAAGCTTTCTATAGTTCTACAAATGAAATATTTTGTTTAGAGTTTATGTCACTTTTTAGACAACAACTGTTAATTATGTTATTATTTAACTTTATTTAATTCATTTTACTAGTACAAAGGACTAAATTAATCAATTATTTTAAATATACTCCATTTGTCGAATTTGAGTTGATTAATATAATGTTGATTCTTTAAAATTTTAATCAAAACTTTTTTTTTTAAATTAGCCCATTAATTTTATCCTGATTACTTGCTATATTTTAGCCGCAGGTAGCAATGGAGATATAGGAGGTGGTCAAAAGTTGGCATTGCGGACAAAATTTCATGCATTTGCCTTGGTGGTGGGTGCATTTATTTACTTTGTAACATTCATATGAACAATGAATATAGTGGCTGTATGTTTTCTTCTTCTTATAGTTACTGGTGCTCCAAAGAAAGTGACCAGGCCATTCTTGTGGAGGGTTGATTGGTTTGTATCCAAATTTTTTACCTACTTCAACATTAATCTTATTATAGATTATTATCATATCAATCATTTTTTATATAATATTTAAAATTAAGCATAATTCCTCCCCGATCTTTAAATAAGAGGATAATACACTTCAGTACACTCGAACTCACATCCTCTTGTACTAATAATAATGCCGATACCAATTAAATTAAGAGTCAATCAACAATTAAATTTTAAATATTTAAAAGATTTTTTTTTTAACCCACTACATTCAAATCCATCCATGCTATATGTACACATTATTCAACTTGAAGATCACCTATATTTATTCAAGAAAATTATAACTAATTCCCTAGCATGTAAGATATTAAAATAATTTTAAAAACAAGATAAAAACATTTAAAAGATTATTCAATTAGCATTTAATGATTAAGTTGATTGTGTTAAGTTGACAGAATAATTTGATGAATAAAATATTGATAATTTTTTTTAGTATAATGACAAGTGTTTTGATTGATTTTAGGATCCGAGTCTGATCCTGTTAGGGCCGGAAGTGATATTTAGATAAAGCCTTTGAGACTTTGATTACTCAATTGTCAATTATAACGTTTTGAATTTGGGGCGATTTAAAATTTGAGTTATATTTTAGGGATGTCCTATGAAATTAACCCTCATTTTGATTGTTATTTTACTTCTTTCCCGTGTTTCTGAGTCGTTGAGTCCACTTTGAAATCGCGACCTAGCAGCAGTGAAAGTGTGAAGCCAAAAAACTTGAGAGATTTATCAGACTCAGTGAGTGAGTGAAAGGCTAAATCGTATACGGGAACGGAAGGAAGACAACGACGAAGAACATGTCTTCTCCTCCTTCCTCTTCTTCTGGTAAAGCATTGGACTTTGAAGCCGCATCAAAATCAGCCGTTGCTTCTGTCGAGTCCCTCAAATTCAAACCGCAAGACGACATCGACGGCGGCGTGCAGGTCACTAGCTTTTCGGAGATCGTGGATGAAGTGACGCTTCACTTTCAAATCATTCGTCTCGCCAAGCAGGTTACTCGAATTTCTTAAGTTATTTTAAAGCACGAATGTTTATTGTTCTGTCAGTCTTTCCCAAATTTCATATTCGTTATTGAATTTTTCATAGATATACGTATGGATCGGCTCTAACTCTGCTAATTTGGGAAATTTATATGCTGCTGCTCCTACGCGACCTGTAAGTTATTTCTCTTCAATTGATTATTTTTTCTTTTTTTTTTTTATCATTGATTATAATACTATTTTGTATTGTTACTAAAAGAATCCATTGTTATGAATAGAATAATACGGTGAGCGTAACTTCAATTCTTGGAGGTGCTTCAGATAACACTGGCTCTGGAATTGCTCGACGTTTAGGTCTTTCTTCAATTTTACCAACATTTTAATGCTATATCTCTGTTGGTCTAATTATAGTTTTAGTCACTCTACTATGCTTAAATTCTCAATTTAATCCTTCTACTTTAATTTGACATAATTTGGTGCCTTTAATTTTGTTATGTTGTTAGTTGCTGTACTAAAAATTGCCTTGAAACCATTTTTACCATTATTCACATAGTTTAGGTCATGAGGAAATCTTGTCAACCATGTTCAACAAATAATAAATTTATATATCAACCAAATGTTTAAGGTTGTTTTAAAAATTTTCTTTGTCATCATTTTAACGGCAAGAACTAATGGTGTTATCAAGTAGATATATCAAAATTCTGCCAAATTAGAGGATTAGATCCCAATTTTCGATATAGCAGAGGGACTAAAATCATAATTAGACTTTTGTTTTCACCGTTTTGGCTTGAATTTAAAGCAAATTGATTCTTTTGCAGTGCTAAAGACTGGTCTTAACATAATTGTGGCTTGCAATATCCCAAAGAATAACCCCATGCTTGAGGTTTGGTTTTTTATTCATTGATATTTAGACTTGAATTCAAGCAAAGATCTGATATGTTAACCTTTTGTGCTTATATCATCATTTTGTTCCCTTTTTTTCCTCACAGGCAAATGCTGAAAAGAAGTTAATAGAGAAGCTAATTGCCTTGGGGTACTCGAGGCCGAAATCCCAATCCTCAGGTCCAGGGTTGTCTTCCTCATAGTGAAAAAACTGTGATTCATATTTGCATTTGTAGCAGCAAGCAAGAAGACCATACAAGTCTTCAGTGTAGCATCAGTTATGGAATCCTTTTTAAATCATCGTAGTCGTTCAGAAATTTAACCGGCAAAACATACTGCGCCTAGCTGTGAGACAAGCAATGCTGTAAGCTTTTCTGTTATATCGTGTGAATTGTCTCTCATGTCATAAACAAACAGGTTGCAACTTGCAAATGCACACGTTTTTTATTTTCCTAGTGGTTGATTCTATGTTTGCTGTTGAGTTTAGTGCTGGTAAACCATGCTATGCCCTGAATTTGGATTTCAATGCTTTTATTGTAGCATAGGTTATTTACCACCACTGATGCCAATTTTTTCCTGCAAAATGAAAACTGTAGCAAGCATATATTATATACCCCCATTGGATGCTCTCATATCATAAACAGACAAGTTCAGACTTGCTAATGCACACATTGTTTTCTGGTAATTGCCTTTGTGGTTGATTCTATGTTTGATGTTGAGCTTAAGGCTGGTTAGTGCTGCTATGACCTGGACTTATTATATTGCTTTTATTGTCATAGCTGAAACATTCAGATTGTTGATGTTACTTACCACCATTGAATGCCAATTTTTTGGAAACCTAGACTTGAATGGTAGAGCTAGGGATGATAATGGAGCGTGGTGGGTAGATATTGCTCAATCCATCATTGCTACATTTCGCCGTGGATGTTAGAACTTAAATATCACCACCATCTCCTTGGATTTTGAATTATTCCGGAACTGTCCAAAGCTTATGCATTTTACATATAAAATGAAAAGAATATTCTTTGAATATTTTAGTGTTTTTTCTATAATATATAATTATATTTATATCATCTGAAAGCTAAATATGTAAAAGTAAAATAGTAATTTCCAAATATCGGATTGGGAAATTGTCTTTAGAAACATTATCTTGCCCCGCCTTGCCTTTACAACGATAATGCATTTCTGCCACATATAAAGAGGTAAGAGGTAGATGCGTTTGCAAGGTTGGAGACAAGTAGGTTAAGTCAATCAATGTAATTGAAATTTACAGTGATATTCGAGTTTACTTTCATAGTATAAGTAAGAAGCACAAAATATTACATTCCCTTGTTTAAAATTTGAAAATTGCTTAAACCGATCAACTTACAGTCACAGACAATTTAAAGTCTATATTCTACATTCCTTTGATAAAAAAAAAAGGACAATGGAAGAGTTTGAAAACTTGATGTGGGTGGATGCCCATGCCATAATTGGCCTAAAACCATGTGATGGACATCCCCACCGCATGGAACGTGATTCATTTTCAAGTTTAGATTAGGGTTTGGACAATAGAAAGCTAGTAGGATTATTTCCTTCACCCCCCCCCCCCCCCCAAAAAACTATGATTAACATTTTAAATTGATCTCAAATTTCAAATCCTCAAAATATCAATATAATATTATATCAAACACGTCTTTCTATCACATGCACATTCCACGTGATATTTAACACCAACATTGACAGTTAAACTGGTGAAAAAACCTAATTGATTCAATATCGATATTTTGATAACTCAATTAAAAAGTTTTGAAATTTAGAAGCCAACTTAGAATTTGGACAATTCTTTGAGGACGTTTGGTGAAATTAACCCAAAATAATAAAGAAAACATAGGTTTTTTTGGACTCATCTCATCAAAGCTAACCCATATGCACATGGGATAAGGAGGCAAGTACCATGCTCATAATTTTCAGCTTCAATAATTATCGCTACCTAAGTACAACAAACCAAGAAATATACTTCCTAATCACAACTATCCATATATAAGATGAATGTATGGATGTGAATGTGCATGCGTGCATATATATATATATATAAGATTTAGCACTGCAACACAAATTCATAAAAGTGAAGCACCCAATGGAGGTAAAAAAATTAAAATAGAATCCCATATAATAGACCTGTACAGAAAAATCACGTGGCAAGGCAAACAATGCACAACGATGACCGAGAACGCCATATCTGGAACCAAAAACAAACTAATCTTCTCTAGAATCTACAACTAGATATGTAATTCAAAGATCCCATATATAAAAAATAAAAAAATTAATCGTTTGCCTGTATCGGCTGCACGACATTTGCCATCTCGTATACACCATTCCGAAGCATCACAATGTTTGACCGAAGTAAAGCATCGGTGGCTTTGGAAACCATTTATCCTAAATGTCTAGGAGGGGCAGTGGTAGATCCGGCTGTCTGACCTTGAATCTGTATCATCACTCCTATCAGCATCAGACTTTCTCGGTCCCATTTCGGCTTCTAAGTTCACTGTCTGATTCCTTCTGCGTCTTCTATCCTGAAAATTTTACAAATGGTTACAACCTTAAACCAGAAATTCAGCTATCAGCAATGATGTTTGAACCGAAACAGACTGGCCGGTTGGACCAATAACCAACCGGGGTACCGATCCAAAGAATAGCTTTGAACTTAATAGACCGGGAACCGGTGTGGACCGATTGAACCAGGTTTTTTATTTTTAATATTTTTTTAATTTTTAATAATTTTTTTAAGCGAACAGGTTGAACCAGCGAATCAGTGACCTGACCGGTTCGACCACTAATCTAGTTCTAAAAACATTGCCTATCAAACAATCTATGGTCATATTAAGATTTTAGCTCAATTTCTATACTTTAGTTTGGCATAATATCGTCCAATAATGTTATTAGTATGTCAAAATTGATAAATCCACATCATCAATTTAACAGCAGCAAGCAATTACACTAATAACATTATAAAAGTAAAGAGACCAAATTATGTCAAATTAGAAGGATTAAAGTACAAATTTCAGTATAATAGAAGGACTAAAATCATGGCTAGACCGTCACTTTAATGGCAGCAATTACCTATGTTATCAATTTGGACCTACTAACAACATTATAAAAGTAACAAGACCAAATTATGTCAAATTAGGACTAAATTATAATTTTCAGTATAGTAGAGGGACTAAAATCATGGGTAGGCAGCAATTACCTATGTTATCAATTTGAACCTACTAATAACATTATAAAAATAATGAGACCAAATTATATCAAATTACAAATTTCAGTATGGTAGATGGACTAAAATCATGGCTAGACCGACAATCTATCTAAAAGCAAGAAGTTGTTATCCTCAAGCCTACTACTTCCAGCATTATAATGCAACTTCCACAAACACCAAGTAATTCTTATTAAATGATTTTAAAGTATTGAAACCGAACCTCTCGAGGTATAGGATACTCCTCTGATTCAAGCATGCGAACGACTTGACTCATCTTTGGTCTTTTATCTGCATCAGGATCGACACATCTCAAAGCGGTCAAAAGAGCTTGTTTAAAAGCGCTAGTTGATGGCCTAGCCTCTATGTTAGGGTCAACTACTTCCTCCGATCGGCGGAGTTGAACCATCATCTTTAACCACTCGACCATATTTACCTGAGAGTTTACCATATTCGGTTAATGTACATTACCAATAAAAAACATATTAAAAAACGAGAATTCTCACGAGAAGCACAGCATAAAAATGCCTTTTCGAGTTTGTACCTCGGGCTGAGGGCGACCATAATCTACAGGGTATCTTCCAGTAATTGCTTCTAAGAGCACTACACCATAGCTATAAACATCACTCTTCTCATTCAGGAGGCCCGAGTTGGCATATTCCGGAGCAACATAACTGGTTAAATCATGCAAGCCGAACACGAGACTTAGTTAACTAATGTAAAAACAAAAGGAAACAAAAAAACTACAGTAAAACTGCTCACCCGAAGGTACCCATAACTCTTGTTGCGATATAACTTTTCCCATCACCTAACAATTTGGCCAGGCCAAAATCGGATATCTTAGAATCATAGTTGTCATCAATCAATATATTACTCGATTTTATGTCTCTATGCACGACTTTCGGTTCAATAGCTTCATGCAAATAAGCCAACCTGCAAAATGTAGTTTCGAGAAACAAAATGAGATTAAATCTGAAGCTACTTAAAGCATTAATAACCGAGATTTAGTTTTAAAAGTGGACTTACGCCTTGGCAGTACCGAGAAGAATCTTTATACGAGCCTCCCAAGTAAGATATCCCTTGTGAGACATATCTCCACGAAGCCATTGCTCTAAATTGCCGTTATTGACATATTCGTAAACCAACATCCTACGAGTTATAGCAGAACACATTTATGCAAACCCAGATTATAAGAACATGGACACGTAAATATAACAATTTATTAACGACAGTGTACCTATGAGTTCCCTCGATGCAATACCCGAGAAGTCGAACTAAGTTTTTATGTCGCATGTGACCGATAGCTTCAACTTCGACTCGAAAATCTTTGTCAGCTTGCCCCCTAAAATAACATCGAACAACTATGAGCTAAGTTAGAAGCTATAAACAGCAAAACACAAACAACAAAAGGGATAATTTCGTGCAACATACAGATTGTTAAGGAGCTTTTTGACAGCTACGGGTGTCCCGTTAACCAGATTGCCTCTATAAACAACTCCGTATCCACCATCACCAATAATATTATCCTTAGAAAACCGGTTGGTTGCGAGCTGTAGGTCTCTAAGAGTGAACCAATGACCCCATCCTAAGTGCGAAAATTCGGGTAGACCAGACAAAGGTGAAGGAGCGGTTAACGGATGCGAAGAAGGCCTGAACACGGAAGCCACTCCGACACCTTTCTCTTCAGCTGGTTGAGATCCCTTAGCATCTTTCCCTAAATGATTAAAAGAACCAGACCGGCCACTGTCATCTCCGTTACCAACATGATATGAAACCTTGTCTGAATCTCTATCACTGAATTTATAGTTAAGAGTATTCGGACTGCCATTGTTCGCTGAAACTTCATCGACTCCTATGTCTTTAATTTCCTCCGAAACATAAGGTGCTTGTCTTGACGGAAGCATGTCCTTATGCCTCCCGGTTTTCTTTCGAAAGCTAAGCCACAAAGATATACCAAGAATAACTAAAAACACTATCCCTAAACAAATTACAATAAGTACCCATAACTGTAGACCAATGTATGTTTTTGACAGTGTTTTGTTCAGATTAGACGCCATTTTCGCGGACACCGATACACCTAACAATAAAAAAAAAAAAAAACAGTTTAAAAACATCATAATTCAAATCTAATAATCTAAAAGAGCAACATGTTTTAGCATTGATTCAAACATCAATTCATATTACAACCAAATCTCATTTTCACAGTAAAACAAATGCAGTGTGAAAGCAATTAAAGAAAAAAAATTACCCTTTAACCACAATCAAATTCCCAAGGAAAAAAAAAAAAAACCTAAGATCCTTCAAGTAAATAGCTTATCCAAACCCTAAAACAAATATCAAAGCATCATATTTCCATAAACACAAAAAAAACACCCACATTTCAAATGGAATCAGATATCATATTTCAAACAAAAAAGCAAAAAAATAAAATCAGGCATCATTTTGACTGGATCAAATAAAAAAAAGTAAAAACTTTGAAGCATTTAGATGAAGAACATACGAATCAGAAGAAACCTGTTCAAGTAATGCTGGCAAGACACCCAAGAATGAAAAAAAAAAAAAAAGAAGAAGGGAATTTTGGGACTTTGGGTGTGTTTAAAAAGAAGAAAGGGCTAAACCCAAAACCCAAAGGGGGAAGCACATTGAGAGGAAAACAAAACAGGGTGGTGGTGCAGCATTTTTAAAAAACAGAAGGGATTTTGTTAGGATTTTCATGTTTTGTAGGATTGGGTTTTGGGGCATTGGGAAATAAGATGTGGAGTTGAGAGAGGTAGGTAATGAAGGAAAGACATTGTTGCCTTTTGGAAATTTTAACAGTGTGTGAAGGGGAAGCAGCTAAGCTTTTATATACTACTATTTAATGTTTAATTGGGAAGATTGCTCTGCTCTGCTGTTTATTCCTTTGCCTTTTTTTCTTTTTTTTCCTTTTTTTTTTATATTATACAATAGGATAATATAATCTTTAGCCCTTGGCAATTAGTTTTATTTTGATTTCTAAATTTAAATTTTATCAAGATTTGAGGATGTAACTAATATTTTTGCAACATGACTGGATTGATTAGTTAGACTTATTGGACTGAAAATTGACAGTTATATTAATCCAAATAAAGGGGTTAAACCGGTTGAATTAGAAATTGGTAAAAATAAAAAAACTGAAGACAAAAATCAGTGGAACATATTGAACCGATTTAATAATTCTTTAATTTTTTAAGCTTTTATAAATTTTTAATTGTTTATTTATTGTTGGTCTAGGAGTTAAACCAATTAAATCATCAATCCAAGAGCACTACATATAGCAATTTAAAATTATATTAGGAAAGCCCGGAAATTTATATAATTTTTTTAATTTTTAAATCTAGTTCGTAAATTAAAAAATTAAAAATTATATAATTCCTTTAATATAATATGTATTATTGGAGACCATTGGAGTTGAAAGTTTTGATTTATGTGTTTTTTTTACTCAAAGATTTGAAAATGTTTCTTTTTATAACTTGAAATAAGAGTGAAATGCTAATGTTTGACTTCAGCTCACATATACCAACAAGTTTGGGTTATGTAGACGAGCTCGAAAAAACATATTGAGTAAATGGAGAAAAAATATATAAACATTTTTTATATTTTCAGAAATTATTTTATTTATATATGATTTAATTGCATTAGAGAATTTAGATTTTAAATCAAATTTTAAACTTTAAAATGTTTTAATTAACAACAGTATCAAATACATATCCATCATATTTAACTCTTAGATGTATCTAAAACATGTTTATAACAACTGAAATTTATTAGGTAAAAACCAAAGAATGTCATTTTAGGAATACTAGTTTGTTAACAAGTGGGATCGCTCCCTATTTTTTAAGTCTAATTATGCTCTCAGTCCTTATAATTTTCAGATTTCCTTTTTTTGCTTTTGAAGACAAAAGATTTCCATTTTTGATTTTGGGTGTAAAAGTCTTCGATACTACTTTAGAAAAGCAACGTGAAAACTGATACATATATATATATATAATACTCCACATAAAATTCAAATGAGTTTTTTTTAACACATAAGTTATCGGCTAGATCGAATCAGATTGATACAATATATATACACACACTGTTAACACCTAAGTTAACAGCCACAAGCACACAACCTGGTACTACCAGTAATCCTTGCAGGAACACTCCCCATCTTTGAAATGGTGAAACCGATTCCGGTCCCTAACAACGATCTCACGATCAAAAACCTTTGAGATAAGTTTGCTAGCATGGTGGCAATCTCTGCAAACTCGAAGATTTTTCGTTATCCTGAAAGTGTCCCCTGCTTTTGTTTTCAACAAACCGAAGGCAATGGCAAGCTTCTCACTATGATAGTTCAAAGGATTCTCCTTTTCTTCCTCTTCATCAAGCTCTTCTACCACTCCCTCAGCACCACAAGGAACGTACCCAATGGCTCGAATATGGTCCAGCATCTCATCGAGTTTGGCGTATATCTCTTTGCTTTCGGGATGGTCTCTTCCTCCTGCTATGAATTCGTTAACTTCGCCTTCTAATTCAATGACAGAGAAGCCAGGGACTTTCTTCACTCCCCTCTCGTTCATCATTCTCCTCACGTTAGCCATATCTTCATATCGGCCGGCTTTGACGTATAAGTTAGCTAATAACACGTAGCGTCCGCTGTTGTTCGGTTCCAGTTCAATGACTCTCTTGCCTACTTGTTCACCTAACTCGATGTTTCCGTGGATCCTACATGCGCCGGAAAGAGCACCTAGTACACCTACATCAGGAGTCATTGGCATTTGATCAATTAGCTTTTTGGCTTCATCTAGTAATCCAGCCCTTCCAAGCAAATCAACCATGCATCCATAATGCTCCATCATGGGTTCAAGTCCGTGAACTCGAGTCATGTACTGGAAATAATAGCGACCTTCCTCAACTAATCCTGAATGCGAACATGCACTAAGGATGTTTACGAAGGTGATGTTATCAGGAACGATCCCTTGTTTTTCCATATCCTTGAAAATGGAAATGGCAGCTTCTCCTTTTCCATGCATTGCAAAGCCCCCAATCATGCAATTCCATGAAGAAATACTCTTATAAGTGAGACCCTTGAAAGTTTCATAAGCTTTCTCCAAGCACCCACATTTGCAGTACATATCAATAATGGTTGTAGCAAGCTTCGGGTCTAGTTCGATCTCTTTGTTTCGGATATATTTATGTATCCACTCGCCTTGCTTGAGAGCTCCTAACCCAGTACATGCCGATAACATGCTAGCCGCCACGAACTTATCCAGCGCCAAATTCTCAGCCCTCATCCTATTAAACAAAGCAAAAGCCTCGTGAAAGCGGTTGCTCTGCACGTAAGCAGCGATCATGGCATTCCAAGAAACGGAATTCCTCTCCGGCATCCGCTCGAAAACTTCAAACGCGGCGTCGACAAGACCCAATTGGGCATACCCGCTAATCAAAGTAGTCCAAGAAACAACATCTCTCCTTGGCATTTTGTCAAACACCTTCCGAGCATTTTCCAAAGCCTTGAAATTCACATACATATGAATCAAATTGTTCAGACAAAAACCATCATCAGCAAACCCGAATTTGAAGACGTGGGCATGAATTTGAGCCCCTTCTTCAACAGCAACATCAACCGAACAAGCTCTTATGAGACAAGGGAAAGTGAACTTATTAGGCAAAACAGAATCTTGCAACATCCGCAAGTAGAGAACGATGCAGTCGGCAGCTTGTTTCCGTAGCAAGTAACCTCTGATGAGGGTATTGTAAATGAAAGCATCCGGATGAGGTAATGTATCGAACAGGTGGAGTGCGTAGTCCAAATCTCCGTCATTAGACAAAGCACAAAACTTGATGAGGCGACCCATGGCATCGTTATCGGAGGAAAGGCCGAGCTTGGTGAGGTGGGCATGATTTTGCTTGAGTTGGGCCATGGAAGAGCATGTTTCTAGGGATTCGAGAGGTGAATAACGGGGCTTTGAGTTCGACGATGAGAAAGAAATGGACAGTGGAGGAGCTAAAAGGGTCTGCAACGAGCTCATTTCTCATTAAAAACTTGATTTAATTAGCCTGCAGTGCCCAACTTGAAGTGGCAGTGCTGTTGAATATTATCTGAAAGAACTGTAGCAACAATTGGTGGCCAACATCAAAGGGTAAGGCTAACGCAAGAGATTGGCAAAGTTCCCTCAACATTTCGGCTATCGTCTTTGACCGGGTTTTATCTCTTGACTTTACTAAAAATATGCAACTTGAAGAGGTGCGAGTTTATTAAAAAAAAAAAAAAAAAGCATCATCACGTATATGAGAAGATGGACCATGAGTGTGTGCCTACGATTACTCACTAAGAAAATCTCAATAATTTATCTTAACGAGGTTTGAACATATGCTAACTCTTCAGGTCGTGCTTTCTCAATTTCTCGGCAAAGTTAAAAGAAACAAAATCCCACCAGAAGGCAAAGTTAGAAAACAAAATCCCACTAAGAACACTATTAATCGGTGTTGCATGGTACGTCTTCTCAAGCACTCAACAAGGCACTCATGCTCTATGGACTTGCAACCTTTCTAATTCGTGCTTTCTCAAGCACTCAAATTCTCTGTAAAATTGAAAGATAAAACATCCACCAATGACACATTAAACGATTTATCGATTCCCAACTGATGACACTTCACAAGCCCATTCAGACTGACTCGACCTCCCCTCCACGATACCAAATCTCAAATATCAAAACAATTTTAAGATTTTGTATCAATACATTTAAACAGAGTTTGAGTTTTTAACAAAGAGAAAGGGATAAAAATTGTTTAGATATTGAACTCGAAACTACTGTCGACTTAGAATAAAGTCTTTTATCACTACAAATTTCTCAATCCAAAATGTTCCTTTTAAACTTTAATGGCACTCTATTTACAGTTTTTCACTCAACTAGTCTTGTATAATAAAATCTTTAGTATCACCAATAACACCTATCTCCTTCCCTCGTAAAAAAATAAACAAATTAAATCTGCATAATATAAGGAAACAAGATAGCAAGCATCAATGACAACAGTCCTAATAATATGGTAGATAATGCAGAGTGATATCAATTAATCAAATATGGGAAATACATATCAGTTCAACCAAAACAAAAAACTGTTACATCAAGTTAAGCCCTGCTCCTACTATTAGTCACATCAATCACCAAATTAAAAGAAATGAGACCACAATTTTTTGCTCTTCCATTTTTTTATATATAAATTAAAGCAAATAGAGGGCAGTCGCCATTAGAACATCGCATCGGTGTCGTTACTCCGTTATTGCATGCGCATATGCTCTCATTTTTGGATCGTCAGGTGTGAGCACTCAAAATGGTGATGAAGGATCCAAGAAATCCAAAATATGCCACTGATTTTCAACATAGAACACATATTTAGCAATGAAATGTTTTTATCACCAAATCATATTAGCATGAAAAATAAAGAGAATGCCTAAACAGATAACATATTTTATGCATACGAGATGAATTATGGTGCTACACAGAAGAACCAAGAAGCAAATCCCAATAAGCTACATAACAGTTAAGCTAAATTCAATAAACAGAAAGCAATAAGAGAAATATTCAAATATACAAACCGCATAACCATAGGCAGAATATACAAATGCAACAGCAAATGCAGCGCAAAGTGGAAAAACCATACGGTAATACGATATGGGAAGTGGTAAAAGTACCATGGAGGCCCCTATAGTAAGAGTAAGATTGCATTTTACTCACTCTACTCAAAAAATGAGCAAATTAATTCCTATACATTAGATCAAAGAACAAATTGGTCTTTCTGTTAAATTTCTATCCATTTCTACTGTTAAAAGCTGGTCTTTGTATGATGTCCACGTGGCATGCCGCATTTCACTGTCTGAGTTTTTAATAGTGCAAATAGATGAATTTTTAACGGGAAGGACTAATTTTCTCTTTAATATAATGTATAAGGACTAATTTCTCATTTTTTGAGTAGAGGGGGTAAGGGCCTCTATGGTACTTTTACCTATGGAAAGTCTATTTGCTCTAACGTCACCAGGAATGGAAAGCATGCTAACTTATTGTTCAGCATCTAACGTTGTTCGGAACTGTTAAAAAACCGGGAATCAAACACAAAATCCAAAATTTGTACAACACAAGCTGGATATATATATGTGTATATGGTGGTTTCATAAACTTAATTTACAAACAAACCCTGCCATGGAACAATCTTAAAATTAATGTCATTGCAATTTCAGTAGGATCATACAATATCTTTATTAGAGCATGGAAAAGACAACAGGAGAAGAAACGGGACACAACAAGAATAAAGAAAATCAGCTATGGAGGTACAAAAATAAAACAAGAACGAATAGTGTTCTAACTGAAACAAACAACAAAGCTGTTAAAAGTTTGAAATTGAGACCCCAACTTCCACAGAATCTTGTGTTAAATGATGCGGGAGCAACTAAAACAAGTTGTTCACTTCTCTATGAACACTCAATGAATAGCAGCTGAAATAAAGGACAAACAAGTTATATGGCCATACAAAATTATATTATTTATCATTCATTCAACCCTAAGCAGGTTAGCAAGTGGAGCATACGGTAGCGGAGCTCTTAATGAAGCAGTGTTGACTCAGACTACGTAATGTATGCTCGGATTAGACACAGGGTTGACAATAACCAGGAATCTGTATGTTAACAGAATAAGCTTATCAAGTGAAACATCCACCAATGATCATTACTACGGTTATCAGTATAATACAAATCAGTCTAATTCTCAAAGTTTCATCTAAAAGACCAAGTTTTTCAGGAGTGTTAGTAGTGGCATCATAAAAAGACCCGGAAGAAAAGTCTAGCTAGCCAAACAAACTATTTAATCTAATATAGCCGTAAAAACATGAAGAGTAAGCGCCTACTTACAGTGTCCTTATGTCTAAACTAGGATTCTTTGCAAGTTTTCTTGTTGTGGCCAAGACCTTTGCACTTGCTACACTGGAGCTGTCGTCTCATCATGTCTATCGATTCAGGCTGCTTCTTCTTTGGCCGACCTGGTGGACGTTTAGTTGGAGGAGGAGTTACAGTTACAGCTACAGCTGTTATCTCAGGTAATTCATCCTCAATTGGTCTGTCTACATTTGGAACAGGGTGAATGGACTCGGCGTATGTTAAGCGGAAACTCTCAGTTGTGAAGTATCGAGAACAATAGTCATATGGACTTCTACCGATGCATTCAATGACAGCAATAGCGTGAGAGCAAGGTAAACCAGTAAGTTGCCAGCCCTTGCAGCTGCAGTCCCAATGATCTATATTAACAACCGCAAGAAGCTCAGGATTTTCCCCACGGACTTCAAATGTGCTACCCTGTGTGAGTAACACTTGAAATGACCTCGCCATTGCAGTTTCCTTCTGCAACTTTTCCTCGTTACACGGAGTTAATTTTGTCATCCACTGACTGGAATCCACACGACGTTTGTAGATCGCCTCCATCATCTTACCCCGTAATTCATCAATCATCTGTGTTATAGGAAACTCGTGTGCTTCAGATACCCAACTATAGAACTGCTGCCCAAAGGTCGAGATCAAGTGGTTATACCTAGCTCCTCCGAAAAAGGCATTTGCCCAGTGCTCTGGTTCACTTTGAATTATCCAGTCGTAAGCTTCAGGAGAAATGGCTCTTATTAATTCAGTATCACGCTGGAAACCCTCAAGTCGTGGTGACCGGGCAGCAGAGTAAAAGTCACTGATCATAAACCGTCTTGCATCATGAGAAAGATGCCCCTTTAACTCTCTGTTAAGTTTGTCAGCAAGATGTTGTAAACAGTAGCTGTGGTAGCATTTATCGAATACATCAGCCAGTGCCTGCTTTAAACCATTCTGAAAATCTGCAACAAATGTTAACTGGCTAGATGTAGGAACAGCAGATTTGAGTTCCCGTAAAAACCAAGTCCAATTGTCTTCATCCTCGGCATCAACTATAGCAAAAGCAACAGGAAAAATACCATCATCTGCATCTGCAGCCGTTGCAGCCAACAAGTTTCCTTGATATTTAGAATTTAAAGTAACACTGTCGAGAAAAATTAGGGGTCGACAACCTTGTAAAAAACCAGATATGGAGGCATGAAACGAGACAAACAGTCGATGGAAGCTTGAGTCGTCCTTGGTATTAAAGGTGACAATACTGCCCGGGTTAGTCTCTTTTATCTTCTCACAGAAAAAAGGTAAGAGATTATATGCCTCTTTAAAGGATCCTTGAAGCTGTTCCCTAGCAATCTCTTTTGCACGCCATGCCTGAGAATAATTCAGTTCGATTCCATATTCTCGCTTGATATCATCGGCAATATCTTTTGGCCTGTAGTTGGGGGAAATTTTCAATTTCTCCTTTATAATACTTCCCACCCAACCCCTCGTTGCCCGGTATCCAGCTTTTACTGCAGCTCCTCCACACGTAT
Source organism: Gossypium bickii (assembly GCA_025503065.1). NCBI lineage: Eukaryota > Viridiplantae > Streptophyta > Magnoliopsida > Malvales > Malvaceae > Gossypium > Gossypium bickii. Next base: position 96,358,978 of record CP106720.1, read on the forward strand.
GCATAGTGTTCATCTTCTTGATGCAAATCAATTGAGTAGTGGATAGTCTCGATGCATATATCCTCCAGGGACAGCCTTGAGCTTTGCATTTAACAGTAACACGATGACTATCGTTTTTCTTATACCTATAAGCAAAACCATGTGCAATTGAGTATTTATGCAAGGCTTCTCGGAATTCATTAAAACTATTAAATCTTTGGTCAACGCCAGTGATTGTATTCTCCCACACTTGTGCAGCTTTATGATGCTCGATGATATTAATAGGCATACAGTCTATAGGAGTTTCATTCGGCATGTCCATGCCAACATCATCAATGGCATCGGTCATTCCAAGAACAGCATTGGCAGGAGCAACAATAGGAACCCCAACAGCTTCTGAGACGGTCGTCCTGCTAGACCTGCACATTTAAGCATACATAACCAAAACAGCAAGGACAGAACTTAGGACGGTAAATTCAGAAACAAGAAAGATCAACTGAGTAACTACCTACTACCAGGCATGTTGGAAACATTACGAGCAGCCGCTTCATCCGATGCAACAAAGACATCAACGGTGAGAGAGTCACCTAAAAAACTAAGCATCCGCTGCAAATCCTTGTCTTTCGAGATAGTTATAAGGGTCTTCTTGTTTCCAGGGAGAAAGTACTTGATCGACATGTTATCAGAGCTAAGACTAAACATATCTGCTATTTCGGACTTGAAATCACTTAAACTAGTTTGCTCATTAATATCTATAGCAAAGGCCTCACCACCACTATAGGACAATGAACCATCTTTATCAGTGACAAAATCGCCACCAGACTGGCATATTGCTATAATTTTCTTCTCAGCCATAGCCTAAAACCCAAATTAACCACAAAGAAACTACATTAAACAAAACATGAAATATCAAATAATAATAATCTTTTTTTTTTATTTTTTTTTTTCCCACGCACAAGAATTCAAAAATGAAAAAGCATAAAATTCAATAGCGAAGCAGTAAGTTAAAACAACTTAATCTATTCGGAAATTACCTTTTGGGACTGAAAACCCAAATCGAAAAAAACAAAGAAAAAGCCAAAAAGGAAGGGGGAAAATGCATAGCATAATCTTTTGTTTTTTCACTCACAATAATTTAAAAAGAAAGCATAAAATTCCAACTTAATCTGTTGAGAAATTACCTACTAAAACTAAAAACCCAAATCGAAAAAACAAAGAAAAACCCCAAAAAAGAAGGGGACAATGCATGGTGAAATAGGATTCAGAAACCCTAATATCTATGGAGTTTGAATTCAAAGAGGGGGGAAAAAAAGATGATACCTTTAATGGAGAAACATGAGAAAGGAAGGATTTTTATGTTTTTTTTTTTTTTTTTTTTTTTTGTGGGTTCGTTGTTAATTGGGAGATTGAATCCTTGAATTTGACGAGAAGAGTACGGAGAGAGAGTCCACAGATAACCCAAATGCCAATTGCCTGAAACTCAAAAAATGCATGAAAAGAATAGAATTGAACACAATACGCAGCGTACTGTATGGTATGGTGGTATAGTACATGGTATCCTCGTTTTCAATTAAATAAGGGTAAATTATATTAATAGTCAATTAACTTTTTTTTTTGTCACCTAATTATGAAAAGTTATAAATTGGTCATTTAACTTTGTTAATTTTTACATTTTTTGTCACCTAACTATTTAATTTTGTCTTTTTTGGTCACCCAACTATCTTGGATTTTGAGGTGTCTCTATATTTACTTTAGCCAAGTGGTGACCAAAAAATACAAATTTGAATAGTTGGATGACCCAACTATGAAAAGTTACAAAATAGTCACTTAAACTATTTAATTTTATCTTTTTTTATCACTTAATAACTATGAAAAGTTACAAATGATCACTTAACTATTCAATTTTGTCATTTCTGATTACTCAATTATCTTTAATTTTTTTATATTTCTAATTTTTTTACGTTAGCCAAATAGGAACAAAAAAAATACAAAATTTAATAATTTGGTGACCATTTAATAATTAGTATATATATTTATTTATTACATTATAAATGGTTAAATAACTTTTAAATAATTATATACAAATCTCAACATAAATTAATAAAATAAAATGAGAGAACCAATAACACTTTTAAATATAATTCCTTTTAGAAAAAAAAAATTATGATACAACTATGAGAAAATAAATAAACTGAACTTAAAAAAAAAAAAAAAAAAAACATGGAAATTAGAGCTATTGTTAGTCGGGTCAAGTTGCAGCTAGGCATATTGCATAAGTTTGATCAAGTTTAAATTTTTAATTTTAATTTTTACTTAAATTTATCTGTATTTATAAATCGTTAACTCAAGCTTATTAAAGTCTTGCCATTTTTTAACATAGTTATTTTTATTATATTTAATAATTACGTATATATTTTCTATTTATTTTTTAACATAAACAACTTGATAATAAATTTAATTTTTGTTTTAATATAAATTATATAATTTAAAATATGGATCAAGCTCGAATTCAATATTCAAAGTCCAAGTCCAACCCGTTTTTAAGTTTATAAAATGTTTTCTTTTCTTTTCTTTTATTTTGTGTATTATATAATTTAAATAATATGAAGATTAAATATTGTACATTATAATACAAAATTGTAACTATTAAAAATGATTAAGTTGTTTAAGTTTAGAGATTTAATAAAAGAAATGTATATAATGGTAGTTAAACATACATTCTTAATTTTAAATGATAGTATGGGTGAATCTAAACAGACTTAAATTAATTATTTATAAATATAAATAAAATTAAAAATTAATATTTTGAGTTGAGCCAAATTTAAATAACTATGAATATCGATATTAATCATGAATCAATTTCAAACCGAGCTAAACTTGACTCGTGAACACCATTACTCCAAACACGTTTCGGCTTTTTCTTTTAAATATTTTTATAGATTTTTGTACTAAAGTTAGACTGCTTAATTATGGGAACTAAGCTCAATAATTCATAGAGAATATTAGATAAACCTGCCTGCCTACCCTAGCTGAGCGTTAGCTGACCAAATAAATCTCTAACATTGTACTATTTTAGGGTTGATTAGCCAAATTCCTCTTCTTCTTCTTTTTTTTTTTTTTTTTTAATTTTTCGATTTAATTGACTTCCAAGTATGTACATGGAAGAGGTGTGTAAAACGTATCCAAAAGCCCATTTTCAATGTGCCAAAACTTTGTACAGCTTGGATGCACATTGCACATAGTATGATTTTCTTTTATATGTAAATGAAGGATTCAATTTAATTTATATTAATGTAAAATTAATATAATTTATGTATTTTTTATATAAATAATATTTTAATATATCAATGATCATGTTTTATATTATATTCAGTTACGCATCATAATTTTTAAGCAAATTCGTGAGAGTCATTCATTTATCGTACAGTTATTGGTAAAAATAATAGAAATATTGGATTGATTCAACATTTTTTGTATATGACTAATAAATTTATTTTTAAAAAAACAAATTTAGTTAAAAAATGCTCTCTTCTATAAATATAGGTTAAATTATGTTGATGATCTCTATATTGCGTGTAAATTGCAAATTTAATCTCTGTGCTATAATTTTGGTTCATTTTATTCTTTTTTCTTTTTTAATTTTCATTCATAATTTAAACAATAATAGTTAAATCCCTTGAGTAAATTTTTACTATTAGTCTCCAATTTAATCATTTTTAGTTGTTGTACATTTCAAATTCAATCCTAATGCAAACGGTAGTAATTAATTTTATTAACTAAACAGATGTGATATTTTTGTGAGTGTTAAATACAAATAGCAAACTTCATGACATTATACATGTGATGATATATTTGTTGCATAAAATTTAATTTTTAATGATTATTGTTTAGATAATATTTGCTAGCAGGTTGGATATCTACATCTTTTTGATTATCTGAATTTGAATCTACAAATCTATCTAAAATCTGTTTACTAATGCAAAAATTGTCCGAGAATAATTATCCAAATTCGAATCAAACATTATTATCCATTTAATATCCATAGTATCTATCCATACTTATTTCGAATCTGTAATAGATAATAATTTTAAAATTTGAATCTATAATATTTTAAACCGCAACAAAAAAATTAAATATTTAAATATGCAATTCAAATTAACATCAATAATTAAAATTTAAAAATTTAAAAATTATACAAATTAAAATAACAAAATCATAATATAAAGACTAAATTTACCAAAAAAATTGACCACAAATATACGTATACCAATTACAGCCGATGCCAATCCAAAAGTCCTTCACTTTATTTTACTTTTCTTTTCTCGGATTTTGTTATATTCCATAATTTTTTTTAATGTTAAAAGCTATACTTTATTACAAAATATCCCAAGTACAAAGTACGAGGGCTGCACTTTATTACAAAAAAGGCAAATGTTATGGCATTTCTTCCCTAAGATAAATTCAGAAAAAAAAAAATTCATTTCTATAATGTCACAATAAAACAGGTCCTACAAAAATACATTTTTAACCTTTCTGCTCAAATTCTTAGCAATCGGGTGTAATATTAAATATTAACTAATTTTTTATACTGTGCAATGCATGATTTACTCCTATATTTTATAAAATTATTATCCAAATAATATCATATTAATTAAAATTATTGATAAAATAATATTTGAAATAAAAAATATACTTAAAACAATAATAACAACATAAAATATTTCGGAAATTCTTATTAATTAAAAATATTACATAACACCAATTACAAGAAAATGATTCTTATCTTATTCAAAAACATTTTTTAATATATAATTTTAATTGAATAGATATTTTAATATTTTTAATTCTTTTGATTTTCATTTAACTGAATAAAATTATTATTTTAATATTTTAAATATAAAATTTTATGTATAATAAAAATTAAATAGAATAAAAAGATTAACAACTTCCAACTATAAAAGTTTAAAAGAGCTTAACGAAAAATATATAAAAACTTAATAAAAATAAGTATAATGAAAAACTAAAATATTTTATAAATTTTATGTTAAATTAGATAAATCAGTTAATTTTTTTTAACTGAAGGTTTTTTTTTAAAGAAAAATTCATTGAAATTTTACTTAAATTAATTGTTGAAATAATTATAAAATGTGATGTTTTTAAAAAGGATAAAAATTAAATTCTATAATTAAATTTTACGCAGTTCACATGAAAAAACAAAAAGCTATCCACATCAGTTGAGAGCCTAAAATCTTATAATATATATGTGTATATATACATATAATATCTTTACTAATACCCAAAGTCGTGATCGATTTGGTGTTACTTTTGACTGAATTGTAAATTAGTTATAAATTTATTAAAAAATTATTTTTACAAATGGATAAATATTATTTTGAGGATATTTTTATCTTTTATATTTTATATAAATTCTAGAAATTACATACACATAATGTAATTCGATCCCAAAACATCATGATCTCTAATATCTCAATTTTATCATCACAACTAAAGACATATTTAGTATTTATATAAATCTTTTATAAATTTATTAGATAATTGTTTTCACCCACGTCATGGCTATACCTTAAATTAGTTATAATTAAGTTGATATTTTGATTCTGGGCACTAATTTAATTAAAAAATTATTAAAACCCTATTATTTTTTTATCTTTATAAAATAACAAATATTATTATGATAATGTTTTCATTTTTTATTATATATTCACATATAAGATCTATAAAAATCAATTTAAACTCATAAATGGTGAGGCTTGAGCCTACAACATAATAATTTTCAATACCTTAATTTTATTGTAAGTGTGTTATAATTTAATATTGATAAAGGGTTTGCAGCATCTACAACTAAGTATATTATATATATCGGTGATTATATATATACTTACATGTATATACATACAAGTTCATGAACCTTTCCTAAATCTACTTTAAGATGGTATAATGTATATATTATAAAAATATTGAAATTCATAAAGTATAGTAGTAGTTAAGCTGGCAACATTGAAGGGGTCCGAGCTAGTAGTTCTCACAAATTAAATGCGAAGAGGTTGCTTACTTTGCTTAACGAGCTAGGTCTCTCTATGAGCTTTCCTTCATGTTTCCTATAATCAATTTAATATAATATATATATATAAGACAACTTAGCATAGAAGATTAAAACTAAGGGTTAATTCTATTATATGTCCTTAAACTATGACCTAGATTGTAAATTGGTAGTCAAGCTTCAAAATATTTTAATTATGTCCTTAATGTATCAATACCATATGGCATAGTTTTTTAACATGTTAGATCCAAATTGTCTATGTGATATATATGCATGTAATGAATGAAGGACTTAATTGATATAATACCAGTACTTTGAAGATTTAATTAGAATATTTTAATATGTAAGGATCAATTTAGAATATGTGTGATAGTTTAAGGACATTTCGTGAAAATGACCCTAAGAATAAAGTAGCCGAGTAAAAAGGAAACAAGTTCGGCAGCCGTAGTATGGAATACTTCAGAGAAAACAGCTTGCTATAGGGGGTATCGATTCATCTTTCCGATTAAACTTTATATATATGTGTTTTTTTCAGTGAAATTATATATATATATATATATTTCAGTCAAACTACATATACTTTGTTTTCGGTGAAAATTTTTCTTATTACACTTTGAAAATATATGTGTCATTCATTTAATTTTTTTATATATTAAGGGTGAAATTTTTTCACAAGAATAAAACATTAAGTATCCTTCTCATCTAGTTAAAAGAATTCCACTACTAGTATGCCTAATAATAATAAAATTTATTAAGTCTTACGGTGAATTTACGGAAAAAAATTTAATATAGTCCTTTTAAACTAATATATAATAAAATTACACTTTCACCTCAAAAAATGAAAAAGAATTTTTAAGTCCCTTCAAAATTTTGAAGGATATGCCCTTATGGTTTTACCAGTATGCCTAATATGGATAAGAGTACATATATAATATAAGGATTGAAAAGGAAAGGAAACGATGGAAATAGGTCGAATAGCAGTAACTATATAATAATAAATAGAAAAGGTATATATAGTAAGATACGATACCACTGAGGGAAACAACCAAAAAGCATACAAAAATGGGGAAAAAATAAAGCTGAGGACCAAAACATATATGCTTGCTTTGTTCAAGTTTTTCAGCCATGATATATATGCATTTTTAAATTAATTAAAGACACCCCCTTCCATTTGCTTAACCCAAGTGGTTTCTCCCCTCCCCACCCCTCCCCAATATTATATATATACATATGCTACCTATGTTTTTTTTCATGTACCATTGCTTGCCGATAAAAGAAGAAGAGAGTGATATGGGTTCAGGTTACACTAGGCATAGGAAATCATCTTCGTTTTCATTTTTCAGCATATTCTCGGCTTGTTGTTCCAACGGAGGCGACGACGTGAGCGAGGACGGCATTTATGTGAGGAGGATGTGGCCGAGCGACGAAGACGGAAGGCGTTGGACTGCCGAACCGGGTATTGATCGTAAAGCTTCGGCCTTTATCGACAGGTTCAGGACTCGAGTTTCCGACCCTGAGAGACAAGCTCTTGCTGTTTAATTAGTCGCTATAGCTAGCTCTATTATTTTTATTTTTGGGTAAATTGCACCCAAGGTTACTAAACTATTAGTAAATTTACATTATGGTCACTTGATTTAAATAAAGATATAAAATAGTCATTGAATCATTTAGAAGTTTTATTTTAGTCATTGGGCTGTTAAAATTTTAAATGGAAATTTTTGAATAGTTCAATGGCTATATTTTGTAACTTTTTAAAAGTTGAGTGATCAAAATATAAATTTATTAATAGTTTAGTGACTTTGGGAGTAATTTTATCCTTTATTTTTCCTAAACAGTTCTTTCCATTTCGTCCTTGTACTTCTTTTTGCTTTTATTTCCTCGTTGAGATGGGATTATCAGTACAACATTTGGAGTAGCAAAAAATAACATGTATTGTATTGATTACATTATTCCATGCATAGGAATAAATAAAATACATGATTGAAATTTATAAAGATGTAATTATTATCTATTTATTTAAAATTTGTTGGTAAATAAATTTTGAAAGAGTTTGTCTGTTTGTGTTCTTTCTTATTAAACTTCAACTGTTAAAATTGAATTATTATTGTATTAATTTATATTTTTATGATTTTTAAAAGAATTTAACTAAAAGTTTATCATTTTTGAAAATCGCTCACCTGTTACTTGGCCTAAATCGGACCTTAGATTATCTCGAATCAACCCGACTCAAATTTAAATAAAAAATATATAAATATTATTATTAAAATATAACACCTAAGCAGGCCAAGCTGAATTTTGATTTGGGCATGATTTTTAGAAAAAAATTAAGTCGTAGCCCAACTCAATCTATGAACAAAAATTTGTTTTATTTTTTGAATAATCTTATCACAGGTTCTGATCATATCTGTTTTTTTGAGACAATACTTAAAACTACCCATAGTCTCTCTTCAACTCATAAAATAGGAGGATAATGCGCTTCAACGCATTCAAACTCACGTCCTCCTGCATTGGCAACAATGCCCATGCCAATCGAACTAAAACTTAATTGAAAAAAAATCATTTTTTTAACACACTAACATGACACATATCATTTTATAGTAAAACAGAAAAATAGAGAAAAACTTATAAATGGATAATAATAACTTTATTTCAACATAATTTAAATATTAATTATAATATTATATTTTTCTTTATCTCTCTTATTATCACCTTAAAATTTTTACGCCTTAAATCTTAAACTTGAAAGAAGTTATTATGTATTATTGGTACATGAGATTCATGCATGGACAAATATATTATATATAAAAATTAATTTTATATATTTTAAATTTTTTATAGAATCTATATTTGTTTAACTTCATTGTTATATTTTATATTTAATTGAAACAAATCACATATAGTTCATAAAATAGGTTAAAATGTTTAATTATGTATTCAAAGTAAATAACTAATAATCATCAAATATATATTAAAATTAATATTGGTAATTAATAATATAAAAATATTGGATAATTAAAATTGATGCATGGATTTACATTTTAATAAGCTTTTAATTACGAGGGAGTTACATCTTAGCTCATAATTTCCCTTTAATTATAATCATTTATTTGCAGTTACATAAGATTAACTCTTTTACTTAAATGGTAAAAAATCGTTTTTTTTATTTATTAACCTAACCTTATTATGAGTCTTTAAAGAATATTAATTGGTTTTCTTTTCTTTTTAGTAGTTATATATATAGAGATAGATAGATATTAATATTTTTTTATTTTTTATTTTAAATCTTATAAAATATTTTCATGGATTAATCATCTGAATAATTTTTTTTTTCTAAAATATTAACAGTATATAATGAAAATTAAAATTACACACTCATAATTATAATTTTTTAGATTTTTATTTGAATGTTAATAATGTTTATCTTCATGAATAGAATAATAATGCACTCTGAAGGACACTCGAATATGTTTCCTCTTGCATTAATAAGAATATTTATTTCAATAAAGCTAAAATTCAATCGATATTTGTAAACTACTTTAAGACACATTGTCAATAAATTAATGGGTAATTGTAAAATTTCTTATATTTTTAACAAGTGACTTTTTATAATTTATCGACAGTGTATATGAACTTACCCATTACATGTGTATCAAATATAATCTGTTTTAGGGAAAATATATATTTTTTAATTAGCGTAAAATTAAAAATGACAAAATTTACAAATTATTTCAATCAAATGTGAAAAAGAGAGAGTTAAAAGTATGTATTTTTTTCAATAACGTTGTTAATCTCAAAAGCCAAAAAAAAAAAAAAAACAGCATTAAATAAGCAAAGGTATTCATTGGTTCATGCATGCATGGCCAGTTTTATCCATCCATGGCGGCGCACCATCTTCCCCAAAAAATCAATAATTACCTCTCATATATATATATATACACACACAGCCATTTACTGGCTCTTCACATTTCCAAAGCCATAATTTCTCTCATAATCTCCAAAAAAATAAAACAATGGGGAGCAACTGTTCCTTTAATGGCTGGTCTAATGAAGGATGCTCATCTTCTTTCCCTCAACCTCTAGATTCAAGGTAAATTTTAACGTCTTACATGTTATATCCTCAATCATGATTTAATTTTCTATTTAATTTTTCAGTTTATTTTATAATTCAATGGTGGACGATGAGTTTTCCGTACAAGACATGAGCTTTTACGATACTGCTCCATTGATTAACAGTTTTTGTTTATATGCTGATGTTGAACAAAATCCAAACTTAACCCAAGGTGCACAATTTTTTTTTTTTTTATATTCATAAACTGATTTTTTTAAAATTATATATATTTATATAATTCTTTTTTTCTTTTTTTTTTGTAGAGAATGGTTTTTGGAATGAACTGGGAACATTATTTGAACCAGAAAATCAAAAGTTTTTGAAAGTTAACAATGGCAGACACAGTGGAGAGCAGAGATTAATGAGGGAGAAGAAGACTAAAAATTTCAATAATGCAAAAATGTTGTCAAGGGAAATTATTTCGCAATATTTTTATATGCCAATAACAAAAGCTGCTAAAGAGCTTAAGGTAGGGTTAACATTATTGAAGAAAAGGTGTAGGGAACTTGGAATACGTAGGTGGCCTCATCGTAAACTTATGAGTTTACAAACCCTAACCAATAATCTTCAGGTAATTTGGTGGTTGTTCTTTTTCGAACATTAAAAAAATACCAACATGACATGAATACATGAACTGGTTTGGTTTTCTTTTGCAGGTGTTGGACAGGGAAGAAAGAGAGGGAAGTGAAGGGAAATTGAGGGAAGCAATGGAGGCATTAAGGAAAGAGAGGGAAATGTTGGAAGAGATGCCAAATATGGAATTGGATGACAGAACTAAGAGGTTAAGACAAGCTTGTTTTAAGGCTAATTATAAGAAGAGGAAGATGATGATGATGATGGTGGAGGAGGAGCCGTCACGATTGGCGGCGGAAGCTTTTGGTAGTAATAATGATGGTAGCAGAAGAAATGAAGAAGAAGAAGATGATGATGAAGAAATCAAGTATCTTTTATCTGATTCTTTTTCATCAACTGATCTAGGGCTTTTATGATGTTTTTTTTAATCTTTAGAACAATTTGCTGGTTTTTATGTACACAGATACACTGAGTATTGATCTTTGTCTCTTATGTTGTCATAGATGTCTGTTTATATATATATATATATATGTGTGTGTGTTTTATTATAATTACAGTCTAATCTTTTCGAGGTTAATATATATGTATTTGTTTTGATGTTTGATATATATATACACGTACCATGTCGCATTTGTTCTTCCCTTATTCAGAACCTAAATTAACCCTTTTTTTTTTTCAATATTTACATTAATCTAATTCGGTTAATCGGTCGATGGTCAAATTTAATTTGGTTGGAGATCATTTAATGATATTTTAAAATTTTAATTATTGGTTAATTTGATTCGAAATCGAATAATTGACCGAATTAATCAATTAATCGAAATATTTGTTGTTTTCAAGACTTATTAGTGTTTCTAATGTCTTATTTATTATTTTCATCTTTATTTAAAGTTTTTTAAACTATTAAATAAAAAAAATAAACATTAATAATGTATTTTTTATATGTTTTATATTTATTTTAATTAAAAGATAAAAATAAATAAAATTTGATTAATTCGATTAACCGACTGAATTTGATTAACCAATCGAATTAATTAAAATATTTCAATTCAATTATTTAATTTAATTAACCGCTAATTTTATATTTGGATTAATAATAATTCAGTTTAAGTGTTAACCGAATATTTGAAACGCTACTCCTGATAGTATATTCTCCCTCCATAAAATTAGACCCCAAAATCTACTTAAAAGGCTTAAATAAATTAACAAAATTCAAATATGAGGCCTTTAACACCCGACGAATCCCGCCCTTTTTCGAAGGCCATAAAACAAGGAAATGCAAAAGAGCAAACAACTCTGACAATGACACAAATTTCAGCATGCATCAACAAAAAGAACATCACCATCATCGTCTTCTCCCTCAAGCTCTCTATCCCTTCTTTCACAAGCACAACGATCCCAATTCATCGACATTTCAGTCTCGAAAGCTTCCAAGAAACATGCCCAAACAACGATCAAGATCCAAAGCCAATGCTCAAATCCACCTCAAGACATCAACAACAACAAACCATGGTTTCCCTCGTAAAATCCAGCACCCATAAACCCCATTTACTTCAAATTCAAGCTCACCTTACCCGTACTTCCCTTCTTCAAAACCCAAAATTTTCCCTCTTGTTTCTATCCTCCCTTTGTTCTTCTCGTGATCTTCGCTATGCACGTCTTTTTTTCTCTCAAATCAAGAACCCATCTTCTTCTCTGTACAACACTCTCATCAGAGCTTACTCTTCCAGCAATTCACCTAAAGAAGCCTTTTTTCTTTACAGAGAAATGAGACAAAAAGGCCTAAAGCCTGACCCCATATCATTTTCTTTCGTCATTAAATCTTGCGTTAAATTTCGTTCGGTTTTTTGCGGTTTACAGGTTCATGGAAGGACTATAAGAGATGGGTTTTTATCAGATTGTCTTTTACTTACTACCTTGATGGAATTTTATTCGAGTTTCGCAAGCCGGGAGGATGCTTGTAAAGTGTTCGATGAAATGTCTCAAAAAGACACTGTTGCGTGGAATGTATTGATTTCTTGCTATTTACGTAATGGGAGGACTAGGGATGTGTTAATGTTGTTTGATAACATGAAAAATGAGGGCGTTTGTGAACCTGATGATGTTACTTGTCTCCTTGTGACACAAGCTTGTGCTAATTTAGGGGCGTTAGAGTTTGGCGAAAAGGTCCATCGTTATATTAAAGAACGTGGTTACGGTACTGCTCGTAACCTATCCAATTCGCTTATATCAATGTATTCTCGGTGTGGATGTTTAGACAAGGCTTATGATGTTTTTAAGGGAATTGGAGAGAAGAATGTTATTTCGTGGAGTGCTATGATATCCGGTTTAGCGATGAACGGATTCGGGAGAGATGCTATTCTAGCATTCGAAGAGATGCGGAAAACAGGGGTCATCCCGGATGAACAAACATTTACGGGACTCCTTTCGGCTTGTAGCCATTGTGGTTTAGTCGATGAAGGGATGGAGTTTCTTAATCGAATGAGCAAAGAATTCAGTATAATGCCTAATGTTCATCATTATGGGTGTGTTGTTGATCTTTTAGGCCGTGCCGGTTTACTCGAACAAGCCTATCGAGTTATAATATCAATGAAGGTTAAGCCTGATGCAACCATTTGGAGGACCTTGCTCGGAGCTTGTAGAATTCACGGTCATTTTACGCTTGGTGAACGCGTGATCGAACATTTGATTGAACTCAAGGCTCAAGAAGCAGGGGACTATGTTTTGCTGTTGAATATATATTCATCAACTGGTAACTGGGAGAAAGTGAGTGAACTGAGGAAGTTTTTGAAAGATAAAGGAATTCAAACAACACCTGGATGTAGTTCGATCGAGCTTAAAGGAATTGTACACGAATTCATTGTGGATGACATTTCGCATCCACAAAAACATGAGATTTACAATAAGCTAGACGAGATTAATAAGCAATTGAAGATTGCTGGTTATGTTGCTGAAACAACATCTGAATTACATGATTTAGGTGCAGAAGAAAAAGCAAATGCACTCTCTTATCATAGCGAGAAACTAGCTCTTGCTTTTGGGGTTCTTGTTACTCGACCCGGCACGACGTTACGAGTTACCAAGAATCTTCGGATTTGCATCGATTGCCACAATTTTGCAAAGTTTCTTTCAGGGGTCTACAACAGGCAGTTAATAATCCGAGATCGAACCAGGTTTCATCATTTCAGAGATGGACACTGCTCTTGTAATGACTATTGGTAGAAAAGTTGAACAAAAGAACTGCCAGTGCTAACCCGAGTGCTTATGTTGCTCCAACTTTTCATTTTTTATTTGAATTACTCATATCAGACATTCATGTCCGATACTTAGGACATGTGTACGGAGTATAGAACAGGTATCTGTGCGATATATATATATATATATCTCCATGGCCGACACATTTGATTCCGTTTAATATGTCTTCTTCTCCAATTTTGCCTCTATTGTAGAAACTAGATAGGAAATCATGTAAGCCATCATAAACCTTGACTCTGTTCCAAAAAGCATGGCTTAGAAAACCATACTCAGCCATGATTGAAATTGAATAGGAAGATTTTGTTTATATGTTGATTTGATTGTATTTTGATTGTCATTTGCACTCTAAGCTTTTGTGTTTGATGTTTCAGAGGAAAACATTAGGTTAAATTCTCTTATTATTTTATTTTGTGAAATTTGTGGATTTAGTCCCTATACTTTAATTTGGTCATTTTTAGTCTTAGTGCCTTTCAAAATTTAAATTTTCAATGCTCACCAAGCAATAATTGTTAAAATCATTCAGTTAAGTTCTACTATTTCCAAAATCTGATGTAGTAAACATATTATCACGTGTGTAATATCATATTGTATCAACTTATTATTTCCACATATTACCTACTAAAAATTCAATTAATGGATTAATGATGGCCTTGCATCAAGATTGAAATTTTAAAATTTGAAAAGTATAAGGACTTAGAATGATTCAATTAGAGAATATGGATTAAATTTACAATTGTATGCATAGTCTAGGGCTAGGAATTGAATTTAACCAGATGGATCAAATTGCTATTGTTTGGTTCGTGACTAAATTTTCAAAATTAAGCAAGTATAGGGACTAAAATTGATCAATTCAAAAAAGTAAAGGAACTAGAATTGATCAAATTAAAGTAAAAAGACTAAATCCATAACTTTTGTAAAGTACAAGGACTAATAGAAAATTTTAACCAAAATATTATTAATACAGAATTGTTATTGGATATAACGACAGAGTTGTTAATGGTTTTACGAGAAAGTTGTAGCCAAAAGAAAGAAACTATGTTTATTCATATTCAACGCTTTATATTCAATAAAATATTGAATAATTTTATAATTCAAATTTAATACTTATTAAATTTAACACTTTTAAGCATTTAATTTTCAATTTATTAAGTAATAGTTTAATTTTTTCTTCTTTGGGCAAATTTTGGATAATTATTTCATTTACACATTAGTAAAATTTAAATTTATTAAGAAACCATCATATATTTTTAATTAATATTTTTATGATTCAATTCAAAATTGTTGAGGTATTTTTTTTTCTATCCTTTTTTTTTTCTGGTGATATTTGTCTATTTATATGATATATGTACTGTTCATTGAGATTATAGATTAAGTAGGCTCAATGCATACAGACACGTACCTTACTTTAGTTTGAACACGTGTTACGCGCAGGGGCCGGAAGAAATTTTAATTTTTTATAGTTTATATCTTTATAATTTGTAAAAGATTAAATCGAATTTTTATAATTTTAGGGGGGCCAAAGTGCAATTTTATCTTTACTAATTTAAAATTTTTAAAAAATTATAGGGGCTAAATAATAGTTTTACATTTTAGGGGGGGCCGGGGCCCATGCCAGCCCCCCTAGATTCGCCCCTGGTTACGCGTTCTTATGCACGTATAACAACACAGGGGAGTAGACCCAGCAAGTGAGCTGCGAGCTCAGCCCATGATCCCATCATGCGAGCTCAATCTGCGACCTCGTGGATTTGGACCGATACCGACCCAAACTCAAATGAGTTTTGGACCAATAGTAATAACTATCCTAACAAAAATCAAAGCACATGTGAAACTTAAAATAATGAATTAACAAAATAGTTAAAAAAATACATAAACTCCTTTTATATATATATATATTCTCCATTGAAGAATTAATTGAGTTAAAACAAATAAGAAAAGGAGATTAAAATTATAAAATATACATGTATTATGTGACCAAAGTTGTAAGGGTGTTGTTGTCCAACATTTGAAAATAATGGAAAGGCTCCAACGTTCCCATTTAATACATTTCATTATATTTATATTAGGTAAACTCACTTTAACTGCTCAATCCTTCTTTAAAAAGAAAAAAGAAAATCAGCTCACCTTCTTGATCTAGATTTAGACATCTTTGACCTTGACCATTGCAATAAAGGCTCTGTTTTAGCACTTCAAACAGTCTCCAATGTTGTCTTTTTTTGATTAATATATACATATTACGGATACATGGTTGCAACAAGAAGAAGGGGTAGTTGCAGTTAGGTCTAAAACTCGCCAAACAGACAATGTAATAAAAATGAAAACCCCATAATGTATATATAAGCTCTGACACATGTTCCATTGAACAAGGAAAATTTCACCATCACCTTTGTTCTCTCAACATGAAACTCAATGTGAGATGGAGTTGTTTACTGTGTTTGGTCCTTATAGGAATCGCCATTGAAGGTGTTCAATGCAAGGTGGTTCAGTTTATTTTCGGGGATTCATTGTCGGATGTGGGCAACAACATGTACCTTTCAAAGAGCTTGGCTCAGGCTAACTTGCCTTTTTATGGAATTGATTTTGGCAATGGCTTGCCTAATGGAAGGTTCACTAATGGCCGAACCGTTGCCGATATCATAGGTGGGTTTTGGTTTCCTTCGTTAACTGGACTAATAACTGTTTTAGTCCTTTGTACTTCTTAAATGTTCAATTTAAGCATTTTGGACAAACTCTTAATGAGTTTGGGTTTTAAATTGTGGTCACGGTCGCCATTTTTAGCATGTTGCTGTATATGTTTGGTTATTACAACAGGCAAGGTGTATGCCATTTTGGTTAAGTGGACTAATAACAGCTTTGGTCCTTTCTAGTTGTTAAATGTTCAATGAAGTTTTTTGTTTTATTTTATTTTTTTAACGAGTTCAGGCTTTAAATTGTGGTCACGGTAGTGGTTTTTGACATGCTGCCGTATATGTTAGGTTATTACAACATGCAGGGTTTTCGCTCTCTTGGTTAAGTGGACTAATAACAGTTTTAGTCCTTTCTAATTGTTAAGTGTTCAATTTAAGCCTTTTTAGACAATTTTTTTTTTACCTTTGCCCCTCTACATTTTAAAATTTTATTTCGACCTCCCGGTACTGAATTCTTGCCTTTGCCCTTGACAACAGGTGACAGCACTGGTCTCCCAAGGCCACCAGCATTTTTGGATCCATCATTGACCGAGGATGTGATATTGGAAAGTGGAGTAAATTATGCCTCTGGAGGAGGTGGGATTTTGAATGAAACAGGAGGTTACTTTGTAAGTTTTCTTGCAACTTTTGTCCCTATGAAAAAAAAGTCAAATTCTACTTTTGGTCCCTCTGCTATACTTAAATTTGTGTTTTAATCTTTGTATCTTACTTTTATATAATTTGGTCCTATATTATTATAATGTCATTAGTTAGCCTAAATAACAACATCATTAACTATTTCGGTAAAAAATGATGATTTGAATATTTTTCTTAATAACATCCCTTCCGATCCCAAAAATCAGTGTTAATTAGTATGATGAGTTAAAAGGGATAATTTTTTCAGAAAAAAAAATCCACACTGAAATACTTAATTCTGTTGGCTATTTGGACTAACAAATGACATAAACTAAAGGATCAAATTATGTCAATTTAAAATATGAAGACTAAATCTCAAATTTAATCATAGTATAGGGACCAAAAACATAATTTGACCAAAACCGAAAAAAAGGCAATATCTTCCCGGCTCTAAGACCCGATATCTTTAACCTGTTTCAGATTCAGAGGTTTTCCCTTTGGAGGCAAATCGAGTTATTCCGAGGGACGACAGAATTGATTACGAACAAACTCGGCAAACAAGCGACCGACAAGTTTATCGGAGAGGCTAACTTTGTGGTGGCATTAGGGAGCAATGATTTCATCAACAATTACTTGATGCCAGTTTATGGTGATTCTTGGAAATACAATGACCAAACTTTTGTTCGATACTTGATGGAAACACTTCAAAACCAACTCTTGGTAAAACTCATTTAAATGATCAAAGGCTAAACTACATTAATAGTCACCAACTATGTTTTTTTTTGTCACTCAATTATAAATCGTTACAAAATTTTCATCCAACTACTAGTAAAAAAAATTTTGGTTACCTAACTACAAAAAGTTATAAATTGGTCACTTAACTATTCAATTTTATCCTTTTTGGTCACCAAACTATTTTAGATTTTTGGGTGTTTTTATTTTTACGTTAGCCAGCTGAAGACCAAAAAAAATAAAATTGAATATTTGAGTGTAAAATTTGTAACTTTTCATAATTGAGTGACCATTTTAGAGCTTTCTATAATTAAGTGATAAAAAAAAATTATAATCAGGTGACCTCCATTGTAGTTTTCCATGATCAAATGATTGTTTTCTATAACATCTATTTTCATTTGTAGTGTTAATTAAAGCTCGATTTTCGGGGGTTTTTTCCGAAGGTTTTGCATAACTTAGGAGCACGGAAATTGATGGTTTTTGGACTCGGACCAATGGGTTGCATACCGCTACAAAGGGTGTTAAGTACAACAGGACAATGCCAAGAAAGAGCAAACAAGTTAGCTATAAGTTTCAACAAAGCTGCAAGCCAATTGTTAGCCGATCTGGATAGTAGACTTCCCAATGCTAGCTTCAAGTTCGGAGACGCTTACGACGTTGTCGATAATGTGATACGGAATCCGAACAATTACGGTGAGTCCGTGTTAAGGGAAAAACTAACGACTTCAATTTTTTATTGGTGAAAAAGTTTATGAGTAGGACGGAACGTAAGAGGAGGTAGATGAGGCATTAACACCTGAAAAATTTTAGAAGATTGACATTAAGCCCTTTAAAAGTTTTGAAATTTTAATTAAATCCTCTAAAATTTTTCGAAAGTTTTCACTAGTTTTTTCAAAGCTTTTTTTGAAGTTTTAATTAGACCTCTTACTTTTTTTTTTTTTTGAAATTTTCCATGAACCCAAAATTTTTGAAACTTTTAATTTAGGCCCCATAAAACTTAACACCACGTTCCATCATAAGCATTTATCACGATTGATTTCAGACTTTTTTGAATTTTTTTCTTTTTGTAGGGTTTGATAACGCTGATTCGCCTTGTTGTTCGTTTGGAAGAATTCGACCAGCTCTCACATGCTTACCGGCATCAACATTGTGCAGTGATAGAAGCAAGTATGTCTTTTGGGATGAGTATCATCCATCAGATAGTGCCAATCAGCTGATTGCTAATGAACTTATCAAAAAATTTGGGTTCCTTGGTGGTGGTAATTCAAGTGCTCCTGTCCCTGCACCAGAATCTGCCATTGCTCCATCTCCAGATGAAGAATAAAACATATATATAGGTCTCATCGTAACTGTATGGTAAAAAACCAGCTTTGCTTATAACATGTTTGATGAGTTTGGTGTAATGTCATAACTATTTAAATTGTTTCAAAAGTTTTCATTTGTTTTAGTATGAATTATTCCCTTTTAGATTGTAATTGGTAATTATCAATTCCAATTGGAATGGTAAATCACTTATATTTTACACAAATAAAATTTGGTTTTACCTGAGATATAACCACCTTTTAAATGTTTGAATTTTTTTTTAAAATAATATAAATATACCTGTAATAAACATAGAGTCATATTTAACACTCTTATCCCAAGTCTAATCACAAATCGTTAATTCTATCCTTCCAATGCTTTCACTCTTCAACCAATCATCAGGGAATTGGGATCTTTTATTTTTCGAATGTTAATTTTTATTATAAAATTTTAAAACGTCAATTACTTAATAACAAAATTTCAACTTTTATTTTTTTTTTCAAAATTTAATAAACATGTAAGGTATAATATTTCTTTGCATGTAACCACTCTATCGATATACCTAAAATTGATTTTTAAAAAGGATTTGAAACAAAAATCCTTCTCAGAAAAAAGGATAATTCTCAAATGTGTAATTTGATATATAAATTTTGATTGTGGTTCAAAAGTGTACGAGAAACTTTAATTTTAAGTCAATTGTTCACATTTAAAAAAATAATTGCTTTAATTTATTTTTAAATTAGATAAATATAATTATTTATGTATGTAATATGTAAACTTAAAACTACGCTATATTGATAATTATGTTAATAACTTGTGAAAATTGAATCAAATAAAAATTTTAAGTATAAAATTACACAAAATCAAAGATAACATATAACATTACACATTAAACCAAAGTTTATACGTATTTCTTAAAATAATAATTTTTACAAGTTATCAACTCCATTTAGTCACAGAAAAATTGAAGACAATTCCATGCTTTTTAAAATACATCTCACAATCCCAAAAAGGACCATTATGATAAACCCAGAATGCTAATATATACTAAAAATAAAATAAAATACTATACTAGGTAAAATCATTTTTAGAAAAATAGAGATGAAACAAGCATTTGTCAAACCTGCCACCTCCACCATTTCAAATACATACATACATATTCCATTTGAAACAAATAGTACAAAGTTTGTATAATGGATCGAATTTTATCATTCTTGAATGAAAAACTGAGAAAAAGGATAGAAGGAACAAAGAATTTCATGAATTACTTGTTGATTAAGGAATCAAATCAAATGAATGTATTTGATTTACTTGTTGATTAAGGAATAAAGAACCAAAGAGCTATTTTACAATTAGGCTAAGAAAAAAAAAAGCCTATCTTCTAATTTCTTTATCTCTAAACCCTACTAACATATACAACCTCCTCTATTCGATGGGCTAATGTCAAAAAAAGGCGGGGGGGGGGGGGGACTCAATTTTCATGAATGAAAAAGGAAGAAAAGATTGTATTACAAGGAACTGAATTCTATTGTAGGTGGATGGTTAGAACTTTTGTACATGATATGAAATACAATCCCACATGGCATGGACTCGGCCCTCGCATGCCGAAAAAAATGGGTTGAGATCCTATTCATTAATGGACATTAATGGAGGAGAGCCAAACTAAAAAAAAAAAAAAAAGGAACATGCTAAATGAAAGGCGGACATTGAAAATAAAACCGCTCTTATCATAGTGAGAAGTGTTAGATTGGCTACACTGACCTTGATAACTTGCATTTAGAGAACCTCTAATTACTTTGTTCTGATTGTAACTCAGGTGATCAGAGATGTCGCATTGCAATGTTATTGTGGTTAACTGCAATGGATATTGACAGTGAGAAGAGCTGAAACAATAAAATAACATTCGCAACAGAAGTTTGGTTCATCTGACATTTACCGAGTAATGGGGTTGAACACTTCCCATAAAAATTGTTTCCTGAAGCCTTATGCGCAGAGTTCCAAGTCTGGCAAAACCACCAGGACATGGCCCTTGCCTCGTATATCACAACTCTGAAGGGATAAAATTGCACCAACACCAGAGAATTGGAGGCATATCCTGCCATCCGGTCAAAATTCGAGGCTTGAGCTCAATTTGAGTTCCTCAAAAGCCGCATTTTCCTGTCATTCAATCAAACTCATCAGTACTAAGAAGCAATCAAGCCAAGCAAAGCTCAATTCAACTCAAAATTTGAAGCACGATCCGAGTTTGATTCGAGCACAATTCAAGATAAAAATTCAACTACTCAAAACTTGGTCGAATAGGCTCAATTAAGCTCATTTTTCAAGAAACAAATCAGCTCAATTCTTAACTTTAGACTTAATCATATTTACTTGAGTTCGAGTTCAGATTTAAAATTTTCGAAACTACTTTAAAATAAAGAGCTCAATTAGGTTAGAAAGCTACTCAAGTTCAGTACTAAAATATGCGAACTCAAATCACTCAATAGCTTGAGCTCAACTCGACAATGACTGAAAGGCATTTGAGTTTTATTGAGCCTAACCTATATATCATTGGGGTATAAGTCTTCTGTTTACAATCAGCACATACACATATAAGCTTGTAGGAGCATATTACCTTGTGGGAATAGAGAAATTGATCCCCAGATATTTTGAAATCTTCATTACAAGGATTGATTCACTTTGCAGCCTTCTCCATTTCAGCATCCTTCAAAGCTTTTTTCTTCTCCAATTCATCCTGCTTCACATTCTCTTCCAATGCTTTTTGGAACAATTTCATAAATTTTAAGATTGTTACGGTAACTGCATTTGTCAAACACACAGCATCAGGATCCTGGAATCATCGGTTCAACTTTAAATCAACAAATAAAGTCATTTATACTGTGAGGGAACGTGTTGTTTTAGATTGAAATAAATATAATTCTAACTAGCTATGTTACTTATGAGCTCAAGTGCGAACACTGGATACGCATATGTGTCCTAAAATAGGTATAAGCTTTTCCATGTATAGAAGGTATGGATCCACAATGTACCTTGCTCAAACGGGCATCGGGCAGGATCCTCACCGAAATAGAGTGCAAGTGCATCTGCATTTCTACCCTGTCCACCAAAAATAATATATCAATGATTGATGACTAGACCTGTTCATGAGCCGGGTTATCTATCCAAGCCCGAAGACAAACTCAAAATTTGGGAGGGTTTAGGCAAAAAAATATTAGACCCATTTAATATATGGGGTGGGCTTGGGCTTGAACATTCAAGACCTAAACCTAGCTCAGCCCGCTTTTAAGTTTGTAATGTTTTATATCATGTAATTTATAGCACATAAAAATTAAACCTAGAGTAATATATAATACTATTATAATGTAAACATTAAAAAAATGTTAAGATAACTAAATATAAAATATTAAAAAATATATAAAATCATTAAATATTAAATTTAAGATAATATAAATATAAATTTTTAAATTTTTAAAAAAAATAATAAGCAGATCTAAAATAGGCTTGGGTTAGTTATTTACAAATATGAGCGAGTTTAGGTAAAATTTTAAGCCCATATTTTGGACTAGGCCGGGCTTGATCAAGAATAAAGTGTGTTAATATCATGCCTAGACCCAACCCGAACCTAGCCCAAAAACATCTCTATTGATGACATAATCAAAAGAGCCAGATAACATCAGAGTATGTTACTCGGACTCAAGTTTGAATCTTGGAAATGGGGTATCTTCCCGACATGGGTATGTTCAAATTCTTCCAAGTTATCCATGTATTTGGAGAGTTCTTGGAAGATCGTATCTGCTAGAAATGGATGCTTTAAGAAAAAACGAGGAGTCTGAGCAACGTAGACATTAGATGAAGTATCAAAGAGAACGTCAAACATTTGGCAAATTACCACCACAGTGTATAGATTTTGCAGGGATCCTGCCTCTGTTTCAGCCACAGTAGTGAAATCCTTTACTGTCTATTTAAGAAAAAAAAAGAAAATGTTAGAACAATGACGGTATTCCCTTGGTAAATAAAGTAGATGATAGTGGTTGGTGTAGGTCACAAGGCTATAACAAATGTTCACTCCATTGCATGAGAAAAAGAGAATCAACGAATCCAATGTAACTGAATAAACCCATATGTTTGTCGGATTCGGTAATGAGTGCCAGGTAAGGTTTATTTTCAACACAGATATGCTTATTTTTTTTGTATATTTGGATATGATCAGACTCTTTTACCTATGTCTAAATATATTTGGATACAAGAGTCGAACAGAAACACTTTAGGGAAAATAAAGAATCAGTGTAACATAGGAATAAAATACTTGACACGTGGTCAAACACACTGAAGGATGCAACAAATATTCAATATGAATGTTGAAGAATAAAGAGCAGTGAAACAACAATGTACCTCCCGGAAACCTTCAGACACAGGACCATCATCTTCTGAGGCAGCCAGCTCCTGCTTAACCTTTTCTAATCCCTTAATTATAGCTTGCATTTCTTCTGCTAAATATTTTAATTGTACCTGCAAGGACAGAAGGCTTAAAACTCAACATTCTGTTACCAACAAGAGTTGGACAAGGATAATTTTAAGAGAAATGAAAGTTTCAGAATAAAATAGTTAACAAACTACAAATTTCATATGCTAAAGGACTAATGGAAACCTTAGATGCAGCCTCAAGGCTGACCAAGTCCAAGTGAAATTCAAGAAGTTCTGGTGCTCTGGTAGCTAGGACCTGAGCCACAATAAAACACAGCTGATATCAATCCAAATTGACGGTTCATTTTTGCATCAGAAACAGGTGACTAGAAGTAAAATAACATATAAAGTAGGTGTAAAACATAATTCAGTCAAAGGGTTTGTAACGAGGTTCAGTGGGTGGATTTTTGTCGGTCCTGCCTTTGACCAACCTATAAATATTTCCACCTGATACTTGCCCTGAACTTGAACTTAACTTTAGGCTCTAGCACTTGGACCCGACCTCAAACTGCCCCACCTCAAAACTTAAGTTCTATTTTCGAAAATCTACCAACTAAATCAAATACATACTATAAAGTCCAGTAAACACTAACAAACTGTATATGAAACTAAAAGTGTGATATTTTAGAAAATATTGCTGGCCCGGGCGGTATAGATTTTATCTAAACTGCCCTTGACTCAACCCTAAAACTTTCAATCCCTGAAACCAATTTTCAAGAAAGAAAAAAACCTATAGGGTTGGGTCAAGCTGGGATCTAATGGGCTCAAGTTATTCTCTAAATTCCAATCTTACAAGAAAAACGACCTTAATAACACCAAAGAGGAAGAAGGAAATAAAATTACCAAACCTTGCAAAGGTAATGCATTAGTGTCATCCTGCTATTAGAAGCACGTGTCTCTGAGAGTTTTAGAAGACTGTCCAACTTAAATCCAACAGCAGAACCTGTATTGTAAGAATAATTTTGAAAATATTAAAGGAACACACATCCTTACGAATCACATTGCTCAAGCACCCGTTTTCCAACTCATATTTAACGGGTATGGTGGCATGATATGTGTCGAACACATAACCGTTATCCGATAACGTAGCTTACTAGAATCTGATAGCAACCATCCTAAATGAAAAGAATACTTCAAACATCGAATCTGTTACTCCAGGACCACACATAACACAATGTTTCCACTTTCCAGTTTAAGAAATACTGCTCAAAATATGTGACTTAACCTCACCGGGAAGAGTCTAGATAATAATCAAAGTAATACATCATATGTAGTTTAGCTAGTAAATCTCTTCTCCTGTGCTAGGAGTCAGAAATGAGTGTCAAATACGATTATATATATGACACAAGTATGTTTAGTATTTTCAAAGTTCTTTCATATATTTGGAGGGTGTTTTTAGGGGAATATCTCCATACTCTTAAGTGAATATGTGTCGAAAGCATGTACTTCAAGCAAAACAAAGAGTGAGAACAACATAGCACTTACACGGGTATGTTCAATTTTTTTTTTTTCAAGATCTTCATTTTTTTGGAGTCTTTAAGGATCATATCCACAAGCTCATGCCTGGATATGCATTGGATACAGGTTTGGACACAAGTACTTAAAATAATTAAAAAAACATGGAGAGTCAGAGCATCATAGGTTCTAGCATAAAAGACTGAAGCAAAAAGGAAAATTGAATATAAAACTTACCCCTTGCAGTTCCTTGATTCAATGTATTTCCCAGACAAAGAATTTTCTTCATGATCTCCTTCAATTTACGGGAATTTCGAACCTAAATTAAGCAATATAAAAGTAGTTAAGAGAATTATGAAATACGAACAAACAAATAAAAACCACTCTTAAGTCAATTCAGCAATATTATGATATACCTCTTCACATGCAGAATTTACAATGTTTAAGCTCTTTTTAAATTCGGAAATCTGCAAAACACAAGTAAAACAGGTGATTAAACAAATCAAAAGGGGAAAAAAGAAAGCAATAGATTAATTATTCAACAATCATGTAAATTATCAAATCAGAATATCCATGGAGATTCTGCCAAACCTGAGTGTTGAACTGAATTTTGAAAGAAAACACTCTTAATTTTGCCTCTACTCGTGGCACTTTCATCAGCTCCAGAAAGAACTGAAAATGAAAAATCAAAAGCTAGTCAATTTAAAGTTTTTGCAAACATGGATCGAACAAAGGTGTACAGGAAAAGCATCCAGAAAATAACAGTATAGGCCAGGATCTTATAAGTTCGGGCTGGTCTGAATTGATATTTAAGAACAAAAATATATAAATATTTATATAAAAACAAATTTTTAGTATTTTATTATTTTATGAATGGTGAGTGGGGCCTGCAAACTTGATCAATAATCAAACTTGAAAGAAGTGACCTACATCACCAAACTTGAGGGCAACGATTTAATTGTATACACAGTCATGAATAATGCTGTATTTTCTCAATGAAGCCAGTAATGATGTTATTATAAACTTATGAAGTACATAAAGAAAACCCTTAGAAAAAGTTAAACTTACTTATGTCGGATATACACACAAACCCGAATACAAATAACATAGTATAAAATGGTCAAATTTTAAAAAAAATCAAAGACAAGACAAATTAGTTTTCAAAAGTTAACTTGTAACACGTCAATGTTAATGCAATATTCTACCAATTTACTAAGGTAAGAAAGTTATCAAGTATAATGAGTTACAACATTAGAATATATGATTTAGAGAAAATTTTAAGTACCTGTTCGCACTTCCCTAGGGTCTCCTTGTCACCAGTGTACCCCTGAAAAATCAGAGACATTGAATCACACTACAGAAGACAAACTTGTAATGGTAAATGGATATCTACACACACATATATAGATAAAACACAATTCTGAGTCTTCAAATCCAATGCTAAATATATTTTTTTTTTGTTGCTCCAATTCCTCTTTTTTACTTATTTTTAGTAGTCGTGTTTGACACTTATGTCTGACATATATCAGGATGAGTAAGGGGATATGACCTCCAAATATATGAAAAACTTCAAAACAAACTGAAGATACTTATATCGGACACATATCTCTACCCGACTCTCATTCCGGAGTCCGAGTAACATAGTATATTTCTATATGTATGTGTGCTAAGGCTTCACCTTGACAAGTTCCATCTCATCTTTATTTGGACAAAATTTTATGAGATTTTCCACTTGATCAGCATCTAATACTGAATCATCCAAAGCTAGCACTGCAGCCTGAGAAAATACATGAAGCCGTATACGGTTACTAAACAAATAAACCTGACAACCTTCAGTTAAAACTAAGGAGAAGTTAAAAGGAAAACAAAGGAAGAGAGAATTTCCAAGAAAAACATCGAGAAAATCTAAAATCAATTCGAACTGTATCCAGTTCCAGTTTGGTTCAATTCAATTTCTAAATAGTTAAATATATTTGGTTCGATTCAATTTTTCAATTCATAAGTTTAGAAGCTGCAATTATTCGAACTGACCCAAATATATTAGTGAAAAAAAAACTTTAAGAAAATACTTTTTTTTAATAAAAAATTTTATTTGTTATCTGTAGTCTTTAGTTTCAGTTCAATTTCTAGAAAACCAGAATACTGCACATGAACCATAAGCCTTTATTTTTCCTAGAACTGAACCGTTATGACCTTATAAAAAGGGAATCAATAATCTAATTTCCCCAATGCATCCCGCAAATTCAGTAAGATATAGAGTGAGATGCTAAGATTAGCACTACACAAGAAAAATCGGTTGAAAAGCCAGTGGCCCAAGAAAAAGACATCTCTGGCCACTTAATTGCAACCATCATCAAAACAACACGAGTAAAATAACCTTGTTATGCTCTTCATACATATTATGGAGAAAACTTCTATGTTTAAAGTCCACATCTATATAAATGAGAACACCATACACACTCCCTCTAGTTCTGTAAAAAAAAGACACTAATAAATGCAAGAGCATGACCATATCCAGCATACCATCATATCAGAGAGAGGCATTTTAACTTTAGTGAGCATAATTTCGGTGTTATTAGCCCTCTTCAAGTCAACCTACAGTGTAATAAACAAAATTTGTTAGTAATAGTCATAAGATCTAGATAGTTTATAAATGAATAAAACTATTTAATAAATTTTTAGAAAGATATCTTTTACAACATGTCATAAAATTACAAAACCTTAACTTCTAAGAGTGCAAACCTTGTATTCATTCAAGCATGTTATGTGATTCAAGAAATAGTATCACAATTGCCTATATAAAACATTGATGTCTAGGGTTTATTATAAAATGCAATTCCAGATTACCAGATGGACTACGTCAGGTTTTGATCCAGCTGCCTTGGATTTCCCTGCAGATTTAGCAGCAGGTTTAGGAACAACTGCAGAGAAAAGAGTCTCAACCTCTGACACATCAATTTCTGCCGATCTGAGAGAAAGAAGGCAATGTCAGCAAATATATAAAGGAAAATATCAGTATAAAAGTGTAATGCCAACATGTGATCCCATGGAATTTTATATTAAATATTTAGTCATAAATTTATCACTTATGACAATGTACTATAGAAAAACTAAATCATTAAAAGAAGAGAAAATACATTTGAATCTCTCCAAGTCTTTGCAATTCATCCCATAAGCTTCCTTGTATTGCCCTTGTAACCTTGCTCCAGTGTAATGGCTTTAAAGAAGATCTTTTTGGTGCTGCACCAGCTCCTCGTCCACGCCCTCGTCCTTTCATGTCAGCTGCTTTGCCACCCAATGGTGGAGGTGGAGGAGGTCCAACACCAGGAGCTCCAGGTGGAGGTGGAGGTCCCGAAGCTCGACCTCCAGGAGGTGGTGGTGGAGATGGTGCGCCAGCCATAGGAGGTGGTGGGGGTGGGGCTCCAAATGGGGGAGGAGGTGGAGGTGGGGCACTAGACATTGGGGGTGGTGGTGGAGGTGGTGGTGAAGTAGAAGAAAGAGAAGGCAATGGTGGTGGCGGAGGTGGGAGTGGAGAAGGTGAAGCCCCAGGTGGAGGTGTCGGAGCTCCAAGGGTAGGTGGAGGCGGGGGCGGTGCTCCACATGATATAGTTGGTGGAGCTGTCATTCCATGCACTGGAGGAGAGGCGTCAAATTCTGAAGGAGGTAGGGCACCAGACATCGAAGGGGGTGGTGGTGGTGGTGGAGGAGAAGATCCAAGAGGAGGCATTGATGGTGATGAAGGTGGGAAAGCTCCATTTTGAGGAGGCAAAGGAGAAGAAGGGGTTGGTGAAGCTCCATCTTTAGTAGGCGGTAGTGGTGGTGGCGAAGTGCCATGTCCAGTAGGCAGCGATGATGGTGGGAGAGGTAGAGATGAAGCTTCAGAAAACGGAGAGCGTGAGGGAGGAGAAGCTGATTGCATTCCATGGATAAATGCTAGAGCCATAGCAATTTGAATTGGTGTTGTGGGAGGGGGAGGGCGAAAGTTGCCAGGTTCGGATGTGGTGGTAAGGGGATGACTAAAATTACGAAGTGTTGATGTGGAGCGAGATGGAGAACAAAGTTGACTAAGTTTTGATATGCCTTTTGAAGAGCTAGCAAGAGTTGCGGATAGAAGAGAAGGTGGAATATGCCGTATAGTACGGGCAGTTGAAGACTGGGCCTTCCATGGTGGTGGAGGTAGTGGAGGTGGTGGAGGAACCACCAGTGCATTAGTCTGGTTATTCGAGATATCAGGAGATGCTGATGTCGTTTGTGAAACCATTCCAACATTTTGTACATTTTTTGCTCGATTGTGTGGAAGGGGAGGTGGAGGTGGTACTGCACGTGATATTCTAGTAATGGCATTTCCAATAGCTGCCATGAAAGGTCGTGCTAGGGGTAGTTTAGATGTTGCCTTTTTCTGAACAGGCCGCGAAACCAACGAAGAAGATCTGGGTGGGGGTGGGGGTGGGGGAGGAAGTGCTGTTGTTGGTGTGCAGGGTGATGGTGGAGATAGAGTGCTAGATGGAATAGACACCGATTGCTGCAAATCAGGGGGAAACGTTGGAACTATTGGAGTTGTAGAAACTTCTGTTTGGGAATCTAAAGGCCCTGTAAGGTCAGCCTTCTGACTTCCTTGCTCAAATGAAATATCATTTGAAACCACAGCTGCATTAGAGCCCTTTAGATTGGCGCCTGAATTAGATTCCTCTAAAGTTAGACCACTGGAAAGTGTAGGCAATGCAGTTGAAGAGTCTTTGTTAGAAGGGATCAACTGAGATACAACACTTGGCTTTGCCTGCCTTGCAAGAAAGCCTTGAGATACTAATTGGTTGCTGTTTGGCTTCATCATAACAGGATCTGAAGTTGATTCTGAGCCCGTCCCAGCCTTTTTCTCTAAAGCAGGCAATACTTCCTCAAAGTTAGGCTTGGAAACCCCAGGTTCCAACGTTTGCTGCAACACTTTAGATTCCAAATTCTTCAGTTGAATGGTGTCTTCTCTGTGACCCTTATCTTGGATCACTTCTGGCTTTCCAAGCACATCTGTCATTTCCTTTGTTTCTCTTTGTTTCAGCATGTCAACAGTAAATACTGATGGATCGACCTGATTGTCTCCAGTATCACCAACTATTTCTTTCACTGCATTAGTGCCATAATCCATCTTCTTATCTATACTGTAATTCACATCATCCACAAATAAGCCCTTCACCATATCCATACTAGAATCAACATTGACATCCTGTTTGAGTTTCCCGTCATCTGATGCCCAACCTTTGTTTGTAAGACCATTTGCATCCTCCCACAACATATCTTTCTGCTCTGGCTTGTCATGAGCTAATGGACTCTCATCATCCACCATTGCTTCTGGTGCATCGACTGCATTGCTAAAGATCTCTTGCACCTCAAAGTATTCCTCCTTTGAAACACTTTCTATCTCATTCTCATCTCCAGTTGCGAAAACTCCAGTGGTAGGAGGGATGACGGCATTAGGGTCCATAAAAAGTACCTGATACAAATATGAATATGCATTCAACTCCTACAGTTTAGAAAAGAAAAACTAACAGAATTATAATCTAAACCTACCTCGAGTCTGAAGTCCTTTGGAAATTGATACTTGACATCCCACAACTTATCAACTTCGTTGCTGTAAAACATCAAAATATTTCCTTGAACAAACGCTGTGTGAAACATGACTCTAAATAGCATTTCTTCACGTACCAAATCTTCATTCAAATGGATGCACTCAAGCACAACATCCCCTTGAATATGGCAATGAATATCTATTTTCACCAATGCACACTCTTCCTGTAGATAAACCTTATTAGAACATCCCAATTTTTTGGTTAATTTACCTTTCTAGTTTCAATTGTTTGACTTAGGCATCACCTTTCGATAGTAAGGAATTTGTGCTTTTGTCTTTGCATTTGAAAAAAGAAGCTTGGAACTTCTATTATTCCGTGCTTTCGGGTCCTGTCCGTAAACTCGTATAACTGGCCTGCACCCTTTTCCCCCTTCAAAAGTCGGAAGCACTCTAAGAATCAGGCAATCCATAAATAGAGGTGTGTCTGAGGGAGGCCACTTAGAACCCAAGTTTCTTCTTGAAATATACTGGAGATACCTCAACTGGGATGGCTGAGGGTTCAAAGGAGACAGAAGCTGAAGAAGGGCCTTAGGAGCTTGCTTATAGACCATGTCAAGAGTTTTCTGCTCGTCACTGTACTGTTTTCTATATAATAAAAGACTGGCAAGCATGAAAGCGAGCATAGGCCATCCACCTCTTTCACAGTGCATCAAAAGCACATTTTGTTGTCCTTGCAATGACAACCAGCTTTCACTCGATCGAAGGAAGTAATGAATCATTTCAAGTGGTAACAGTGGACATCCCTCATATTGCCGTGGGTAATCCATAACAGTCATTTCATACTGAGATAAAATGTCTGATATTTGGCTTGGCCTCTCCCCTTCCTTGAAATTAAACACCATGAAAGAAGATTCAGGAAAGTGGTCATTTAGCTGTCCCACAATCCTAGACATATAAACCTTGTACCCATCTTCGTCCAATACATCCGTGGAGAAACAACAGTCAAATACTGCAAAACAAACAGCAGAAAATCAAATCAAATTACCAACACTTAATAATCACATGCCTCTAAATGAAATATGATCTTCATAACTGTGTTCTTAGATAAGTCTCAACACTATACATGAAATGTACAATATGATAAATTTCGATTTTTTTAACTGTGTACATGAAACTTTGGCTTTAGTTCAGCTTTCGTAATCCACTAATATCGTATGCATACACATAATATTAACCCAACATAAAAACAACTGATTTATTTGGTTTCTTAAACTTGTACCATTAAATCAAAACTCAAGTTTCATGTGTACGGTTGCACTAAATCAAAGTTTATATACCGTATTATACATTATACATTGAATTAAAGTTCATATGTAATTTTGAGAATTATCCTTTTTAGTTTCAAACAGAAACATTTATATTAAAATTGTATCAAAAACTTTTATGCATTGCTAAGAAAGAGAGAATAAACAGTTCCTAAGCACCAAATGAGTTCAAAGGCAAATGTATTCAGAAATTCAACTTTAAGGTAACTACAATATCACGCCCTCGGTCAAGCTCATCTTCCAAACAACTATGAAAATAAACAAAGCTAAAATTACTTCGTTCCTTAGTTGTAATAAATTAGTCCATGATTAATAAACAAAACCCTAAAAAGCAAGAAATTAAGCAGTCATTGTCCACAGAATTAACATTAAACCCAAAAAAATCGAGCTAAGAATTCCGAAAATAAATATTCCCAAACAGAATCATGGAATTCAAAATACTTCTCGAATGAAGATGATTTCGACATTTTAAGCTAAATTAACCAATGAATTAAGGGGAAAAAAAAGAAGATTACCATAAATCCGTTCGGAAATCTCGAGAAGTCGTTCCTGCGGTTTCCGATAAAAAATGCGTTTGAACAGCGCCATCTAATGGCGCTGTTTCTCCCCTAATGGGATCCAAAACCCTATTACCTACAACCAGATCACATTTTTAATTTGATCCTCCGCTTCTTTCAACAAAAAAGAAACCAAAAAAAAAAAACAAGGATTTCAAATTCGAATCAAATTCGATTACGAATTGTGTTCCTCATCGACATTTGATTCCATTCCAAAGTAAAATCAAAAAAAATTTTCCGTCGATCCGCTCTCCAATCTCAAATTATTCAATTTACTAAAAATTTCTTTGCCAAAATGCAAAACGGAACGGTAACAAAAATATATATAGACAGATAAAAGAGAAAAAAGGAAAATCTTAAAACAAAAAATTTAGCTGAAAATTTAAGAAATTAAATTATGTAAATTAGATATTTTGATTCCCCGTCTTTTATTAGAATCAAATAAGGATAGGCGTTCTGTTTTTTTTTTTTTTATCCAATTCATTAGATTTTAAATTTTAACTAAAATCAACGCCGATTAACTTCCTTGAACCGCCAACTTTCCAAATCTGACAACGTACATGATTAACAGCTGATATTATCCGGTAATCTCAAAATCCGATCGCCATTTGTCGTGATGATACGCATTGTACTTGAAAAGAAAATTCCAGCCTGTTTTTTATATGAAAATCGATAGCGCCGGCGGAGGCGGTGGCGGCACGGCCGCAAATCCCTTAGCATTGACAAAGTGACCGCCGTTTCACAAACTAAACTAGAAAACTCCTCTAACGACAATCACAGTCAGCCTACGTGCCTCTTCTCGATACGTTTCCTACTGTTAAATTACTTAAAGAAGTCCCTGTATTATAGGGATTGGATCAAATTAATCCTTTGTTATTAAATAGATCAATTTAATCCCTATGCAATAAATATGAGCTCTATCATAATTTAGTATTATTTTATTCTTTTTAATAGTACAAAAGTTAAATTGATTCATTTTAATATTTAATAATATACAGAACTATCTCTCAAAAACATTCACCTATTTCCTA
The DNA here is from genome assembly GCA_025503065.1 of Gossypium bickii. Classification (NCBI taxonomy): domain Eukaryota; kingdom Viridiplantae; phylum Streptophyta; class Magnoliopsida; order Malvales; family Malvaceae; genus Gossypium; species Gossypium bickii. The sequence continues at coordinate 96,392,679 of CP106720.1, forward strand.
CAATACCATGTAATCAAATCAAATCCAATTGAACAAAATACTTACAAGCTCGAGTTTATTTTGAATTTTGAAATTTATGTTTCATTCAAACTCAATTGCATATCAATTTCTAAGTTCTAAGTTCGAGTTTGAATTTCTCAAACTCAAATTCAATTAAATTTATTTATCAATTTTTGTAACCCATTTAAATTTAATTCAAACTCTCTTTATTTTATAAAAATAAAATTGTAATTTCATAATATAAAAATCTATTAAAATGAAAAAGTTCACTATTACACTTGAATAATTATCAACTCAATTTTTTTTTTCAAAACCAACTTGAATAATTTACGAGTAATAATATTTCTTCTACGTGAATATTCGATTAATTAAATATTTTTCTTTATCAAATTAGAAATTTAACTCTCGATTTCCAATCTAACTAAACAATTCAATCTTCTTAAGAAAAAAATTAAAATTAAAATAATTAAGAAAAAATAATAAAACACAAATAAATAAATAAGAAAATTTGTCTTAAAAAAATGGCTATCATTGCACAAATCAATAAAATTAAGTAAAAACGATATAAAAGAACCTAAAATTGGGTTTAACAAGCTCTAACACATAATTTTAAAAAAATTATTAACAACCCAAAATTAATTAAAAGTAAAAAAATCTGATTTTTCTAGTTTTTCACCAATTTTTCCCAGTTTTCCTCGGTTCTAACCGGATCACTAATTTTTAAATCCAAAATATATAATCGAACCAACTCTTGATCTGCCTTTTCAATCACCTATAACATATCCAAAATCATTCATTTAAGGCCTAAGAATATATTAACATAATTTTTAGCCCCTAAACTTGACAATTATGTTCACTTTGATGCCAAAACTTGAATTCCATCCAAATTTTGATGATGTGACATAATATCAAAGTACCAAATCATAAAACTTTTGCATTTTCCAAGTTTAAGAACCAAAATGAACCTAGTTGTAAAGCTCATGTACCAAAATGGACAGAAAAAATATAAGTAACACAAAGTGGACCAAATTGCAAAGTTTAGGGGCCGAAAATTACATTTACCCCCCAAAGTGAACACCAAAGTAACACTAAATAAGCCTTAATCATGATTTATAATATACAAAAGACTGCTTCTCTCAATCAATTGCTAATCCAAAAAAGTGAGCAGAAAACTTCAATTTAAAGGGAAAAAAAAAAAAAATCAATCATGGTTCTTTGCAAAAAAGAGACTTATTAGCATAGCTAACTATCCAGGGCCCTCATTTCCCTTTTTCTCTCACTTAAAAGCTCTATATGAACAGCTTTACCATATCATATTGCAGTTTCCCAGTTTTGTCTTCACCATTTTTCTGTCTTTTTCAGACAAAATTCATGTTGATGATGTTGTTGGTATTATGATTCAAGGGCCAGGGCCTTTGCAGCAACTTATGGCTTTTTGCACTTGGGAATGTCTGAAGAATTCTTACTTCCCATGATTTTTACCTGCAATGCAAAATATCCGTGTCCGACACCCATTCAACACAAATCAAGACACGAGTTTAGGGATATGATCCACCAAGTACTTCTTGAATACATATAAAAAGGATAATGCAACATTTAGTCCCTGAAAGTGCCACGTTACCACCTAATTTTTTTTTATCAAAAAACTATCGTTTTTAGGTGATGATATGGCACAATATCGGAGTGCCATATCATCAGATGGACCAAAACTAGGAAAAGTTGTCAAGTTTCAGAACTAATGTGGACCAAAAAGAAGCTCAGAGACTAAGATGGAAAAAGGTGCCAAGTTCAGGGACTAAATGTTGTTTTATCCCTAAATAAAAATATTGAAAATATCCGCATTCAACACTAACATCCAAGTCAGAGCAACATAAGTAAATGAATGTTGGCTTCATAATCATTGTTCAACAACATCAACTCATAAATTTTAAGTACATACAACTTTCATCATTATTCAGCTTCTATCTTATGGTTTGCTTTAAATGGTGTGTATTTAAGTCAACCATAAAGTGGTTTAAAACCAACAATAATTATCATCACTTTCTTCTTTTAATGGACCTAAATCAGTGGCATATAAATATCAACCAATTTCATAAAGGCAGCAAACAACAATGGCAACAGAAATCATTTATATTATATGAAAAAAGATTGGTAAAGAAAAGTTGTTTCGGTTTTTATTTTTCGCGTACCTCTTTGGAACCATGACTTTCGTATTGCTTGGCGAATCTGTCGTTCGTTTCGCTCCAACAATTCGTCAACTCTATGTGATTGAGACAATAAGGGACCCGAGAACTCGACCTTTTCCCTTTCATCTTGGTAATCCTGTCACGAACAACATGAAAAATAAAGAGGACTACATTTACAAAAGTCACATTGTTCTCTGTGTGATAGGTACGAAAGGTAGTTTCCCGTTAAATTATGGAAATAAACCAATGCTTCCATTTATTTAAAATAACATTTTCAAAATCTATGTTGCTCAGACTCTTCACTTTTCTTGAAGTAACTGTGTGCGGCGCTCATGTCCATGCATATATAGACATGGGTATGGGATATGACCCTCGAAAGACCTTTAAGTACACGGATAAACCTCGTTTTTTTCTATACTAACATCCAACACTCACACTCGAGTAAAGGTAACATAGTTCAAAATAGTCAATTATGCTTGCATGCCAGTTGCCATACTTGACTGATGTAATGGGGTAAAAGTACCAAGAAGGCCCTTGTACTAAGAATTAGATTGCATTTTACCCCTTCTACTCAATAAATGGGCAAATTAGACCCTATATGTTAGATCAAAAAACAAACTGGTCCTTTTGTTAAAAATTTCATCCATTTCTGTTGTTAAAAATTGGTCCATGTACGTCAATATAAGGTACAGGTGGCATGCCACTTGTCACTGTCTAATTATTCCGTCAATCACTCCAGTTTTTAACAATACAAATGGATGAAAATAAATTTTCTAACAGAAAGGACCGATTTGCCCTTTAATCCAATGTACAAGAACTAGTTTGCTCATTTTTTTAGTAGAAAGGGCAAAATGCAATCCTGCTCCTAGTACAGGGGCCTACATGGCACTTTTACCGATGTAATGGATATCAATAAGGCCAAACATATAAACTTTTCAAGCTTCCAATTTATTCAAGTTCAATGCAGTAATCCAACAATGTCAAGAACAAAATTTTGATGTAATTTTGGGTTCTAATATTTACAGACATACCAAATTATTTCTCTTGGCCGCCATTTCTTCTCTTTGATAAAGTGCCAATGATAACTCTTGTGAGTGGTATTCGTCAGAAGCATCAAAGGAATCCGGTCGCTCAAACTGGCTCCACTGTTTTTGCATAGCACGCTTGGCAGCTTCATATAAATCATGGCCTTTAGAATCAGTTCGACCTCCATATGTTACATCCCCGTTTTCATGTCGTTTTGAATCACAATTATTTCGTGTGTGTAACTGAGCAGAAGGTTCTAAGGAATTATAAAGGTGACCTCTTGATATAGATCTGCTGTGAGATCTTTTGGATGCATCGTCTTTTCGTCTTTTGGCCCACGCAAAGCCACTTGATGTAGAAACTTGTAATGGACCCGAGAAAGGAATATCACCTTGGGATGCATGCTTTATATGAGCAGCTTCTTCGACTGAATCAGTAGATGGATTTGTCAATCCCTCGGTGATAGTAGCATTTCTTTGCTTCACTTTGTGCACACAGTTACCATTAATTTTCTGAGAACTTTGAGCTTGCGCAGCAGCATCCTGCATGTGAATGTCGTACGGAAAATAAATTAGTTTTCCAGGTAACAATAAATACAAAAAGGGGGACAAGGAAAAGAGAGAGATAACAGACCTCAACAGGTGCCAATTTAGTTATGCCATGGGGTTTTCTTATCGGCTTTCTTGTTTCAGGCCCACGAACCCTTCCACTTATCTTTTTCCTGAGAATTCATCTCCAATGATGTCAAATGGTGTTAAGCGGTTAAGTATGTGCATTAACATTGGAACTTGCAGATGATAATCATTGTGTCAAGTATTATAACATGCATTAGTTTACATATTCTCTAAAACCTTGGAAAAAGAAGAAAATCATGTACACAAACATCGAGCATTTCCGTGTTGCATGGTAACAAATCATTCAATGTCAGTGGAGGTTCCCAATAATTCGGGAAGCCGTCTTAAAAACTAAATGATATTACTTTCTTTTCAATATTTATCCTGCCGTATGAGCATTCAAGTGAGTACTAGCCTAGTAGGTTCCGGCTTGTGCATGTAAATGATATGATACCTTCAAAAATACAAAGAATAATGGGAAAAGAACGGAAGAAAAAATTGTGAAAGTATGGAGTGGAATGTGACAGTATTCAATGCAGATGGCCCGGACAAGGTTCCGGGTTCCACAAAAGCTATCTAAATTTTTGTCTTCATACACACATTTTTTAAGAAAATTCTCACCTCCTTGCCTCTTCACGATGTTTTGCATCTATCTCTTTGCTGGGTGGATAAACCGGCAAGCTCGATGGATCACATGCATAAGGCTTTGTCGTGAAATACTGAAAATTGTAAATTAAGAATCAGAATATTGCAAATGGCAGACAGAAAAAAAATTAAGCTAATTTGAAGTATAAGATTTGCACAAAGCATGTGTATAGCATTGAATGTTGCAATCTACTTATAGGCGAGTTACATGACAATGGAACTTGGGCCTCTCTATATACAACTTATAGCTTTTTGATGGACGTGTAACATGGTATTAAAGCTCGGGTTATTTGTTGCCATACTATGGATTAATTATACACAGAACATAGCATGAACACCATCAGACACTTTTATTTTAGAAATCACCAAACATGCAGCCAAATGAAGCGAGAAAAGCATTTCTCATGTGCCTTGTCTATGTTGTACGAGACACCGTTTGTTTTAATTGTTGGCACTGGACCTAAATGTAAAAGTGTTTTAATTAACCTAAGTATTTACTTAAATTCGGCATTTGTGGAGGGCTAATATTCATGGTAGGGGGTGCTACACCTGAAGTCTATTAATATACATTAGATGCTTAATAATGGTGAACGATCATGGTGCCTGGCATAGTTACCTCTGAAGCAAGAGCTGAGGAAGCAGTCCCACGCTTGTACTGCTCGACTGAAAGCAAAGTTTCTATTAGATTCACAGCAGTTACTGGTAAATCTTTAAAAGCGTCACGAAGACTACTATCATAAGGTTGTTGTGGTTTGAATACTGTGGCATGAGGAAGTCTCGATTTTTTCCAGTAATCATCAGGTGGGGAGCCGCAAAGCTTGAAAACTTTATGCAATTGTTCAACCTGGACAAGAACACCATAAACAAGAATTTATCTTTCGGTCCATCATCGATCGAAGTGAAGCAATAACATCAGATGAAACGACTTTAATACGGTCGCAGTAGCAAACATTCTCGAAAGAAATACTCAATAAACAGACACATGGGACTGGCATTTTAAAAGATCCACAAATATTATTGAGACTCGTGTCAAAGTATGTACTTTAGCAGGGTGCTTGCTTACCTCTGTTCTCCCTTGCAGAATAGGTTTCCCGAGAAGAAGTTCAGCAAATACACAGCCAACACTCCAAAGATCCACAGCTGCAGTATAATCCGTAGAACCCAACAAAAGTTCCGGGGGACGGTACCATAAGGTTACAACACGACTTGTTAATGGTTGCCTTCGTCCAGAACCGTAAAAGTTCGCCAAACCAAAATCAGCCATCTTTAGGATTCCTTCATTATTCACAAGGAGATTTGATCCTTTAATGTCCCGGTGCATTATACCCCGCGAATGGCAGTGGTCGAGTCCAGATAACAACTGCTTCATATAGCATTTAATCTACAAAACAAAATCATTTTCATTGTTAAACAGTACTTCACTACTTCTCTCACATTACAATGCATTCATCTTCGAGTTTTCGGGAAAAAGGAATAGATTTTGGTATTCCAAATACGATTTCAACATCAATGTGTTCGGTATGCATGCCATCATAGAACATTAGACTAACCTTAGTCACAGAGGCAAAGGGAACGCACCTGCGAGTCGCTGAACTTGATGTCAGGACAAGACAAAAGTCCGGTGATATCGTGTTCCATGTACTCAAATACAAGGTATATGCTACACGACATTCGGGAAGTAATTATCCCGTCCAATTTTATGATGTTTGGATGGTCAAGCCTCCGAAGAATCAGTATCTCTCTTGCCATGAATCGAACACTCTCAGGCTCAAAATTGTCAAACCGCACCTTCTTTAGAGCAACTATACTTCCACTTTCGAGATCTCGAGCTCGGAACACAGTGCTATACGTACCTTGCCCTATCTGTTAAGACAGTTGAAATTGTGCAAGATCATTATAAAAGTCAAACTGAGAAAAAAAAAAGAATAAACCATGTCCGACACATGCGCGTGCACACAAACACACTCACATATATATATGGCTAACGATGTATGATCCTCCATATATATATACATATTTGGAAAAGTTTAAGGAAAAAAGATGAATAAACCGTATCCGACCCACATACATGTATAGGTAAAAGCATCTCAAAATCTTCTGCATGCATGCATACATACATACATATGCATAATATATGTACCTATAACCAATTCAGACATTGATATGAAATATGATTCTCCATATGTGAAAAGATTTAGGGAAAAAAAATGAATAAACCATGTCGGACACATATTCATACATAGGTTAAAGGCATCACAAAATCCTCAGCATACATGGCATATACATACATACATACATATTTATGTATAATGTAAAGAAGGCCTATGGTATATCAACAGTAGAAAAAAACTCACTCTAATCTATTACATGTACAAATTGCTGTAAATGCTTAGGCTCTTCTTGATTTCCAAAGGGCATATAAAGAGCAAGAATTGTTTGTAAATAATGAAAATTTACACTTAAAAGTAAATTTAAAAAAAATAAACCCAAAATTCCATGAAAGTGAAACTATACACATCAAGAAAGCGACAAAATAAAAGCATTAAAGTGAAAAATAAATTAAAAAACAAACAAGTTTTCTGACAAAATTTTGATAGAAAAATATGAAAAGAGAAAATGAAAATTCCAAAATAACCTTCTCAAGTTTCTGATAAGAATCAGCTCTGAGTGGAACCCAACCATGGATAGCTTCCCCGGCGACGGCGCTAAGCCAAGCAGGCCATCCAGCTGCCACGTGTTCACCTTCTATATACTTTTGCAAATTCCCCAACCTCAAACTCAGTGAGTCGGATCTCGAACTCGCCCGGCCCGACTCACCCAAGTCGCTCCCACTCAGTCCGAACCCACTTCCACCGAAATCACTCACACCCCCACTGTTACTACCATTCTTTTTCTTCTTCTTGCTCCCGCCGCTGCTCCGCTTCTTCTCGAACTCCGAGAACCCGATCCGGTACCGACCCGAATTGGTCCCGGAGCTACCGGCGGCTCCCGCATTGTCACGTAAAGCGCCTAAGTGATCGAAAGCAGGCGTTACCGAAACTGTCTGCTTCGAACTCACACAACCCATCAATGGCTGTTGATCATGTGACAAAAAAAAAAAGAACAGAGATCCCAGACCTTCTTTCCGGGGTTTTTTCCTTCTTTGGCGCCAACCCGACCCGATTAAAGAATCAACAAAACAGTGGAGAAACTGAGTTGTGAACCGAATTTCAACCTTTCAGCTGCGCCCCATCTCTTCTTTCTTTCAAAGATAGCGCATCTTTGTTTTTGTTTTTTTTTTTGGTACCAAAGTGTATATATATATATATGTATATGTATATATATTTTATTTAGTAGCAACAATGGCCGAAGAAGATGAAAGGAGAAAGCACAGATTTTAATGGCTTTTTTTACAAACAAAAGAATCTGAAGCTACCGAAATCAACGGAAAGATTGAAATGGAAAAGAACAAAAAAAGTAAGTAAAAAAAAACAGTTTTTTCAAATGAAAATTTTGAGAAAATTAAATGGAAAATAGAAAAGAATAATACGTTCCCACCCTGCTTTGTTGGGGAGTTTATATTCTTTGTTCTTGTTTTCGTCTGTGAAAAAAAAAAGTAAAAAGTATAAATAAATAAAAAAAACCTTATTTTCGAACTCTGTTTTAATGGAATTTGTATGATTCTTTGTTCTTATTTGACCAAATAATTGCAGAAAAAAAAAAAATTGGCTGGCATACTATTACCTTACCAGTTCAGTGTCATCTTTTTTTTATTAAGTATTTTATAAAATATTAATAAAAAACCATAAATATTTATATCAACATTAATTATATACACCGAGGGTCGAAATAAAAAACCTTTATTAATATAACCTAAAAATAACTTTATTAATAAATTTTCTTTAATTTTTTAATATAAATAAAACACACATTGTAGCTTTATAATTCATTTTTTATGTGAGTAAATAAAATATTTTTATATACAATTTACGATTAATTTTGTTGGATTTTTAATTTATTTTTTAATTTTATATTTGAAAGATATTTTTGGTTTTATTTATTCAAGATGGTTGGGTTGTTGTTGACTAAATGAGGCCATTGTCTTCGATTTAATTTATTTTAAAAATTTTAAATGTTGAACTAAGATCTACTTTACATATCTTTATTACTTTTTGTTGCAAATTGCATTTCACACTTTCAATTAAAAAAAAGTTTATTTTGTGGTTTTATTTAATATTATTAAGGTGCGAAATTCTTATCAAATATATAAAATAATTTTTTTAACTTTATAATTTTTATATTTTTTTATATTATAATTAAGTATTATTTATATGATCATAATATTATTATTGTAAAAATCGAATCAATTGTTGAACTGGTCTATTAGTTCAATTGGATGAACTATTTGTCAACAACATTGAATAAAAAAATATTTAAAAAATCCATAAATTGGTTCAATGTCTTTTTTTTTTCCAATTTTTTTTATCGATTCATAATGATTTATTACTTTATATCTGATTTCATATTATTTGTTTAATCGGTCAGATTACTCGATTTTCAATTCAATCAGTCTGATCTAATTTTAACATCACTTTATAACATGTCAATTTGTGTATATATATTATATTTTTTTAATTGAGATTGATTTTGAAGAATAATAATTATTGTGAGGTTTTTTTGTATTATTCATATTCGTTTTATAGTTTATATTCGGAATTTGTGACTGTGCTCTTAATAATATTGTCTCCAAAGTTCAAACATGCATTTTCTGTTAGAGTGCAATGTGCCTTCACTCCACCCAACACTTTTTGATAATTATTGTGAGATTTATTTAAGGGTAAATTACACCCAATGCCACTAAACTATTATTAAGTTTATGTTTTAGACAATCAACTTCAAAAAGTTACCAAATGATCATTAAAATATTCAAAAGTTTTCATTTAAGTCATTGGACTGTTAAAATCATTATTATTGTATGGCATTTTATGTTCGCACCACATGTGCCAATTGAGAGATTTTATTCCTCTTCTCTTCTACAGTTCAACTTTTTTTTTCATGAAATAGCTTTAATAATCACGTGTCTACCAATCAAAATTCAAACAAGTTTCTTCTTCGATATTCAACAGTGATCGTCAGATTGACTTAGATCTAAGGTATATTCTTTTACTTGTCAATGGATATTGATCTACCATATCGATCGTTGAATTATCACTTTGAGCTCACTAACCAGACTTTAAAAAGAACAATAACAACTCAATAACTTAAATAAAAAGTTTGAATAGTTTAATGACTAGTTTACAACTTTTTGAAGTCGAGTGATTAAAATATAAATTATTAATAATTTAGTGAACTTTGGTGCAATTTACCCTTTATTTAGTTATTTATTTAGTTTTTTGAATTTTGTGTTACGTAAAGAGTAGGGGATAGGGAATGGGATGAGAGAAAAGAACGTGTCCAACAAAAGTAAAGGGAGAAAAAAAAGGAGACCCCAAATTCCTTTTCTTCTAGGTCATGTGATGAAAGAGAAATACCCATAAAAATAAGGCACTAATTTGAAATTTATTTAAATATATTAAATATTATTAGTTATTTTTTTAATGTATGGGATAAAAATATGATTGAGGGAGAAAAACCCAGAAATTAAAATTAATATAAGGTTTTCAAAATATAAGTTAAAATATAATATTTACTCTAAATCAACTGAATTTCGTTTTTATTTAAAATTTATGATGTAAAATAAATTTTTTTATTTAAAACAATAAAATTTAATTTACAAATTCATTATAAAAATTTATTTTTTTCAAAAATATATTATGCTTGTTTGTGTAGGCAACATAATTTTTTTATACCCTAAAATATAATTTCAAAAAATAATTATAAATATATATTTAAAGAAATAAAATATACATTTATTTTCATATCGAATCAATATAATTGTTTGTATATGTAATATATGAACGTAAAATTGTGTTAATTAGAAAATGTTCTTAATGATTTCTGAAAATTGACTCAAGTCAAATTTTCATATATAAAATCACACCAAATCAAAATTCATGCATGATATTACACTTTATATAAAAATTAATGTATAATTATAATATTTATCACTTTATAAAATAATATCCATAAGTCTATAACTCAAAAATTAGAATTGAAAAATCGAAAACCAAATTATAATCAACAGTTCAAAAATTTTTTAAAAAAATTCAATTGAATCCAACAAAACTTAACCCTAATCAGCCTTGGCTCCCTGGACTAAATGCGTAATTTGCTTTTTAACCCCTCCCTAAAATAAAAAAGATACAATTTAGATCTTTTTAACATTTGATTAAATAAAATATTATAAATTTTAATCCTTCTGCAACATTAATAATTTAATTTAACATTGAATTTTTTTTTTTTTTGAAAACAGCATAACGTTAACATTTTTTTTTCCTTTTTAAGTTTGACATTGACATTCTTCCCCCCCCCCCCCCTTTTTTTCTCTTTTTTTCATGATAAAAGTACATAATTTCTTCGTATTTGGTATTTGCTGATAATGAAAGGTCTTCTTTCCTTTGTTCTCTTTTTTAAATGGGACCACTGTTGTCGGGGCAGTGATTAATGATTAGCTTTAGATTAATATTAATATTTTGGCTTTATTTATAATCTGCCCCCTATACTTTTTTCGATAAAAATATAATAGAGGCCTTTAAGTTACATTTTGTCTTCTTTACTTAAAAAATAGTAAATTAGTGTATGTATATTAGATCAATGAGCAAATTAATCTTTCTGTTAAAATTTTATCTATTTTTATTGTTAAAAAATTGGTCATTGTACAAGGTACAATGTCATTGTCTGATTATTTTATCAGCCGTACCAATTTTTAATAGTTCAAATAGATAAAATTTTTAACAAAAATGATAAATTTGCTCTTTGACCTAATGTGTATAGACTAATTTGTCTATTTTTTAATAAACGAGGCAAAATGTAATCTGACTCTTAGTACAGGACTTCCACGACACTTTTACTTACATTTTCCTCCATTTTACTCAAAAAATACGTGTCCGGTAAAAATGTACCACATGTCATACTTTTATTGGTAACTTTTCCTCTCTTTTTTCAAGGGGGTAGCATGAAAATAATAATTCTAGTAATAAAATGGAACCAAAAAAATTAGATATCAAAATGGAAAAACGAGTATAGTTTAGGATCAAATTGTGACATAAACTTAATATTTTTGGGTGAATTAACTTTTACTAGGTCAAATTGTGGTCGGCCTTTCTATCATATTTAAATTTAGAATTTAATACTTATACTTTTAATTTGATATAATTTGATCTCTTTATTTTTATAACATCACTGAGTAGTTTAAATAGTTAACTATTCCAATTAAAATACTAAATTGATTTTTTTTCCTTAAAATATTCATTCCAACTTATCACATTGACATAGAATTATCACTCATGGTGTTAACTATTTGAATTTAGAAAAGTAGATAGACCAAAATGTGTAATTAAAGTATAGGATTAAATCATTGATTTGAGCATCGTGGAAGGATCAAAATCAGAAATTGACAGTTTTAATATTATTATTAAACACCTAAACAAATCTTTCCAATCTGCCTATGTTTCTTTTGTTTTATATTCTCATTCTGCATTTGGAAAAAACAATTAAATTCGAAAATCTACCATTGGATCTTGTGATAAGATACGGATTTCGATATTTACGAATATTCGATTTTTTATTGATTAAAATATTATTTATATTTGTTTTATTTTTTATTAGCGAAATTGAACTTAAATACTTGAATCTATAATTTATCAAATACATTTGAAAAAGAAATCTGAGTACTTATAATTTTTGCCCTTTTATTAACTCTGAAAAAATCATTTTAATATTTATTTAATTCTTTTGTTTATTTAACATTTAAATTTACATTTTTTTCTTAAATCACCCCAAAATAAATAGAAAAATTAAGATTTGCTAATGTTACATACATGTTAATTTGTCACGTGGATGATACATTAACAATTAATTAATTTTTAAAATTTAGAAAAATAAAAAATATTTTTAAAATAAAAAATTATTAAAAATATTTAAAATTCTAAAAGATATTAAAAAGCATTTTTTAAGTTTTAAAACATTAATTAAATACTGACATGTCATCTACATGGCAATATACTTGTATATCACATTAGTAAAGTTAACAAACGTTAAATTTTCTATCCATTTAGGGGTGATTTAATACAAAAAATACAAATTTAAGGATTAAAATAGACAAAAATTTAAATAAACAGCTAAAATGACTTTTTTTTATTATAAAATTTGAGAGCCAAAAAAATATTATACCTTTATTAAATATATCCTAATTATATTGTTTGCTAATATGTTATTAAAAAGGACTAAATATTCAAGGTATCATCAAAATTTTTAACGCTAGATTATTTTCAAATTGGTCTATTCTAAAAAGATTCTTTTTTTCTTTTTGAAATAATAGAGACGAAGCCTGTCCCAAATTACTATTTTACCTTTATACATTTAACTTATAAACAATACAATGTAATAATATATTATACAATAAATCCAAAAATACTTAAGTGAGATATTCATAAATTAGTTTTCCGCACTCACTCCACTTTGTTTGATATTTATTGGTTATTTACAAGAGAAATGATTGTATGAAACAGGGACGTCACATCATCGTGCATCTCTTACCGAATATTAATGCCATTTAAACATCTTTTTTCATGCTATTGACACATATTTTTGATAATTTTTATACTCTGGACCTTGTATTCAAGGTCGAAGGTCTAAGGTTTCAGGTTTCAAGGTTCAGAGCCTAGGATTTAGGTTAAAAATTTACCAAAATAATGTATCAATGATATAGAAAAATATGCTGAAACAACATTAAATAATTGGTAACGAATACAGGATAATATGACATCTATATTTCATACAATTCTTTCTTGCAATTATATATGTATTCTAGAGGTAAATTTAAGGGAGACACGTCAGGGCCTTGTCTCTCTAAGAAATGAAAAATATTCATTTTAGTCCCTTATTAAATAATGAAATTTTAAGTTAATATACAGTAACATTAAACTTTGACCCCTTATTCAATCCCTTTAAAAATGATGTAACCATAAATTAATAGATGATAAAATTATATTTTGACCTCTAAAAATTTTAAATTTTAATTTCTACCCTTTTAAAAATGTATGAATCCTCTTCTAATCCATTTAGCATCATAGTGATATTTAAAATTTAATATCTGTAAGGACAACACAAAGCAAAAGGCAATCGTAAATCTCTTATTGAATAAAGTAATATCGCATTTATCATGCAATTTCTTATTCTTTTTATTTTTCCTAAAAGGTCATAATTTTTTTTAAAAATATATTAATTAAATTATGCATGACAATTAAGAAGTGTGTAGGTAATTATGTATGTTTAGTACACAACTTTAAAGACATAGCCTCCTTATCTTTTGCAAAACGAAATTATTTGTGTCACTTTTATGACATTAAAAGATGTTATGTAGCTATAAATAAATAAAACTATGTTAAAAGTTTAGTAGGGAATTTGCTCCCCCAAAACAAGGCTTTCACCCTCCACAACACAAACATTTTTTTTTGTCATCATCAAACAAAACAAATAGAAAAACAATATCATTTTCAAGTACATTCTATTGTGTCATAAGTTATATTAAAATTTTTTTATATAAATTTTAAAAATCTTATATTATAATATAATATAAGTTAATCGTATTCGTCTATTAATATTACAAAAATAAGATATTTTTTTATAAAAAAATATTCTCTTTCATATAAAATCAAGTAGTTTTGTTGATTAAGTATTAGTTCGACTGACATGTACATTATAGTCCATGGAGGAGGACATGAGTTGAAGTGCGTTGAAACGTATTATCCTCCTATTTATGGCTATGGAGGATAATTTTAAATATTATATCAAATAGAGTAGATATGATCAAAATCTATAATAAAATTATTAAAAAAATAAACATTTTTAAAAATAGAATTTGACTGATTTTTGGGTTTGAAATTGAATAGTGAAAATATGACTCTTTTTTTTTTGGGGGGGTTTTAAATAATAAATTTGCATGTGGGCTTTCTCGCCCATTTTAAACTCTCATTTTAAGGCATAATTGCTGTCTCCCATTATCTAATCAAATATCTCCCCATCCCATGCTCCATCAAAAACACTCGATTGCACTCATATATCTATCTATATATTACTACTATTACCAGTGTCTACAAACTACAAGCACTTTGTTAGAAGTAATTTATTCATTCGTTTTAAAAAGGATTAATTCCACTAATTGTCTCAAAATTACTGTCCATATTCCTCATTGATCCCTATATTTCAATGTCAAATTGTTAGTCCCAGTTTTTTTTTTATTATCTACATAGCTATTAGCTTATATGTTAAATGTTAATTAATATTTGATTTAAAAAGTATTTAAAACACGTGTACTTACCTCATGAACATTTTGGATATGTTGTGTTAAAGAAAAGCACACAATATCAATAAAATTTAAAAGGGTTTAAATTGAATTGTTTTTAATTAAGAGGGACTAAAGTTGTTATTATTCCATTTAGTTGGAAGGCAATGCCCTTATTTGTCCCTAACTACGCCCCTATGCAAGATAATTGCTAGATTGTAAGAACGCGGCTAGTGATTTTAGAATATAAACTATGGCTATTTAGTTGAACTAATCCTTTTTAAAATGTTTTTTTAAATTTAAGGAAAAAAAAAAACTATTACTTTCTATATTTCTCATTTGATTTTCATATAATTTTTAGTTAACATTTTTTAAAATATCTTAAAATAGAGTATCAAGCAAGGTTGTTAGAATTGGATTGGATCAATTGGTTGGATTGAAAACCAATCAATACATCATTTAGAGGAAGAGGTTGAACCGATTGACTTGTAAATTAGTACGGACCAATTGTACCAGATTTTTTAATTTTAAATTATTTTATTATTTTTATGAAATAATAAATTATTTAATTAAACCAGATCAATCAATCAAATCAAGAATCAAATCTAATTAAAAAAAATTGGTACCAACAATTTAAATACAAAAACCAACATTTTAAAACAAATTTCCGTTAGCTTGGATCATAACGTAAACCATTTAGTTTGGTGATGGCATTTATATTTGCATCCGTCTAATAAATGGGGAAAAACGAAATTAAAGAAGCATGGTAGAGGGGATATTTATTCGGTGATCGAGTCTAGTTTAGTCCCTTTGGATTCTAGACGATTTCATTCAACTAGAATTATTAGTTATTAATTATTTTTTAAAATTAATTATAAAATAAATATTTATCATTTCATGTTTTACATATATTCAATATCATGTAAATAAAAAATAGCATAAATAATATTTTACACCCTATTGATATTTTAACAATTAACAATTTAAATGTCACATGTTCTGTTTATATAGATTTTATTTGTCCTATGTAAAAAATTAAAACCCATTAATACAAACGGTGTTTCAACTTATTACGGATTAATTTCAAAATTTTGAAATTGTACCAATTTGTTAATTGAATCGATTTGTTAACTTCAATTAAATAAATTATTAAAAAAATTATAAAAAAAAAATCGACTCAACCACATTATTGATACTCAATCCAACCCATCCTATCAACTTATTCAATCTAATTCAAACATTCCAATAATTCAAACATTCCAAGTCTTTTATGTCATTATAATCGGTAAAATCGAAGTTTTAGAATTCACATTTGTGAAAATTACTACGTGTGATAGTTAATTAGTTTAAGTTGACTTATTTAGAGGCATTTATTGTTCAAGCACAATATTTAAGCATATTTTAAGTCTATATTAAGAAACGAAATTTTAAAGATATTTATTAGTCAAATAAAATTCAAGCACAATGTCTAATTTATATATATATAATAAAAAAGTTTGTTATTTTAAAATTAATATTAATGATTTTACATGTTTTTTTTGGTTAAAAATTTAAACGATTTTACACTACAATATTATTATTGTTATAAACTTAATTTTTATTTGATATATTGGTTTAGAAAAATATGTAACGCAATATATAAGAATAAAGTAAAGTGGTATATTATTACAATATGAAAGCAACATAGATCACTAAAACAATTAAAATGAAAACAAAGAGCCAAGTGTGTCGAATTTATTTATATTTTATTTTTATAAATATCAATATAATCACGTGACGGTTTCTTAACCCGAAGAGGAACAGTGTTAACATAGCACAACAAACAACTATTTCTGGTGTTTTTTTTTTTTTTTTTGGTATCCGTACCAAACATGATAAACAATCCAACACCATTTATATCAGGCACAAACTATAGACGCTTTTTAACAAAAATCTTTCCATTTAAAATCGCAATAAACAGGCTGCAAATAAAAGTCTCTTACTATTTTGGACCAATGTCCTTGAGTGCACAAATCTGTTCCTCCCCCATTGCCGACATAACAGACACCACGAGGTCTTTCCCGTCGGCGAAACCCTCCTTGATCTGCAAGTCATCAGATGAAACAATAATGCAACCATAGTTTGATGAAAGAGAAACACGAGAACAAACGATATCAGCTGGTTTTAATGCAGAAAGGATTCAACTTGTAGGAATTCAAAGTGAGAAATCGATCCTTAACGAGAATGAAGAGACGTGAATGCAAAATATAAATTTCATTGTTATGGAACAATAATGCAACCGCATCGGTCCTAATATATGCACCATAACGGGTACTAATCATGAAAAATGCATGCGTATGAGTACGTAGAGGAAAATAGAAACGCAAAGTTCGGTAAAATCATAGTATGAAACATGAGAACAAACAATTTCAGCCAGTTTGAACGTGCAATCCCCCCATTGGAATTTGGATTCAATCGGGATGCCAGCATCGAGAGGCTTGGAAATCAATAATGGCATAAGCCTCTCAGACAATATAATACAAGTAGTCAACTTCCAACCTTAGAACATAAAGTGCTTTTTTTTTTTTTAATTCAATTTGGTAAATCAAATAAAACAAAACACTATTCAATCGCAAAAGAACGGTGTGTAAAAGAATGTATCAAAATATAGTTAGTTGACCTGTTTCAACAAGCTTTCATCAGTTGGGAGCCTCAGATCATCCTTAGTGTCTCCACTGTCAGTCAGCAAGCTCACCTGAAATATTTAACTAGTTCAAAACAAAAACAAACACACACAAAAAGAAAAGAAAATGAAGCAAAAAGGGACCAAATGAACTTACAAATCCATCCTCGGAAATGTCGATCAATTGGTAATCAGTACGGTTGACGTGTGGCACCTGTTAGAAACAAACGAAATCATTCACTAACGGAATCCAAGTTACACAACAGATTAAAGTTGAAACCGGGAGGAGAACAATCCATACATCACAATTGTGGGAAGAGGGAACGATATCTTCCAGCTTCTTAGCAGTGAAGATGTCGATCCCAACAAAGTGACACTTAGCATGTCCGTGCTTCCCAGTCTTGGAAGTGGAAACTTCGACAACCTGTTGAATATCAAACAACAACAATCATGTTATCTAAACTTTGCAGATCATATGCACCCATATCTGGTGCAAATTAACAGTCACAGTACTAATTTACCACATGCTATATCATCAACTTGTTCATCATCAGACACTCAAAAGTTATAATTATCTTAATACTGAAGGCCCTTAGTTGTTTGTTTTGTTTTGTGAAGTTTATGATTCTGAATCCGGAGTTAATAAGGTTTTGCCGCACTTTTTCAAAAAACAAGAGTGAAACTTGTAAATTTCTGAGGGTTAATATATCATTTGGTTCCTGAGTTTGGTTTCAATGTTTAATTTGATACCCAAGCCAAATTGGGTCATATGACCCTATGAATATTTGACACTTGTGCTCATGGGTACTTAATTGAAAAAGAAAAACCTTAAGTACCAATTTGAAATCGAAACCAAACTCAAGTATCAAATAATATATTAACCCTTTTTCTTTGCTTAGTTGGCTTCCACTGCTAAACCGGTTGACTTAACCTATTTTAACTAACAATAACATCAGATTAACCATCATAACCGATTCGGCCGAGTCGACTTGTCCAAAGGTTATCGGTTAAGTGGACTAAATCAGTTCGAATCGATTTTTCTCACTCCCAATCTAAAATCACTAAAAAGATAACAGATCTGAACCATCAGATTCTCAATGCAAATAATATAAGATTTTAAAAAAAAACCCTCAAATCTAAAAATATAATTCCGAGTTCATTTTAGGATAATATCGAAGAGATCCATCAAAAACACACAAAATAGCAAATTCTGAGAATCAAAGTGAGGACCTTGCAAGGACGGCCTTTGATGACGATGTAGCCGTTCTTACGGATAGTACCAGCCTGCTGAGGATAGGTTTTGGAGGCGCCGGCGTCGGCCTTGGACTCGAAATGGTGCTCCTCGTCCGACATTAGCTTAGGATATCAAAGCTCTGTTCTTTTTACTTTCTGGTTTTGCACAAAGCAGAAAATTTGGGAATGAGAAGAGAAGCGTGCGGGTTTTAATTATATATAAAACTTAGGGTAAAATATAACATAAATTACTGTACTATTTATAAATTTAGAATTTAATCTCTATTTTTTTATTTTTAAAAATTTAATTCCTCATTTCAATTTTTAATCTAACTGTTAAAAAATTATTTTATGAATTGCATTATATCTGTTAAAAAAGTTAAACCCGAAATTATCGAATATCGAAAAGACTCGACCATGTTTTGAATTTTATTCGTAATTATCCTTTGGAAGAGTGAAGGTTGGTTGGTCTCTTCAACCGTTGATATTTTTAGTAATAATCGGTGATGATGAATGGTTGGAATTATTATAGGGGGAATATGCTGCTGCGTTCTTTGAACGCGACACAATTTGTTTTTCATTTTGGGGTTAATTTCAACGGAAGCCCCTACATCATAGCTTAGATTTTAATTGAATCCTAAATATATCATTATTGTTAAGAATGAAGTAACATTTAGTCCCTAAAGTTGGAAACATTTCTCACCTTGATCCCTAAGATTTTTTTGATATACATCAACTTGGATTCTAATATTATATTTTGATATTGTGTCAGGTCATCATTGCATCTTCACATAATCTAAGAAGATTATTTCTTTTATTTTGTATCTAACATATTGAGAAAACAAAGTGTCATTAAAATCTAAGAGGATTATTTTTTTTATTTTAACATGATAAATGACTTGATTGATATGGTTAACTAGTGAGATAAACAAGGAGGAGAACATGGTTATTTGGGTGGTGGAACACCTTTGGCCAAGGCGGAGAGTCATTGAAATTGGTTAAGATTTTTGAGAGTCATTGAAATTGGTTAAGATTTTTGGTGATAGGTTTTTGAAGAGGAAGAATGAAAAAAATGTGACGAGACTTAAATCTTCTTTAATTGTTATCCTGAACTTATATATTAGGAGACTAAGATGTTTACATATCTAGAGTTAGGTGATAGTGAAATCATACATTGTTCCCTTGTAGTGACAATAATATTCTAGGATATAATTATCTTATGCAAGCTCGTCACTCATAATACTTGATTCGTCAATTTCGTTTAATCATAAGTTTACCCATTGTGAGAGGTTGGCCTCTGTCCATCATATTTCACTAAAATTTTTCCTATAAGTGATCAACGCAAGAGTGCCAAAATCCTGCTCACACGTAATCACCACAAGCGTGCAAAAGCTGTGCAAAAATTCTGCCTACACGTAAATCTAATCTGTTAATTTCCTGCACCAACTTGATTAGGTGTTGTCATAAACCGAGTTAACAAACTCTGATCTCAATCTAACCAGGTCACTTGAATACTCCTCTATCTCTCATTAATATTCGCACGCCTGCGACATCATTCCACCGCCCGGCAGTAGCATACACATTAGACAGAAGTACATAACCTCCTTCACGGTGCGGCCTCAGTTCAATGAGTCGTCTTGCGGGTTGAATCCTAAAATCCACATTCCCTTGAATCTGGCATCCAGTCAGAATAGCCTGTAAAACTGCTGGACCTGGCTCGAAAGGCATTGACGAAATTGCATCCTTAGCTTCTTAGAACTTTCCAGCTCGACAAAGCAGATCTATAAGATAGACATAATCATACCCATTTAAGGTTATACCGTGAGCCCTATACAGTGAACTGAAAAAATGCAGGCCTTCTTCAGCTAACCCTGTATGGCTACAAGCATTTAGGATCGCTGTGCAAGTAACCCGATCAGGTAATATGCCTGCCTCCAGCATTTGCTTGAAATGTTCTAATGCCTGAGTACCACGTCCATGCTGGCCTAGAACTGATATAATGGCACTCCGAGAGCAGATTTATCAGTCTAAGAAACCTTGTAGATGGGCATGGACACGGTATTCAGGCATTAGAACCGATATAATATCTATCTTATAGTTCTAGGCCAGCAAATCGGACCATCTAATCAAATTGAAAATTGGCCAGTATATTAATCTAAACAAAAGAATTGAACCGGCCCCTTAACGAATCTCTCGGAACCGAGAAAAACTTGAGGATTGAAGGTTTAATAAATTTAATTTTTTTAATTAATTAACTAATTATTGTTAGACCTACTATTGACGAATTGAATAAATCAGTGGTTTGCTCGGTGAATTTTCAAAAACATTGAAATATAACCTTGGAATTATTACTAAAATTTTCCGGTTCAAACTCAAATTTAAGTCGAGAATGATTTTCATTATCGTTGACCCAATCTTAAAGCCCCAAGAATCGAGACTAACGTGTGTTTGCCTGGTCTAGTGCTCGAGTTCTTCTCATTGAGTGAAAATCATCAAAAGTTGTAGTTGAAGGCATTACTTAAAAAGGCAACAACAATCTCTCTATTTCAGCAGCTGTTGTTAAGTCATTGTCTTTGCGGTGCTAATAAGCTTTCCAGCTTAACAAAAAAGTTTACTATACATTCATGGTGAATGTGAAGCTTTTTCTTTTATACGTGACTGATAATGTTTTTAACGTAAATTTTTAGCCAAACCCCACAATTCTGTGTTCTCTGACGCATTTCATCAAACATCTTTTTCGATGTCGTGGAAAAGTGACAGTGGAGCCTTAAAATAATGATTTGACAGTGTATGACTGTGTGCTTGTTTGTTGTTTCTAAAGAAACTTCGTTGCATTTCCCTGTTTTGCCTTTTTCCCCCCCAAAAGGCTGGTTTCTTATATCGGTTTTCTTCCCCCCTCCCTTCTTTTTTTTAACATGTTAAGAGTTCAGCTTGATCATAATTCATAATTTTTGTCTTTGGCAATTGCAGGTTAGTTTTCTCTTCAATGGGTCGTTTATAATTTTGTTGAATTTTGAAACTTCGATTGATTTTGGATTTGAGTAAAACTCAGTGAAGAACAATGGCCTTATTTTTTGTTCCATTCTTATGGCATATGTATGTTGATGCATTAATGATGTTTTTTTATGTTTTGAGATTATATATATATATATATAAACACTGTTGGTGTTTGAATGAATCTATAAACATGCCTTCTCGATAATTAATATTTTTTTTTCTTCTGAAATTTACTTAGAAAATGCTAAATTAGCTCATTGTAAATGGCAGTTCTTAGATGGAATTAGATTAGAAGCTGCAGTCAATTATAAAGTGTGTTATCCCACTATATCCTTACCTGGTTTGGCTTTGATTTAGTTAAAGCATCTGTCTGACAAATATTTTGATATCAACATTGTTGATGTTGAGATCAGACAAACCAGAGATGGTAGTGGCATTCGACGGCTCACCTTGGTAGAGGGTGCTTGGATTATGGTAGTGGTTAAATCGGGTATCAAGGAGAAGTGTAGGAGAGAGAAAAAAGAGATCCTGTTTTCAGTCGGGACTAAGGGTTTACATACTCTTAGCTATAATCTCGAGGTGTTACGTGTCATCACCATAAACAAGTCAAGAGAAGGTGGCCTAGCGGTCTATTCCCGTGGGTTTAGATAGAGTAGTTGGGACTAAAAGTGGCTGTTAATAAGTGAATTTATCTGTGTTCACATGTGCTCATGCGACTGTAGAGTCGAGGAGTGCACTGAGGGGTTTATCCAAAGAGTAAGCATGATGGAAAAACATGATGGAAAAATCTTAAAAAAAAGTTCAGCCTACTTGTGTCACATGTACCCTTATACTATAATCATCCGATTCCTAACACAGCTGCAAATAGCTGAGCAAGGTCTTAAGATTTGATTTCTTTCAATTTAGTAATATTCTGGAAAGATGTTTGAAACATTCAAGATTCTTTGTTTTTTTTGCAACTCATTTCATGTTATGCCACAAGAGAGGTTCAATTTCTGATAGAATTGTGTATCTTTATTCACAGTTAATGAAATGGAATTTGGCATGATTTTGATCTTATTTGTGGCTTCAATCCCTACAATTTTGGCTAAAGATATTAGTTATGGAACAATTGTAGTTGATGGGACTACAAGTATTGCTCAAACTGATGATAATTTCGTTTGTGCTACAATCGATTGGTGGCCTCATGATAAGTGTGATTATAAGCAGTGTCCGTGGCACTATACATCTGCAATAACTTTGGTGAGGATTCTTCTTAAGATTAATTTTTCTTTTTGAATTTATTGTGTTTTGTTATGTTATAAGCATTTAAGAATGAGTATTTTTTTTATATTGGATAAACTTCATCGAAGCTTACTAAATGATTAGCAAATTTATATTTTAATCACTCAACTTCAAAAAGTTATAAAATAGTCAATAAACTATTCAAAACTTTTCATTTAAGTCACTGAGCTATTAAAATTACTATTGTATGACATTCTCTGTTCACACTGCCTACACTAATCAAAAGCTCTTCTACATTTTTAGTTTTTTTTTTCATTAAACAATTGTGAACATTACGAATTTGTAAATCAAAATCCAAAAAGCTTCTTCAATCTCTAACATTGATCGTCAGATCAACTTGGATCTGAGTTATGTTCTTCTACTCATCAATGGATACTGATTTGCCGTATTGATTGTTGAATTGTCATTTAGAGCTCAGAATTTAAATTTAAAAAGAATAAAAAGAAAAACTTAACAGCCCAATAATTTAAATATAAACTTTTGAATAGCTTAATGACTTAAATGAAAAATTTTGAATAGTTCAATGACCATTTTGTAACTTTTTGAAGTTAAGTGACTAAGATGTAAATTTACTAATAATTTAATGACATTTGGTGTAGTTTATCTTTTCATATTTTCGAAAATAAGACTCTCATACCCTTGTCTTAATATGTATCGAAGAAGGATACTTTAGGAAAAAGAAAAGTTAGAGCAATATAGCCCAGATGAAGTCAAAAAATTGTTTTACGGGCAAAAATTAAATTATATATTTTTACGATAGTAAAAATGTAATTTCACCACTTTAATATCCATATCTTTATAATTTTTAAAAGATTAAATTAATTTTTTATCATTTTAGGAGGGTCAAAGTAAAATTTTATATTTACTAATTTAAATTTTTTATAAATTTTAAAGGGCCTAAATGAAATTTTTTCCATGTTGACCCCCTGCGAGCCCCAGGCTACCCCTGAATATAGCTGTTATGTTTAAGGGAATATTGAAGCAATTTAGTAACTAAATCTGCTATTCTGTTTTCGTAACAGGACCTGTCTCATCCTATCCTTACCAAAGCTATCCAAGGTTTGTGTTTATACTATCCTGTTTCAGGGTGAACGTCGGATACATATGGTTATATTCGATTTTTTATATTCAGAAGACCATACCTCATACACCCAAGGGGTAGGCAGCGCCCTGGCCCTTAAAAATGGCAAAATATTATTCTAGTCTTTTTTAAAACTATAATTTAATGGTAAATATACACTTTTTCCCTTTAAAAATAAAAAATTTTCAATTTAATTTTTTAAAATTTCTAAAATAATAAGAATATATAAAGGTATAATTGTACTTTGACAGCTTTGTTTCTGTATGTTGCTGAGTTTATTTGTTGTGAAGCCTGATGAGGCTAATCTTTGTTCTTCACGTTGTTTAGCATTCAACCGTTTGAGAATACGAATTGGAGGGTCTTTGCAAGATCAAGTGTTGTATAATGTTGGAAATTTGAAGTCTCCTTGCCATCCATTCAGAAAGATGAAACATGGGCTGTTTGGATTTTCAAAGGGATGTTTGCAGATGAAAAGGTGGGATGAACTAAACCATTTCTTCAATGCTACCAGGTAAGATTAGCATTTCAAGTATTGTAAAGTTCCCCATAGAAGGTAAATTTAAAAAGTTTTCAACAAATATAAATATACATTAAGGTTTGTTTGCATAGGGTATTTCAAGGAAGATATTCATTTCGATCCAAGACCACTTTGGTCGCGAATCTGACAATTAAGACTATTTTGGCATTAGAATTTGACAACTAGATTTATTTTGATCTTTGAACTTAAATTTCATCAAAATTTGATTATGTGACCAGTGTTCTTAAAATATGACTGAGTTGGTTGGTTATACTCTTTAACCCCTAAACTATTTTCTTAACTTCACCCGTGATCACATCCTTATGCTCATATTTAGATTTCAAGAAAAATGAATAGTAGAAGCAACCTATATTAAGCTTATGCTGCTAATACGAGTATCACTTGATTCCAAAATTTGCAGTGTGATGTTGACCTTTGGCTTGAATGCACTCTATGGGAGACATAAAATAAAGGGGAGCCTTTGGGGAGGGGAATGGGACTCTAGCAATGCACAAGATTTTATCAAGTACTCCATTTCAAAGGGATACCAGATAGATTCATGGGAATATGGTACACAGTTTTAGACTAATTAAGCACTTTATATTAATAGTGATAATGATTGATTCGGTTCAGATTTGGAAATTTTCTGCACTAGTTTTCTAAAAACTGAATTAAATACAATAGATAATTAACTTGATTCGAATCGAATTTCACTTATTCGGTTTGGAGGGTGTCGCTTCATCTTACTGTGACACCAACAATTTTTTTGTTTTATTAATTTAATAATGATTAATAATATTTAATTTATATTTTGAGTGCAACACCGATTTTTTACTGTAGCGAACATATCATATTTGTAACTAGTTTAGAACCTATATCATTTTTGAAATTAATTATTTTTTAATATTATTTTGATAAATTTCTTACTAATTTACCTTAAAAAGCAAAAAAATAATCTACCTTTTAGTGCAAGGACCTTCACGGCAAATTTTCCTTTTTCTCTCATCTCTAATGAAGCCTTTGTATACTGTTTTAGGTAACGAATTGAGTGGAAATGGTGTTGGTGCACATGTTCATGCTGACCGATATGGGAAAGATTTGATCCACCTAAAGAAAATCATAAAAGAGTTATACAAAGGCTCCCAATTTGAACCATCATTAGTTGCACCAGGAGGATTCTTTAACCAACAATGGTTCACCAAGCTTCTTCAGGTCTCTGGCTCAAATGTACTTGATGCTATAAGCCACCACATATACAATTTGGGTGCTGGTGAGTTTAGGGTAGTTTCTTATTCTTTTGCAGTATTTACTTATACACGGTAAAAATATCATGAAAGTCTATATATTAGGAGTCAAATTTTATTTTACTCGCTATTTAAAAAATAGGCAAATTAGCATAGCTGATGGAATAACTAGATAGTAACACGTGACATGCAATGTGTATCTCCTACTGATGTCCATCAACAATTTTTAACTGTAAAAAATAGATTAAATTTTTAATAAAAGGACCAGTTTACTTTTTGATCTAACATATAGGGACTAATTTGCCTATTTTTTTAGTACATGAGCCAAAATACAATCTAACTTCTAGTACAAGGCCTCCATAATACTTATATCACTTATACACTATTTTGAAAAACCCAGATCAAATCAGTTAGTTGAATTGAGTTGAATACTTCACTTGGTTCAACTAAAAAGAATTGGATTAGATGAGAATAAACCCTGTTTTTATTTTGAGAAGACTTGGTTAATAGACATTTCGCTTATAACATTGGAACATATAGACTCTTTTGTAATGGGAGTGTATCATTGTGTTGGTGCTCCGTAGGCTCTATCTGATGTTTTTTAAGCCTTATTTTTCAATTCAGGTTCCGATCCCAAACTTGTGAGTAAGATATTGGATCCTAACCACTTGAACAAGGTTGCAAATACTTTCATCAATCTTGCACGCACCGTCCAGACGCATGGTCCTTGGTCTTCTGCATGGGTCGGAGAATCCGGTGGGGCTTATAACAGCGGCGGTCCTCACGTGTCTGACACATTCGTCAACAGCTTTTGGTAATCACAATTTCTGAACTAAACCCGTTTAGCATTACCCTTTGGTATACAGGTTGGTTTTTGTGGTTGAAATCGTAGATTAGGAGTTTGAAATTTGAGTTTTGAATGAAATGATCTTATTGTCATGATTTTAGGTATTTAGATCAGCTTGGAATGGCTTCCAAGTACCATACTAAAGTATATTGTCGGCAAACACTAATTGGTGGCAACTATGGTCTTCTCAATGCCACAACATATGTTCCAAACCCCGATTATTACAGGCAAGAAATAGACATTTGAAGTTCTTTGCTTGTTTGTCATTTTGGTTTTACGTTGCTTCGTTTTTGCTTAAAATATTCGTACCTGACATACATTGAAATATAGGACCGACCAAATATATGGAAAAACTTTTTAAAAAATTGAAGAGAAGCATAAGGGTATCTGACATTGACACTCAAATCCGAGTGGTGAACTTGAAGGGGGAAGGGTGACAGAACTGTGGAGTTTATTTCATATATAGTGTGCAATTTGTATGAAGAGGGCATTTTACTTTGGGGCTTTCTTTGCTTTCGAACATATCAGACACTGACACTGAAATTTGACTAACTTTTTGTATAAAGACCTTTTTTATGTTTTAATGGTGCTGAACAGTGCACTTCTATGGCATCGTTTGATGGGAAAAGTGGTTTTAGCTGTTGGTAGTGATGCATCCCCCTTTTTGCGATCTTATGCCCATTGTTCTAAAGGAAGAGTGAGTGAGATTAAGTTGCGGATGGTTTTTGGAAAAATTCTTAAAATATATGAAAAGTTTTAATATATATATATATTTAACATTCATGTCTATGCAGATTGGTGTGACTTTACTCGTGATCAACTTGAGTGATCAGACGAAATTCATTACGGATGTTCAAAACAGTATGAACAACAACATCAAGTTGGCTACAGAACAACAAAACATCAGCAGGAAGAGCTTCTCACGGAGTCTTAAGAACACAGCTTCTGGAGCCGAAATCAAAGCTTCTTCTGACGAATATTCATATAGAGAAGAGTATCATTTAACTCCAAAAAACGGGTACCTTCAAACCCGAACTATGGTTCTTAATGGCATTCCTTTAGAACTTACAAGTACTGGAAACATCCCAAGGCTAGACCCTATTCGTGTTAATGTTAAGTCTCCGATATCCATCACTCCGTTGTCGATTGCCTTCATAGTATTCCCCGACTTTGTTGCTCCGGCTTGCAGATAATCGTTCGAGATTCCCTTTCATACGCTATAATATAGTTTTTCTAGGTTAGTACAAGTTTTTGTCGACTTTAATATCTATACTCGTACTATCCTCTAAATATAAGAAAATTCCTTTGTCCTTTACATATATGCATATGCATGTTAATTAAAATTTCCACTAGAATGAATTATTTAATTAACCTAATTTATTAATAATAAAAGTTCAACAAGAAATCAAAGGTCTGATTTAAATAAAAATTAGCATCTTCAGTCACCCAAAATGCAAATTATTTTAAAATCTAGGGATTGAAATTAATCATTGTACCTAATCACTCGGATTTCAAGTTGTAATTCACTATAAAAATATTTCAAGAGCGAAACCATCCTTTTAACGATATACAAGTCTCTGCAAATTACATGCATTATCGTAAAGTCTATAAATAAAAACGAAAGCTAAATATCAATTATTTACAAATAAAATCCAACCCCAATTTTGCAAATATACATTTTATTTTTTAAGAGAAAAAAACTAGTAAATTATCAACATGATCTGTTCCAATCCACACTCTTTGATATATGTTGCTGCTCAAGATTTGAAACCATTGTCCCCTCTGTTCAAAAGGGAAAAAGAAAAGGTTGATTTTAATATAAAAAAAAGGGAATATACAAGACAAAATATAGAGTTCCTAATTCGGAAAAACATGTAAATTGGCCTCTAACTGTACACTTTTTAACGATTTGACACCTAAAAATGATATTCATACTCGGGGTACATGAACTTTCATTTCCGTTGAGTTAATGAACCTAATTGTAAATTTTGTTCTTACACTACCAATTCGCTAAAAAGATGTATGGATCTTTGGGATAAGGTGGGACGGATTTTATCTAAAACTGTCCTGACCCAACCTAAAAAAGATCCACCTACCTGCTCCTAAACCCAATTTAAGGAAAAAACCTGTCCCTTAATGATCAGGTCAGGATAAAAGCCGATAAATTCGGGTTATTTTGCCAACCCTAGGAGGACATGGTTTAGCCTGCATGCATCCTAGTTCATCTATAAACTATCAATTTGTTTCAGCGCAAGTACTTTCTGCAGCCAATAAGCTCTATATCGTATATATTGGCATTATGTATAAGAACAGCAACAGCTGATTTTACCATTTTTCCTGTTCGAGTATCTCTAGTCTTAAATATAAAATGGTCTAAAAATAGATCGCTAATTTAAGTGATACATCATCAAGACTCGAATACCTCGTAGACTAGTACTGACATAACATCATTTAAGCTGTTTTATCCAATAACTTCAGTGTCTATGTGCAATAAACTTAATGCTGTAAGACTCAAACTTACCGGAACTAGAAATGCAGCAGAGTTTATAGATCGACACCCTCATCGAGGCCATTCGAACCAATCATCACATTAGAGTCAATTTGCTTGTCAAACTTCTTCTTCCTTCTTGCTTCGAATTCTTGGAACCCTTCCATCTGAATACGTATTTTTTCAGTTATTTAAAACACAGGAAGCTTTAGTGATTTTTATTTTCCGGATTACTTGAACCATATCTGTAAGTGAACCATGGAGATACTTACTTGCTGAAACTGATCCATTGAAATAGGATTGCCGTGCAGAGAGATATTCTGAAGAGCTTTGCAGTCTTTCAATAAATTAGGAGGAATCTGTCAACCAAGAGATTTTGGTGTATAAATCGAAAATGAACTACTGAACACTGTCCTCAAACAATGTATATAACAAAAATCACAGAGATTAACATTCAGATTCTTTTTCCACTCAGTAATGCGAATCTGCATGAGTTGCTATGTACATATTTGTATAAGCTGCATTCACATAGGGAGTTCCGTGCTATGGTACTTGGACTAAGATGTTAGAGTTAAGTATGAGTATATTCAATTTTTCTAGGTTTTTCCATGTATTTAGCGGATCCTTGGAAGCTCAATCCCTATATCCATATCCAAAATTTTGTCAAACATGTCACGGGTATGGATATCTAAAGAATATATAAAGAGTTGGAGCAATCAGCAACCCAGGTCCTATGCAGCCAATGCACAGCTGAAATCTAGCTCTCCACTACATAAGATACACCTGCTTGATTTTATAATTATATTTTTTCCGTATTCATTCTTTATGTTAAGAACTATGCTGTCTGGACTCTTCATTTTTCTTAAAGTACACATTTCTGGACATGGGTATAAAGGAAATAACTCTCCAAATACATTTAAAAACCTAAAAATTGAACATATCCGTGTCTGACACATGCCAGTATTGGACACATGTCATTGCATGAACCTACATGATCAGCAAAAAATATTCAAACCAAGCTTTTCAAACTTAATCTTCTCGAATATTCGTATTTTATCCATTTCAGCATTAATTTTCAATTGTACCATAAGGTCTCTACCAAAATCTTAAAGGATATCTTTGAAAGCTTCCTGATTTAGACTAAACAGAATTGAGAAACATTGGCATATTTCTTGTAAGACATCAGAGGCAAAATTTCTAATAGAAATAAGTATAGTGGCTGATGTTTCCCCGACTCCTCATTTTTCTTGAAGTGCCCATGTCCAAAACTTGTGTCTAATACAAGGATACAGGGGTACAACTTCCAAGGATCCTCCAAATACATGGAGAAATCTAGAAAAATCTGATCATACTTATGTCCGGTACATACTCATATTTGACATTCACACACAAGGCCGAGTAACTTAGGTAACCAGCACGACTTATGCAAAGGGCAAAAGAAATTCGAAAAAAAATACTAGTGTTGTGCAGCAGGAAGAAGTTAGAAATGATGCGAACAGTGTATTAAATACCTGGCTGACTTTGTTATTGTTTAAGCAAAGTGACTTTAAGTGAACAAGATTGCAAACAGATGCAGGAAGTTCTTCGATAAGATTATCTGCAAATTTGCACAGTCATAAATCCATAAGTTTTAGAAATATGATAGAAATACATGAAAGTAGAAAAACAATGTCTAACACACATTTGAAAAACAATTATTTAACAAATGAGCTTTAAAAGCGGGCAAGCAATTTTAGTAGAGAAGTGATAACTGCTAAATATGCATGCATAAACATACCATTCGCTTGCAGCTCTTCCAAAGAAAAGCAGCTCCCAACTGATTCAGGAAGATACTTTAACTTGTTGTTAGACACATTAAGTAATGACAACTGCAGTACAAAACAACGTAAATTAGATCCACGAACTATTTGAAACATTCTAAACATATGGCATACCCCACTCATTTATTGTAGGTTTCCTTAGTGCTTTATCAAATGTCTAATACCTCTTAGCATTCTTTTTCTTCATTAACAAATTACCATATAATAATCATAAAAATCAAAATAAGATCAACTTGGCTGATCTCAAGATTATTAAGGAAGCTTAAACCAGGCAAAGATGCAAATCTTTGTGAAACCAAGTATCAAGAACAGTTCTACAAGGTTCATTATTATATAAGAAGGGTCACTTACATTGCGCAAGCTGCCAATAGTCTCGGGCAAGGACATTAACATATTTCCAGAGATCGAAAACTTCTCAAGTCTTACCAGCTGGCCCACTGGACAGAAGAATGCAGTTAGAAGGCAGTGAGACAGTACATTTACCCCATGAAGTTTGCAGACATTGCCATGAAAGCAAATCCGCAAACAATGGAGGCAAAGAAATGGGTACATATTAGATTTTTCTTACTTATTTAGAAAAGGATATTACATTCATCAGGTAAGGAAGTAATTTGATTCCCATCAAGTATCATAACTTTCAGAGACTGAAGCTTCCCGATATTAATTGGTAGTCGCTCGATAAGATTAGTGGCTAAAATCTGGATGGAAAAAAAAGAGAAAGAGATACTTTAAAAGGTAGCTAAGCTTTAAATAAAATCTCTTCATCCATCACAATAAGTCAATATGCTAATGAGGACAGACAAATACTCATGTTCGATAAAATAATTTAATCGAATGCATTTGCTGATTATAACAGCACACTCAGTGTCGTAAAAAGTTACGAACATGGAAACAGTAATTCAATAAGAAAACAGCATTATTCAACATGCATGTGTCAAACGAAGCTATAAATATTGCTAACAGTACTTGCATGTAAGTCTTACCAGACGCTGCATGTTGACTAATTTGCTGATATCCACAGGAATTTCAACTGCACGAAAGATAAAATTAATTAATAAACCCAAGGACTCACTAAGCCAGTTTAAGATTCTTTTTTTTCCACTTAAAGCAAATTCTTAAGTTGGGAAAGGCCGAACCTAATTTATTGTGCGTTAAATCAAGAGTACGCACAGATCTATCTAGCTCAAGAACTTCATCGGGAAATGTCTGTTCAAGTCAAAGCACACATCAGCAGACACACAATTGAACAAATGCAAGAATCCCTCAATAGAAGAACAACCATGTGTTTTCATCCAATATGGCATAACATTTGAATAACCAATTAGCATGAACCCTGCATCTATCTAATTCTAATTGATCCCCACACAAAAGGCCAACATGTTAGATTAAGGCTTTCTTTGATTGCCATTTTGGATAGGAATGGTAACGGTTCGGTTTGGTTAGGAGAAAAATTTATGGTCAATGTGCCATATTTTGGTTTCTTTTGAAAACTGAACCAACCCAAACTGAATTCAATTGTTTATTCATTGGGTTTTAATTTTTTTTCTTAAAAACAAATCATTTATATAATATTTTAAAGTTTTTTTTCTCTAAAACAGGAATAAAAATAACATATTATACAAAATTAAATAATAAAAAATCAGTTCAATGTGAATTATGACAGCTTTTCATCTTAGGAACCATAAACCGAACACCAAACACTACAGTTCTCAACCCTAGCTTTGGCTACTTGATTTTTATAGTTTTTTGCTTATAGAAAGGTGTTTAAAAAAAATGCTAAAAAGCAAAATAGCAATTAATCAAAAATAAATTAATGACTAAAACACAATACAAATTCTGACCTAGTTGACTAAATGTAAATTCATGCCTTCAATTCTCCAAGAACAAAGCATCTTTAATTTGCAATTCATAATAACTATTAGCAAACAAAATTAAATGATAAAATACTTAATTACACATTTAAATATCAAAAATTCATTGAAAACTAACTGTATAAAGACCCCAAAACACACACACACACACACACACACACACACAACACATGGGATTTGGGTGCAGAATTGGTCTAATAATAAGCAATAACAACACTCTTAAAAGCTCTAAAATAACATCGAATCAAATAAAATTAAGATAAACCCAGAAATCATAATCATCTAAAATATCTATCGACTTCCTCGAAATACTCGAATTACATATAACCGGATCAAAAAAACAAAAAAGCACCCAAGAGAGGTAAATGGCTTGCCTTCAATTTGGCATCACGTAAAGCAACAATGCCAGTTGATCGCCACCGAGCAATCCTATTAGCTTTGGAATCAGCGCCTTTACTTTGACAACATCCCATCTTTTTTTCCTAAAAAATATTCCTTCTTTTTCCCACTATTTTCCCAGAGAATTTAACCGGGAAAGAAACTATCAAGAAGGGAAAAAAGGAAAGGAAGGAGATTAAACAGATGAGTCAACAAAGCTTTTGTGTTAAAGACCACGTTTTAAGCATATATTTTTAATATTTAATTTTTAATATTTATAGTTATTAATATATGTTTTGAGAGAGATTTATAATACTATACCATAACACACCCACTAAGTGGGTGAACAAAATAATATATTTAAAAAAAATCATATTATTTTATATGTTATCATTTAAAAGAAAAATGGTATGCCTAGTTTGGGCATTCACATATATAAATTTAACTTAAAAAATTGTAACTTTTAATAAAAATTTTATTTTAAATATTTTTTATAAAATACTTAAAACAAAAAATAAGTTTATTGTATTATTTACTAATTCAGATAACTTTTTACTAAATTAAACCACACTGAACTCAATTAGAAACATTATAATAATTAAATATTTATTAGTCATAATTGTAGTTAATATATGGATCATTATTAGACACAATGTTAATGTTTTTAACTCACAAATGAATTAAAATATTATGAAATGTCTTATTTAATTAATTTTTTAAAAAAAAACTTGTAAAATATAATTAGGGATGGCATCGAGATAAATTTTTACCTGTCCCGACCTCGACCTAAAATTTGACTCTAATCTCGATTTTTAAGAAAAAAATCCTCAAGATTCGACTCCGACTTAACACAATCCCAAATTTAATTTAATTATTTAATTTTTTTATTTTTAAATAAATAAAATTATTTTATTTTTATTTTGAAGCAAATATATTTTTTTAGTTTAAAATTAAAACTTAATATTTATTTAATTATTTAAAGTAAAAACATAATATATTTTTGTAAATATTTCGAAATGAGTGGGCAGATTTACCCCAAAAATCGAGAGAAACCTCAAGTTTTTTTATGATAACAATAGTTATTTAGCACATTTTTTGGCTTATAAAATTAGCAATTTTTAATTTATATGAAATATAAAAAACTTGCAGACTTCTAATATTAGATTGATGATAATATAATGAAATTTTAATAGATAAAGCAATAAAAAGTGGCTTCCGACAATATATTTATTTATTTATACATAAAAACACAAATATAAATTTCAAAACATTATGTAGTACAGGGAAAATAGTATCACTAAGAACATTGATACTGAAATTCGGATCGCATTGTATCCCTTTTACTTAAAAAATCAAATAAACATAAAAAAATAAAAAATACACATATATGTCATGTGTACTTCAAAACAATGATTTTAAATAGAAAGGGACAAAATGCAATCCAATTCCTCTTAGTACAAAGACCTTCATACTACTTTTATCCTAATCTAATCAAATATAAACTTACCTAAACAAGGATGAATGTTGAATACAAATATGTAGAAGACAAACATGATCCAATTTTTTTCTCGGGATCATTTCACTAGTAAATTTTTCTAAAAACAAGTTTCAAAACTTTTAAGGTCATCGTCAACAAAAAAACCATAATGAACTTGAAAACAAAAATTCTAGATATTGAATGGAAGATACCAGACATGGACACAAACAGAATTGATTATAACACCATCCCATAAAACAGTAATCTTGCAAACAAACTAATTTTTCTTAACTCAATCCATATAGTGAAATTTCTCAGAGGGCAACTGCAATCCTTCCAGCAACTTGATCGAGATCCCGTTGGCCATTTGATGTGATTTTCCTACCACTGATACACAAGCATACAATTTTAGTAGTGTTTTAACGGATTGAAGAATGTTGACAACTATGTTACACCAACTCGAGATGAGTTGCTAACCAAGCATCCTATCCCACCATAAAAATAAAGAACTTCGAGTATACTCAATTTTTTTCTTTTCTAAGTTTTTTTCATATAGTCAAAGCGTTCCATGCATATATGAATATGTATTGGATATATAAATCTAGATAACATTGATAATATGCAATATAGTTAGGTAAAAATATCATGGAGGCCTTTGTACTAGGAATTTAATTGCATTTTACCCCACTACTAAAAAATGGGAAAATTAGTCACTGTGCATTAGATCAAAGGGCAAACTGATCTTTTTTGTTAAACTTCCATCCATTTCTACTATTAAAAACTAGTTCCTATACGTCAGCACGAAGTACACTTGGTACACCACATGTAATTGTGGTTATTCTGTTAGTCACGTCAATTTTTAACAATAGAAATGAACGAAATTTTTAATAAAAAAGACCAGTTAACTCTTTGAACTAACATACAAGGACTAATTTGCTCATTTTTTTACTGAAAGGGGTAAAATGCAATTTGACTCCTAGAACAGGAGCTTTCATAATACTTTCACCAATATAATTAATACAGGCTCTAAATAAATAACTTCTGCAATTTAGTTCTTAAATTTTTTCGGGATACAAGTTTAAGACCCAAAATGATTAATAGAAAAAAAAAAGAAAATCTAGCATTGTTATATCAAATGTTTTTCCAAATGAAAAAGAAATGAAAATCGTTATATTTGAATCCTTTAGAGCTAGTTTTGCTTGATTCTAACAATCCTAGCCGAATTGCCCCCTCATGAAATATTCATAGCGTACTAAACCAATTAGCTTTGATGCCACCAAAATATTAAAGCTAATAGAAACAAAGAATTTACGAAAGCCAAGAGTCGTATAAAAGGGGGCACTCACCCTTTGGTATCAAGATCGACGATGTTCACATTCTGCAATTGCTGGAGAATATGACGAGCAATAGACCCGCTGCTCTTGCAGAAATGGCGTGGGCGGCTACCGTTCCTCTTGGCTCCTCCATATATCCTCCTGAAAGCACCAACACCAAGACCTCCCCTCAAGTAGATTTTCCTTGCCATGGAAGCTACAAAGTAACGTAGTACAGATTTCATGAGAAGTTATAGGTGCATATGGTGCATTAGTAGCACTCTCTGATAGGTTCCTAAACAAACATAATAGAAAATAACAGTGGAAAACGGATTCGAGAGTCAGATATCTACATACCAGCTCTTATATAGTACCAATCAGGGTCGTACGGTGGAAGCTCCTTCAATTTACCACCCTTGACAATATCAGTCCATGGAGGAAGCTCAATCTGTTCAAAAGCAGGAGAAAAGCAAACATAAGGAACAAAAAGCTATACATTGACCTAAACCCCTTGTTGCTTCATATTCTTTAAACATCAAGAAAAATTAGGCATATAAAAAAAGGTTTGCTTACCTACCGCCACAAGACACTGATTAAGTATTATTCAATTACTAATTTAAGAAAGCATTTTACATTCAATGCATTACTTTTATTGAAACTGCAGCAGTGCACACGATAACACACATCAAAGAGCAGAATCCTTAATCAAGCTAATGAATCAGATTGGGATATATAATTTTTTACCTCTGAACTTGGCAACTAGATTTTTACCGGTTTCAAGCAATTTCTGATTCAATTGGTTCAACCCCTTTGTTCAGACCGGTATATCGATCGGTTCCTGGTCCAGGCGGTCCAGCCAACCAATCCAGTTCCAAGAAAACTGGTCAAATCATCAAATCTTGACAAAATCCAAGTTCAGGGACTAAAATGAATCTAGTTACCAAGTTCAAGTATCAAAGTGGAAAAAAAAATATAGTACCAAAGTGGACTTAGTTGCCAAGTAGCCAAAAACTATATTATCCCAATCAGATTCATTCATAAAGTATTATTTAAACAACAAATAATCTGGAAAAAAAACCCATGGTACCATAAAAACAAATTAAGAACCTAATTAAGGCCTCAATTTTTTTGTAGCTGTCTTAATTTTTCATCAAAGCTAGCTGTAGAGCAAAAAAGCAAAACAACAACAAAAGAACAATGAATAGCAGTTAAAAATATGCAAAGAGTTTCACATAAATATGTAAATCAAACAATTTATTATTCATATAACGTATTCTTTGAAAAAAAAATTCACCATTGATCCGAAATGAAGCAGCAAAGTAACAATCAACTGGAGACGAAACAATACGAATAACAGCATTTTTTTTTTCTGAAGATTTCCCATACTCAAGTAAACATTAGCAACAAAATGCAGAATTAAACTGAACCGAAGGCAAAAAACCCTAAAAACAGTTAAAAAAAAAAGCGTTCAAATCTACAAGCAAGCCTCCATTTTTTTTAAGGGTTTCTAAAAGCAAACCTTGCCGGAGCGTTTGAGGTGGGCGGCGTAGGCCTTCACGAACTCGTGGGGAGAAACGTCCTTCACAGTTCTCGCTGCCTCCATTATTATTTTCCCTGCGGCGGAAGCTGCTTGCGAGAAATGAAGTTTGAGTGATCTGAGTGTTTATAATAAATTAGGGTTTTAAGTTTTTGGAGTTGGTTCGAGGGATGGCCAAATTCTAATTTTGGTGCTTCTATTATGCTCAAATTTAGAATTTAATCTTATACTTGAATCTGATATAATTTAACTCTACACTTTTATAATATAACTATTTTTTTTAATATGAAGAGAATATAACATTTATATAAGATGAGACTCACATATGCTATTTAGTTAATGACTCGTTGGCAAGGTTGTTAATTATTTAAAGTAAAATGTCATGGTTTAGATTTTGAAGTAGTCTCTGAACTGTTAAATATTTTAATTTAGTCCTTAAAATATTAGTATCATATTTTGTTACAGGGTTAGAATTTTTAATTTGGTAAATCACGTCACCTTAGGCAATTTTTTTAGTTCAAATCCGTCTAAGTCAGTATTACTCTTGAAAAATAAAAATTCTCTCTAAAATATTTTATTACTTTGAAAATTTACAACTGAATGATACAAACGAGGGGAAGACCTCTATTTATAATTGAACTCCCAAATCCAACGATACAGATCGAATTATATATGTTCTACGAATCGGACCGATTCAAATGGATTAAATGAACCCCGTTTGATCAGTTGACCCCCATATGAGACATTTCGTGCGCAATAAATCAAAAGGAATTTGATTAGTGACGTATGACATTTAATTAACATAGCAAAACTTAGCATACATTAATTATAGTTTTCTTATGACAACATGAAATAACTTTCATAAAATATATTATGTGACATCTTAAAAAATATTGAAAACGAAGGTATATGATTTCAAGAGACGTTTTTCAAGTTACAGATGTATGAATAGTTCTTACTAAAGCATATCATTATAACCACTAAATTGAATAATTAACTCAGCAATTAATTAAAAATTAACTATAATTAGAATAAATGTATTGTGATTATTGAAACCTTTAAGAAATAGGTCAACTTTAATGGGCTTTTTTCAATGAAAGAAATAATATAAAACTCTTACCATATTTATTTTATACTATTTGTATTAATTTTTATTCTTGAATATTTATAAATTATAAATATTTATTTACTATTTATATATTAATAATAAGCGTCCGAAAAATATACTTTTTTTTTACAGATAACAATTTGATGAAATCTTATTTATTGATTGATGGGGAAAAAAATAATGCAAGAAGAACATACTTGAACCCAAAAAATGAAACTGAAATAAAAGTGGAATTTTATAAACTAAAAATATTCTCTTCCTCTTGTAAGTCTCCCCATAGCCCATTCATCCTGCAAAATGCAAATAATATTTTAAAAAATAGTTACATTTATCCAGAAAATTATAGTAAAAATTTTACATTCCGCAAGCTAAATTATAAAAATATACAATGTAGTAAAAAATATTAAATATCTAAAGAAATAAAAGTTATCCTGAATACGTAGGTTTGAATGTATTGGAATATATTATCTATACGCACCTTAACTTTGAAATCTTTGTAAAATTCAGCAGGTAATCGAAATTCATCCACTTTCCAATGTGTTTTGCCGAGTTTTGAATAATACACAAAATAAAACTTAAAAGCTATTTTATTTCCCATTGTGTCGAATATCTGTCTCGTCTTTCTTAATTTCCAAGACCCTCCATTATTTCCAACATCCCAAATAGGATTATTCGGAATGTTGTTGTCCTTGTGAATGAAAAAATACCATTCTCTTTCTCCGCTACAAAAATGAACTACAAACAAAAATTAAAATAAATAAATTAAATATTTTCAATTATAATAATAAATAATTGAGGAATATACCATGACAGATGCATGTATTTTTTATGCTAAACATAAAAATTTGAAATAATTAATGATATAATTACGTAAATACTATAACGTAATATCAATGTTATTGAAAAGTACCAGAACTCATTGGAGGCGTGGTGTAAAATTCAGCTTCTTCAACCTCTAGAAAATCCGAAACAGGCAACGGATTACCCAACACCTTCTTTATCAAATACTGCTTCACCAATTCTTCAGGCGTCGGCAAAAATCGAAACCCCACCGGAGGTTGATTATGCCAGTCGTAATAATAATCTTCTTCAACCGGAATTCGATGACCCCAGTTTTGATGAACATCTTCGTAGTTTTTTTCAACTTCCATCATTGCCATTGTAGCTGTAGGTCGTAAAAGGCTTTGGGGGATTCAAGTGGTTTTATAGATGAAGAAAAAGAAAAAGGAATCGTATTACAACTTTGATTCGCTTGCTTTTCGATAGGAAAGAGTTTAGATTTACGTAGTGTCGATGGAGGTATTTGTGTTTTTCATGCAACAATTTCTAACTGTAATTTATACTGTATTTTGGTTGGTGTTTGTGTTTTTCATGCAACAGCTTCTGAGTGTAATTTATGTATTTGTGTTTTTCGTGGAACAAACTCTATGAAACTGTAATTGGTTAGAATTTATATTTAGTAATCCACTTCAACTTTTAGCTTTGTTGGTAGACTTGAAACTTAATTAATATAGAGTAATTCATTTAAGGGTAAACCACAAAATAGTCACTTTTGTTTTCTTTAGGTTACATTTTAGTCACTTATGTTTGAAATATTACGTTTTAGTCACTTACGTTAACGTGTTGTAACATTTTAGTCATTGAACCGTTAATTGTTGTTAACGGTATAACGGTAAGCTGATGTGGCACGTTAAATCATCATTTCAAACAAAAAATTTAAGTTAAATTATACAAATTGTCTCCATATTTTTTCGTTTTAAGCAATTTTTCTTCTTTTATATTCTTTTAACTTCCTTTTTTTTTTTTTCATTTTCTTCTGCTTCTCCCTCTAATTTCCTCCCTTCTCTATCTCTTTCAACATAAAAGAAAAACAATTGCTCAAAATGAAAAAATATAGGGACCAATTGTATAATTTAACTTAAAATTTTCGTTTGAAATGATGATTTAATGTGCCACGTCCATTTACCGTTACACCATTAATGACAATTAACACTCAGTGACTAAAATATTACAAGACAATAACGTAAGTGACTGAAACGTAACATTTTAAATATAAATGACTAAAACGTAATCGAAGAGAAACAAAAGTGACTATTTTAATAGTTTACCCTTCATTTAAACACACATCACTTAGAAAAAAAATTTTTAAATATCAATTAAACATATATGATGTTAATTTGGTTATTTTTAATCATTGTACTTTTCAATTTTTTCTAATTCTGATCAAACGATACTTGTTAAAATTTTTAATTATCACATGTGTAATGTCATATCAGTTTGTTATTTTCACATGTTAGTCTAATTAATAAATTTAACTGTTGTCGTTTGTATCGACATTAAAGTTTCAAATTTTAAAAAGAATAGGGATTAAGAGTGATCCAATTGATTACTAAAAAAAAAAAGAATAATAATTCAGCTGAAGAATTTGAACTAAATCTACAACTTTACACATTGTATAGGACTAATAGTAAGATTTAACCAAATGGATTCAACTGCCACAGTTTGGTTCAAGACTTAAATTTCAAAATTAAAAAAAAATAAAGACTAAATTTGAAAAAATTAAAATACATGGATTAAATACACAATTCACACAAAGTAGGGGAACTAAAAGCAAATTTGGCTGAAAATGAAAATTTTGCAAATTGGGCACTGTCATTAACAAATATTTTTATTTTAGTCCCCCAACTTTAATAAGCTTTCATTTTGGTCACTCGTTTCATTAGTCACCCAACTTTAATAAGCTTTCATTTTGATCAATTGTCTTTAATTCAATGTTATTCTACACTTGTTGTAATCACTCAACTTTAATTAGTTTTCACTTTGGTTACTCATTTTAGCTTTTAAAATTAATTTTATTTTTCCTTTTTTTTATAATCAAATTGATTCTTTTTCCCTGAAAAACATGGGATTTTTAGGCAAGAATTTGGGTTTTTATAGGGAAAAATCAATTTATTTTTTAATTTCCTTAATTTTACAAAAAATTTACAAAAAAAAATTATTTTATCTTTTTAATTTCCTTTATTTTTCTCTTTTAGAATGAGTTTCTTCTAAGAAAAACTTGAGTTTTTACATGTTACAGAGAAAGACTTGAATTTTATCTCTACAACTCCTGTAAAAATTTGTACAAATGACCAAAATAAAAACTTATGAAAAGTAGATGACCAAGTATGTAGTTTGCCCTACATTCATTTTGTAAAGAGGGGCTGCTTTACCTTTACACTTATGACCTCAGTAACTTCATTGTTTTATCGATACATCCTCTTACTCACTCACTTTCTCGATTTCCGTTGTCATCTTCCACCACCACAGCTGTTAACTTCCACCTCTCATATTACTTTTTTAACAGTAGCTTAAGTTGATTATTAAAGCAACTAACTTTTTTTTAACAATTTCATTTTTTATACGACTTAGAACTACTAATAGCGTCTCTCCAACTCATAAATAAGAGTATAATGTACTTCA
Source organism: Gossypium bickii (assembly GCA_025503065.1). Taxonomy (NCBI): domain Eukaryota; kingdom Viridiplantae; phylum Streptophyta; class Magnoliopsida; order Malvales; family Malvaceae; genus Gossypium; species Gossypium bickii. The sequence goes on from CP106720.1 coordinate 96,434,892, forward strand.
ACGTACTTAAAACTATATATTTTTGTATTAAAAATAATATCCATATCAATTGAGTTAATACTCAATTTACATAATTATTATAATTTCCCGAATATATTTTCGGGAAAATAACTTCCTCGGAAGTCAATTTACATAATAATAATAATAATAAAACAACTTGTCGGACAAGAGAGAGAACCAAAACCGAAACTATACAAGTGGAATTTTATAAACTAATGATATTCTGTCCCCCTTTTAAGTATCCCCAAAGCCCATTCTTCCTGCAAATAATGATAAAAAAAAAATAGAAATGTTATTCAGAAAATTATAGTGAAAAATTCAAATTCTGCAAGTTTTATTGTAAAAGTGATACAATGTAGTAAATTTTTTTTTGTTTTTACAATCTGATCATATATGTTTTATACAGGGGCGAAGCCAAAATAATTTTTTAGGGGGGCCGAATGAAATTTTAATTTTTTATAGTCTATATCTTTATAATTTTTAAAGGATCAAATTAAATTTTTATAATTTTAGAGGGCCAAAGTATAATTTTACCTTTATTAATTTAAAATTTAAAAAAATTAAAAAGCCTAAATAACAATTTTCTATTTTAAGGGCCCTTGTTAGCCCCCTAGATTTGCCTCTGGTGTTATAAGTAAACTATAAAAATAGTCACTTTTGGACCATTTTAGTCACTTTCGTTATCGTATTGTAACATTTTAGTTACTGAGTGTTAATTGTCGTTAACAGTATAACGATAAGCTGACATGGCACGTCAAAAATTTTGTTTGAAATGATGATTTAACGTGTCATGTCAGCTTACCGTTATACTATTAACGATAATTAACAGCCCAGTAACTAAAATGTTATAACACGTTAACATAAGTGACGAAAATGTAATATTTCAAACGTAAGTGACAAAAATGTAAATTGAGGTAGACAAAAGTGACTATTTTGAGAGTTTACTCATATTTTTTTATATATAATGCTTAGAACTACCCATAATCTCTCCAAACTCACATCCTTGTGCATGCATCCATATTATTCAATATTTTATGATAAAAAAACATGCGCTTATTATTTATTTTTTCAAAAAAAAAACTTAATTTATCATAGTAATAAAATCTTAAATATATAAAAATTAAGTGAAATGATGTTTGAGGTGAAAAAACAGAAAAAGAGAGTAAATATTTTTAATATAAACATTTAAAAAAAAACATTAATCTATTATAAATTCAATTCTAAAATTAAAAACAACAAATATATGTTGTCAAATGTATAAAAGAACCAACTCATTATTTCATAATTATTTTTAGAATGTACCTCAAGATTGAAATCTTTGTACCATTCTGGACGTAATTGAAGTTCATCCATTTTCCAATGTGTTTTTTTACGACGTTTCGAAAAAAAAACAAAATGATTGTTAAATGCAACTTTATTTCCCTTTGCGTCATGTATTTCTTTGTACCATTTTAAACTCCAAAATCCTAAATCATCTTCAACTTTTCGAATAGTATTATTCGAAAAGTTCTTGTCCTTATGAATGTAAAAATACCATTTCTTCTCTCCGTTAACAAAATCTACTGCAAAGAAAATTTAGAACAAATAAAGCTAAAGATATTCAATGATAAAACTAATAATAAAAGCAACAATTTAGAGTAAATAATTGAGGAATATTCAATGATGGATGCAATAATAGCATTTCTAAAGTTTGAATTTAATGTAGTATTGGACTGTAATTAACCATCCTTGTATATATATATATCATGTATATTATTTCACATATAATTTAATTTAGCGATATAATCATTACATGTATCACATATATGATCTGACATATCATTCTTACAATATGTCATCATTTCATATATAATTATTAATTATATAACATATTATGTATATGATCCGAGACATCATTCATATAATATTTCAGGATAGTATGTAATCCAACATATTACACAATAAATTCTCAATTATTAAATAAAAAAAAAACCTCATACGTAAAGCAGAAGTTATTAAAAATTACCTAAACTCTTTGGATGTGTACTATAAAGAACAGCTTCTTCAACCTCTGAAAAATCCCAAAAAGGCAACGGATTATGCAAAATCTTGTTGATCAAATACTCCGTAATAAGTTCTTCATTTGTAGGTAAAAACTGAAACCCAACTGGAATCGGATTATCCAATTCGTAATGATCTTCTTCACGATCTTCTTCGACTGGATTTTTTAAGACCGAAATCGAATAATCTTCTTCGACTCGATCTTCTTCTTCGACTCGATTTTCTGAGGCCGGAATCAAATAATCCCATTTGTGAAGATCTTCTTTGACTGGGTTTTTGACTTCATCTTCTTTGACTCGATTTTTTGAGATTTGATGAAGAAAAGACCAATGAAGGTCCTCATAGTTTTGAATCAGTACCATTGGCGTAGCTTTAGGGTGACACAGTATATGTATATGTATATACGTATACATATATATATGTATATTTGTGTATATGAAAATGACGTGAAGAAAAACATGAGTTCTTCAAATGATTTTATAGATAAAAGTATTAATGGATTTGGGAAAACGAAGAGTTTAATTGCTTAAAATGCTACACGAATTCGAATCCTATTAGAACATTGACTCGCTGGCTGGTTCAATGAGAAAGATGAAAAGACTTCTTCATGTATTTTTTATTGTAATATTTTTTTAGTTGAAAAATTTTATCTAAAATTCTATTTGTGTTTTTCAGGTAACAAATTCTATTTTGTTTTGAAAAAAAGTTTAATTATTCATGGGGTATATTGATAGTGATTTCTTTACTTTATGCTCAAAGCAGGGCTATAGTCTTTTAAAAAATTAGATTAATAAAAATAAAATTACATTTTTTACTCCTTAAAAATGCAAAAAAATTTATTCTTTTAAAAATTATAAAAATATAGTCTATTCAAATAACGAAATTATATTTTTACAATGTTAAAAATTTACGATTAAGTATATGTGTATTTTATTTAGTTAAATACGGTTTTTAACTTCGTCTGTGGAATTCACAGAATTTAAACTAACGTTTAATACTATTATTATTTTTAATTAAGTTAATCAGACGTAATGTTTTGTTGAAAAAAGGAGAAGGGTTAATTACATTAATATCTCCCAATTATTGCTCAAAATTTAAAATTAGTCCCTCGCAACAAGAGTTTGTTTTTGATGTTTTCTAATCTTGGAGGGCAAGCTGATCAGTTAATATCAATGACGAATTAGTTGGTTCATTGGTATACGAGATTGAAGCTACTATTTGCCCGAGAGCATAGCCTCTAACTTCCAATGTACTAATATTTGCCAGTTAAACTGTTTTAAGTGTCACGGATCGCAATTTAAAACCTATAATCATCGCATCAAATGCATTCAATGGAAATCTATTGTTTGGATGAGAATCATTTTACCTACAAGAACTAACCCTATTCAAAGAACTATTAAAAAAGCTTATTAAATTGAAATCTAAGTGGCCCAATGATGAAGATATAACAACATAAGCTATCTTGGTAAATATGGGAACTAATCTTAAAAGATTAATAGTAATCATATCTTGTAAAGATTAGATTAGATGTATATCTTGTAAATCTCATGATTTAAGGGATAAGCTAATCTTATCCGCCGATGTAACTTGATCTAAACTGTCAGTTTTGGGAGAGCTCAACTATAAATAGAGAACCTCCCCTCACTTGTAAATCACTCCATTCATCCATTGTTTCTTTATTTTTTTGTAAATAAGAGCATATTAAGAATTACTCAAACACATTTCATGCATTCTTTTCTATGGTTTTCCATTACTTTTTGAGCTTCCTGTGACATAATTGTTTCTGCTATACAAATTGGTGCATTGGAAGAATTTTAAAGAAATCCTCAGTTGTGATAATTAGGTTAACTTAGGGTCTTGCATGAGAGTTGTCTTGCTCCGTACTCTAGCTAGCTATTGATTGGTTGAGGTTTTGAAGTGGAACATTTTTAAATTACACATATTAAAGAATAAACACGTCATAGCCAAAACATTCATACAACGGGTGCGATTAAACCCATTTGTTTTAAATATATTCGCCAAGCTCAATAAAACTGTAATTTAACTTCCCAGCTAATGATATGATACTGAAACTGTAAGATATCATACAAAGCGATAATTTTGACTTACTTTAAGCCACCGATTCTTTCTAGAAACTACTGCAGCTGACTAGGTTAATTTGAATCTATGCTGTAGATAAGTTCAAATCTTTCAACAATTCATCTAAATCAATCTAAACCCTTAAAACCATAAATAATGGTCACCCTTATTAATTCAAGACATCTAAAAAGATTCCCAAGTGCTCTGTTCAAGTTTTGAAGTAGGTGAGAGCAAAACCGGAGAATGTAGTTCATTAACATCTCCATGAGAATGTAAATATTTTTTAATTAAGCTCATCTTTGAAATTCAAAGAAGAGAATATTATTCTGAAATCTTATCTTATAATTCAAAGAAGGTAATCTTATATTATATTATATTATTATTTCATCAAATAATAAGAATAATATTCCAACAATCATGCAAGAGTGGAACAGAGATGGATAAAGAAATAGAAATCTGTCCTCCATTTTCATTCCTATTTTCAGGCAAACAAAACAATAATATCTTTCATCAATAATAGTAATAATAATGATAAGGAATAATATAAATTTTGGCCTTTGAACTTGGCAACTAGATCCACTTTGGTACCTGTACTTTTTTTTTTTTGTTCACTTTGGTGCCTAAATTTGACAACTAGATCCATTTTGGTCCCTGACCTGAATTCCATCAAGATTGGAACAAGACGGGATTGGTCAATCAGACTGATTGGACCGAGAACCAAAATTGCTCGAAACCAGTAAAAATCGAAAACTGGGACAAAAACCAGTTGTTGAACAGGTATCAAACTTCTATATTTTTCAAATTCAAGGACCAAAATGAATCTAGTTGCAAAGTTTAGGTACCAAAATAGACCTAGTTGCCAAGTTAGGGGCCAAAAATTATGTTATCCCTAATAATAACAACAATAATTCAAAAATCACGTAACAACAGACATAAGCTAAAGCAACCTATATGATGATGATGACCACGACAATGACAATAACAATAAAGTCCATGATTTATTTCAATTTAAAGAACTTTGTGAAGGCTTTGGGCACATTATAAAAATCAGCAATTCTCAAACTGATTCCAATCCCTTTCAGTCTCAGAGAGGATAAAAAGAGAAGATGAGAGATATGTAGAGAAACCCTTTACTTATGAATGAAAGGCATCCAAAAGGCTTTAATAAATACACTTAATTTTTACCTTAAGAATATTCAGCTACCTGTTTCAAAAATAATTCAGACTGAGCTTTGTTCTTCCCCCATTTTACCCAAAAATTATGGGGTTTACCCCTCACTTTCTCTCAAGATTTTCAGACAAGTATATTCAATGATAAACTCATATATTTCTCAGGAAATTGATACAAATGGCCTGCAATGGCAGGCAATGATCTCAGAGCCTCCATTGCTTTTAAATTTTGGAGCAGAGATGCACCGAGGGATAAGAAGATAATTGGCCAAAAAAAAAGAGGGAAAAATCAATCAAGTAATGATCAAAGGGAAAGACATTGTACCCTGTCAGGGAGATTACGGGGCATCGGGAGTGCAATTACGTATCTCTGGGAGAAGAATTTGTGAGAATTAGCAATTGCATCAGAGGACAATAAGGTCTCAGTGCCGTCAGCTTGCCCCCGACCATGGAACTTGGCGAAACGATTGATGACGGAAATCTTCTCTAGATCCTGACATTCCAATCTTAAGTCCAAGATTGAGGCTCTCTTGTCCAGACTGCACAACAAATAGGAAACATTTGAAGATAACTGGCATGGTCATAAAAGTAGCATAGGGCAAAATAATTGATGGACAAATCAAAAAGAATATATAATTAAGTACATGAATAATTAGAAGCCTAAGTAAACCCTTAAAACATGATGCAAATCAAAGCAAAAATTTATCCCACAGTTAAATTCATGTCCGATGATTCTAAATAAGGCATATAATTATGAGCAATTTCATCCATTGAACTAGCAAGACGTTATCCCTTCAGGTCAAAGTACTACAGGAACATAACCAGGAAACACATGCAGCACACTGCTATGACAACAATATGATCAAATTTAATGGGTGGTTTGTGAGGGGACGTTCTTACCACAAAACATTGAACTTCATAATTCATAAACATGGTGTTCACATTAATAACGTTGTTGCAAAAGACTAACAAATGAAATCTCATGCATTAAAGATATTGGTGAGAAGAACTAGATGTGACTTACCTCTGTAAATCATTCTCCAGCTTCTTCGTTTTGATGACAAAATCTTCAGCATACTTTAAGGTGGACTGGTTTCTCTCCTCCTTAAGCTTTTCAGAAAGGCTAAAAGTAATTTGAAAGGAAAAAATATATATATATTTGTAAGATAGTATCGACCATAACAACGATGATCCAGCAGATGAAAACAAGTAAAAATACGATTTGAGGATTTCAAACAATATAAGATGTTCTTACGTGCTTTCACCGTCAGGAAGAATAGCATTATCACTTTCAGGTATACATGCTGAGCTGCATGCATCTCCCAGGACTGATCTGGCAATAAAATATGCCACAGCCTCATAGCTTTTGCTAGCATCTGCAGAAAGAATTACTCTTGGAGGAGCACGAAGTAGTTGCTGCATAAGCTGCCTTGTCAAGATAAGCCTTCTTTTTGATCTAACCCCTGATGGCCAATCTTCAAACATTTCAGGCTCATCTTCAACCTATGATTAGATCGATGTCCTTAAGCTGAGAACTGTCAGAGTTCTAAGAAGGAATAACATATGATCAAAGTAAGACAGTTAAACACTGAACACACCTTCTCAATCAATTGATTTGCTGCATGCACCCATTCCACCTCTGCCACACTGTATCAACAGAAAACTTCAATATAATTCCAAAAATACGAAAAACATAACCATAGGAAGAGGAGAGAGCAACTAATTTTTGCATACTAACAGTATTGACAAATACATTAGTGCTTTTGGTCAGTGAAATCTATACCACCGAAATAATTGCAGCGAATGGGTTATTTATTCCAATCACCTGATGTTATGAGATCTTTGAGAAACTTGTTTCACTTCTCTATGCCATGGTAGAAGCTCAAATACCATACTTTTCCGCTTTCTTGCTCTCACAACAACCAAATCCTGATTTGTGATTTCAGGAGGCAGCGAGTGAGAGGAGATCAGCTCACTCACAATTGGCTTTGAGCTTTTACAGGCACTATCCAGCTGGCTAGGATAAGCAGCAGCATTAACCTGCTCATTTGAATGAAGAGCATGCAAGCTGTCAGAAGGTCTACCAACAATGAGTGCTTTTTCTGCGGCCTTCAACATGGCAGTTTTTCGAGCATCATATAGAGGTGACATTTGCTCATTTTTAAACGAGCCATACCGATCAAACCAGGAAGGAGCCATCTGGGGACTTATTTGAGAGTGTTCACTCTTGAGATTAGCAGCTGAATTATTAGCACTGGAGAAATTCTGGGAATCATTCTGAGCATATGCCATCATATCATAAGAAGATACCTGTGCCTCACAGTTGTCTCTAGTATTTGGTGAAAACCTTAGCATCTTAGGATCTCCAGAAGAAACTAAGATACGATTAATTGGAGCATCTTTCATCATAGTATCTGATCCATAAGATAACTGCTCTGCACCTTCAGAACTTACTGGTTGAGTATCCAAAGCAGAGTCTAGACATGGGCCTTTAAATCTTTTGACACTCCTATTACTTGGTTCAATCTCTATATCTTTCATTGACTGCACCTGATTCAATAATGAATGGTTCTGATTTACAATGTTATTTGGTCTCAAAGAATGACCAAGAGTATCAATGTCTTGTGGCATAGTTGCAGGATTTTGACTGGCATCACTTTCAGGAAATAACTGCTGATCTTTTGCTGGTTGCTCTTCTCCAACAAAGCTCTGTGGTTTACCAGGGCCTCCAGGAAACTCAGATTGACTACCCCCTCCTGCCTTGGCAATTTGATCGTCTAGCTTCTTTGTTCCAGGAAGAGATGTTTCAGAGTTAATATTCGATTGATGATGGTACTTGAACAAATTTTGGGAAGCCCAAGAGGACTGTGCTCCTAATGGATGTTGTGGGGCAGAAACACTGGTCCACACATCAGGCATTTTGGTAAAAGAACCTTGCTTTGGAGATTCAGGGGTAGCAGATGGTAGGTAAGCTGGTAGAGCCTCCAAAACTGGATACTGCTGGCCTGGATCCCTTGCACGGATTTGGTTGCTACTACTTGGCTGAGAAGTCTCAGAAGAAGCACGATCGTTATCTACAGCAGATTTAGGCATGTGGAGTGCTGGTTTCCTTTGCAATTGACTAGTTTGAACTCTCTCAGAAGAGCCATCAGTCTGCTTAGGCAGAGATCCCAACCCACCAAAAGGTGCATTGATAGATGCACTTGGTGTTGCCTGACTACCCACACTAGTAATATTTTGGCTTTGGAGATGACTTTTCAAATGATAATCAGAGGTAAAACCGGCAGAAAAGTTGGTCTGGATATTATATGGTGCCGCTTTATTGCTGATTTGACCAGAGCCACTTAAAACATTATTCTTAATATCTCCATAGGATTCTCCATGAGTTGAGGACTGAACAGAAGTTCTTGGATCCAACCATGCATGACCCTTCCTTCCTACCTCAGAAGAGCCAAGAACTGAATTCAGAGAACTAACTCTTTGGGGAGAATTCTGAGATGACATTGCACGATCAGGATTGGTAAACCTTTGAGATGGGAGACCTAGTTGTAAACCAAAACCTTGCGAAGCGGGAGGCCTATTATGCTGAAACTGGCCTACTGATCCATCAGAAGTTTCTGTATCTGGCATTTCAGATGATAGATTGCATTCAGAAGGGCTTAAGCGTGTAGCAGTGCCATGTTCCCTTGGCTGATCAGTCTTAGGAAGAAGCTCCAGCATATTTTGACTGCGAAATTTTGTAATACCCAGAGCACAATAGAAAGTAATTAAGGACAGCAGCACAAAAATAATAATAAAGAAATCTAAGTGCCAGCATTACCAAATAAGATCAGATTTCAGATATATGGTGACATATAAGTTTTTACTATCACAGTTTTTACAACCAAAAAGAATATTATTTATAGCTAGACTATCACAACAATAAAATTTGAGAAAAGCAAGAAATTCAAACCAAGCTAAAAGTTGAGTACAAATATTCAACCACCTCATTGGAGCTGTCTTGTTCAGCACAGAACCAACAAAAGATCTGTCAGAAGCAGAACCTTGATTTGAGCTTCTGGAAGGTACCTCATCTGCTTGAATGCCAGGAAAACAACCCTACGTATAGAAGAAGAAAATTAATAAATAAAAATTGCCTTCCAAAGGCTAATGATATTCTTAAAAAATAAAGTAAAATTCAGTGTGATACAGAGGACAGAGAGAAAACGAGCTGATAATTTCACACTATTTACATAAGCGGCAAAACACAGAAAATTACCTTCTCAGTTTCTATAGACTCTCTAGTAGCATGACCAGTAAATTTTGACTGCCCAAAGTATCCTCGGTCATGACCTTTCAATCCTTGCGAAATATTTTGGGACATTGCCTGTGAATGTGCAACACTTTTAGTTCCATATGAAGGTTCAGCCTCCACATCCAGATCCCCCATTGGATGATACTGAAATTTACGGATTCCAGAAGGTTTATGACTAATACGAACAGATGACTTCTGTTTTCCTCCATGTCGATCATTTACATCCAGCCAGACATTGTCTCTCATGCCACCAGTAGAAAATGGGTGGGATGAGTTTGGGTGAAAACTGTCACTGGAAGTTTCTTTGACATTGGAATTCTGCAATATATTTGCTTCAGATGCTCCCTTGTCCAAGCAATCATTTCTAGATGAATCAAAAGTTCGAGGGTTCTTATCCTGATTTTGCAGATATCTTGCTTGAACCTTGCTTGGTCCAGAGTTTACTTTAGAATCAGTACTTCTCCTGAGATTAAGATTATGATTGTTTGGAAGTTGCTGGCTGCTATCCTCGGTGACCCTTGCGGTTCTTGAATCTGTTATTGCAGCAACATTATCCAGCTCAGAACCTTCCCTGTTCACCTGTGGGCTTCCCAAGCCGGAATTCAAATTTCCCCATTCACTATTTGCATCAGGAACAGGTAAACCAAGAAAAGAACCATGACCTTTCTCCTCAGACATGGCACCTCTGTGATCACTATTCTGAGAAGGTTGCAATGCACAATCAATATCCTGACTTTTTGATATAGCTTCACCACTATGTGACGCAGACTCAATGAAGCTCCAACCGTTTGACTTGTTATGTGGCTGAACACGCAGATTATGTACAGCCATGTCTTGTTGGTGGCCCGAAATGCTCTTTGCACTTACTTGCATGTTGGGAGAGTGAGCAACATTTCCAAAGATTTGCACACATTCAGCTACAGGTTTTTGTAGAGGACTGCAATCTAACCGTTTGCTTCTTTCTTCTGTTAACTGTTGAACAAATTTCTGAGATGAATCATTATGTATTTTCCCAGTCTGTTCATTTGCAATCTGGACTCCGGATTGCTGAACTCCAGGGATGCTAAAAAAGTCAAGATTGATATTGGCATCACTAGACATGGGAAAAGATTTAGAATTCAATGTCGAGGCAGTCTGCAGGTTGTTATCGGCCCAAGCCAACTGATGTTTGCTGCCATCATTGACAATCTGTGATGGCATGTTCCTACTTGAAGGTTCGCTATTCTGCACACCCAAACCACTCCACTCTTCCTGTACCCCTAAATCAGTACTAGATGTCTCTGCTACAGCAGACTGCATAAGTGCACTCCAACTTCCACTTTGCAAAGAAGGCAATGCTCCAAAAGAGTCCGTACCATCCAACACTGAGCCCATGTTGGTGCTCTTTCCAAAGATATCCCACACACTGTCATCTGATCCAAACAAAATCTTTTCTTCAGTCGCATCTAGCATAGCCACACTCTGTGAGGGGGCAGCCTGAGCCGTTGACTTTTCCGAGGATATTTCTGATGGACCAGGACGTTCCTGCCTTCCATCATAAGACTCCTGCATCACCGCATTATTTGGCTGGATAGTCATTTCCTGCAAGGTTTCTGGACGAAATCCAGTATTTAAGCCTTGTCCTGTTGTAGCCCCAAACACATTTTTACCCTGATCACCCTGTCTTCCATCTTGCAAACCAACTTGATCTAAAAACAGAGCATATTGATTACCTGGAAAAGAATTACTGCTGGCTGGCAGCTGCTGCATTGAATGCTTCTCCATTTGGACAGAAGAATGGTGATAAGGGTTTCCTCTCGCATTGCTGGTAGTCCCATAAAATGATTGATCAACCTGTTGAGGAACCAAACCCATCAAAGACGCCTGGCCTTGCTCCGGGGAAAACGTAAATCCACCAGAGGATACATGCATGGATGGAGATGTACCATGCTGCAACCAATTTGGCGCCATGTGCTCAGGCTGCCAGGAATAATTTGAAGCATCATGGACAGGAACGCCATTGATTGGAGCTGGAGAAAGGCTACCCAAGCCATGTTTTACAGTAGAAGAAACCTGATTTGCAGAGCTCAATTGCCTTGCATCTGGTAATTGAAACTGTGGCCTCAGGAGTTGTTGCCTCTGTAATTCTTGCATTTGCTTAAGCATAGCATTTTGTTGTAATACCTGCATGTCATTCATCCCTGATTGCTGCCTTGGTAAAGACTGGATCATGCCAGAATGCTGTGCGCTAATTTGCTGTTGCCCCCCAAAAAAGTCGTAATTCATGGGAGATTCAGTAGATTCCAACCTCAATGAATTTTTCTTACTAAGATCAGGACCATTTCCTATCTGTGAATCAAGAGGTGATAAGCATCTAGATACTGTATCCACACCCAAAAAGTTTGGTTCATTCTGACTTGTCTGGAAAGCCTGATGCCCTAGCAAATAGCCATTTGCAATTGGTGATTGGTTTTGTGATTGACTTCTGGCGATTTCAAACCTCAGACCTGACTGAGTGAAGTTCAGATCATGCTGTCGACTCGAAGACTGGCCAGTCTGTCCTCTGTCAGATTCAGCTAGTGCCAAAAGAGTATAATAATATCAATTAAACAGTGGTTCAAAAGCATGTTATAACCACGCACTAAAATCAAATTTGTAGTAACAGAAGAGAGTAGAAACTAAACAATCAAGATGTCTTCGTATTACCTAATTGATGTACACTAAAATTCTTCAAACTGGAAACAAGAGGTCCACCAGCTTGTCTCTGGCTTCCAACCCACCGATTGTTATTTAATCCGGGCCAGGCAGTGTCAAGGCCTTGCGAATGATGCTGGCCCTGGGGCAAACCCTCTTGACCAAGAAAATTATGGATCCTGTCTCCAACTTCGTTGCCAGGCATAGAGATAATCCAAGCCAAGAATTTTCAGCAGCTAAAGTTTTAGGAGAAATTTTACTACCTAAAAGGAATAAGAATTAGGTTAAAAATCTCCACACTTTCAATTCCATTACAGAACATACGATCATAAGAATCCTTCTATAAATCCAACTATAATTAAAAACAAACCTCTTCCATACATTTAAACATTCACCCTGGTTTTGAGTTGTGAAGTTTGAAAATCAACCTTAACAGCTTATCCTGCATGGATAAAATCCAACATATCATCTCTTCATGGAAACAAAAATTAAAGCAAGTTAAGGTAACTATCCGATCATAAAATTTGTTCCACCTTTCTTTCTTCATTTGGTATAGCAAAGGTGTGCCAAGAAGTATAAAAACGTCAAAAAAAGGATATCCAGTAAACAAATGAAATAGCAGTGTTTACTGGAAATAGCAGCATGGCACAAAAACCAAATATGCTTCATCACAATTTCTTGAATGAAAAAAGTGGTATTCCATAAATTTAATATCAGCTCATCACAATTTTTCCCTTGCCCAGTAAAACACAAATTACTGATTAGCTTCAGAAGATTAGCTACCATATCAATGTCAATGAACTCCAACTAACACAAAATGAAAAAGAGACACTCAAGAAGCAGCGAAGCAGAATACTACATGTGAAGTACAAACATAAATTCACCATTAATGAAAAATGCACGAAACTAAATTATCAATAAAAACTAAAACATTTGCTTTTTTTTTTTTTAAAAAAAGGCTTGAAATCTTCCATAAAGCAGGAAGAAAAGAACTACTACAACTTCAACTCAATTCAAAATGTGCAATCCCCCACGGTGAAGATCCCCGGCATCCCTCCATCTTCTCAGCAAACAAACAGACACTTAACTCAAATTTTCCGTAAAATCGCGCATTTCTAACCTAGACTACAAAAAAAAAAAAATCGAAACGGCAGCAAGCAATCCCCGTCCCTAAAACTAAATACAGAAAACACAACTGCCCAGCTCTATAATACCAAATCCCTATCATCGATTCAGCTTCTTACATATATATACATCATAAGAAAGACTTGTAGAGTGAAAAAAAAACATTAGGGTTCCTAGAGAGAGAGAAAGAGGGGAAAAGTGAACTCACATTGGAGAGGAGAAGCCATTGAAATGGAGCTCGAAAAATCGATCATCGAAGATGTTAAAATTGTAAGAAATTTATGAAAATTATTAGGGCTCTAAAAATTTGGGCCTTTTTTTAGCTCAAAGAGAGAGGGAGAGCGATAAAGTGATCGAAATAGTGTGCGAAATTTTCAACGAACAGGGGGGGGGGGGGGGGCAAAATTAAGGTTCGGACCGAAGTTAAGGTTCGGAGGGAACGTATACGAGGTTCGGAGTCGAAGCTGTAACGAGGAGGTTGAAGGAAGGAAAGAGGAAGACGCGTTGTTTGGGAAAAATAGGCAGTGTTTGGGTGCGGTAGGAAAAAGAAAGAATTTGGTGGTCCTCCACTGATGATTTGACACGTGGAAACTCATTGGTGGCTCCCACACTTGTGATATGTTTAGGATTCCACCATCGGATCTGCATAAAAAGTTTTCTTTTACAATAATTATATTTTGGCTAATATATCAAAAACATCATGTTTAAAGAAGCCAATATACTTTAGGATGAAGCAATTTATGGTCTCAAGACTTGGCAGCACTCAAAACCTTCGTCCCTAAACTTTTTTCTCCATATTCCTAAACTTTTTTCTCCATATTAGTCTTCATAATTTTTTTTAATTTAATCCTTAAACTTGAATATTATCGAAGTGAAATGATATAATATTTTAAGATTCATTATTACCTAAAAAATTTAAAATTTCTTTATTTTTCATCTTTATATTTTTTAAAATTTTCAAGTGACAATGTAATACTTTCTTACAGTGCCACGTTCTCCTACATTAAAATAAATCAAAGTTTAAAGACCAATTTAAAAAAAAAATTAAGTTTCTGAATTAATATGGACCAGTAAAATTTAGGAACCAAAATAGAAAAAGTTTCCAAGTTCAAGGACTAAATGTTACTTTATCCCCTTATTTTATAGTTAAATAAACCTAATCTATAATATTTACCATTAAAGTCCTTAATAATCAAAGTATTTTTTATCATGATCCTAACCACTTTATTTTACGATTTGCAAAGATTTAATTGAAATCTCTTAACAAGTAGTTAAATGTGTGGTATTAAAGCTATTTCAATTACTAAATTTCTTTTTAAATTCAAGTTTGTGGGTGTCAATGGTGACTAATCCTAGTACCTCCAATTTATTCATCGATTAGATTAAATAGAGTCAATAATATTTATTTTAAAGAGTTTTATTCTTTTAATATGTGTTAATTATTTTTCACATGTTTTTAGTAGCGAGTTAATTATAAGTTAATTACAATTGTTAATTTTAGCTATTTATAAAAATTATCGATTAGAAAAAGTTTTGTTTACTTTAAAGGGGTTAAATCATTATTTAAGGCATAGACTTGAAAACATCACTCATATTGGGCCTAATCTTTTTTTGTCTAATGTAGTCTTGAATTAGGTAATTATTTGTATTTCGGGACATAAATTAGGTAATTATTTTCACATTGGTGCTTAAACATTATTTTTGTCTAAGTTAGCCCATGAAGTTGACAAACTGTCTCCGTATTAGAGTCTGAACATGACAATTGTTCCCACGTTAGGCCTAAATTTTAAGATTTCAAGTTTAAATTCGTACCAAAATTTATTATTTTATGTCCAACTACTTTAACATATATATATATGTTAGGTAATCATTTTTCCTCGTATTATATTAATAACCAAACGTAATATTACAAATAATAATCTTCTTCTAATACGAGTAAGAAAAAAGGGTAAGCAAAACTTGATTCGATTTAAAAAAAAATCGAATTTCAAGATAATCAAATCAAGTTATTCAAGTCAACTTAAATAAGTAATTCGAGTTTCAAGTTCGAGTCAATTTGAATTTACAATTCGAATTACTCAAACAATTCGAATAGCAAATTGGTATAAATACCTCTTTGGTTCTTATCAATTTTAAAAATGAACAAATTAGTTTCTTTATCAACAAAAATTACAAAATAATTTAAAATAATTCAAAAAAATTTTAAATCAAGTTAAAATAATAAAACAGGACTCTTCAACCAAATAATTAAAAAAAATTCACTCGATCCAATCCAACATTCACATCTAATAAAAAATATACTCAAAAGCAATTCCGCCTGCCCAGGTATAAAGAGCACAAATGCCCAAATTAGAGGGCTGGAATGGGATGGGCTTGTCATGGTTTCTGGGTCCAAATTGCTCTCTTGCTTTCTCGTGGTAAGAGCTACATTTGGTTAGTTCGATTTTTATATACCATTAATCGAATGAGCTGATCATGTTATAACAGTCAACCGGATCAAATTGAATCTTTTGCCAAAATTGAAAAAAAATCAGATCGTGCTTGATTTGGTTGGATAATTTATTTAATAAGTATTCTCGGTTTAAATATTTTTTATTTAAATTAGTCATTAAATTTGACAATTATTTTTATATTAAGACTTGAATATTTTTTTTTCAAGTTAATTCATAATATTTCTTTAAAAATATTAAAATTTAAATTTCGATACGAAAATATTTACTAAGTTAAAAAATTAACTTAATTTTTTTTCCAAAACCCAATATAAAAATAATAAAATCAGTTTAACTTAAAAAAAAAAAATCAGACGTAATGCGAAAGTTGTTGGAAGTTGAGGTAACCATGACTTCCACCATCTCCTCACAAAATTCTATTTTATCAATGTGCAAATGCAGGGCTGACTGGAGTTTAGTTCTCAAGACCTTAAAATTACACTTAAAGTGGTTTGAAAAATTATAAAATTATAAAATAATACAACTACACAATATAAAAAAATATGACCACACATCAATAAAAAAAGAAATATATATTAATTTATTTAAAAAATATAATAAATATAAAACAACATAAATTGGATTAATTTTAAGAGTCAATAAAAAAATTATAATACTGAAGAAATAAGAATCTATAATAAAAATATTAAAATAAAAATTCAATAGAAAAGTCACTAACAATGAGCGAATGCTGACTTGTAATAAAATAATAGGATTCAAAACGGTGTCGTGTTTGGTAAATGGTCAAAAGCAAGACTAGTCTCGAACAAAAGCTACTAAAATGTCAAACACCACTTAAAAAATTTTCCAGCACTCAAGAGTATTGAGCATTCAACTCCTCTGAAAATGGAAAGTAAAATAAGATTTAAATCATTAATTTACTACGAAATTCGCGTCTTTATCTCCAGTCTCTTTCAATACCTTCCCAACATTTTTTTTCTCTTTTATTTAATTTCTCTTTCTCGATTGAGAATTTGATGTTCGTTTGACTTTTTTTTTCTGGGTTGATGCTGCTCGATTTCGAAGATACAAAGGAAAACAAGTTTTTTAAGGTTTGATGGATTTTCTTTTAAGATAAAAAATTGTTTTTGTAAATGGGCTTTTGAAGATTGAGCTTGTGAAAGTTACAAATTGGCTTCTTTTGGCAATTTTGTTTAATTGAGTTTTTAAAGGATTAAGTGTTGGGGATTTAAGTTAATTTGATGATCAAATGATTTTTAATTTGACTGGTTTCAGCTATTTCTAAGCTTCATCTTTGCTTTTGCGTTCTTTGGCATTGGCTAAGTTTCAATTTTCTTCAACTTTATGTTCTAAGTGGATAATCTTTTGATTGATTTCTTCGAATTTGAGAGTATCGAATTGTGTTGATCTGTTATTGATTGTATCTGGGGTTTATTCACTTTCACTTTCAATTTCAATTTCAATCCAAATCTTGGTTTTAATTTGGAAATTTAAATCCCTTTTTTTATTTAGCTGTGGTGAGGGTTTATCAAGTTGTAAATTGTTTGATTGATTTCTTCGAATTCGAAAGCATCCAATTGTGTTGATCTGCTCTTGATTGTAATCTACGGTTTATTGAATTTGAATCAAGAATTTTGATTTGGCTGTGGTGAGGCTCTATCGAGTTTATAAACTGTGTGATTGATTTCTTCGTATTCGAAAGCATCGAATAGTGTTGATTTGCTCTTGATTGTTGTATCTGGGGTTTCATTGAATGAATCATGGTTCTAGAAAGTGGATGGTTTAGGTTCTATATATATCGTTTGCTCGATCGAAAGGCTTGGCTTTGATTGTGTAACAAGTTACCTGGTGGTGTTAAGTCGATTGTTTGATCCGTTTTTATTCAGTTTTCTTGTGTGTTCTTGGTTTTGATATGGATGGATGTCAATCCGGGGTCCCGACATATGAAGGAGACCTTCATATTGTTGCTGCAGCTCACCATATTTTCAAGGCATTAGGAGCAACTAAGAATCTTAGTGATGATTTGCGGAAGATCCTTATCGATCTCGACTCTCATTTGTCGATGATAACTTCGAATATAGACAGCACGGGAGGAAGGGGACTTGTTGATGTCGAGGAAAGACTCGATCAAGCAGAAAGAAAGATTATGCGGTGGAAAACGGATCCAATGATGATATGGGATTCTGGACCTAAAGAAGCTTCTGACTACCTTGAAGCTGTAGATGAAACTGGGAAATTGGTTGATGGTTTACGAGGGTTATCTGTGCATGAAAATCGGAAGCAGAAGGAAATTCTTCACCGTGCAATGAACATTTTGCAGATGGCAATGTCTAGGCTCGAGGAAGAGCTTATTCATATACTTGTTCGGCATGGGCAACAGTTTGAGCCCAAACACATGTACTCTCGATCTATTCGAAAGGATATTGTGTATGACGAGTCATTTGTTTCAGTTGAGGATGAACCAACCAAGGAAACATCTAGCCGAAACTGCAGTAATGATGAAAGTGGTGAATGTATTGTAGATTTGGTCCATGCAGATGTAATTCCTGATATCAAGTCCATTGCAAAGGTTATGTTCACTTCAAATTATGGTCCGGAATTTTGTGAAGCTTTCATCAGTGTACAGAAAGAGGCGTTGGAGCAGTACTTTTCCTTTCTTGGAACCGAGAATCTCAGCATTGAAGATGTGCTGAAAATGGAATGGACTTGCTTGAGTAGCAAGATGAATAAATGGACCTGGTCCATGAAGATCATCGTCCGAGACTATCTCGCTGGTGAAAAACAGTTATGTGACCAGGTCTTAGGGGGCTTGGGATCTGTTAGTTCATATTGCTTTCTCGAGATCTCAAAGGCAACGATCCTTTGCCTGTTGAACTTCGGTGAAGCCGTAGCAATGGGGCCTCATCGACCTGAAAAGCTGCTTCGTTTGCTTGACATGTATGAAACTTTGGCATGTCTTCTCCGAGACATAGATACATTGTTCTCAGAAGAGGCTGGTTCTTTCATTCAGCTCCAGTTCCATGAACTTTTGGAGAGATTAGGTGAATCTGCAATAGCAGCTTTCGAGGCATTTCGGGTTGCTATTTCTTCAAACGGATCCTTATACCCCTTTGCTGGTGGCGGAGTTCACCCTCTCAATAAATATGTCATGAACTACATTAGGATGTTCCCTGAATATTGCAACACCCTCAATTTGCTTCTCAAGAACCAACATCCCGGTGTTGCAGATCAAGTTACCGAGCCAGATTACGGGCCAGACGCATCTCTTTTGACTTCTTGTCCGATGGCTTATCACCTTCGATCAATCACAAGTTGTTTGGAGTCCAATCTTCATAAAAAATCACAACTATACAAAGATGAGGCTTTAAAACATATTTTCTTGATGAACAACATTCATTACTTGGTGCAAAAGGTTAAGGGCTCAGAACTCCGGCTCTTCTTCGGAGATGAATGGATTCGTAAGCACAACGCAATGTTTCAACAACACGCAATGAACTATGAGAGAGCCACTTGGAGTTCAGTTATTTCTTTCCTCAAAGACAATAACCCAGGTTCGAGTTCCATGTCGAAATCAACCTTCAAGGAAAGGTGCAAGGGCTTTAGCGTTGCTTTCGAGGAGGTATACAAGACCCAGACAAGTTGGTCTATCCCGGATCCACAACTCCGCGAAGACTTGCAGATTTCAACTTCACTTAAAGTAGTCCTCGCGTATCGAACTTTCCTTGGGAGAAACCTTGCTTATACCGACGACAAATGTGTCAAGCATACCGTCGAACACGTGGAAAATTCGCTCTTGGATCTTTTCGGAGGATCGTCGAGATCATTACGCAATTCGCGTAGATGGTGAACATTTAAAAAGGTCTCTTTTTTTTTCTCCATGATAAAACTCTTGATTGTCATAGATGTAAATGTGATTATATATTTAATAATGTTAGAATACTAGCAATTGGTTCTATGACTGCATATATACAAATGGCTAAGCCTGTGTTTCTTTTAGCTTGAAAAACAACACGCATATATGATCTCATCTCTTTCATTCTTGTATTGGGATTTGTTTATTTTTTAATCTCAATGTCGAAACCATTTTTTTAAAAGGCTGACTTTTATTTAAAAAACGAAAATGCATTTCATTCATTCTTGTATTGGGATTTGTTTGTTTTTTAATGTCAATGTCGAAACTATTTTTTTGAAAGGTCGACTTTTATTTAAAAACGAAAATGGGAGTCGCCACCAATCTTTTTTTTTTTGAGGTGTGATCGGGTGATCTCGTAATTCGATCGTTTTAAATAAAATGTTTGATTTACTAAAGTAATATTTTTCAGTCTACAAAAAAATCTAGAAAATGGGTTTGGGAGTTGGTTACGCACAAGGAAAAATTAACACCTCGTTACGCCCAAAATTGGTATCTAATTGATTACTTGATGTCTTTAGTGCCGAGAAATTAGAATTTTGAAAAGAGTTTAAAACACGACCTCACTTTGCATTTTTTTATTTAAATCATTTAGTTAAATCAAAACTTATGTAAGATGCCTTCTTATTTCGAGATAACGAAAAAAAAGTCATGTCACGTAAATTGGGTCACGACATCTCGAATTCTCGAAAATAAAATTGCTCCCTATTCAATTATTGTTTAAATCTCATGTGTTTTTAGTTTTGAAAGGATTTGATTATTTAGGTTCAAAGAGAAAATCAAACTTCGTAAATTAGGGCTGATTTCTCGAATCTCTGAATAAAAACGTTGTCTTGATTTTAAAACTCTTCTTTTTACGCATCGAGTAAAAAAATAATATAACGATTAAAATGATGTGTTTAGTTTATTCAAGTACAATAAAAAAGGACAAATGTGTCTAAACCTAGTGTATGACATAGTGGTAATGAAACAATGCGAAGTGGCTATATGGGTAAAATATCATAATGATGAATAATAAATAAAGGGATTCTATAACTACAATAATGTAATTACAATAATAATAAAAATAGATAAGGTAACTTAAAAAAAATGAGAGATGTATGATTAAATGACATGAAAATGCCAAAAATAATAAAAGAAATAATGAAATAACTAAAACAAAAAATGAACTAATAATGACGACATGGTAAAAATGTACAAGTATGAAAAATATAAAATTTTAAAATAAAAGGTAGAGCAATAATAAATAAATAAATAAGTAACTAAAAATAAAAAGATTTGCTAAAATTGCGATAATAAATAAATGAATGAGTAAATAATAATAAAATAAAAAATTTCATGAAAGGCTAAGATTACAATAATAAATAAGTAAATACTAATAAAATAAAAATTTATGAAAGGTTGAAATTAAATAAGTAAATAAAAAAATAATAAATAATAAAAAAATTCATGAAAGGTTGAAATTAAATAAATGAATAAGTACATAATAATAAAATGTAAAATTTCGTGAAAGGTTGAACTTAAATAAATAAATAAATTAAATCGAAATTAAAAAAATTGAGAATCTAAATTGTAATAAATGAATAAATAAATAAGGATTAAATAGAAATTAAAATGAAATTTAAGGGGATAAATTGTAAATAAAAAAAGTAGAATAAAGGACTAAAACCGAATGTGCGAAAAAGAGCAGGGATTAGGGAAATTATTCCCAGATCCCCCTAAACGCACCATTCCAAGGGATCAATTGACCAGAGGACTAGAATAAAAAAACAATAAAATTAAGTGGATAATTTAAAAAAAATATGAAAATAGGACCAGATTGAAAAGCCTTTAAAAAGCGGAAGGACCGAAAGCATAAATATCCCCTCCAGACAAAAACACGCAAATCCTAGGAGATGGATCGGGTCGGGTTGATTCGAACTTTGAAACGATGCCGTTTTGGGGCTTCTGAGCACCAGCCAAAACGGCGTCGTTTAACTACCTCTATAAAAATTAATTTTTTTTAAAAAAATTCTCATTCTGCTTGAAAAAAAAAAAAAAAAAACTTTAGAGCCCTTTCTTTTTCTCTCAAACACACCCCATGTCCGGCCTAGGGAGCCCACCAGTGCTCGGTAAGCGACCATCGCCTCTCGGCGATGGGCTCCGGCTGTGTGTGATGGGTAGAAAAAAAAAAAAAAACCTTTTTTAGCCTTTTGACTCTTCGAAACCCAAATCCAAAGGCAAATGTCTTTAAAAATAAAAAAAGAATAAAAAAATTGGTTTTCCTTCCTCACATCGCGCGTCCTTAGTGTCCTTTTGCACCGAAGCCTAGACGAAAACCAAAAGAGTTCGACGACTTTCGGGATTGGGAAAGCCCCTTGACCACGGCGCGAAAGGGAAGACAGGTAAACAATTTTGTGTTTTTTTTATTTGCTTTCGAATATAAAAAAATAAATCACCTTCTTTTTCTTTGTTTCAAGTTTGAATTTGATTCATTTTTTATTACTTTTTTGTATTTTTTTCTCCCTTTTTTTAAAAAAAGAACCCCCTTCTACAATCAATTTTCAGGATTTTATAACTGAATTTACATATTGTTTTTCTACTATTTTACTACTGTTTCCTTTCACTGTTTCTTGCATGTGGTTTATGGCATTTTCCTTTCCTTTTTGCAGATGTCGTGGAAGTCAACGGAGGGGAAAGCAGAGGCACTTTTTGCCGTTTTAGTGCAAGGTGACAGATGCGCGTCAAGCCTCGGGCAGCGTGCGCACTGCGGAGGCACGAGGTGGGGGTGCGGCGCACCAAGGATGCTAGGTTATTATTATTATTATTATTATTACTAAAGATGTTTAGGTTTTTGGGCCATTTGGGCTATTAGAGTTTTTTATTTATTTGGGTCATTGGGTCATATTGTAAATGGACTGCTTTCTGACTTAGGCTTTATTTTTTAGCTTAATTTTTGTTTTATTTATTTGTAATGTGGGCCCGAGCGAAATTAGGTCTCTACAGTCAATATGCTTTTTATACACATCTACGTTGTGTTATTTGGGCTCAGCTGTGAGTGTCGGGTATGTATATATCTTTGACATGAATATATTTAATACTTTTTGAGTTTTTCATGCATTAGAGGGTCTTCATCAGGGACGAAGCCAAAAAATTGCTTTAGGAGATTAGAGATGATCGGAAATTATTAAGGGATAAGGTGTAATTTTATCATTATATTAACATAGAATTTAATAAAAATTTAATGACTAAATGGCAAATCTACCATTTTTGGGAGCAAGGCCACTTCTTGCCTCTTTTGTCTTGGTTCCTGGTATTCATATTCATGTTCAAATATACGATGGAAATAAGAAGAGTATATCTGTATATATTTCAGTGTTGATGAAGGTAATTTGCAGCCGCGGAGGGTAACGGGAGCCAAGGAGCGCTATTGGCCAAATTTTTAAAATTTCTTATTATGCCTCTAAATTTTTTTTTGAAATTTTTATTTAGAACCCTTCAAAAATTTTAAAATTTCTCATTAAATCTTCAAAAGTTTTGAAAATTTCAATTAAACCTCTTAATAATTTTTTTCTAAAAACTCATTAAAAATTTCAAAATTTCTAATCAAACCTCTGAAAGTTTATGCCAAGAACCGCCACTAATAATTTTGAAGCTTTCTTACTTTTTCTTTTTGACTGCTTTTTAATCTGGGGCAGGACGCCATTGATACCACTTAGCTGCTTTAGGTTTAAGGAAAGAGTGAAAGCACCATGTGATGCTGATGCTGAAAGGCATTGGATCTTTTTAGATTAAAAGCAGTTGACATGGAGATATTTAGTTTTCATCAACGAGAAGAAAAAAAACGGACCTTCATACTTAAGGTGTTAATGTGCATGTGCAGTATGCTAGTTCTTGGTCAACTGTTAGCTGCAAATAGCAGCTATACCAGCTTCATTCATACTCGAAATATGAGCATAATTCAAGAAGCCTCCAAAATTTTGTATTGTCCTACGAAAGTATTGAAATTTCTATTAGACCCTCCAAATGTTTCCGGAATTCTTCATTAATCCATTCAAAATTTTAGTTGAAACCTCAAAATTTTCAAAATTCCATATCAAGCTTCCTAAAATTTTAAACAGCCCCTCAAACACAAATTTGTCTAAAATAACTGTCCAAATCAATGTAAGTGGGCACATTCATTTTTCAATTTTTTTTGAAAAGAAAAATAACAAGCTAAACTATGTTTGAATATAAATGAACTATACAAATTTTGTTTGTGTTCGATTTATTTAATAAACAATTCACAATTTTTTATGTTTGTTTTTTAAAACTTGATAAATACATATAAACAAATAAAAATTAAAATAATTATCGAGCATTATGTTTATGTAAGACCTTGATTGCAAACCAAATTCTCTTGCAAAGTTGCGAGGTTAGATTGTGTACTATAACTAATGCATGCGTACAAATACAATAAATTTTGTTGGTAGAATTGAGGGTCTTTGACAATTGGCTGACAGCTGATCGTAGTGGCTAGTTTGACTAATTAATTTTACCAATTGCTTCTATTAATTATTTATTTAAATGTAATTAGTAAAACTTAGTTGATAGTTAAAAGTTGA
Organism: Gossypium bickii; assembly: GCA_025503065.1. Lineage (NCBI taxonomy): Eukaryota > Viridiplantae > Streptophyta > Magnoliopsida > Malvales > Malvaceae > Gossypium > Gossypium bickii. Next base: position 96,459,216 of record CP106720.1, read on the forward strand.
TATATATAAAATGATAAATAAAATTATGACACATTTTATTGTTAAGTATTTATTTGTCTACATGAAAATAAAAATTAACTAACATGGAAGAAAAAAATTAATTTACAAAACTATCCATTGATATTTTGAGACCTCTAAGCAGATTTGAGACCATATTTTGATTTTTGACGTCAATGTTTTAAGATTAAATTTTAAAAGGAACAACGAACAAGGGTTTTAAAGATATAATATAGTTAACTGTATTAACCGTTTGAACTATATAATATAATACTAAATATGGTCCATTAATTATAAGAATTAAATGACCAAATCCTAGAATTTGACCTTTTTCTATTATTCATAAAACTAGCCAATTTGGATCCACATTTCCAATCATCTCTCAAATATTTTCCCGTCGAGAACAACAGATTTATCAATGGCTTCCAAAGCAAGCAGTTCCATTTCCCAAACCTTGAAACGATACATCAAGAAGCCATGGGAGGTAACCGGACCTTGCGCCGACCTAGAGTACAAAAATGCTTTGCCCAAGGCCACGGAGTATCGTATTCGCTGCCCGGCCACCACTTTGCAAAAGCCCATTGTCCCCACTTCCGACCCCGAAACCGTCTTCGACATCAAGTATTACGCCCGTGATCAACGCCGCAACCGCCCCCCGATCCGCAGCACCGTCTTGAAGAAAGCCGACGTTGAGAAAATGATGAAAGAGAAGACGTTCGATGTCAACGATTTCCCTAAGGTTTACTTGACTGCTAAAGTTGAAGAAGATGAAAATGCCGTAGGTGGAGGCTACCAGAAATAGGTCAGATTATCGAATTTCTTAAAACTTGAGGCTTAATTTAGTCACTCGTGACTTTTTAAGATTTCGGTTTTAGTTTTTCTATGTAGTTTGATGTTTTAAAGAACTGGGCATTGTTTTTTTTTTTTTTTGATTGAGATGTGTTGATTAGTTTCTCACTATCGGTTATTGAAATCCTTTAAAATTATTGTTATTTATTTTTAGTTGGAGGATTAATTTAGCTACTTGAGATGTTTTAAGATGTGGGTATTTGGTTTTTTAAGGAACTTTTATGTTTTAAAGATTTGGGTATGGTTACTTTTCTATTTTTGAGATACAGTGATTGGTTTTTCTCTATTGGCATGTGTGATTTGGGTTGAATTTTATCCAAGCTTGATTATGAGTTACAATCTATGTTGCTCGGAGCCTTCTTTTTCATGAAATACCCACATCCAACACATGGATATGGGGATATGACTTCAAAAGATACATGCCCGTGCTGGATACATACAGTATACACACTCGAGTCCAAGTAACATAGGTTACTATATGATCATGTAGAAGTGAAGATATTGGAACTAGATTACTTCTAAGATTAAGGATGAATGTGGTTTTAGAAGGTTTTCCTAATTTATTAGGTTCAAGAATGTTTCATTTTGATGGGATTATGAACATCATGAGATTTTAAATGTTGGTATATGGATCTTAAAGTTTGAAGGTATACTTCTATGGGAATTTTTTTGTTGCTTCGATGCACTAGAGGTTGTTGACAGTGCATTCCTTCTTTCTTAGCATAGGTCTTTCCTGGTATTTTTTTTCTATCCTGATTTCTTGGCAAATTGTGGTTTTGGCTGATAACATCAATCAATCATCGTGGGATAGAGTGGAAGGAAGCTGGGAAATAATGTAATCTTTGGGAAAGAATTGTTTGACTCATCAAGCACTATTTGTTACTTTTATATTGTCAAACCTTGGTTTATATGCATGTTGTGTTTCAGACAATTCTTTTATCTTTTGCCTCTAATTTGCATTAACTTGTGCATCAATTGCTGCAAACTTTATATTCCCATAGCATTCCTTGGTTCCAAAGGTGGTTATCTGCCTGCGGTTTTTAGTGTAGAACAAGGTTCTTGAACTTGGATTTGCTGGAAAAGCTGGTTAGGTGTTAGTCGTAAATCTTGGGGGTCGAATTAAGAATTCCATGATTCAACCAGAGACGTTGAGTATGTTGCTTCACTTACTTTAGGGTAACTCATGTCTCGATTAAGCAGTCATGAGTCATTTTACATAGTCGAGGGTCCTGTTTTGGCATTGTTTACTGTAGAGGGCAGTTTGTGAGCTTCCCATTTTCTATTGAAACCAGGGACCGAAAAGTCAGTGAGAGATAGCAATAAGATGCATTTATTTCTAGGTTAATTCAGTGTTTTGTGGATGCTATCTATGAGGTAGTTAGATTTGGTCCTTAGGGGATCTGTTGGGTCCTTTAAAAAGACTCGATCTGAGGGCACAAACAGTGAATCTTTGTTGCTATAAACTTGTTAGATCCCACGGCCAGCTGTCATCTTTGAACTTTTGATGCTAGCAGTAAAGGTTATAGATTCTGCTGCATGATCTTATGGTTTTCATTTCTATCGTGTTTGTTGGAATTGTATACCAACCATATTCTACTAGTCTAGTATTTGCTTGGTAGCCACATTCTTGAATTGTTTTATTTTTCAACCGGTGTTAGATTGGAAGAATGGGGCCATTCAAGATATCCAAACGTGCTAGATTTTGTCGCCAAATTTCAAATTTGTTTGTAATATCAACGTAGATTCATATTTGAACCTTATGAAAAGGGACCTCACTTTTTTCTCTGCTTACGAAGGATAGGATCCTAAAGGATAGATAGAGCAGAGTGATGCAATATGATCCATATAGTTTGATTTCATGTAGTTGGGAAAAGCTCGTTTATGTTCAACTATGTTACTCAGACTCAAATGTGAGTGTCGGTCATAGGTATGCATCTATTATGAGTATGTTCAAATGTTTTCAAGATTTTCATGTAGTTGGAAACGGCTTGGCTATGGTCAGATTTTTTGTAGTAAAAAAAGGCTCAGTTATGTTAATCTATGTTATTCAGACTCAAATGTGAGAGTCGGTCATAGATATGCGTCTATTATGAGTATGTTCAAATGTTTTCAAGATTTTCATGTATTTGGAGGGTCATTATAGGATTATATTCCTATAACCATGTCTAGATATGTGTTGGACATGGGCTCTTCAAAAAAATGAAAAGTCCGAGCAACGTAGAATTGTTAATGATATGTATTTACTGACTTTAAAAATGTTTTTTGGCATGTGAGCAGGCCTATGGAACCTGTGGAAATTTAGTATGCACCAGTTTCCTTACGTTTCGCTGTCTTGCTGTGAACAAATGCGGGCCATCTTAACAGTTTCTTGACACTCTTGAAAATTAGAGGATGCAGTGTCCAACATGAAAAAGCGTAGGTCTCTTTTATGTATAAATCCAATATTGAACTGCATGAATGATGTAATTGGATTTGAAGCTTGTATGCTTTTCTGATTATCATGCATAATAAGTTTTCACAAATTCACAAAGTATCTAAATTCAAGTTATATTTCTGGATTTTGCTGAATGCCAGAAGCACTGTTGAAATTAAACCCCAACCGACCTAAGCGATCCAGTATGCAAGATGAGACAGCACATTAACTGTATCCTAGAAAACCGAAAAAACAAACCGATCTGGTACGTCATACGAGACTGCTTGAAAGTTTAAATAATTTGATTATCAATCTTCTGGAATTTATAGTGCAACAAGTGATGGGCTTGCACTAATTTTCTTGGTTAAATTATGTTGGTAGTCACTCAACTAGTAAATTTTTTTATCACTCAATTAAAAAAAATTGTGAAATGATCATTTAATTATTTGATTTTATTTTTCTTTTTTGTTATCGATCTTTAGATTATTAAAGGAAAGATGATGTGACAACTTTTAAATTTGACAAAATAACAAGTTTAATACTCAAAATTTAAATATTGTGTCATTTTAATTTTAATTTAAAAAAAATTTAGCATTCAACATTTATACATTGTATAATTTGGTCATTATGCAGTTTTGTTTCTTTTGTGACCTTTTTACTTAAAAAGCTCGAAAGACAATTTATCAGCTAAATTTGATAAAAAGCATGTCAAAAATAGAAACATCCCAAAACTTAAGATTATAATTTTCGTCTTTTCTCATGATATGTCAACTATAATGCCAACTATAAAAGCTGTCACATTATCTTGTCATTAATCTTGTCATTAATCATGTAACGATTAGTTATCAAAAAAGAAAAAGTTAAATAATTAAGTGATCATTTTGAAAATTTTCATAATTGAGTGACCAAAAAAGAAAATTACTAATATTGGAGTGACTACTATGTAGTTGACCCTTCTTTTTTTTTTTTCTTACAAAGAATAAAAAGAACACGCTTAAAACATGATGAGTTTATATATAAAAGATGTATTTTTTTTTTTCTTACATACATATGTATAAACGTATAGTGTCATAATCTGAGAAAATGTAACATTTTTATGATGTAACAAAGGACTGCAGTTCTTAATCTTATCCATGAAATTATTAAGCTTTCATGCAAAAATTCAAAAAAAAAATAAAATCAGAACAGATGAAGAACTCAATGGTGGACCCCTCCTGTCAACCCCTTTAGAAAAGCCTGAAAAAGAAAATAACCAGACATTTTTTGCAAACAGTTTTTACTTGGAAAATAACTGACGTCTCCTTCGTTGTTGTTGTTGTTGCTGCTGCTTGGCTCGTAAGGTAACCCCTTCACCGATCACGATCTCATTGACTAAATCCTTAAAGACCAACCTTTCAACATCGAGAACCATCCCAGATATCTCACCATTGAAATTTGTCCAGCTTTCAGATCTACGTGTTACATCTTCCCACAATATGTTTTTCAGACCATCCTCTTCCTCCATGTTGTTATCTGATTCCTTCGGTTGAAGTTGCTCTATCTCCATGCATAGTTCCTTTAGAAGCTTTTGTGCATTGAGGGTCTTCCTTGTGAGCTTTCCAGGATTTAACCAAGGCTCTGGAGAAGCTCCGGCTTGAGCTAACTTTCCAATAAGAAGATCATTAACAGAATCAAATATAAGCTTCCTATGCAACTTCTCGTGATCCGGCTTTGATAGCAAAGAGCTTGCTTTGGTTTGTTCCAAAACTAAGAATAGTTCTGGGTTGATAGGATGGCCCGATGGATGGAGTTGAAATGTTGTCAAGCCAGAACTGAGGTCTCTTAGTAGAAGGCCAGAGGCTAATAATATCTCAGAAATGTATCGATGATCTGGATTCGTATTCTCACAAAGTGATGCAATGTAATCTGTACTAGCTTCATCATGAGTGGAGTTTAGTCTTCGAAGTTTTTGGACCAAATGCTCGATCTTCTGAAGTTTCTTGCGATTAATCTCCGAGACAAGACCAGACCCCGTGTTGTCTGATAAGCAGTTATCTGCGGGGTTCCATTGCTCTTCTTTGCTACCGTCATTGAAAACTTCAGCAACATCACCTGATATGAAGGATAATCACGTGAGTTGAGAGAAGTTTTGGATTATAACTGGTACAAGACTCAAAAGCTAACCAAATTATATCAATGGCCTCGGTTTATACATCCCAAAACAACTTTGATTTCTCAAATATAACCTAGAGACACAAGATTTTGCATTGGAAAATACCGGTATTATGCGGTTGGGAAGGGGTATGAATGCTTAAAAGTTACTCGGGATCGCTCCATTACAACAATAGCAATGGTGGCAATTGCAATGAAAGATGACATAATTTCCATAGCCTAAGAAATATATGTGCAATGTGAATTGTAAATTTTGTAGAAAAGGTTACCGGGATAAGCAAAAACGGTTGCATCTTTGTTTAACTCAGAACGGTTTATATTGAAATTAAGTATCTTAGAAACCAGTAAGCATTACCTTCTGGGGCATTCAATATCTGCCTTACTGGAGATGGCGCATCATCTCGATATATTGAGGTGTCAAGAACAGAAACTGGACTAGGTTGTTCCGGAGTAACCATAGCAAGTTCTGCCACTGATCCATCCTCGACCAGTCTTGGCGTTGATTTCTGACAAAAACCGAACAAGACATTGTAAGATAACCGCAAAGAACAATTGGATGAATGGTCAAGACTGAAGAATAATATCACCTACTTTCTGCAGTATGCCCGAAACTGAGTACTTGGTTGCATTCATGGATGGACTTTGAATACAATTGGTCTCGCTAGATCGTTCACGACTGGTGACTTCCGTATCTAACTTCGACTCCAAGGTGAGATTGCTGTCTGATTGCAAAGAAATGTCATCTCCTTGGTGACTCGAAGTCCACGATTCAGAACTTACCTGACTCAACTGGTCGTCACATTGATGCGTGTTGTGAGATTTTGATCTACGTTTACTGCTAGGGGAGCCTGACTCCAATGGATGCCTGTTGGATTGCCTTCGAAGTTTGCTTGGATCAGATGGTGGAGTGGGTGGACGAGATCGTCGGTCCAACTCAAGCTTCTTTTGCTGCAGTCTCGGGCTCACTGATCCTCCTGAACTCTTTACTGAACTTGCAGTCCTTTCTTTTGGAGGTTTCGTTGAAGACTGTATGGTTCCGAGATTCCTACTACTAGCTCTCTTATTAGTAGAGCCGGCAACGGAAGTGCTTTGACTGTTTCGAGAAGTATGATCTCTAGCCGGTCGACTACTTATCGAACCTTGTTTATTATCTATAGATGCCCCATTCTGAATCTTCGGGAGACTTGAGATGTCATCTATGGGAACTACAGTTGAAGCATGCATACTAACTTGCTCAACAAGTTTTGCTGGTTTCATGATCACAATAGGTGATTCATATGTTCCAATAGAATCTGAACCCCGTTGGCTTCGCTGACCTCTCGGATGCTGACCGGGGCTCGTGCATTTCGGTTCATAGTCTCTTTGAGACACCAAGTTCGCAGCTTGTTCTTCTTTCCCGGTCTCAAGTAGTCCCTTTGCTTGCATTGCTTCAAGTATCTGTTTAAGAGCTCTGAGATCCTTTCCTGAGTGTCTAAACTCGAGATCTTTCAATCTTTTCTCGATCTCACTATAAACCGATGGGGAACAATTCGGAGGCTTGGGTGGAACCTTTACATGTTTCAGAGGTTGTTTCTGAGTACCTCGACTTCCATCCGCATGTCTCCACGGTGCTGGCTCGATAGGGAACCTTGAACTCAAAATAGGCTTCATGATCATATCGGGATTTTTCCACCGCGGTGATGTTGGGTCTTTTAATGAGCTTCTTGTTCCGTTAGAAGTTTGGGTTGGCCGGTTCAGATCGTTTGCTCTTGGTGGCTGCAAGAAAGGATTGTTATCTTCAACTGTGCAGGTATTCATTACGCCCGAGGAATGATCCGGCAGTGGTTCCAAGCCCATCAGCTTGGCTACTATATTTGCAGGGCGTGACTGGGATCCCGGAGATTGCGGTGGAATGTTCGAGTTGCCACTATTATGAAAACTTTTCGTAAGGTTCTTCGAACCCTTCATTGACCATTCTCTACTATCCAAAGAAAGTCTCGATTGCTCTTTAAGCTTTGGTGTCGATTTGAATGTGTCTTGTGATTCAAATGATAAACGATTAATCTCCCTTCCATCGTAAGAAAATCGAGGAGTGTCCCTTGACGTCGAATTCCACAAGCCGTTTGCTTCACATGATGATCTTTGAAGTTGTCTAGCTTCGTTATTGTAGTACCAAGGTGCTTCCTGAAGTTTAGCAAGAACTCTAAGAGACTCCTTAAGATCAGCGGACGACGTGTTTTTCTTTCCATTAGTCCTGACACCGTAAGACCCATCCACCGATTTCGGAACCTGAAATGGCCTTGGAGAATCTCTATGTTTCACAGTACTGCCCAATATGTCCTCTCGTGTTGTCGTTTTAACCAATAGTCCTCTAGCTTCTCGGTACATCGAGTCCTTGACCACATCTCGAAGATCAAGGCATTGTGACCCTAAATGTGGAGAAGTACTCGGTTGGTTCATCATTGCATCCCTAGACAGAGTTTCGGGAAAAAGCATTCTGTCAAAGGATGAGGCCTCTTGCTGAGCTATCTTGTTACAATCAAGTGATGACATGGAAGATGAACATGATGACGAAAACGAGGCTCGTGAAGACTCCGTAGAGATTCTTTGTTTCTCATTCACAGTTCTGTCTACATTCATTTCCTGGAAACCGAAAGACCATAAAGCACAGATTTCAGCAACAATTGAAGCAATGTAGTGACCACAAACACAGAGCAAATTTCCAGGAACGTACCGTTGATACGTGTCGATGGTACAGATTATTCGAGTCACCTTCTAGGGCTCCATTGTTTATCCTGGAATTACCTGTAAACGAGTGAAAAGATTAGCTTGTTCTTTACACTGCACTCACAAAAGAACAAGATTGTACTCGAAATGGAAAATGGAAACTATGATTCGAGAAAATTAAGGAACCAGAAACTCCAATTCTAACATCTACATAAAACTCTTACAATAACAGTTCCAGACAACAACACAAAGTTCCAACAGTTTGAATTGAATTCCACCTACATTCATCAATTTACAGATAGACAGCAGTTGAAAATCAATACAATCCATTGGAGCATAGTTCTCTCGGTATGTAGTAATACACGAATGTACATCGATCATAAAGTACATTCATAATTTTTTTTCCATTAAAACATACAACCTAACATTAAATTCAGACAGGAACATAACAGAGATGATATTAATGCTCACAGATGAAATCATTTAATTTTCGAAAGGCATCGACACGAAAAATATGCATGTACCTGCAGCAGGAAGTTTCCGATGGTTCAGGCGCTTTGCCGTTATCATATGGTGACGGTCAAAGATCTGAAAAATCCCGGTCATGCACCCGATTTGCTTCTGTAAATCCGGGTTTTCATCGGCCAAGGAATGAAGCAACTTTGCAGCCATCTTTAATTCTCCCTTTCAACTAATCGAACCTTATAAAAAAAAAAAAAAAAAAAACTCCTATAATTCTCATCAACCTTTTTTCAAACACTTGAATTGCAATAATCTTTTTTACTCTTTCACCATTAATGTTCTATCAGATGCCTAACCAAAACTCATCAATTCACACTTCACGTGTCCAAATTTCAGACACAGATTATAGTTTAATCCCAAAAAAGAACACTGTACACACAAAGTTCCTTACAAGTTTATTGACTTTGCCATGAAAATCCTCCAAAGCTCACTCCAACCTTTTTTTTTTTTATCAGCAACCAAACAAAACTGCAAGAAAGAACAGAGAAAAAAAAAAAGGAAACTTACACATGAAACTATATATCTCTAATGGATATATAATATATAAAAAAAAAAGTACCTTATGGAAACTTCACAGACAATGGCTTGTGTGTGGTATCTTATAATACAACCAAAAAGAAAAGAAGAAAAGAAGGGACCCCAAATACCCCATTTGCACAAATATATACACACACAATAAAATCCAACAGTTTGTATAGCAATACTACAATTTCATCTGTAAGAAAACTAAAAATTAATGTACAGAAACTGTAAAAAGGAATATATCCTCAGATCCAAGAAGGATAAATAAAAATTAACATATATATATAGAAAAATGTGTGTCCCTATGACAAACCCAGAAGTGAAAGGAAGGTTTGTTATTATGCCACCATGTCAATATCACATTCTGGTCAATCATACCCAATTAAAAAATGTATATATATGTATATTCCTTTTTGTGTGTGTGTGAGGTCAGAGAAGAAGAAGTAGACCATACAAAACCATTATTAAAAAAGTAAAGTTTTTATCTTAAAATAAAAGATAATGTGCTTAAGATTTTCAGGTAAATTATATTTTATAAAGTTATTATATGTTAATAAGTTTATGTTAATTTTAAAAAATTATAAAATAATTATTGGACTATTTAAAAGTTCTCATTTAAGTCGTATATAATTTTATTTGTACACGCTATTAGATAAATAGTTGCATAACTAGTAGTTTGAATTTGTTATTCTATCATCGTTATCTCTTTGTTAAAGATTATGTGCATAAATATTCATTGGATTGTATTGATGAAGTACAAATGAAAAATATATTTTCTAGTAAAGATTCTATTACACACCGCTTGAATCAATCGAAAGCTTTTTTTTTCTCTTCTATTTTATAATTTAGCTTTTTTATGAAATAATTCTAAACATTATAAATCTACGAACCAAAATCTGATAGTTTTTTTTTTCGATCTCTAACACTAATCATCAGGTTAATTTAGATCTAAAATATGTTTTTTTACTCATCGATAGGTATACTGATTATGAAATCGCTCAGTGATCATTTTTTAATTTTTGAAGTTGAATACTTAATAATAATTTAATGATATTAAATTGTAGTTTACTTTTGTTTGTTTGATAATATAAAGTAAATTGAAGATTAACAATATTAGAAAAAAATAATAAAAACTGAAATTTAATATCAAATAAATATGATATATAATAAATAGATGAACATGATATAAATAAAGGGGGATTGAAGATGTGATTGCTTTGGGGGGGATTAAATGTAGGGTCTTACAATACACAGCCATGTGAGAAGGGCATGTGAGTGGGTCTAGACCTGTCTCTGTGCATTGCCATGTGATTCTGTCAGGATACATACATATAATAAAGAAATTCAAACCAAATGAAAAAGAAGGGATAGATTGGGATGGCAGCGGCATTTCTTTTGGATAAACTCAACATTCAGTCTTTGGATTTTGTAACTTTTCTCATTTTAGTCCCTAAATTTTGGTGTGTTTTTTTTTTTTTGAGATTTTATATGATCTTTAAAAGAAATTATAAAAATTAAAAAAGAGCATTTTAATAAATATATGGAGTGGATTTTACTTAAATTCATGCAACCTAATTAACTTGATAATTGGACATTCTAGTTTGAAATGTGTTTTTCTTTTTCATGTAATAAAATCCAAGTTGCATAAGTGGAATTAGGCAAACCAAAACATATTTTATGTTCTAGAAAATAGGAAAAGAATAACATGATCTTTTGGACATTCTTGTATTGTCTTTTGCATCTTTGCCAACTCAAAAACAATCATAACAAAAGAGAAAAAAAATTAAATTTTAAACAAAAAAATCACTTTAAACGAGATTTTTTTTTTATTTTTAATTCGTGTTAGATAATTTTTAATACATTTATATAATTATTTCTTATACAATTTATTTTTATATAACTTCTCATATTTAATAGCTTTAAGTCGAGTTAAAGCTCAAATTTAATATATATATATTTATTTATTTAATTCTCTCAATTAATGTATTTATTGTTTGTGTTAATTAATATTTTCTTTAAACATTTAAAATTGAAGTAGTTGTACCATAAAATAAAATAAGAAAATCCAATAACATAAGGTGGCAACATCACCATACATGGAGGCCATTATGTCCTACAATTTTTTTTAATATAAAGTTTTATTCAATATTGTTGCTTTCTTTTTCCCAATAATGAACATTAATTTGACAAAATAAATAAAGTAATCAATTATACATACATACATGCATATATATATAGTAGCGGAATCTAATATTGTTTGGGAGACCAGAATTAAATTGTATATTTTTACGATTATAAAAATGTAATTTTATCATTTTAATAACTTATATCTATAATTTTAAAAAATTAAATTAATTTCTTTTATTTTTAAAGAGGTTAAAATGTAATTTAACTATCATTATAAATAAATTAAATTAAAATTTTATCATTTTAGGGAAATCATCGCCTTGATCTCCGCTAAGTTCCACCACTGCATACATACATACGCAAAAAGGTCTAAGTATCGGGAAATTTCATTAGGGGAAATGTATTATTTACTAATTATCTTATAAAGTTTTAGCTATTTAATTTGTTTATATTAAATACGATTTAAATAATTTTTTTTACTTAATTTAAATTTATTATATATTTAAAATATTTTATTTAAATAATTACAAAACAATAATATTAATAATTATATAATTTTCAAACCAAATTAAATTAAAATTTATAAATAAATAAATAAATTTGAATCACGACCTAACTTGATTCATAAAATGATCTATTAATTGCCAAAATCTCATAATGACAAATTTTGAGTAAAAGCAAAAAATGAAAATAGTAAATTCCTTAGGCACATGGCTGTTGTGCCCAAAATGTTTCTTTTTACTTCTTTTTTTCTTACCTTTTATTTTTAAAAAAAATATTGTTAGAATTTTGCGACCCGAATCTCGTTTGATCCAATCTGTAAAGTTTGAGGTACAACTCACTTGTTAAAGAAATAAAATAGAGAGGCAAAATTGATGATTTGTGGAGGTGGAGGTCTGAGGCCGTAACCTACCACTGATCCTCATTTACCACTAATCTCGACCTACCCCACGGTACGAACTTTGTCGCACAAGTTAAATCTGTATATAATTATATTTCTTTTATTAGACATTGATTAAAAAAAGGAACCATTTAACCCTTAAAAATCGTGCATAATTAAAAATATCTCATATTCTTTTTTATTGCTTTGGGATTATTTCTACTACCATTATCGATGTATAATATAACAAACATTTTTTTATCAAAATAAATGAAAGATTAAAAAAATAAGTAAACATTTTTTGTTTTAATATTTTCTCTTTTAATTTTCAAATTAATTTTTAAAAATTTATTTTCATTAAAATAATTGCAAATTTTCAATAACCAAAAATCATCATAACATCAATATTAATAATGAAAAATATTTTATATTTTTATATTTATTTAAATAAAAATATTTCTTATTATTTACTTAATCCACCCTATTTATTTCCTTGATTATCACAATTTTATCCATCTTATCTCAACCAAAATCATCATTTCTACACATAACCAAACAAATTTGGAATCAAAACCTTCAAATTTATCAATCAATAATAATTTGATTAGGGTTTTTTTAATTGGTGCTTATAGCCTAATTAAGGATGATAATATATAATTAGTAATTATATATTGTTTTTTTTTCTTTGACATCATCTTAATCAATGTCATTAACATTCTCTTTGTATAAATGTCATTCATACAAAATAATATATATATATATATAAGAATAATGAGTTTATAGTACAATAATTGAGTGGACTAAATAATAAAGATCTCTCATGTTATAGGCCAAACAAATTAAAGGATATAAATATATATATATTAAGGTCCATTGTTACTTTTAATCCTTGATAAAGTTTTGAAATTGACAAGAGGTTGTGGATTTTATCTTAGGTTTGGAACTAAAGTAACTTTTGATTGGAAAAAAAAAATATTACTTCTTTTTATTAATAATAAAATATGAAAAATATATTTATTATTAAATAGTAATTTAGCTAAAAAATATTTAAATTACAAATCATTTTATTAAAAAAACTATCTAGATAGATATAATTTATTAAATGTATAATGATAAATTTAGTCCTCGACGTTTATATATATATTTTTTATCAAATTGACCAATTTTTTTAGATAAATATATCATTCAGTATTTGAAAAAGAGTCAAATCGTTTTTTTTAATGAGAATGTAGACTAAAACATTGTTTTATTAACCATGTTAGTGTAACAATTAGTCCACATGTACTTCATCTTAATATGACACTATTTATATTATATGTCACAATAATAAACAATTTTAAATTATAAAAATATTGTAAAAAATCAAAATAGAAAAAAAGTTCATAAAAAATTTAAAAGTATGAAGTATATGTAGACTACCATATTTAAAAATTTAACAATACCATAATTTCATGCTAATGAATTACTTAAAAAAGGTATGAAATAATTAGTTAAAAATACAGCTTTTTTTTTTATCCATCTTTTCAACCATTCAACATTTTGTTGTTTTACATGTCATCAAGATTCTATAATCATACGATGTGTGAGGGGTTGATTTTATTATTTTATTTTTTCCCTTTTCAATTATAAGTATCATAGGATGATTAATTATATTTTGTCCTTTTTTATTAAAAAATAGTAAACTAATTATTATATGTTAGATCAAAAAGTAAATTGACAATTTTTACTATTAAGTGCTAAAGTGATTAATGGGATAACTAAATAGGAACACTTGACATGCCACGTGTAACTTATACTAATATGTAGGGACCAATTCAAGCAAAATAGACAAAATTTTTAGCAGAGAGTGAAACGAATGGAATTTTTGACGTAAATGGAATAATTCAAGTAATCAAATAGTAGCTATGTCACCATTTAACAATAGAAATTAATGAAACTTTTAATAGAAAGGCCATTTTAATATTTAATCTAATCTGCATGACTAATTTATCCACTTTTAAATAAATAGAACAAAATGTAATTTAATATCTTAATATAACTATATCCATAATACTTTTACCGAAGGTTAAATAGAAAACAATGGCTATGTCAACTAATTATCAAAATTACCATCAATAATCAATAAGATTTAATGGGCTTTTTAATAGCTGTATATTGGGCCCAATTTATGAGTTATTAAGGTGGGGCCCAAATTAGAGGGTTGGTGTGGGGTAATGAGATTTGTGATTATTTTAAGCAAAGATAGTCAACTACTCAATTTAAAACAGGTTACAAGGCACATGGAACCTACTCTTTTGCTAAATGTAGCAAATATCTCTCCCTATATATTATTTTGAAGAGGCGGAGATTTAATTATAAAATTTTAAGGGGTTAAAATTATTATTATTTATGTTAATTAAATAATTTATTATTATCAGGGGTTAAGATTATGGGGCCAAAATCTCTTCGTGCCTCTAACTTATTTATAACGTAAAGGATGATGGTGATTGCATAAACAAATCTAGGATAAGTAAGGGTAGGAGCGGATTGAGAAATTTTTTAGGGAATGAAATTTTTTTGAGATATTAAATTATAAATTTATAGTGTACTATTTTATGATTTTATTGTTTTTAAAAATTATTTTTAGGGTCAAAAGTGTAATTCTACTATAAATTAATTTTTAATTTAATCATTTAATAGTGATTTATATGACAATTTTTTCATTCCGAAGGGAAGTCAAACCTCTACTTGCCGCCTCAAATTTATCCTTGAGTGTCAAACTTAGCTTATTAAAATTAATCGAGTTTTAAGAAAAAGAACATTTAAAATCAATGGCAGAGCTAGGGGAGCTGGCAGAGGCCTCGGTCTCCCTAAAATAGAAAAATTTTCATTTAGATTTTTTATAATTTATAAAATTTTAAATTAGTAATAGTAAAATTACACTTTGGCCCCCAAAAATAATAACAATTTGATTTAATCTTTTAAATATTATTAAAGACAGAGACTATTAAAATGGTAAAATTACATTTTTACTATCTTAAATATATACAATTTAATTCCGACCCCAAATTTTTTTTCTAACTCTGCCACTATTTAAAATATTACCACTTATTTAATTTTTTTACTATATCCTTAAATACATTTTCATGTAAATTAAATTATAAAATAAACAAATATTAATAGAAAAAATTAAGAAATTTTATTTTGTCAAGAAACTTTTGACCCAATGACAACAGCAAGATGTTGCAGACATGAGAAGTTAACTTCAATCCCAAACAATAAGACAAGAAAAGGAAATCTCTTAAAAAAACAATAAGACAAGTTTATGAGTAGTGGTGGACTGCGGCCCAATCTTTTTTTAACCCAAAAACAAATTATTATTTATAAATTATTTAAATATCAAATGAAGTGTTTTTTATGGTAACATATTTTCATAATTAAATTAAATAGAAATTTACCATAATAATATTTAAAGTTTTGAAACTTTTTTTCGATTTACCGAAAGAAAATAAAAAAAAAAAAATACTAATTTCTACTTGCTGCCCGGGCCTTTGATGAAGCAATTTACAATTCAGGCTAGTTTGACAATCTGAATTATTATTTTAATTTTAATTTTTAAAATAATTAAATATAAAAAAGATTTAATATTATATTATTTTCCATAATAAAAATGAAGTTTCACGTTTTTTTCTAATGAAATTAGACTATATCCATCTAAATAGTTTTGGAGAAGAGATTTTCAATAATTTTCGATGGCGACCTAACTTTAAGACACCTTTTTATCTAACTTTTACAACTTTCACCGACAAATAAGTCGGTTGAATAAAAAAGGGTGATTAATAACAATGGGTTAATTTACAATTTGATTTATTAAGTATACTCATTTTTTATCTTTGTATTTATTTATTTTTTTGTTAATGTAAAAAGACATTATGAAACTACGTTTCATGAAATAAATGAGGGATACAAAACTTCCTCTCTTTGTCTGCTTTAAGAAATTCTAATGCGTCGACTAGTGGGGTTTCAACTAGCTGTAAATTTTCCCTATGAATGTATCTTAAAATCCATTTATTTTTTTGGGACAAAATATGGTGTATCCTTCTATCAGAGCAGAGTTTGAAATCTTTAAAACACTTCTATATATAGCTTTAACTACCTCCAAGCTGTCCGATTGAATAACCACATTGTTATAATCTCTTCATAGGATGAGTTTTAGGCCATCCAGAATGTCCCAAAGTTCTGCATAAAAAATCGAGCAATTCCCTAAGAATTTGTTATATCCAAGAATCCAACCTCCATTCTCATCGTGCATCACTCCCCAACGGCTGCACTCCTTGATCTCACTTGAACAGCACCATCAGTATTAAGAAAGGTTCAACCCCCTGTCACTTGAACATCACTTTCCAATTTGATACTTTAAGTATGCTTCCGTTATATTTTTAAGTCTATATATCTTTTCACAAGCATTAAAAATATATATGATAGCCAATTACAAAACGTCACATGGCGGTTTTATGTAAAAACAAATATATATTTTATGAAATGTATAAACAAATTAAAAAATATGAAAAATATAAATAAATATATAAAACATTCATAAAAAATATATAATCTAGAAGAATATAAATTATAAAATAAAATTTACAAAAATAAGATAATTGAAAAGAAATTAGTTGAAATTAAGAATATTATTACAAAAATGTAAAAAAAGAAACTGTAAAAATATTTTAAGAAAATTTTAAAAATATTTTTTATAAAATTCTAAAAAGATATTTAAATTTCAAGTTACTTGAAATTATAACAATTTTTATATGTTATTTTGACTTTTTAAAATTGATAATTATATATTTTAAAATTTTATAAAAAAACTAACTTTTTAAATTTTTTATATAATATATATAATTTTTTACATTTTTAACCAATATAATATATATAATATTAAAAAAATAAAAAGAATATGTGGCATATTCTAATAGCACCACAGGATAGGTCAACTCCCGGTCAATGCTTGTCAACATTTGGTCAATGTCGATATGTGGTTGTTCATCGACTTGTATAAGTTAATAGTGTTTTATAATATTTAAATATTTAATATTATAATTTTTATTTTTATATTTTAATTTTAATTTAATATTTTAATTTAAATAAATTTAATTGTCACGTGACATTTTTTTTATTGACAAAAAATAAGCCAGATGGTACTTTGCCATTGGCCAAAGTAGCCTAAAAATTTTCTTTAGTGGTTGTTACAAAATGGATCAAAAATAGAAGAAATTAATACTTTAAGTATTAAATTGGGACAAATAAAATTTTAAATACTAAAATAAGAAAATGAATATATTTCAAGAGCTAAATCGTGAAATAAACCTAAAATAAGATAGTAATAAAAAGCTTGAATGAACTAATAAAAACTGATTTCCTATGCATTTTATTTTTTAGAAAACTATTTGTAATTCATAATTAATTTATACTAAGTAAGCATAAAATATCTAAATATTAAAAATAAAAATATATTTTTCTTTTGAACAATTAAATTAATTAAAATGAAAATACAAAATTCAATATCAATTTATTACTATCGAGGCTTATCATTTTCTATGTCAACGGGCAATATCGTGGCCCTAACTTTTATTATTATTATTTGCCTTTAATATTTAATATTTAAATAAAATATTTTTTATTGGATCATTAAAATTTTAATGACCTTGACACATTCAACTCGTGTAGTTGATAACATGATTATTTTACATAATTTCTTGTATTTAATTTGGTTTATTTTTGAATTAATCCCTGCTAAATTTGTATTTTTATGGTTTAAATCTTGTCAGGGGTGCAATTGATCAAAAGCAAGCTAAAAAAGGCCAAATTGAAAGAAAATCATGTAAATGGGGCCAAATCAAAAAGATGGAGGAAGCCAAGGGCACATCAATAATTTGGCTTTGTAAAAAGTAAAAAATAGAAAATCCTATTTTAAGTTTATTTTAATTTTATTATTTTAGATTTTATATTAATTAATCTAGCCTAGTTTTAGTAAACTCATGTATACAAATAGGGTTTATTTGTATTTGGAAAATCATCAATCAATATTTATTTTCCTATTCCCATTTGGAGTTGAAATTGCTCTCTTTCTTTGCCTTTTTCTACTTCAATTTGGAGTAGGATTTCTATTTTTCTTTTCAAGTTTGCGTCAAACATTCTGCCTATTTCAATCCAATTTTTGTTTCTTTTCCAAAATTGATTTAATTACTTTCCAAGCCCTTTCCCTTTCCAAAATTCCATCACCTTTCACACAAAGCCAAAACACCTTCCACAACTTGCAAGCATGATTAAATTCATGCCACACTAAACCCCTCTCAGCTTTAAGCCGGTATTAACCCCGTCAAAGACCCATGAGTTACAAACCCGAGCTGTTTAACCCCCAATTTCCAATATTTATTATTTCTCCGGATTAAGAGTATGAATTCGTCAACTCACAAAATCAAGTCAATCCTAAGTAAAAAAAGACGTCGTTTGAGTTAGTGTGGCTAGACGTACAGTTGGAATTCCGAAAGGATCGATTGTCTAATTGGTTTTCCGTGAACACATTGGCGTGCCAAGTGGGGATTGCTATTTGGTTCCGTCAAGGGAAGTAGTAACCGGATTAAAATGTCCCAACGTTTGAGGGCATTGGTTTGAGCTAGGCTCTTCTAGAATGCAAAGCTGCCGGAGTTCTAAACCACGAACGTTTCGTAGGTTGTTCGATTGGTAAGGGTTAGTTATAGGACGTTCCATAACTAATTTACACAAGGAAGAGTTGGTGTCCGAGGTGTCCTTTGTAGTTATAACTAGCTTATTGGAAAAGAGGAGTTCATCTAATTTCGAGGACCGGGTCGAAGACGAAAAAACTCGTGCTTAAGGCTGAGCTAAACTTAATCGATTTTTCTTCAGATTACTTCATTGTTTTATTATTTTATATTTTACTTTTTACTTTTTTTTTTCTGTTTATTGTTGGTTACATATTTTACTCCCCCCAACTTCGCGGGCACGACAACTGCCCAGATACAAATCTGGTCGAGATAGAAACAATTATCAGTAAACCCAGTCTCTGTGGGATCAACCTTACTCCCTATACTGCTAAATTTGCAAATTAGGTGTAGGTTTATATTGGTGGAATCGACAGCCATCAATAGTAATTCACATGCATCTTGCAAAAATTTTAAAAATAATAAAAAATGTTTAAATATTCAAACAATTAAAAAAATGTAAAAAATAATTTAAAAAATTATCCACATTCATAATGAAGTAAACACAGACTCACATTAATGTCATTAAAATTTTAATAGTTCCGCCAAATAAAAATAATTTGACAAAAGTTTAAAATTTTAGGGTGTACATGATAAAAAAAGAAGGACCAAGGTGATAAAAAATAGATGAATATTAAGGGTTTTAGCAACTTTAGTTTTCACAAAAATCAATTAATTTGAATTAGTATTAATTTTAAATATGCCATAGAATGGACTCAAATCATACCTAAACTCTTGGGTTTACGATTATTTCTACTTCTTCGAGCATTTAGAGTTGCCCCCGAAGCAGTGCCGGAGCCAAGTGGGCTGGCAGGGGCTCCGGTTCCCCCTAAAATGGAAAACTTTCCATTTAGACTATTTATAATTTATAAAATTTTAAATTAGTAGTGATAAAATTAAATTTTGGCCCCAAAATAATAAAAAATTAATTTAATCCTTTAAAAATGATAAAGATATGGACTATTAAAATGGTGAAATTACATTTTTACTATCGTAAAATATATAATTTAATCCCGACCCCCCAAAATTTTTTTTTTTTGGTTTCACCACTGTTCCAAAGCTTCGATTGTGTCGAGGAATAATGATGATTTAAATCTATATTATTTATATATTTTACCAATTTAAGTATTTATTATTTATAACTAAATTTATTTTTTTAATTGTGATTTTTATCAAATCTGAACAGTTAATTTAAAGATCAGTTCAATTCCTTTATTTGAATCGACATATCAATTATTCTTTAATTCAATTCTAATTATTATAAAATAATAAAATAAAAGAATATTTAAAGTAAACAGGTAATTTTCTCGTATCTCTCTTTTTATTTATGAAAGAGTCTTATTTATAAGTAAACAGAATTTCAATGCAACACAATAAATGAAGCTTATTTAAGTGCTTCATTAACACACACTACAGCAAAACAGACTTTTAGCGGCGTTTTTTTGGCCTTTAGCGGCGTTTATAAGCGCCACTAAAAGTGTTTGCGGCGCTTTTGTAAGCGCCACAAAAACGCCGCTACTACACCCGCGCAAAAATTTTGCGGCGTTTATGTTGAAAAAGCGCCGCTAAAAGTCATGGTCTTTAGCGCGCAGCACATAAAACGACGCTAAAAGTCATAGTCTTTAGCGGCGCTTTCAAAAAAAATGACGCTAAAAGTCCTGGTCTTTAGCGGCGCTTCTCACACAAACGCCGCTACAGGTGGCCACTTTTAGCGGCGCTTTTCCTAAAAACGTCGCTAAAAGTTATGAAAAATAAAAAAAATTATTATTCTTTTAGCGGCGCTTTTTTTTAAAAACGCCACTAAAAGTAATGAAAAATAAAAAAATTTATTATACTTTTAGCGACGCTTTTAAAAACGCCGCTAAAAGTCAATAAAAATAAAAAAATTATATATTATAAAAACACCAAAAATCTAATTTAAAAATGTATAATTTAATTTCAAGACATTAAAATGAAAATTTTAGAAGAATACATATTTCTATAATTCCATCTAATAACAAGCATGTGAGATTTGCCTAAAATTATAAAAATGCTCCTAATAACAAGCACATTACGATGGACGTAATACCCGAAGCTAGCATAATATGAGTGCTCTTGAATAGCCATGATCTGAACAGCATTGTACCCAAGTCTTTTAATACGGGGAAGAACATCATTTCTAAAGTTGGCGTATGTGTTAATCATTGGCTCTACATCGAGAGAGTAGATAATACTAAGAGAATTGTAACAATGAAAATAAAGATCAAAGGTGCTCGTGGGACAATTTTTCTTTGAATGACGGAATGCATGAACATTAAGTTTTAGCATGTTAGTCATATTCTATACAAACATGTTAGTCTTATATCATATGCATATGCCATTATCCATAGTGAGACCAAACATAAGTCTAAAATGTTTATTGATGCAAAATCAAATGTTTAACCACCAATGGAATGGAACTACTTAAACGAAGGATAAGGATTAGATGTCGAGAATCTTCTTCCTCAAAAACAATTAAAACACACAATACTATTATTTCTGGTCTTTTCCAATTTATGAGGAAAATTTTATAATTTAAGTACAAAAACTCTTTCGCTTTACTTTCAGTCCTAATGCCCAGGAGGAAGATTTATTCTAACAAGTCTTGAAATAAATAGAATATAAAATAAGATCTCACATATTATAGCATTGAATGAAGATTTTATAGAACTTATGATCCTCCTTCACAATTAAAAAAAACCATATGCAACTGAACTTGTGGAAGAGTTGACTAACAATTTGCTACATGCCAAGGAAAAGGGAGATGCATAACAATTCACCAAATATTTCTACTTTTATTTCTCAATCCATAACATAAAGTTTAATTAAGGATGTGGGTGGCTTCTGATCGAGTGGGACTAAAGACAACCAGGTGAGAGTTTGTCATTCTGCATGCACCACGTATATTATGTTATAAATACTCCATTTATTAATTTATGATATGCTAATCCGGGTAGAATTACAAATTGTAAACGTTTAGAAGCAAGAAGATGATAGCAAATGCCCACAGAAGTGTGCTTTGCAACATCCTAAAAACCAACAACCAATAAATTTGAGTAGCAATATAAAGCTAATTTAAATTTAAAGTGGTTTTAAGCAGACTGATCTGATCGACGCACGACTTTGAAATCGTCTTCCATGGATCTTTTGATGTATTTATGGAAGTCAAATTTTGCGCATGGTCAAATAGTTCACCTTGCTCACCGAACCAATGAATTGCCTGAAGGCCACCTACAATTATATTTTTAGATTTTTTATTCCAGCTAACCAAATATACTTAAAAGTAAATATATAAATCTTTTAGTTTATTAATATATAAAATATTAATCAAAAAGCGTAAAAGCGTAAAATATTAACCAAAAGAAGAGATGTCCTCCAAATTATTGTAAATAAATTTGCAGGAAGTTTTACTAAATTAAGTTTCATCTTTATCATATCCGAAGGATGGTAGGAATAAATTTGGGTTCTTCAATCATCGATGCAGTTCAAAGATGCACGACAACCTAGAAAAAAATACAATAAACCTAATTTTCTCAAAATATTTTAATGCTACACATGCATGCCATGATGAAGCTGGAAAAAGAGAGAAGAAACAGATTTTTAAAATGAAGTACAAAATTTTAAAAATTTGAGTTGTTTTCCAGCTTAAAATATCACAGCAATTGTTCATATTAACATTTCCAAATTGGCTGTCTTCAAAAGAACTTCTTCTTAAAAGACCATAGTTTCTTTATAACATCAAAATAAAAGGAATGCAAGTTATAAGAACATCTTATGGTATCCAATGATGTACAAATTTGTGTACACTCAAGTTTGATGCAAATTGGTTCTCATTAACAATTCCATTTTTTTATGAGCCCAAAATTTTAAGACAATTGGTTTATGCAATTTAGTAGTTTAAAGTTTGAATTTAATCATTTCAACTCCTGTTAAGCTAAAATTCAACTTATGAAAATATAAAAATAAAGAAAATCTAAGATTTTCCTGGATAATTTGAGCCAATCCAAATCGACCAACAATATTATTTAAAAAT
Organism: Gossypium bickii; assembly: GCA_025503065.1. Taxonomy (NCBI): domain Eukaryota; kingdom Viridiplantae; phylum Streptophyta; class Magnoliopsida; order Malvales; family Malvaceae; genus Gossypium; species Gossypium bickii. The sequence continues at coordinate 96,482,195 of CP106720.1, forward strand.
AAAAATATTTTTTTATTTAAATCGGGCATCCAGCCCATAAACTCAAGCTTGCCTGGGTAAGAGATACGACTACACTCGAATAATGAACAAGTCTACTTCATAATTGAAACTATTGAAGAAAAACACATGAATATTTAATCAAATTCAAGCTCTTGGTATACTTACCATGTTCCATAATGATCTAGCCTCATCCACTCTGTTATCCATATCAAATGCAAGTAGAAAGGTGTCATATGTTCCCATTGTAGCTCCTTGGCCTTTATTCAACATCCACTTTGTCACCTGAGTATCAGCAACTTCATTAAATCTAATTTAACCTGAGAAAGTATTAAACATAACCAAGTCGTGACCACAATTTAAATTATTTCTTTGAGTATCCATTTGATTGTTTGTTTTCTTTGATTACTTTTATGTTGGTAAAAAGTTGCTAAAAAGAAAAAGAATGTCTAGAAAGGAAAATAAAATATCATACATAGTTAAAAAGAAGGTTAAGATTATAAAGTAATACAAACTCTAAACATAATTGTGTCACAAAAACTACACTTATGCATTTTGTTGCTTCTTAATTCTTCAAATTGATTAGGCTTTATGTCCAAAGCAACAACCAACCAAAGACTAAATTTACATTCCTTTTAAGTTTTTTTCCTCGAAATTGATAATGATTTAGAGACCAATTAAATGTAATTGCTCTAAATTTTACAAATACAATCCATCATTTCATAAAGAAAGCATTGATCATTCATACTATCAAACAACAAAGCTATCACATTTCTACCAAAATTTACAAATTCTAGATACCAAGGTTGAAAGGAAATCAAATTTCAACCCAATTCACTTCTCTATCCCTTTAGTTTCCTTCTTTTCTTTACCAATAAAACCTGGACAATATAGCTAAGTAGCTAACCGAGTCTTATATTCTCCTATTCAACTAAATTTCAAAGTGAACATAAATTGTCCAAAAAAATGGTGAAACAAAACAAATTTAAATAATAAACTAAAATGAACCAATAATTAATTAATTAATAAATAAATAAATAAAAGTAAACTCGCTAATGTTAAATTGGTGAGTCTTTCATGATTCTTCATTGTCATCATTTATTGCTAATAATCTTTTTATCTAAAAGCAGGAATAGATCAAAATAGTTAGTAGATAAGAAAATGAAACTGAAATTTAAATGATTTTTCAAATAAAATTAGGAATTAGAACTTTGATTTAATTTTCCTCTATTGCACTTTCCAACAAATGATGGAATTTTATAGATCAAAGATGCGAGAAAATGAGAGCGAAAGAGAGAAAATTTAAATAAATAAACCTAAAGATTTGATTTCATTCTCTCTCTTTTTTTTTTTTTGATTGAATGGAACCGACATTGAATTTGAGAACAAGAACTAACTATGAGCTATAGAGTGCGCCACACAACCACAACGGTAGAAGAAGTCTCACCCTCCCGGCGTTCACGTCATCGATCGGAGCCTCGTGACCCACAAGTCTTTGGGATGGATGCGGTGGGAGGCGTGCACATTTCTTTTGAAAGCTCCGCCTTCGACATCAATTTTTCTATATTTTCCACCACTGAGAAATTTGCCACACGTAAAACCCAAATATATAGTCTTCTAATACATTTTATCCAAAACTCAAGAAGATCTCTTGCTATTGTTATAGGAATGATGAGCGAAGGTGGTAAGAGATTTTCATCTTAAAAGAAATAATAGAAGTTAAACATGTAGGAAGTGACCTTGGGTGGTAGTATACGGCTCCTCGGTGATTACACTTCAAACAAGCGATTGAAAATAAATTTAACAAGGATCGTAAGAACGCAATGTTAGTAGATTTTCGAGAAACCTAATAAAATCGAAAAGAAAACCTTGAATCGACTTAAAGAGAGTTCAAATGAATATAAACCTAACTTCTACGTTTAAGAACCATACAAAAAAAGGTGCAACATGGCAAGGACTCAATCAGCATTTCTATCTGAAGAAAAGGGTTAATCATATTTAATCAATTTATAGAAAATAATGAGTTTAACTTTCATGCAAGAAGAAGATAGAAAGAAAGCGATCTCCTTCTCTCTACGAGACATTTTATCAAATAAATCAAAGACATAAACCAACCGATGACACTTTTGCTAGAAAATGCTAAAAACTTACGATTGTAAAGTCAAAGTCGGCGATCATTATTAAGGGTCATCAAAATTGGTACGAGAGAAACAAGCGTGGCGTGAGCTACAAGCGTGACGAAATCATTTCGTATAATGGTGGTGATCAAGGTTACCTTAACGAAGTGTTCGTATGGTGGCAGGTTGCCGAGGAGAGTGAATTTTCTTAAGAACTTTTGGTCTAACAACACACGGCGGAAACAAAGATGAAGAACCAACTCTTTGCTTGGCGGAGCCACCCAAGCTTTATTCCATTCATTACTTGGGGTTAAAGCCATGGCTTTGTTATAGGGATTATGGTCAGAATCGGGGCAGAGAGGATCACCATATCTTTGCTAGTGATGTAGCTCATAGAAGATGGTGGAAATTTCACAACGCCATGGATGAAAAATTGCGAGAGGTTTTGTGGGTTAACGAAGAAAAGAAAAGTGCAATTGGATGCAGAAGGAAGAAAGCTAAAGAAATTGGGTTGAAAGATAAGCATTGGAAGATCAATATTAAGGATCCTAGACGAAAATATTTGAAGAAATAGAAAAAATTTGGGATTAAGGATTTTTGAGTTTGGGGAGGAAGCAGATTGGGAAACGATAGGAAAGTTTGGGAAATTTTGAGTTTGAGTTTGGGGAAAACAAATCGGGGTTATAGGATAGTGGATTTAATTTTTTAGCAGGGAATAAAACGGCACCGTTTTATGTATACAATTTTACAATTTTTTGTGGCGTTTTTTACAAAAACGCCACTATAGCTCCATGTTTTGTGGCGTTTTTATATAGCTCTATTTTTTTGTGGTATGCAATTTTATTTTTTTTCTATTTTTAACCTATATTTTTTTTTCAAAATTTTTGTGTTGAGATTATCTTCTTTTTTAATTTTTATTTTTAATATTTTGAGTATTGAACTTTTTAACAAAAATATTAAATATTAAATTTTTAAGTTTTTAAGATTTTAATTTTTTAATTTTTTATTATTAAATTTTAAAAATTTAATTACCATTACCAACTCTTTTATGAATTTCTTTTTTCTTTCTTTTTACATCAACATTATTTTTTGAAGTATAATCTGCATTAGTTGTTTAGATTTTTATATAAATGGCATTTAATTATATGTATACATCTACATCTCAGAATTATATATGAATTTTGGTTAAATGTGTAATTCTAGATGTGAAATTCTAATTGTGGTTTAAATGTATAGTTGAAACTTTAATTTTGATTTAATCATGCATACACATTATTTTAAAATATAAATACATCAATATATTTTTATATTGAATAATTATAAATTTTATGTATGCAATATATAAATAAAAAATGATATTAATATATCAATAATTGTGTTATTATATATATAAATTTAAAATCTTTAAATCATACACCCATAAATCTTTAAAATTATTTTAAATCATAATATTTTAAATCATAGTATTTTAATTTTAAATTATTTTAATTTTTTCCATTTTAACATAGTTTTTTCTATGTTATAATTTGTTTCAAATTTTTTCTATGTGTTATTAATTTTCTCTAAATAATTTAAATATATAATTAAAAAACTTACATTTTAGTTAGTACGAAGTTAAGTAATAATTATAAGAAGAGATCAATGAAAGAGTGCTTGAGTACTTTTATTACAATTTTATATTTAATTATTACATAATTCATATCAATTTTAAATAAATAATTTTGGAAATTGTGACTAATATTTAAAAGAATTAGATACATGACATATTTTTTTATAAAATTTTTATGTAACAATATTTATATACAAAAAATTTCAAAATATGATATAAAAAAGGTTTAAAATACTATAATATCGCTTTTACGATTATATAATAATTTATTTAATATATAAATTTAAATACTTAATTAACCACAAACCACACAATACATAACCCCAACTTTAAACTTTTAAACCCTAATCTCTAACATATAACCCCAAACCCCAAAGTATATAATAATAAAAATATTTTAATATTAAAAATTATATTGTCTATTTTACAATTATATAATAAATTATTTAATATATAAATTAAGGTTAAAGACGAGCCTATTTTAAATAAATAAACACTCGGATAAACCTTAAACCATAAACCCTTGACCATCGGCCCTAAATCACTAAACTCTAAACCTTAAAACCCTAAACTTCAAATCCTAAACCATAAACACTAACCCCTAAATATTAAAACCCTAAACTTTAGAATCACAAGACTTAAAACTCTAAACCCTAACCTTTATCCTCTTAACCCTTAAACCCACAACACCTAAACCCATAAACCTTAAAAATGTATCCTTTAAACCCTAATCCCCAATGAATAACCCCTAAACCCTAAATCATGGACTATAAACATTAAACCTTAAATCATGAACTGTAAACACTAAACTCATAACCTTATAAACTTATAAACCCTAAACATTAGACAATATTTGAACCACTAAATTATAAACACTAATGCCGAGTTTTTTTTCCAATTTTTGTATTGATACCAAAATGGCGCCGTTTATATTTTGGAATAAAACAGCTATTTGCGGCGTTTCTGGACAAAACGCGAGTATTTTTATTTTATATTGATACCAAAACGGCACCGTTCTATTTAGAAATCAAAATAGTTTTTTGCATTTTAATTGAAATAGTTTTAATAGATTTTAGCGGCGTTTTTCCAGAAGCGCCGCTAAAGGTCGGACTTTTAGCGGCGTTTTCCCAGAAGCGCCGCTAAAGGTCGGACTTTTAGCGGCGTTTTCCAGAAGCGCGCTAAAAGTGTCGACTTTTAGCGGCGTTTTTGCCGAAGCGCCGCTAAAAGTCAGACCTTTAGCGGCGTTTTAGCGATAAACGCCGCTATATATCATTTTTAGCGGCGTTTTTAAAATAAACGCCGCTATTACTCATTTTTTAACGGCGGTGTCCTTCAAACGCCGCTAACGTATAATATTTACTGCATTTTTCTCTAAAACGCCACTAAAAACGCCGCTAAAAGTCTGTTTTGCTGTAGTGACATTAAACAAGTTGCAATGAATGAGGGGTTTTACCCTATAAATGGGGGGGAGGGGTTAGAATATGGACATTCATATTTATTTATAACACTCCCCCTTGGATGTCCATTAGAGAAATCTGTGCCTTATTAAAACCTTTATTAGGAAAAACTCTGTGGGATAAAAACCTAATGAAGGAAAAAGAGTACACAATCTCCTATTATAAGTTGCCTCGTTAAAAACCTTTACTAGGAAAATTCAGTGGGGCAAAACCTTGGTTAAAGGAAAAGAGTACAACATGTTTTAGACTCCCCCTAATGGCGACATCACATTATATCCTTGAGTCGACACATTCCAATCTTGTTTCGTAGTATTTCAAATGTTGAAGTTGGCAATGTCTTGGTAAAAAGATCTGCTAAATTATCACTAGAACGAATTTGTTGAACTTCTATGTCACCTTTCTTCTTAAAATCGTGAGTAAAGAATAATTTTGGTGAAATATGTTTCATTCTGTCACCTTTGATATAACCACCCTTTAATTGAGCTATACATGTTGCATTATCTTCGTATAAGATAGTTGGCATATTTTCCTGTAAAGGCAAATTACATATCTTCTGGATATGTTGGGTTAATAACCTTAGCCAAACACACTCTCGGCTTGCCTCATGCATTGCAATTATTTCAGCATGATTTGAAGAGGCAGCAACTAATGTTTCCTTTGTCGAAGGCCATGATATGGCAATACCTCCACATGTAAATAAATATCCCGTTTGAGATCGACCTTTATGTGGATCCGATAAATATCCAACATCAGCATAACTAACTAATAGGGATTTTGAATCATTTGAATAAATAACCCCATATCAATGGTCCCTCTAAAATATTTAAAACATGTTTAATTCCATTCCAATGTCTACGTGTTGGAGAGGAACTAAATCTTGCTAACAAGTTTACAGCAAATGCTATATCAGGTCTTGTGTTATTTGCAAGATACATCAATACTCCTATGGCACTTAGATATGGTACTTCAGGACCAAGAAACTCTTCATCATTCTCACAAGGACGAAATTGATCTTTATTCACATCTAACGGTCGTACAACCATCGGGGTACTCGATGGATGTGCTTTATCCATATAAAATTTATTTAAGATTTTTTTCGTATAAGTTGACTGATGGACATGAATTCCATCTTTTAAATGCTCGATCTGCAGACCAAGACAAAATTTTGTTTTTCCGAGATCTTTCATCTCAAATTCTTTCTTTAAATAATTTACTGCATTTTGAAGCTCTTAAGGATTTCCAATAATATTTAGATCATCAACATAAATAACAATTATCACAAAGTTTGATTCAGACATTTTTATAAAAACACATGGGCAGATTGGATCGTTTTTATAATCTTCTTTTAACAAATATTCACTAAGACGATTGTACCACATACGTCCAGATTGTTTTAATCCATATAAACTTTTCTTTAATCTGATTGAGCAATTTTCCCGGGAAACTCTATATCTTTCAGGGATTTTAAATCCTTTTAGGATTTTCATATAAATTTCATTATCAAGTATACCATACAAATAGGCTGTAACAACATCCATTAGACGCATGTCAAGTTTTTCACATGTTGCCAGACTAATAAGGTATCTAAACGTGATTGCATCCACCACAGGAGAATATGTCTCGTCATAATCAATGTCGGGTCTTTGCGAAAATCCTTGTGCTACAAGTCGTGATTTATATGTTACGACTTCATTTTTCTCATTTCGTTTTCGCACAAATATCCATTTATATCCTACCAGCTTTACATATTTAGGTGTTTGGACTATATGTCCAAAAACCTCACGTTTAGAAAGTGAATTTAATTCTGTTTGAATTATGTCTTTCCATTTTGGCCAATCTTTTCTATTTCTACATTCTTCAATAGATTTAGGCTCAGGATCCTCATTTTTTTTTGCTATTTCAATAACAACATTATAAGCAAAATTGTTGCCGGCAACTATATTTTTTCGGTTCCATCTTTTTCCTAAAGTAACATAACTTTTTGAGATTTCTTCGTTATCACCATTTTCAGGTACTTGAACCTCTTCTGGGGTTTTTTGATTAGTTATATCTTTGGCCTCTTCTGGGGCACTTGCCTCCACAATATTACCATCTTGAATAATTGATCTTTTCCTTTTACAAGGATTTTTATCTTTGGAACCGATTGGTCTTCCACGCTTCAGGCGTAGATTACTTTCTTTTGCACTAACAATTTGCTTTATTGGGATATCAATTCGTATTGGAGCATTTTCAGCTGGTATGTGAGATTTTGTAATTCTCTTTAGGTCAGTAAATGAATCTGGCAGTTGATTGGCAATGTTTTACAAATGTATAATCCTTTGAACTTCTTGTTCACATTGACTTGTATGAGAATCTAATTGAGATAATGATGATCCATTCCATGTAATTTCTTTTACCCGTTGTATTTTCTCTTCCCCTAATGTTGGGAATGTTGTTTCATCAAAATGACAATCAATAAATCGTGCAATAAATAAATCTCCAATTAATGGTTCAACATATTTAATTATAGAAGGAGATTCATAACCAACATATATTCCCAACCTCCTTTGAGGACCCATCTTTGTGCGTTGTGGTGGAGTAATTGGAACATATACTGCACATTCAAATATTTGGCTCTTGACCAAAAGCTAATTGTAATGAGGAGTACTTATTATAACTTGTTTGCCTTAAGCGCACAAGTGCTGCTGCATGCAAAATAGCATATCCCCAAGATGTAACAGAGAGTTTTGTTCTTATAAGCAATGGTCGAGCTATTAGTTAGAGGCGTTTGATAAACGATTCAACTAAACCATTTTGTGTATGAACATGAGCTACAGGATGTTCAACTTTTATCCCAATTGACATACAATAATCATTAAAAGCTTGGGATGTAAACTCATCAGCATTATTAAGATGAATAGTTTTGATTGCATAATCTGGAAATTGTGCTCTTAATCGAATTATTTGAGCAAGTAGTCTCGCAGATGCCAGGTTGCGAGTCAATAATAAGCACACATGTGACCACCTACTAAATGCATCTATTAATACCATAAAATATCTGAATGGTTCACATGGTGGATGAATGGGCCCACATATATCACCTTGAATACGTTCCAGAGATGCTGGAGATTCAATCCCAACTTTCCTTAAGAACAAGCGACACAAGATAAATCATTGAATTCAAGACTCTTTTGTTTCTTTAATGGGTGTCCAATTGAATTCTCGATGATTCTTCGCACTATAATAGATCCGGGATGGCCTAATCGGTCATGCCAAATAGTAAAAGTATGTGATTCTACAAACTTCTGGTTTGTAGTAACATGTGACTCAATTGCACTAATATGTGTATAATATAAACCTGGTGAAAAAGCAGGTAACCTTTCCAAAATATATTTCTTTCCATATTCAACATTTGTAATATATATATTCAACATTTTTCTCATTCATAGTCTCAATATAATATCCATTAACACGAATATCTTTAAAACTTAATAAATTTCTTTGAGACTTGGTGGAATATAAAGCATCATCAATGATAAATTTTGTACCTTTAGGTAATAATATAATAACTCTTCCAGAGCCTTTAATAAGTTTTGAACTACCTGATATTGTATTAACATGGGCATTACTTATTGTCAAATGAAAAAAATATTTTTTATCTTTGAGTATCGTATGTGTTGTAGCACTATCTGCAAGGCACATGTCTTCACTGATTTTGGGTCCATTGAAATTTTGTTGAATATTCATATTCTTCATAAAAACAAACAAAATATAATATGAGAAACATTGCAATTATTTATTAAATATATAAATTATTCTTTATGCAAGAAAATAAAATATACTTAAAACAACATAAAAATGTCAAAATAACATCAATTTTTCTAATGATTCTCAAAGAAATCTGCCACGTCTAGGTGAGTTATATTATTAAGGTTATTAAATTTATCATCCTCGTAGGCATGGTTAGTTTTATTATTATAGTGAATATCTTCATCTTTTGCCTCTATTTCATCATTTTGAGATACAAAATTTGTCTCTATATGCTTTCCCTTCCTTTTAATGGATACTTGATAAAGTTTCACTAAATGCTCAGGCGTACGACAGGTACATGACCAATGCCCCTTCATACCACATCTGTAGTATATATTCTCAACAATTTTTGAAGGATTATTTTGACCACTTCTTTCTTGTCTTTCATTGTTATTCTTTTTCTGGTGGTTAGAAGTATCATTGTTATGACCACCATGATAACGATTACTAATACGTCCTCGACCACGTCCCCCACTATGTCCACGACCACGATCGCGACTTCTATATTTTCTATATTTTCATAATTATTGTGTACTGCTACATTCACTTCAGGGAATGGTGCAGAACCAGTGGGACGAATTCCATGATTTTTCATCAATAGCTCATTATTTGTTCAGCCACCAAAAGGCATGAAATCAATTCAGAATACCTTTTAAAACCTTTTTCACGGTATTGCTGCTGCAGGAGCACATTAGTAGCGTGAAATGTTGAAAATGTTTTCTCTAACAAGTCCTCATCAGTTATGTTTTCTCCACATAATTTTAGTTGAGAACTAATTTTGAAAAGTTCTGAATTGTATTCACTTACAATCTTAAAATCATGTAACCGTAAGTGCATCCAATCATAACGAGCTTTAGGGAGTATCACAGTTTTCTGATGGCCAAATCGTTCTTTTAAATTTTTCCACAACTCAAGAGGGTCTTTCACAGTGAGATATTCTACTTTTAATCCTTTATGCAGATGATGACGGATGAAAATCATTGCTTTTGCCTTATCTTGATTAGATGCTTCTTTATCTGCTAATATAGTATTTCCTAGACCTTTAGCATCTAGCATCTAACACCCATGACAAATAATTCTTGCCTGAGATGTCTAAGGCCGCAAATTCAAGTTTGGCAAGATTTGACATTATAATCACTTGAATCAAAATAATAAAAAAATATTAGTAAAATAATAAGCATTCTCAATCGTAAAATAATTCGATTATATATAACAAATTTGCTAAATAATAATATTCATGTCAAATATTGGCATAGAGAGGAATAGTCATAATAATAACTTAACACAAATTACATTAATTGAATTTTTTTAATAAAAAAACATGTATATATAATTATTATTAGATTTTAGTTGTAAAAATAAATGTGAAAAATGTTACCTAAAGCAAATATTTTATCTAGAAAATAAAATAAAAGAATTATGAAAATACGTATACCGTATATAGTTTAACGGGAGTTATACGGGCAAATTATATAAAGTCGAAATGACGTGAACTTCACTATGAACTCGTGGAAGCTCGTGCTGATAATGTATTATAAAATAATCAAATAAAAGAATATTTAAAGTAAACAGGTAATTTTCTCGTATCTCTCTTTTTATTTATGAAAGAGTCTTATTTATAAGTAAACATAAATTCAATGCAACACAATAAATAAAGCTTATTTAAGTGCTTCATTAACACATTAAACAAGTTGCAATGAATGAGGAGTTTTACCTTATAAATGAGGAGAGTTTTACCTTATAAATGAGGAGGGTTAGAACATGTACATTCATATTTATTTATAACACTAATAACACTACTTACAATATATATTTCATTTAAATATATGCATAATGTTTAAATGGAATATAATTCTAAGTTTGATGGTTGTATTAATAGATTGTACGGACTACTTGAACCCCGGGTATTATTATTACACATTTACTATAAATGGAAGACCAATATTTGCAAAAATATCTTCTACTAAGAACTTGACACGTGTTCAATACTTTTTCATTGATATTATTACGTTACAATTCTAACAAAAAAAAAATACATAAATACGATATAACAATTTAAATATAAATACAATAAAAATTATGAATATATATTAAAATTTATACAATTTTCACATAATAATTTACATATCAGTTCATCAACTGGTTTAATGATAATTAAATAAACAACAAATAAAATAATAATAATAAATTAAATAAATATTTTAAAAAAACCTATAAATCGATTCAAGTTAATATATTGACCAATTTTTTGTTCAATTAATCCAATCGACCAATCTAACTAAATTCTGATAAAAATAATCACTTAACTATCATGTGGTAACAAATATCTTACATTACTTATACCCTTATTTACATTAAGTCTCGGGTTCAAATCTAGGTAACCTTACTCTATCCGAAATAACAATATACGTGTGTATATGTATTAAGAGAGAGAGGGGGGGTGAAGGGCTAGGTTATATTAAACTAAATGGGTACGTTCCAAACAACAGCAGAGTAGGGAGACTAAAATCAAACTAGACCTTAGTAAAAAAAAAAAATCTCTATAAAAAAACATAAAGGGCAAAGTATGTTAAATTAAAGGGATTAAATCCCAAACATCAGCACAGTAGGTGGGGCTAAAAAAAATTAGACCTTAGTAACAAATGTCTTATGTTGTTCAAATCCTTGTGGACATTGTGTCCCGAGTTAAAAGTATGGACAATCCTTTCTCCTATCCCTAATAAATATATATGTATGTATATATATAACGAAGGGGCGAAATTATGTAAAAAATAAAAGCTAATATGAAAAATAGGTGTCCAAACAATGTAATTTTTTTATTTAGGTATTTAAAGGTTTTTTTTTTTGTCAACTATTAATTCTGATTAAAAAGCTCTCTAAACTGATCAAATTAAGCTACATGACATTTTTAATTAAATAAAAATATTGTAAATGTTAACTCCGATTAAAACAATTAAATTATGCATCTTTTTAATCAGAGTTAGCAGTTGATTATACATAAAGTGGTATCGAAATAAAACTTTATGTACCTACTTTGAAAAAAAAATAGATACCTAAATGATAAAAGTTGCATAGTTTGGGAGCCTATCTTTCATATAAGCCGAAATCCCAAACATCAGAAAAATAGGGTACACAAATAAAAATTAGACCTTTTTCTTATGGGAAGTAGAAAGTGAGAAAAAAAAAAAAAACAAAAAAAGCTAAGCATAACATAATACGTATAGAGTACATGACATAACAATTCACTGAACCTCAGGTTTATTTTCCACATACTTTTTTTTTTTTCCCCCTCTTTCTCTCTTTATCATTAATTCTCACTTGTTATCCGTTTTAGTACCCCCCCCTAAACAAGCTCAATTCTCTCACACTTTCTTAGCTAAGACCGGAAAAGAAAATAAAGAGTGGTAAAGGAAGTGCGAGAAATTTAGGTAAAAAAAAAGAAAAGAGAAAAATATGGGTAGAGGGAGAGTTGAGTTGAAGAGAATTGAAAACAAAATCAACAGGCAAGTCACGTTTGCGAAGAGAAGAAATGGGTTACTTAAAAAAGCTTTTGAGCTCTCAGTTCTTTGTGATGCTGAGGTTGCCCTTATCGTCTTCTCTAATCGTGGCAAGCTCTATGAGTTTTGTAGCAGCCCTAGGTATATTGTTTTTTCCCCATCCATGTATGAATGTATGTGAAATGTTATTCTACTATGATTATGTAGTTGGGGATTTGTTTTTTGTTTGTAGTGCAAAGATCTGTATTTTTTGATGAACAAAGACATGGTTTTTTGGGGGGTTTGTTCTTCATTTTTTTTTTCCATTGATGGATATTTTTTGGGTTATTTTGATCTTTATTTGTTTGAAGTTCAGTTTCTTAAAGCTGTTCTTGAGAGGATCTGTTGTTGTTTTCTTTAAAATATATATATAAATTTTTGTCTTTAAAAAAGGAAAGAAAAAAACAGTTTTCATAAGTGAAGATGGTGTTTATTGAAGGGAAAAAAAAAAAATTAGGGTTTTGGCCTTTCAGAAAGAAGATTCAAAGCAAGTTCTGGTTATGTTGGTGCATGATCTAAGTAATTTCTTCTACTCAAAAGTTAAAAATAAATAAAAAGTTTTTGGAGGCTTAAAATTAAACAGGGTTTTATTACTGTTATGATTTGGTCCCTATGAGAGATTTGATGTTTCTGCAGTGCAAAGGCTGTTGTTTTCCAAAAGCTGCAAAAACAACTTAGCAAAATAGACAATTTGGCTGAGTATACTTCAATTTTCATCGTAGTTCTTTTCTTTAGTAAATATATTTAATTAAATTATAATTACCATTTCTGAAGCACTGCTTCAGGGTAAAAAACTCTCTCTCTCTCTCTATATATATAAACTGTTTTAATATGTATAGACACCAGCTTCTTTAATAGTTTCAAGATGATCATATATGTATAGACACAATTTTTTAAAGAACAAAACTAATTGCACTACTTCTGAAACTTAAATTTTGATTAATGAAAAACATTTTAATTACTTATTTGTTATAACAAATTTTATGTTCTTCGGACTCCTCCGATTATAGTTTCATAATAAAATTTAAAAATAAATATATGTTTTATGAAAATAAATAAGCTTGTTTGATTATTTCATATTATTTCATGTTGAATATTTATATTCATATTTACTTTTTTTTTTTAATATTTATTTATTTATTTATCTTTTTTTTCTTAGCATGACGAAAACACTAGAAAAATACCAGAAGTGCAGTTACAGTACACTTGACAACAGCCGATCAATCAGTGAAACTCAGGTACAGTTAAATTCTTTTTCCATGTTGAAATCGGACCGAACCAAATTGAATTTTAAATCAAGTCACACTCCCAACTATAAATTTGATTTTATATTATATATATTGTGTGACAAGCAGAACAGTTATCAAGAATATTTGAAGTTGAAAGCAAGAGTGGAGGTGCTACAAAGATCTCAAAGGTAATATTGATAAATGTTTATTTTTATATTATATTTTTTTTTCCTATTTTTGATACAATGTCTATAACTACCCATAGCCCCCTCCCCAATTTTAAGAAGGATGTTACGTTTCAGCACATTCGAACCACGTACTCCTGCACCGGAAACAATATCAATGCCAATCGAGCTGACTCAATCTATTCAAAATTATTATTTTACTAAATATATTATAGATTATGATACGATCATGATTCAATATATTGAGTTTCAGCTCAATTAGTATGGACATTGTTGCTAATGCAGGAGAGTGTTTCAGATGTTTCAAGTGCATTGAAACGTATTATCCTCCTATTTATGGGTTGGAGAGAGGCTATGGGTAATTCGATACTTTAATATAATTGAATTCCGAAACCAATTATTGTGGTTTGTTTGAAATAATGTTGTAGAAACCTACTTGGTGAAGATTTAGGGCCATTGGACGCAAAGGAACTTGATCAACTTGAACATCAATTGGAGGCATCTTTGAAGCAAATAAGATCAACCAAGGTAAAAAAAAAAAAAAAAAAAACCTAATTATTAAGCATCTTATAAGACCAAAAAAATATGATAAAGTTATAAAATCAAAATATAAAAAACGTGGTTTTAGGATAATTCATTAAGCATTTTACAAATAAGAAAGATGAAGCAGGCTTTAATTTAGAGTTAATTAATTTATTAGATGCACCCTCAATTTTTAATTTTTATGTACTATCAAACGTGTTATTATTAGGAAAAAATAGTGGAAGACTAGTAATTTTATTTAAATATAATTAAATATTAATTATATCTATTATATTCTTTTCCTCGAATTTTAAGTTTCAGGATTATAATTTAGGATTTATATTAAATCTCAAATCTTTTATTTCGAGTTATGTTTAACTAAAGTTATTATTGATATTAAGTTATATATAAGTCTTCACTAATAATAAGTTATTGTGTTTTTGTTTGTTATCAGTGCATCACTTGAAATTTATATCGAGATTCAATAAATTTAAGTTAGATGTTTGCAATATATTATTATCCTTAAATTAATACTTACAATTAAAATTAATCATTAAAAATATTATTTTAAATAATTAATTTAACAAATTAAATCAACTCAAACCCACCTGTAAATGATTTATATAAATAGATGTCTATAAAACAATAAAGGAACTAAACCTGCTCCATCAAGTAGTTCATTAATTATATTTTTCTTAAAATTCAATTTTTTTTAGTAATTGTTTTAAATTATCCGATTCAAAATGATTAAAAGGATTAAAAGAAAATTAGGCAACCAATAAATGTAAAATATGCCATGATTATGCTTTAAATTTGTTGTGTTGTCATAATCTTATTGTTCTCTTTTATCTGCTTTGTAGGTTCAAGCCATGCTTGATCAGCTCAATGACCTTCATAACAGGGTATTCATTTATTTATGAAAATAATTTTTTTTTGGATTAATGTGATTGTGGTCCTTCAACTTGGTATCTATATTTTTTTTAGTACACATTGCTATTTGAACTTGGGAATTAGATCTATTATAGTCCTTAAACTTAAATTCCGACAATGTATGATGATGTACATTATGAGATTGAGTTAAGTTATCACCTGAAAATTAAAATTAAAACATTATAAAAATAATTATAAAGTATAGTTTGGTTTGGTTGGTTAATTACTTTTTACATGAATTAAAATGAAACAAAGATATCTAATTATTATTCAAATCAATAAAAACTAAACCCAACAGTATTGGATCGTTTTTCCATTTTTTCGATATTTTTGAAAGATTATATTGTAATATTTATATTTCTCAATTACATGCATTTTTAAAAATCAATTTTGCCCTTATTTTTTGGTACAGGAGAAACTGCTAATGGATGCCAACAAATCCTTGAGAAGGAAGGTATTAAAGATGTTTCAATTTTTGGTTTTAACTGGTCAGGTTTTGGTCCCTATATTCTGATAATTTGGTCTTGATATCTATATTATGATTCTTTGTTTTTATAATGTGATTGGTTAATTCAAATATGTTGACGTGGATTTCATAAAAACATCCTTTCCAACACACATAAAACATCAACATTATAAGTTAGAAGGGATGTTTTTAAGACAAATCCACATCGACATTTTAAGACACAAAAGTCCTTGTTAACGTCAGTCCCAAGTTCAAACTAGGGCAACTCCTTCTCCCTTCCCCCTTAAATATTATAGAGGGATTAAAACTAGAATTTAATCGTTTTTTAATTAAGAAACAAATATTATTACTCGAGAAAATATATGACACGAGAAAATACACAAACACCATACTAATACAAGGATTATAACATAAATATAATGTTTGATTAGTTGGAGGAGTTGAGCACACAAGTTCCTCAAGGGCTAGCATGGGACAACATTGGAGGGCCAAGCATTCCACCTTACAATCGCCTCACAGAAGCTCAATCTGAGGCATTTTTTCACCCTCTTGGGGCCAATTGCTCTTCACAAATCGGGTACGTACGTTTTTCCTTTGGTTTTAACTCTATTTAATTTATGATTAAAGAAATTGAATTATAAATTTTTTAGAGGGTTAAAATGTATATTTTATTATTTTATTAGCAATAAGCTGTCCCTTGGTGGAGGAGCAAGAATTTTTTTGAGAAATCAAAATAATTTTATAATGTATTAAGTTATAATTTTTAAAGGAATTAACCATAATTTTCCTTACTTTTGAAAGTGTCAACGTACAATTTTTTTCATTTAAAGGAGGTTCCCCCTGCCTCTGTGCCACTCATGCTCAAATCATTTATTTATTTAATGATTTGAATTATATAATTGCAATTTTTATTTTTAAGTTGCAGATATAGCAATGATGTGGTTTCGGATGAGATGAATGCTGCAGTGCATAGCCAAAATGTGAATGGGTATTTCCCAGGATGGATGCTTTAGTTATATAAAAGAAAAAACCCTAATGGTGGAAATATCTATCTACCTTCTAATATTACTACTTCTTTCCATTATTTATTTCAACCAAAAATTAACGCAACTTGTAATTATATTTGTACGAATGACAGTAAACATAAACATATAATATATTGTAAGGACTTAATTTCACTTTTCCTTCTCCCTATATGGTATTAAAAATTTGGTTAAAATATGCTCGAAAATTACAATTTGTATTTTTTTAGAATTTAATCTTTTTACTTTTCAAATTTCAAAATTCAAGTCTAATTGTTAATATTGTTAATTTTTTTAAAATTCAAGTTAATTACATTTTGTTTTAATTACTTGACTACTAAGTAAATAGTTTTTTTTATTAGTTCAAAATATCACAACAACAAATTTAACAACAAAAAATGATAGTATTTAACAGTTGAATCTGAATTTTAAAATTTTAAAAAAATAAAAAAACTAAATTTTTAAAAACACAAATATAGAGATTAAATTACTAATTTTTAAAAAATATATATAAAATATACACACATTTTAACCTAAAAATTTGAATAATTTACTCAACATCATTGGTAAATATTTCAAGTTTGGTTGAAATCCTGAAATAAGTGGATTTGATTCTCTCTCTCTCTATTACGTGTGATTGGTTTTCTACTCGTAAACTAAAAATAATTGACTTTTTTGGGTTGAATTTTTAATCTATTTTAAGATAAATATTAAAATAATACATCAACTTTCATATAATATATAATATTATATATAAATTTTGATTTTGTGCAATTTTAAGTTTATATACAGCATATCCAAATAATTATATTTATTCAATGTAAACATAAAGTGATAAATAACTTTTTATAATTAGATGATAAAAAAATATATTAATAATTAGATGTACTAATATAATTTATCCATTTTTTTATACAATTTCTAAACTACTCATTACTCTCTTAAACTAACTATAGTTCCTACAATCTCCAAAGTAAAAAGTATTACGCGCTTAAATTACAAAAATGACTTTGTCAACTTCCAATTTTTAAAATAGGAGAAACTAAATTTAAGGTCATTAAACTATTAGTAAATATACATTTTGATTATTTAACTTTAAAAAGTTATAAATTGGTCATTGAACCAGGGGTGAAGCCAAAATTTTTTTTAGGAGGGTGAAATTAAATTGTAATTTTTACGATAGTAAAAATACAATTTCACCATCTAAGTAACTTATATTTTTATAATTTTTAAAGGATTAAATTAATTTTTTATCATTTTTAAAGGGGCCAAAGTGTAATTTTACCTTTACTAATTTAAAATTTAAAAAAAAATTAAAGAGCCTTAATGGAAAATTTTTTATTTTAGGGGGGGACGGGGGCCTCTACCAGCCCTTTAAATACGTCCCTACATTGAACTATTTGAAAGTTATTGGGTTGTTAAAATCATTATTGTATGACATTCTCTTTTTGCACTACTTACATCATTCGAAAACTCTCATTCTCCTTTTCTTCTATAGTTCAGTTTTTTTTTATGAAACGGTTTTAAATATTACGAATCTGCAAACAAAAATTCAAACAACTTTCCTCTATAATCTCCAACATTTACCATCAGATCAATTTGGATCTAAAGTATATTTTTCTACTTGTCCATGAGTATTGATCCACCATATTGATCGTCAAATCGTCGCTTGGAGTTCGCTAGTCAAAAAAAACTTCACAACTCAATAACTTAAATAAAATTTTTTGAATAATTCAACAACTTAAATGAAAACTTTCAAATAATTAAATAACAATTTTGTAATTTTTTGAAGTTAAGTGATTAAAGCGTAAATTTATTAATAATTTAGTAACCTTAGGTATAGTTTACCTTTTAAAATAACGATGGACCATGACAAGTCCTATAAAAAAAAATAAAGGTCAACAACTATGGAATCACCCGCACTTTGTTTTGAGTTAATTATTTATTTTCTAATTAAATCATAAAGTAAAATTTCTAAGGTTATAATATGTTCAAAGTTATTGTATTAAGTACTCTTCTAATTAAAGGTTATAATATGTTCAAAGTAAAATACCAAGCAACAATATCCTCTCTAAAAACCCTAGAAGTCAAGAGTGTTTCCTAAGTTTCCTAGCAAAGTCAGCCGCTGCTGTAGCTTGGGATGGAGGGAAGTGGTGACAACAAGGGGTTTAATGAAGAGGAGATCTCTCTCTTGGTAGAAGAGATCATTCATCTATCGGCGAGGAGCTCGAAGGTGGCACCAAGCGATAATCCGACGCTGATCTGCACTGTTTGGTCGACAAAATCTTACAACCCAGATAGCTTCAGGGCACAGATGAAAAGCCTATGGAAAACGAAAGGAAAGTATGAGATTCAACTAGCAGGTCAGAATTTATTTAAGATCTGTTTTGAATTAGAAGAAGATCTAGAGCTGATACTAGAAGGCCAGCCATGGCTATTCAGGAAACAGCTTATTATTTTTGATAGATTACTTACTCCAACAGAACGAAACAGACTCAATCTTACTTCAGCACTGTTTTGGGTAAAGATCGGGCCTTGCTTACCTGAATACGATAAAAAAGATCTGATGTATGCTACTGGAACTACGTTTGGGGGACTTATCAGATCTGAGATTATTGGAGATTATTGTCGAATCAAAGTCAAGATAGATGTACAAAAGCCGCTCCGTAGGGGTATTTTCATCTCCACCCACGAAAAAGGAAAAGTCTGGATCCCCTTTAAATATGAAAAGCTACCAACCTTCTGCTTCGGATGTGGACGAATTGGGCATACCTTCCAAAAATGCGATCAGTTCGAACCTGCAGACAGAGGAAAAATCAGTGAAGATCCACCATTCACTTTAGCTTTAAAAGCAGAAAATAATCTATTTGGAAGAGAAAGTTTGAGAATAAATGCTGTTTTGAGAAAGGAAGAAAGACCCCATTTTTATACTGGAGCGTTGGAGGAAAACCATGAGTCCCTAAATCAAATAAAAGATTCAGATCTATCATCCAAAGAAAAATCACTGAATTCTGGAGAAACAGAGACAAACGCAAATAGGGAGAAGCAAGACAAAATCGAAGCGATGCAAGAGGAAACTCCAAAAACAAGGAAAAAGAACAGTTGGACAAGACTCAAATCTGTGCAAGGGAGAGAGACAAATAAGACAGAGAGCATTGTGCGCAAAAGGAAACTGATTGAAACGAAAACAGGGGATTGGGAAAAAGACAACCTCTTGGGAGTTATAGGTAAAAGAATAAAATCTGCAGAAAAAGAAACGCAGATGGAAGATGTCATAAGCCTATTCAGTGAGGATGAAGGAAAAGATGGGTGTTCTAATACAAATATATCGGCGGTTGCCAGTTGGCAAGCTGACCGGGAACAATGAAAATCGTTTGTTGGAATGTTCGCGGTTTGGGGAATCCACGAGCAACAAGAAGACTTCGGTACTTACTGAAGCAATATATCCCCGATTTGGTTTTCTTTATGGAGACCAAAGTTGAAGATAAACGCATGGAGGGGATTAGAAGAAGGTGCAGTTTTGCGAACGGAATTGACGTCGGAGCGGAGGGTACTAGTGGAGGTCTTTGTCTAGCTTGGAGGGAAGGACTTTCGGTCAAGCTCACAATATATTCAAAAAACCATATTGATGTGATAATCGATGAAGGTAATGACTATGGACCATGGCGATTCACAGGCTTTTATGGATCACCTTATGCGAGCGACCAGAATAGATCATGGAATCTATTAAGGACGCTGGGATGTGAACAAAGATATCCGTGGCTGGTTAGTGGGAATTTTAATGAAATCATGTATTCCTTCGAAAAAAAGGGGGAAATTTAAGAGATGAGAAGAAGATGGAAGCCTTTCGTGACGTTTTGGATGAACGCCAACTAATGGACTTAGGCTTTCAAGGAACATGGTTCACATGGGAAAGAGGCAATTTACCGGCAACAAATATCAGAGAACGTTTGGATAGAGGTGTGGCAAATGAAAGTTGGATGCAGTTATTTCCAAAAGGGTTTGTTCGTCATTTACCTCATTCAATGTCAGACCACTGTCCACTTCTCATCTATACAGATATTGCAAAACATAGAAGAAGGCCAAGTTTTAAATTTGAGGCATGGTGGGTCGTAGAAGATTCTTTTGAGCAGGAGGTTAAAGAGTCATGGGAGATGTCAACCGGATCGATTTACAAGAAATTGGAAAATCTGCAGAACAGATTAATAAAATGGGCAAAATCAATCATCCAAAACAGGAACGAAAGCAAAAAGAAGCTGAACAAGGAACTGGAGCGACTACTGGAAAGCGAAAGGAATGAGGATACATTGGCAAGACTAATCGACACTAAGGTCAAATTGAACACGGAAATTGAGAAAGATGAGATTTACTGGGAACAAAGAGCAAGGGCTAATTGGCTTCGGTTAGGGGACAGAAACACAACTTTCTTCCACAAATTTGCAACAACACGGAGGAAAATAAACACAATTAACCGGTTGGAGTCAACGGAGGGGAGAGACATTACTGAGGAATTTGAAATTTCTGAGACAGCATCAAATTACTTCCAACATTTATACACATCAAGCAAAATGGGAGATTCATCGTACTTATTAGCAGGTATTAAAACTCATATTTCTACTGATGTTAATGCAGAATTACTGTCCGCCTATACGACGGATGAGGTTTACCAAGCGATAAAGGGGATGGGACCGACAAAAGCACCAAGATGGGACGGTTTTCCAGCCTTATTTTTTCAAAAATTCTGGCACATAGTGGGAAAGGATGTTGAAGACTTTTGCCTTGGGATTCTGAATGAAGGTAAAGATTTCGAACAAGCAAATCACACAGACATAGTGCTTATCCCAAAAACCCAAAATCCTACAAATCTCAATAATTTTAGACCCATAAGTCTTTGCACAGTTCTCTACAAAATAGTTGCTAAAGCTATTGCCAACAGACTTCAGAGCTACATTGGGAGATGCATTGATAGTTCCCAAAGCACTTTTGTGCCAGGTAGATTGATTTCAGATAATGTGCTGATTGCATATGAAATTCTCCATACTTTACGTCAGAAACGGCTTGGACAGAAAGGGTTCATGGCACTTAAACTTGACATGAGCAAGGCTTACGATAGAGTGGAATGGGGTTTTTTAAAGGAAATTATGTTGAAGATGGGGTTTGCAGAAGATTGGGTTACGCTAATAATGAAGTGCATTTCCACGGTTTCCTATACAATAAATATTAATGGCAATAGAGGCAGCAGTTTCAAACCTTCTCGAGGTCTACGTCAAGGTGATCCACTGAGCCCATATCTCTTTTTGCTTTGTGGGGAAGGGTTATCAACTTTGATTCGGTTGGCAGTCAATGAGAGGGCTATACAAGGAATTAAGGCAAGTAGAAAGGGGCCAGAAATATCACATCTCATGTTTGCCGACGATTGTATTATGTTTGGAGGAGCGACGAAAGAAAGAGCAAAAGTGTTGAAAGACATTTTGAAGAAGTATGGACAATGTTCAGGACAATGCGTGAATTTCTGCAAATCAACAATCTTCTTCAGCACCAACACTTCAGAAGAGACGAAGACAGAAATAATAGGTGTTTTGGGGGTGAGGTGTGCATCAAACATAGGGAAATACCTGGGCCTCCCTAATGTAGTGGGTAAAAGGAAAAAAGACTCTTTTCAGCACATTAAGGATAAGATCACTCAGAGGATTGGGCAATGGAGTACCAGACTTTTATCACAAGGGGGAAAAGAGGTGTTTATCAAATCAGTACTTCAAGCAATTTCAAACTACGCTATGTCATGTTTTCTACTACCCAAAACGCTATGTGAGGAAATAGAAGGCATTTTTTCAAAATACTGGTGGAGACATGGGAAAAATAAGAGGGGGATTCACTGGTGCCAATGAAAGATGATGTGTCGATCCAAAGAAGATGGGGGTATGGGGTTCAGAAACATGTGTCAATTTAATCTATCCCTTCTAGCAAAACAAGGATGGAGGATGATTAACAATGAGAACTCTCTTGTTTCGCGAGTACTTAAAGCTAAATATTTTCCAAATACCAATTTCTTAAATGCTGAATTGGGAAATTCTACCTCTTATACATGGAAAAGCATTTGGGCGGCTAAAAATATATTGAAAAAAGGAGTTCTTTGGCGAGTTGGAACAGGTCATAAAATAGTCATTAATAATGATGGCTGATACCAGATGCAATCAACTTCAGATTATCAACTATAGTGAACTCCATGCAAGTTCTTACTGTTAAAGAGCTTATTAATACCGAAGAAAAGAAATGGAAAAATGAATTGATAGAGCATACCTTCTCAGCAGAAGATTCTGCTAGAATCTTACAATTCCTTTGGCAAAAAACACATGCATACGACGATTTCTTGGTATGGGAGGAGAAGCATCGGGAGAGTTCTCGGTCGAAGTGCCTATAAACTATTACAGATAGCTGATGAAAATCCTAGAGCTTACGCTTTACAGGCCATCTACAGGAATTTTTACAAATCATTATGGCTACTGCAATTGCCTACTAAACTGAAAATTACATCATGGAAAATATCCTGGAATTATCTGCCTACGAAAGTCAACATGCAACACAGGAATTTGGTAAATGATCCAAGCTGTCCTCGATGTGGAGAACAACCAGAAAAAATGAACCACCTGTTCAGAGAGTGCCCTATCACAAAGGGAGTCTGGTCAGAACTGGCATTACGGGAAATACTTACAGAAGAAACTCAAGACTTTAAACAGTGGCTTATCTGGGTATTTGGAAGGCTTAACCCTCGCCAACGTCGCCTCTTTTGCTGCGCACTCTGGGCAATATGGGGTGACAGAAATGCCAGAATCCACAAGAAAAAAGTAAGTACAAGCAAGGAGATAGGGGTTTTTATAACCAGCTATATTGCAGAACTCGATGGTCTGGAAAATCGAAACCAAACAGAGAATAAAGCACAAACAATACCTTGGAGATGCCCACCCCGTGAAACAGTCAAGATAAACTTTGATAGCGCTTTTGATAAATATACCAACACTTCAGCGTCTAGGATTGTGGCCAGGAATGAGAAAGGACGCCCTTTGATCTCATGCTCAACCATCCATAAGGAGGTCTACTCGGCGTTCGAAGCAGAAGCCCTAGCGTGTCGGAAAGCAGTGAGTTTAGGAATGGAAAACACTTGGCCGAAAATTATTGTCGAAGGAGACGCCCTCTCGATCATCAAAAAATGCAAGAGTAAAAAGCGAGATAAGTCAAAAATAGGAGCTTATATATTTGATATTCAGCAAATGGTAAACAAAAATGCTGATGGCAGACAGAAGCGCCTAGATTTCAAATACATTGCAAGACAAGGAAACGCGATGGCCCATAAATTAGCAACAGAAAGCTTAAGGAAACAAGAAGTAATCTACCTGGAGCACTCAGCCTCTGAACCTGATGAAAAAAGATGTTCGACGGAAAGATTGATAGAACCAGAGTGAAAACCGATGAGGGGAATATGTGGAAGAGGACAGGAAGAGGAAACGTTTTTGATTTTTTGAGGGCTTCAACTGATTGTTTTTTCTTGGAAAGATGGGATAAAGAGGATAGACAAAGCACGCGGGAGGACGAAAGAAAATTATCATCTTGATTTTCGGAAGGACTGACTGAGGGGACAAGTCTTCTTAGGGTTGGAAAGAGAGCACCTTCTGGCGGACAAGTAACCTCCCTGGGGAACCGAAAAACTAAGGGAAAGAAGAAGATGATGGGACTTTCGGTGACCAAAACTGTCAGATTGGGCAGAAGTGAGAAAGCCACTGAGACTGGCTTTTGATTTTTCATTTCTTTAACAATTTTCTTCAATTTTGGGCTTGAGAACTACAGACCTTATTGCTACGTTATCAAAAATTTTATTCCTAGGGCCACCTTTGTTTCTAGGCTAGACTGGGTTAAATACTTTGATTTATAGGGCCCAATGTTTTGTAGTTTATTTGTAGCTCGGTTATAATCAATAAATAAGCCCAATCCGATTTTAAAGTCAAAAAAAAAAGTACTCTTCAAATTTGGAATTTAATTTTCATACTTTTACTTTTAGGAATTCAGTCCCTCTACTTTTTGAATTTAAAAATTTAGGTTTAGTTATTAACATTGTTATAATTCTTTTATTAAATTTGCTAGAACGGCATTTTAAAATTAAAAAGAAATTTACTTGGTATCCATGTAACAAAAAGATGACACCTTAATGGATCTAAATTTAATAAAGAAAGTTAATGATGTTAACAATCCTTAAAAATATCAGTATTTTAATAAAAAATATTTAAACTAACTAATGACAAATCAATGTGTTAAATTATGTCAAAATTAAATTATAGAAATTCAATTTCAAATTTAAATGAAAATATAAAAATCAAAATTTAAATTTAGCTATTCTTATATAATCTCAAAAAATAAATTCCACCATAAGAAAAAAGAAAAGAAAAAGGAAAGGACATCTGCCATGAAAGGAACGCCTTAAGGCCTTCCCTTAAACTAGATTATTCTGAAAATTGAAGAGAATGAATATGGATTTTTAACATGTCTATCATTTAAACTGTGATTTTCAAATTACGGTTTTTTAAATATTGTGCTATTACTTTTAAAATATTATTTTATTTTTAATTATTTTTTTAATATTTATTGACTTTATTTATAAATTAAATAGATCATGATTTAATTAGTAAAAATATATTATTTAATTAATTTAAAAAATAAATATATAAAATTACGTGCAAACGCAACTAATATCTTAAAAAAGTATTGGTTTAACCATTTAATTAAAATTGAATTTTTAAACATATGGCATTATATTTTACATAATCAATTTTAAAGCCGATTAAAATTTTAGAAAGTTTTAATTTAATATATTTACTCGTTATTTACAAATATATTAATTACATTTACCATTGTGTATTATGGAAATGCTGAATACTTAATTTTTTAAATTAATTTAAAACAAATTGTTAAAGCATTTCGATAATTTTACTTATAATAAATATAATACAATATTTATTTCTCCATGATATGTATGGATATAAATTTTAATAACATAATTAACACGGACCATGAAACAATGGCAAATCAAGTATATTCTAAGGGAGAGAAATCAAGTTGTTAATCGTCTTGCTAAGATGATTTCGGAAAGGAGTACGGAAGTACAAGTGTTTGTAAACCCACCTGAGGAGCTCGTAGCCGACCTTGGGGGTTGATAAAGCCCTTCATTATGATAGCTTAATATAGTTAATTTGTGTTTATTGACAAAAAAGAAAATCTTATTATATTAAATTTAATAGTTTAAATTATTGGCTATAATTATGGGTTCATTATAGAAAACGAAATTTATTTTACATTAAAACGTATTTAAATAGTTTAAATTTCTTTAGCTTTAATATTAATTGTATACATATATATATAAATTATATTTATTACTTTTCTTTTCTTTAATGGGTTGTAAATAAACAAGAAAAATATTTTATATTCAAACGTATCTTAATTATTACATAAAATTTGTTTATGTATATATAAAAATTCCTCGTTTATAGCTTAAATCTCACCCTTTTTTAACTTTTTATATATGCTCTTTTTTACATAATATCTAAAATTATTCATAGTTTCTCTCAACCCATAAATAAGAGTATAATGTGTTTCAGTGCACTCGAATCCACGTCCTCCTATATTGATAAGAATATTCATTCTAATCGAGTTAAGACTCAATCGGCTTTCACCCTTAAATCTCCTGCTTATTAGATTTATTTAAAGAAAATCGATGAAAATATACAACCAATCTATAAAAAGAAGTTAATAAACATTAATAAATTAAAATTATTAGTTTCTTACAAGAAAAGTAAAGTTGTAAGATAAAAGCGAATGTTATGTAATTAAATGTTTGATTTTCTATGAAATTTTAGTAACATATATATTTTTTTTCAATAATCACACAAGATTGTTAAAACTTCACTCTAACTTTCCTTAAAAAATATTTTTTATATATAGATATATAGATTATTATAAAAAAGAAAAAGAAAATCTAATACTTTGTTAGTAATAAATATCTCTTTATGTTTCCCATTTATTCTTTTTAACCATTGCATACAAAATCATAACCGACCCTTATATTTATTATCATTCATTCAATGGCTTCTCCACTATAAACCCTCTCTCTCTCTCTTATTATTATTTCATTGCATCTTCTCTTTATATCTTTCAAATTCAAAACCCCTCAACCAAAGAAAATTTGAAAAAGAAGATGTGTACTCCATCAATATTCACTATGCTTGTTAGATGGAGTGTTAGTGAGTTTGCTTCATGTTTCTTGGCTCGCAGATTCCCTGGTAATTTTCTTACGTAAAAAGTGATTTTTTTAATCTCTTTATGCTTCAGGTTTTTATTTTGATTATTTTTGCCTTCCATATTTATTGTATTTGTTCATCATATTTGTTGTCCTATGATTTTTGTTTGTGTTGGAATCATTATGGTAATTTTGTTTTTGTTATTAAGGTTTCCGGGTTGAATACTTGATTGCGATAGCATATTTTATGTTTTTAATTTATTAGCAGAAATTGATTTTTCGTGTTTACTTCCATAGTTATTGTAATTGATTGTGATAGTATATTTTATTGTGTTTTCAATGTATTTGGTGAATTGTAGAAGAGAAACTGGCAGAGATGAATCCTTCTCCATCGTTGAAACATCCGATGAGACACATTGTCGCTGAAACGAAAGACGACACAAGAGATAGGAAGATTAGTGACAAATATGGAAGACGGCGGAATCATAGTCGACAATATCGAAAAGCATAGTTTCAGTCGACAATGAAAGCGAAAACTCGAGCTGGATATGTCTTCCTGATGAAGAATACATAGCTGGATATGTCTTCTTGATGAAGAATACATAGTGTTTTGCTTTAAAGAAGATGGAGCTTTTGATGTTATGATAGAATCGAACAAATCCGAAAGAAGTTCATGGCCGGTTAATAGAAAGGTTAATTATGTTCCTTTGATTACTTGAAGTATTCATGTTTGAAACCCATTTCTAACATAGGCATAGACATATGATATTCTAACAACCCTACAAATAGGGGTGAAAAAAGGTTAAAAATAGCTCAGTTCCAGTTGACATGGGTTAACTGATTCACTGACCAAACCGACTAACCTAAGTCAGTTTAATTTTCGGTTAATATTTATAGGCGGTTAGTTAAGCGCGTTTTCATTATTTTTTTTAGATGAACGAACCAAAAAGACAAACACCACACCTTTCTGAATACAACAAAAAACTAAATATATCTGTTTTGGACAAATACCTGTATCTGAATTGAAGGATTTGTATTGGAACAGATTGATTCTACCGAGGACGCCGAAAGATATGAGTTGAGCAGTGATGAAGGAGATCAAATGAAGACAGGAGTAAAGGAGAGGCCAATGCTACTAAAGAATAGGTGAGCCTATAATTTCTTTGAAACATTTGTTTACGATTATTGACAATTTTTTTAAATATTTGGAAAATTATTTATTGGGAGTTGTTACGTTTAACGAAATTTAGCATAGTTGTGTACCTATAGAGGTCTAAAAATCATTTCCATGTTAGATACCTATGAGACTTGACTTTGAAGAAACCCTCAAATAGGTATCGTATGTGATGTGTGTTTGAAACGAGTTTATCCGATTTTCTCATCTATGCTCAAACTTATGTTTGAATATATCGGAAATGCTTAGGTAGTGGAAATTTGCATAGTTTAGTATTCCTCAAAGAAGTCGTTTTCCCGTTAGATAGCCACAAGGTTTGTCTTGCAAGAAATCTTTGACAAGTGTTGGATATAAGCATGTGCCTAATGTGGGTTTACAATTTTTATATATATATATATATTGAAAATCATGCTATGTGGTTGTTTAACTATTAGATAAGAAGTGAAACTTATCTTTGAAGAAATCCTGAAAGAGTGTTTACTAAAACTTTTTTCACATCTTTGGAGAATCTTTTCTGAACCTGTTTTTGAATGTGCATTGAATACAAATATATTTTTTTTTTAAAAAGAAAAATTCGGGTAACAGTTTTGGTTTTACATATAGGGTGATGAAAAAAGGGGCAGCATTTGTTGGGAAGTAGAGTTAGTTTCAGCTAGCTTAAAAAGATTAGAAGAATCAAGAGACTCGTATCAATCTGATGGTAGCGCCGGATCCTTTACCATTCCTGTGTAAGTGTGTAAAAAGAAATTTTTGTTTCTATGTTGCTTGGATTTTCGAGGGGTGAGTGTCTGATATTTATGTATCCGATAATATTTGAACAAACCTGTTTTTTAATGTATTGAATATAGGATTATCTATTCTGTTTTAAATTCGGTCGAATATTTTTAAGTTCAAAAAGATATGAGAATCAAATATAAATATTTTAAAGAAAATGAAGAATGAAACACATCTAACTTTATTTTTTGATGAATATTGTTACAGATTAGGATGGGAATCGTTGGGAAGTCCAATGAGAATGCCAATGCCAACATCAGAGGGCATTAGCAAAAGGAAGCACAAGACTCATTGTATGCCAATGCCAACAGAAGGCATTAGCACAAGGAAACTGACAATCAGAATCTAAAACATTGAAAAAACACACAATAAGCTTTGTTCTTTCTAATTCCATTGCCTTCTGATGTTGGCATTGGCACACAGATTTTAAGAAAATCAGCTACCGAACTCGGGCTGTTTCATAGAGATTTTACTTATGCATATGAAAACATCCATGGACTTTTACTAGACAATTAAGAACACAAAAAGAAGCCGTACAATAATACAATAGTGACGTATATAATAAGTAAAATTGGGTAATGCCAATGCATTACCAAGTTCGTGTGAAAAAATGCTTCGAACTTATGAATCTTTATCACTTTTCTCACGCTCCTTCGCATTTGAAAAGAAAGGATTGAAGATGTAGCTTTGCACTTCTTCGTCTTGCTTCTCTTTGGCAGCACCGAGGGCGGCGTCGTAAGCTTGCCTTGCTTCTTCCATTTTCGGCATCTCGTTGTCATCTACATCAGTCTGTTTATACCAAAACCAAAACAAAATAGAAAAACCACACTTAAAGCTCCGTTTGCCATTAATGTTGGAAAGTGCTTAAAATACGGATTCTTTCGAGCAACTTCCCCTATCGGCAATTCCAAAAGAATAAAGAGCCTTATATCGCAAAAACAAACCCTTATAAATGCTATCCCCAAGTAATGCACAACAAATATTTGGACTAATATTCTCTTCTATCATGTACAATCATTCGATAATTTCGAATGGTGCAATTTGCAATTAAACTATGTTACCTATATGACAATTTTTTATTTATGTCATGTGGCAATCGAATTTTTTTGACACGATTAAAAAAAAGGGGTTGAATTAGATAATGGAATGATAATTTAAGTTCTAATTTAGGACGAAAAAAAAATTAAGTACCAAAGTGGGAAAGCAAACATAATTCGCGGGCCAAAGTGGTATAAATTGAGTATTTAAACATATTTTACACAATCAATTTTAAATATGGTTAAGTTTTTAAAAAGTTTTAAATTAATATATTTACCCATTATTTAGAAATATATTAATTACATTTGCCTTTGTGTTATTGAAAATTTGAATACTTAATTTTTTAAATTACTTTGTTAAAGCATTTCAATAATTTTACTCTAAATAAACATAATACTATGTTTGTTTCTCCATGGCATATATGGATATAAGTTTTAATAATGTATTATTAAATTAATTAACATGAACTATAGAATAATGGCAAATTAAACAAATTTTAAGGAAAAAAAATCGCCTTGCTAAGATGGCTTTGGAAAGGAGTACGAAGCCGACCTTAGGATTGATAAGGTGAATAACCCTTCATTTATGATAATTAATTCATGTTATTCACCAAAGAAAATATATGTTATTATATTACATTTAATAGTCTAAATTATTGGCTATTACAAACTTATTTCACTAATTAAATTTCTTTAGTTTTAATAATAATCGTGTACAATTACTTTTCTTTTCTAAAATGAGTTGTGAATAAAAAAGAAATTATTTTAGACCTTAATTATTACATATAATTTGTTTATAGCTTTAAATGTCACGTCACTCTTGAAATAAAAAACAATCCAACTAAAGTCCCCATTTCCTTCATTAATAATCCCAGCCTCATTAATAATCCAAATATTGCCGGCTGATAGAATCGGAAACATTCAACGGTGGCCTGGAAACCACCACTACCTATTATCTCCTCCTCACTCTTTCTTCCCTTCTCTATTGTTTTCCACGATTCAAATTTCTTGGGTTTTT
Source organism: Gossypium bickii (assembly GCA_025503065.1). Lineage (NCBI taxonomy): Eukaryota > Viridiplantae > Streptophyta > Magnoliopsida > Malvales > Malvaceae > Gossypium > Gossypium bickii. The sequence continues at coordinate 96,513,339 of CP106720.1, forward strand.
CCTTGTAAGTTTCAGTACTTATAAGTACTGTGATTGCTGGTAATTGTTGATGCTGAAGATTAACTACTTGTAATTTAGGTGTGTTTAAACTTAGAAGGAGACTTACGTTTTAAGGGTTAAAGTTTATTCATAGCTGGTGGTTTTTTAATGATCAAATTACGCCAAACGTTTAGGCTTTTGTGTAAAAATATATATCTTTTAAATCCCTATTCACTTTGTTGCTTAACATTATTGACTTTGTTTTCTATTCATTGGAGAATTTGCTCTTCACCAGAATTTCTATATACGGAGCTAATAGTTTACTCAGACTCATGTTTGTATCCGATGTGGTTACTTTTTAAATATTTTTTTCAAGATTTTCTTCATATTTGTGTTGGGATATGCATGGGAAGAGTCAGAGCAGCATAGTTTTTTTGCTGTCACTGGTGATAACCTTGTGGTTTGTGTTACCAGAATTGAAGTACCAAACGCTACAAGATGGAGTGGAATTGGGTATCATTGAGGATTGAATTTGGATAGAAGATTCAAATTTGATATGCACTTGACATGCTTCCTTTGGAAAGGTCCCTGCAGGGCCACAAAGAAGATTGTAACTGAGATGTTTCTTTTGTATTGTGTACAACATTCATCCTCTTGTCTTGTTTTTATCTTTTGTAGCGGAACTCCGAGTACTCCTTCATGATTTTCATTGATAAATTTGGGTACAAATTATTGGCCAAGTTATTCTTTTTTGTATAATCAAGGTTTCCTTCATGTCTGTTTTATGGTACATGAAGATTTGAGAATGTATGACTATCTCTCCCAATACTATCAGTCACCAAAATTCGAATTTTCCTTCTCTCTTAGGAGTACAATGTGTCTTACCGCTATACTTAATAATTAGTTTGCTCAATGCATTCCCTAGTGAGAAAAATCGGTCAAGAAGATAAGTATTCCTTTCCTCCCTTAATCCTTCAGTGGCCAAAAGATGAGCCACTTGGTTCCCCTACCTCTGAATATGTGAGAATATATACACAGTTTTTAAATCTCTTTGCACTGATGCATAATTGTCTTCCCTATTTGCATGCAGTTTCTTTATCACTGTAAGTGAATCGCCTTCGATCATCACCTCTTGAAACCCCAAATCAATGCCCAATCAGACTACTTAGAGACATCCAATAGCTAATTTTACAGCAAACCCTGTTGGTATGTGATTATTAGTAATTGTTGTTAACCCCAAAACACCGCTCTTGATTCCTGATAACAATCCCCGAACATAACTTCAGGGAATGAGCTTGAAAAGCCCCATTAAAATTTATCTTTATGAAAGCATTCTCTAGAGGCCTCCATCTTACAAGCTCAATTCTGGTAACAGGTAACAGTTTGTTTAAGGCGTCTAATTCTTCTAATTGAGCTTTAATCCTTTCTATTATTGCTTGAGCATGATTTCAATCCCATCATGCACAGATTTATTTCGTTTAGCCCATAACACCCAAAGGGTTCAACCTACCATTCTCCAAATCTGGTTAGATCAGGTAGAAAATAAATTATCAAGCCAATGCTGAAAAATAAGAACAAAGAGCTCCATATGCCAGTAAATATTTAATTTGTTTCACACTTCTATTGTAGTGATATAATCTCTATTGAGCAGGGACGAAATTATCATTTATTAAAAGCTTAGGGAAAAAGTTGTAATAAACAGTTTGCACTAAAACAGTTTGGATAGCAGCAGTAGATTAGCTTTGAAAAATCACTAAAAATCGTAGAAGTGGAATTAGAAGCTGAGTGAGATATGAAATTAAACCTTATTGAGTCTATCTTCATATGAAAGAAACAGGGAAAGCAAAGAAATTCTATATTTTGAGATATTTAGATTTTTGTAAGACTGGTTCAAAGTGATTTAAAGATCCCCTATTCTGACTTTGGAAAATCATAAAAAATTGGAGAAAAATAATTAGGGGCTTAAATTTATATGTTTATAATTCTGAATGAGTCTATTTTCAATAGAAATAAACAAGAACATCATCTGAATTTTGTATAAAGAGATAATTAATTTTTAGTGAAGAAGGGTCAGAACTACCAGACAGCAGAACAGGGGTGACTTTGATGAATAAACTGTACTAATTGGCTAGGCTAAAAATTCTGGAAATTTTATGGTATGAATATATGTGAGTCTAGTTTCAGGAAAAATTAATGGTTCTTCATTTGGAGTTCTGTAGCTCTGTAAATAAATAATTTTGTGACTATGACACAAAAGGACAGCTTTGAATAAGTTTATGAGTAAATGATTAAATTGAAATGTGAGCAAAAGTAAGAAAGCATGAATTTATCATAAAATACATGTTTATTTTATTAAATAGTACAGGAAATTATTTGATTATTTTTAACATATAAATGTTATATGTTTATATGAAATTGAAGAAAAAGAAAAGGAAGGAGAGGACCGAATTGAAGGAAAAGGAAAAGAGAAGGTTAAGGAGTGAAGGAAGAAGAATTTATATCACCTCAATCTTTTATTGTAAGTACTACAAGAATTTTAAATTATTGTTATTTATCCTTTTTGAAATTTTATGTGAATTATTTAAATATATGAGATTCAGCTTTAATGCCCAAGTAGACGAAATTTAGAACTACTGGGATATTAGTGGCATGCCATTAAGGAACTTTAGCGCGCTCTCTGATATTAGCACGTTGGTGCTCTCTGATTATTAGCACGTCAGTGCTCTCTGATTATCAGCACGTTGGTGCTCTCTGATTATTAGCACATTGGTGCTCTCTGTTCACTTGTGCATCATAATGCACCTCTGTATCTGTTCCGTATATCCGGTGTGTTCTATAAAGTCTACTTTGGGCTAAGAAAGTGAAATGAGAACAAAAGTGAATCATTGATGTGTTAAGGTAATTTTTATACCTTACAAAAGATAAGTTAAATTTATTTAAAGCAATGCATAGTTGAAGAGACTTATATGTCAATAGATATGCAATAATTGATTGAGTTTAAAATATTCTGTTATGATTACTTATTTAATTATTCTTGTGGTGCTTACTAAGTCTTCACCGGCTTAACGCGTTTATTTTAACGCGTAGTTACAATTAAACTAGAAGAGATAGAGTTCAACTAGAAGATCTCTCACCTCATCACATCCTTACGAGTTTCAAAAGTAGGTATTGTATTTTGTATTAAAATGGCATGTACATATGTAGTTCAAAGGTGTTCCCATGTGATAGGGACTAAAATGTAGATTCTTGAAGTTTTATTTATTTTCAGTTACTTGAAGTATTTTGGTATATATGGAATGAGTTAATAAACAATAAATATGTTAGCAAAAATGGTTGGTAAGTTAAAATATTATATACAAATGTTTTAATTAAACAGTACCTGGCCATAATTGTTTTGGCATCAAATGTAATAGTCGTATACCGGGTCTGCATGATTGAACCGGGTATAGGGATATTACAGTCTCTCTCTCAGTTATTATTATTTCTTCTCTTCATAGCTTTCAAATTCAAAATCCCTCAAAGAAAATTCGAAAAAGAAAATGTTTACTCCATCTATATTAACTAGGCTTGTTAGATGTGTTTGGGCATCTGCTTCATGTTTCTTGGCTTGCACATTCGCCAGTAATTTTCTTACGTTAAAAAGTGATTTTTTTTCATGTATTTGTTGTGCTATGATTTTCTTACAGCGGAATGACAGTCGCACAATGTCGAAAAGCATTGTTTCGGTGGACAAGGAAAGTGAAAACTCGAGCTGGATATGTCCTCCTGATGAAGAATACATAGTTTTTTGTATTAGAGAAGACGGAGGTTATGATGTTGCGATAGAATCGAACAAATCAGAAGAACCAAATCAATCCGAAAGAAGTTCATGGTTGGTTAATAGAAAGGTTAATTTTATTCCTTTAACTCTTTATTTTTTTCTATATTTTTTTGAAAATCTTCGAGGTTGCTTAACTATCTAGAAGTGAAATCTATCTTTGAAGATATTCAAAGAATGTCTAGTAAATTTTTTTCACATTTTCGAAGAATCATATCTGAACATATTTTTGAATATGCATGGAATACAAATATATATATTTTTTAAAAGGAAAAATTCGGTAACGGTTTTGGTTTAACATATAGGGTGATGGAGAAAGGGGCACGACTTGCTGTGAAATAGAGTTGGCTTCAAGTAGCTTGAAGAGATTAGAAGAATCAAGAGACTCGTATCAATTTGATGGTAGCACGGGACTAGCTTCAGGTAGCTTAAGAAGATTAGAAGAATCAAGAGATGTATATGAATCTGATGGTAGCACTGGATCCTTTACCTTTCCTGTGTAAGTGTGCAAAAGGGAATTTTTGTTTCTATGTTGCTTAGATTTTTGAGGGTGTTGGATATTTATGTATCCAATAATATTTGAACAAACCCATTTTTGAATGTATTGAATATAGAACTATCTATTCTGTTTTAAACTTGAATGAATTAATTTAAACACAAAAGGATATGAAAACTGAATACAAATATTTTAAAGAAAATGAAACAAATCTAACTTTATTTTTTGATGGATATATTGCTGCAGATTAGAGTGGGATTGGACTGGAAGTCCAGTGAGAATGCCAATGCCAACATCGGAAGGCATTACCCCAAGCAAGAACAAGACCCATTATGTGCCAATATCGGAAGGCATTACCCCAAGCAAGAACAAGGCCCGTTGTGTTTGTGTGCCAAAGCCAAGGAAGAAAGGCAGTGGCACAAGAAAGAAGAAGACCCGTTTTATGTTTTTTCAATGTTTTAGATTTTGATTGTCGGTTTCTAACTAGTAATTTATGACTATTCTTTTACAAATAATGAAAAAGTCATATAAAAATATATTTATAAAAAAAAATTGAAAAAACTATGTTGTCCTAGTATCAAATCTGCTTATTTTTGTGAAAAAGACAACTTTTATACAAATATTCCATACTACTTCGTAAAAAGAATGAGCTTTTTATTGATAAATTTGGGTACACATTATTTGTTAAGTTATACTTTTTTGTATAGTCAAGGTTTCCTTCATATCCGTTTTATGGTCCATGAAAATTTGAGAATACATGACTCTCTCTCCCAATAATATCGTCTCTAAAGTTCGAACTTGCCTTCTCTCTTAGGAGTACAATGTGCGTTACAACTACACTTAATAATTAGTTTGCTCACTTCGTTCCCTAGTAAGAAAAATCTAAGGGACTAGAAATTGATGGTTTTGACAAGAATGTCCAATACGGGTATGTATTCGATATTTGTATGTTGATTCTTTCAAAAAAAAAAAGAAAAAAAAGGAGTTGAAACAACATAGGATGATTCAACACAGGTTTTCGAAAATTCGATATTTGGGTGGCTTTTCTCAGAAACATTTCTAGTCTCCAGTTTAGAATAAGATTTTCTAGTCCAGTTGTTAAATTTAGCATTTGATGGCACCAAGCTTCTCAGGATATCTGTATCAGAAAGTGCAGAACAAAGCTTCTCACTTGCCAGCTGACTGTTAACCTCCTCATTGACATTAAGCTTCTCACTTGCTAGCTGGCTATCAACCTCCTCATTGACATTAATTTTCTCTACAGGTCTAGGAGAAGCCTTCAGGGTCATATCACTTCTCCTGAAATGACACTTTTGAATCTCATTGGATTCAGCTTTAGACCAGTTCAAAAGAGCTTGAGGGCAATATTCTGGTTCAACATGTAGATCTTTGATGTTTGGTTCAACAACATGATGTGCATCTTTGGTGTCAGAACAAACAAGCTTCCTCTGGATATCCATATTAGAGAGTGCAGAAGAAAGCTTCTTGCCTGCTAGTTGACTATCAACCTCTTCAGTGACATTAATGTTTTCGACAGATCCAATTTTGTGAAAGTCCGCCTCTCTTTTATACAAATTTTGCACGCTCCACGAAGTGAATAACATGTCCTTCCTCTCGGTGAAGTATAGCACAAATAGCGCCTTCCATTGCTGACTGCATAGTGAAATACCCAACCCAGCCATGAGAGATGCCTTTTTGCCTTCGGTATCATATCACTTTTCCTGAGACGGCGCTTGCAAATCGCATTGATATCAGCTTTAGACCAATTCAAAACAGCTTGAGGGCAATATTCAGGTTCAACATGAACCTTGATGTTTGATTCAAAAACATGATGCTCATCTTTTGTGTCTGAACAAATAAGCTCCCTGGTGTTATTCATTAAATGTGAGCAGAGCTTATAAGGAGAGTAATAACTGTTAGAACTTTGGACAACAAACAGCGATTGAAGCTGAAGCTAGAGCAGCAAAGCTCAATGCTTCCAGCAAAAGAAAGAAAAGAATGGTGAGATGTATCGCATTCTGACAAGAGGTTTTTCTCGCTTCGATTCGATTCTCCATCCTTGATATAGAAGATGCTTCCTAACATCAGTTCTCAAAGCATTCAGATGTTTCTTGTCAGCAAGAGCATATTTTCTAATGGCATCAGGGCATGACTCAGCCTTCATGGTAAAAAATCACACCTTCCCACCAGGAAAGAACACTCTCCTATTCTCTGAACCATCTTCATGGTAAAAAATCACACCTTCCCACCAGGCATCCATATACCATACATCCACACAGATACCATAGCAAAGACTCCATTTACTGAACTCTAGCTTAGGTGGCAATCGCCTCACTAACCCTCGATAGTGACGATGGTTCTCACAGGGACAGTCAATACCATTTATTCCAGGTGAAACACCCACAATGTCAACGAGACTATCAGAACCATCATCAACAACAATGTGGTCATACTTGATGTGAAACCCCCGCTTATCCCATGCAATAACAGTCCCTTGATGCCATGAGCCCTGAAATCCCTATTTATTCAGTGCATAAATATACTAAGGAACCTTTAACATAAGAAAAGGAAAGTCAGTTGTTCCCATGATCACTTCATTGGGGGCTTACTGCACTATTTATTTCATGTAATTAAGTGTTAATTCATCAAACCATTTCTGCATATGTTCAAGGCAGATTCACCATATTGGGTTTCTTATTACATCATTGTAGAAGACATCATATTTGGTTTGCTTTTGCAATACCTGGTTTTGTTCTTATTGCTGTTGTTTTGTTTTCAAAGGTTTGCAATCTCTTTTTCTCAAACTGTACCTTTAAGTTTTATATTTGCATAAACTCTCATTTACAGCTCCAACAAATCACTGCATCTTAACAAAAGTTATCCAATGACATAGGCAAGAAATGAAAGAATGAAAAGTTGATATCTAAGCCTAATTCGTTGGCATCTCGAACCGGCAAATAGGACAATAATGGCTCTGCTTCGGCCACTTTTCGATGCAATCCCCATGAAAAGTATGAGAACAAGGCATCCGAGAAGCAAAAAACCCAACTTCGAGCTCCTCCAAACATATCATGCAATCTTCTTGGTCTCCAGCTTCTACTTTGACCATCTTTACCATCTCCTTAACCAATGACTCTTTAGCCGGAACCATACCATAGTTACTGCTTTCAAACTCCAATGCCGATTCAGCCAAAGCTCTTCCCATCAAAACCCCGTCATTGAGAACAGAATCGTGTTCCACAATGGAAGCATGTATCAGTGATCGTAAGGGAAAGACTCCAGGAATAGTTCCTATGCTACGCATCGCACGTACAAAAATTTCATGAACGAAGTTATGATAAGCAAGGGAGGCCGTGTTGATTCGGAGCCTTCTAAACGCGGGAATCAGAACTTGGTGAAACAGATACTGGTTTTCCATAATGTGGAGCTCGAAACGAAAGGTTTCTCGTAAGGACTCAAAGTTGGTGATGGTGGAGATGTCTGCTAAGCAATGATGGTGGACGGATAGGAGAACGATGTCAAGGGTTAATTCAATATTGATGAAAGCAACATCATGAGATTGTGAGATGATGTTGTCTTCAAAAGTATGGTGGTGAATGATATCATACTCGTATGGAGTTGAAGCCATTAAGAAAAACTTGAGAAACAAGAAAGCTTTAAACTTGAGAAGAAGGAAAGCTTGAAGAAATCAGATTGTTTTGAAGTTTCAAACTCTGATAACGGTTTAAAAGTAATGGATTAGGAAAAGGAAATCTCATTTGTTAAAGGGCTATATTATAAATAAACCATGTAATAAAGGAAAAAAAAAGGTATTCCCCTAAATGTCCTCGCTGGAAAATTCCGAATTATGATTCCGGTGAATGCAGATAATAAACAATTAAAAGTATAAAGGTAATCTTTATACCAATTATGTCCCCTAAAACAGATACATCTTATATCTTCTATTCACCTTTTGTTTCGATTTTTTTTTTTGGTATTTGATTTCTATTTCTTCGTGCATGTGTTACAATCTGAGTTTTATTGTGGCTTTATAGCCGAATACAAAAAGTTTGCTACTATTTTTACTGTATATTTGCTTCGTTTCTGCTTTCCCTTTTTTGCTTGTTTGCAGGCGTTGACGGAGGCAGAGAAGGAATTTTTCCATTTGGGTGCAAGCTTGCAAACGGACCTGGGGACGAGGCGTTGGCGACGTTGCCGAGAAGGAACGGCGCGGGGGGAGACCCTAGGGTTTTGTTTTACTAAAAAAACTATATAATTTATCAGGGTATGTCGATTCCGCTCCCATCTTATATTCTACCATTAAACCATCATCATTTCATTTCACCAGCTGGGGGAGTCGTACCATTAAACCATCATCCCTTGATTTCACCAGCTGGGAGAGTTAGTGATCATGTTGATAGTGATCACCATGGAGGCCGTGTACCAGAAAAAATGGACGATTCTCAGGAAGTGTCATTTCTTCACCTGCTTAGAAGTAAACAATTTGTTGACAGGGTTGACCAACAATCCAAATCCCAAGTTAGCTCAAAAGGGGAGAGGCAAGTTTACATAATATTTTTCACTTGAGTGACTTTCACATCGCTTTTTGGCTGTGGGATTTGTTGAATTCAGGAATAGAGAAACATTCCCAGTGAAGATTCAAGCCTGGAAACACTGCAACTGCCTAAGATCCAGATGTTTGAAACTGTAAGTTCACATGCTAGATAGAACATTTCACTTGAGTACTATGTTACTCGGACTCATTTTAAGCATATACCCAAGATCGGTATGTTTAGTTTTCTTCATGTATTTAGAAGAAGTTTGGAGCATCATACCCCCAACGTCCAGAGGGATGTGAAAAAAAGAAAAGAATTTGGAGTACATCTGTTGAGTTTTGTTGTTTATTGTGATTGGCAGTTATTGTGAGTGCTTTGCAGCAGGGATTTACTGCGAGAATTGTGCATGCCAGGACTGTTTGAACAATACAGATTATGACGATACTGTTCTTGATACTCGACAAAAATTGAATTGCGTAACCCTCTTGCATTTGCTTCACCTGTTGTTTTCCCATCCAATGATTCTCCTAATGTTACTGTAATTTTAACTTATATAATCTTACACCTTTTTCCCTTTAAATTTGTGTAATACCGTAAGTGTTTGACATGAGAAACTATGCGCCACGGTCATGGAAACTGTATGAACGCTGGATCACCCTGGCACAGAAGGGGATGCAAATGCAAGAGGACAAAATGCCTAAAAAGTACTGCGATTGCTATCGAGTATGTTTTAAATTATCGTGTCCTACGCGTTGGATGTGATATTTTGTCCCTTCGAAGCAAGGAAATCTTGATATTCAATTCGAGAAAACCAAAATGTTTCCAAAAAAGGATCGATTTTCTATTTATTTGAAAAATTCCAACTTTCGACGTGGGGACATTAACTAATCAATTTGGTACCAATTTCCGGCGTGACGAGGGTGCTAACCCTTCCTCGCATGTAACCGACTCCCGAACCTATTTTCTCAAAATTTTCGTAGACCAAAAACATTGTTTTAGTAAATCAAAATGTTTTATTGAAACAAAGGTGATCCGATCACACCTAATAAAAGATCGGTGGCGACTCCCGTTTTATTTTCATTTTCAAAACCAAGTCGATTCCTATTTTTTTTTAAAAATGGTTACGACATGCTTCACCTGTTGTTTTCCCATCCAATGATTCTCCTAACGTTACTGTAATTTTAACTTATATAATCTTACACCTTTTTCCCTTTAAATTTGTGTAATACCGTAAGTGTTTGACATGAGAAACTATGCGCCACGGTCATGGAAACTTTATGAACGCTGGATCACCCCCGCATGTATGGGATGCAAATGCAAGAGGACAAAATGCCTAAAAAGCATCTGCGATTGCTATCGAGTATGTTTTAACTTTGTAGCTCCATGTTACTTATGTTGCTCCCAATTTCTTTTTTTTTTTTTTTTTCAAGTACTTATATTCGAGATCCATGTGTAATATACACATTGACATAGATATGTTATATGACTCTCTAAGTATATGAGAAAGAACTCTTTAAAATATTGAACAAGTCAGTGTTATACAGCTAAATATTGTTAATTAGATAAGCATACCTAACATTAGCAACAGTAATGACTTCATCCTGTCTTTCCAAAAGTATTGTGTAGAAGCCTTGGAAGTTCAAGCGGCTATGTTCAGAGCTGTAGAATTCAAAATCATGATGATAAAATTTTAAGTCATTTGCTTATAGTAAACACACGAAATTTGAATAAATCATCACTAATGATCAGTTCAATGCCCAATAAATACTGAAGTTCTTATAGTAAACACAAAAAAATTGAATAAATCAATCACTAATAACCACCTCAATGCCCGGTAGATATTGAAGTTATCAAGATGGCTTAAGAAAAATAAGAATAACCCTTTTAACTTGAAATCTTATGCTTCGCTAAACAAGCTTATTAGATATATTTAAAAAAATCAATGAAAATATACTATCAATCCATAAAGGGAGTTAATTAACATTAGTAAATTAAACTTATTAGTTTCTTTCAAGAAAAGTAAAGTTTTAAGATAAAAGCAAATCATATATAATTAAATGTTTGATTTTCTATGAAATATATTTTTAATAATATCACAAGATTGTTAAAACTTCACTCAACTTTCCTTAAAAAATATTTTTAATATGTAGATATATAGATTATTATAAAAAAGAAAAAAAATCAAATATTTTGTTCGTAATAAATTATCTCTTTATGTTTTCCTTTTATTCTTTTTAACCATTGCATGCAAAATCATAACCCGCCCTTATATATATATATATATATATATATGATCATTCATGCAATGTCTTCTCCACTATAAACCCTCTGTCTCTCTCTCAGTTATTATTATTTCGTTGCATCTTCTCTTCATAGCTTTCAAATTCAAAATCCCTCAAAGAAAATTCAAAAAGAAAATGTTTACTCCATCTATATTAACTAGGCTTGTTAGATGTGTTTGGGCATTTGCTTCATGTTTCTTGGCTTGCAGATTCGCCAGTAATTTTCTTACGTTAAAAAGTGATTTTCTTTCATGTATTTGTTGTGCTATGATTTTCTTACAGCGGAACGACAGTCGCACAATGTCGAAAAGCATTGTTTCCGTGGACAAAGAAACTGAAAACTCGAGCTGGATATATCCTTCTGATGAAGAATACATAGTTTTTTGTATTAGAGAAGACGGAGGTTATGATGTTGCGATAGAATCGAACAAATCAGAAGAACCAAATCAATCCGAAAGAAGTTCATGGTTGGTTAATAGAAAGGTTAATTTTATTCCTTTAACTCTTTATTCTTTTCTATATTTTTTTGAAAATCTTCGAGGTTGCTTAACTATCTAGAAGTGAAATCTATCTTTGAAGATATTCAAAGAATGTCTAGTAAATTTTTTTCACATTTTCGAAGAATCATATCTGAACATATTTTTGAATATACATGGAATACAAATATATATATTTTTTAAAAGGAAAAATTCGGTAACGGTTTTGGTTTAACATATAGGGTGATGGAGAAAGGGGCACGACTTGCTGTGAAATAGAGTTGGCTTCAAGTAGCTTGAAGAGATTAGAAGAATCAAGAGACTCGTATCAATTTGATGGTAGCACGGGACTAGCTTCAGGTAGCTTAAGGAGATTAGAAGAATCAAGAGACGTATATGAATCTGATGGTAGCACTGGATCCTTTACCTTTCCTGTGTAAGTGTGCAAAAGGGAATTTTTGTTTCTATGTTGCTTAGATTTTTGAGGTTGTTGGATATTTATGTATCCAATAATATTTGAACAAACCCATTTTTGAATGTATTGAATATAGAACTATCTATTCTCATTTTTAAACTTGAATGAATTAATTTAAACACAAAAGGATATGAAAATCGAATACAAATATTTTAAAGAAAATGAAACAAATCTAACTTTATTTTTTGATGGATATATTCTTTGCAGATTAGAGTGGGATTGACCGAAGTCCGGTGAGAATGCCAATGCCAACATCGGAAGGCATTACCCCAAGCAAGAACAAGGCCCATTATGTGCCAATATCGGAAGGCATTACCCCAAGCAAGAACAAGGCCCATTGTGTTTGTGTGCCAAAGCCAAGGAAGAAAGGCAGTGGCACAAGAAAGAAGAAGACCCGTTTTATGTTTTTTCAATGTTTTAGATTTTGATTGTCGGTTTCTAACTAGTAATTTATGGCTATTCTTTTACAAAAAATGAAAAAGTCATATAAAAATATATTTATAAAAAAATTGAAAAACTATGTTGTCCTAGTATCAAATCGCTTATTTTTGTGAAAAAGACAACTTTTATACTAATATTCCATGCTACTTCGTAAAAAGAATGAGCTTTTTATTGATAAATTTGGGTACACATTATTTGTTAAGTTATACTTTTTTGTATAGTACTCAAGGTTTCCTTCATATCCGTTTTATGGTCCATGAAAATTTGAGAACACATGACTCTCTCTCCCAATAATATCGTCTCTAAAGTTCGAACTTGCCTTATCTCTTAGGAGTACAATGTGCGTTACAACTACACTTAATAATTAGTTTGCTCAATACGTTCCCTAGTAAGAAAAATCTAAGGGACTAGAAATTGATGGTTTTGACAAGAATGTCCAATACGGGTATGTATTCGATTTTTGTATGTTGATTCTTTCAAAAAAAAAAAGAAGAAAAAAAAAGGAGTTGAAACAACATAGGATGATTCAACACAGGTTTTCGAAAATTCGATATTTGGGTGGCTTTTCTCAGAAACATTTCTAGTCTCCAGTTTAGAATAAGATTTTCTAGTCCAGTTGTTAAATTTAGCATTTGATGGCACCAAGCTTCTCAGGATATCTGTATCAGAAAGTGCAGAACAAAGCTTCTCACTTGCCAGCTGACTGTTAACCTCCTCATTGACATTAAGCTTCTCACTTGCTAGCTGGCTATCAACCTCCTCATTGACATTAATTTTCTCTACAGGTCTAGGAGAAGCCTTCAGGGTCATATCACTTCTCCTGAAATGACACTTTTGAATCTCATTGGATTCAGCTTTAGACCAGTTCAAAAGAGCTTGAGGGCAATATTCTGGTTCAACATGTAGATCTTTGATGTTTGGTTCAACAACATGATGTGCATCTTTGGTGTCAGAACAAACAAGCTTCCTCTGGATATCCATATTAGAGAGTGCAGAAGAAAGCTTCTTGCCTGCTAGTTGACTATCAACCTCTTCAGTGACATTAATGTTTTCGACAGATCCAATTTTGTGAAAGTCCGCCTTCTTTTATACAAATTTTGCACGCTCCACGAAGTGAATAACATGTCCTTCCTCTCGGTGAAGTATAGCACAAATAGCGCCTTCCATTGCTGACTGCATAGTGAAATACCCAACCCAGCCATGAGAGATGCCTTTTTGCCTTCGGTATCATATCACTTTTCCTGAGACGGCGCTTGCAAATCGCATTGATATCAGCTTTAGACCAATTCAAAACAGCTTGAGGGCAATATTCAGGTTCAACATGAACCTTGATGTTTGATTCAAAAACATGATGCTCATCTTTTGTGTCTGAACAAATAAGCTCCCTGGTGTTATTCATTAAATGTGAGCAGAGCTTATAAGGAGAGTAATAACTGTTAGAACTTTGGACAACAAACAGCGATTGAAGCTGAAGCTAGAGCAGCAAAGCTCAATGCTTCCAGCAAAAGAAAGAAAAGAATGGTGAGATGTATCGCATTCTGACAAGAGGTTTTTCTCGCTTCGATTCGATTCTCCATCCTTGATATAGAAGATGCTTCCTAACATCAGTTCTCAAAGCATTCAGATGTTTCTTGTCAGCAAGAGCATATTTTCTAATGGCATCAGGGCATGACTCAGCCTCAGGAACAAGGTTGGGACCAGCAGTTATCCATGTAACCTTTGCATTGTGTCTCTTTAGCCTGGCCCTCCTTTGAGCCATATCATTATCGGTTTTGGAAAATCTTTCATTGCTGGTTAGAGAACAGATGCAAGAAATTCCATCCACAACAGAGGGTGAGACCAACAAAGCTTCAGGTAAAACAGAAAGTGCTTTATCAAGAGAGGACCCATTGCATTCAGTTAAAACATGAGTATCATCATTTGAGATGCACATCCTTTGAGCCATATCATTATCGGTTTTGGAAAATCTTTCATTGCTGGTTAGAGAACAGATGCAAGAAATTCCATCCACAACAGAGGGTGAGACCAACAAAGCTTCAGGTAAAACAGAAAGTGCTTTATCAAGAGAGGACCCATTGCATTCAGTTAAAACATGAGTATCATCATTTGAGATGCACATCAACGGACCTATACTAGATTTCTCTTGAATTGGTTGAACAATAGATGAATTTGGAGTCAACAAATTACAGTTAACCTTATGCTCAAATGGTAAAAGAGAAGCAGTTTCATCTAATTCTGCATCTGGCATAGTAGGCTCCAGTTGCGACTCAGATTCTGGTTGAGAGGACCCAGGAAGGCCTAATACCCTAACAAAATGATTCAAAGTGATCTCATGGTTATCTTTTGTTACCTCCAGCACCAATTTTTTCCACAAAGAATCACAAGAAATAGTCCACTCTCTAACATTTTGAAAACTATTTTTCTCCCGTAAATCATACCAGAGTTGCTTCACAGAAACAGAAATGTACCACTCTTGCTCATATTGTTTAATCAACTCAAGAAACAACCAAGTTCCACGTTGGTGCCACTCCTCTTCAAAATCATCCCAATCTTGTGTAATCCGTAAATCGCCAATTCCAGCGACCATTTCATCACCCAAATCAGGAAAGAACACTCTCCTATTCTCTGAACCATCTTCATGGTAAAAAATCACACCTTCCCACCAGGCATCCATATACCATACATCCACACAGATACCATAGCAAAGACTCCATTTACTGAACTCTAGCTTAGGTGGCAATCGCCTCACTAACCCTCGATAGTGACGATGGTTCTCACAGGGACAGTCAATACCATTTATTCCAGGTGAAACACCCACAATGTCAACGAGACTATCAGAACCATCATCAACAACAATGTGGTCATACTTGATGTGAAACCCCCGCTTATCCCATGCAATAACAGTCCCTTGATGCCATGAGCCCTGAAATCCCTATTTATTCAGTGCATAAATATACTAAGGAACCTTTAACATAAGAAAAGGAAAGTCAGTTGTTCCCATGATCACTTCATTGGGGGCTTACTGCACTATTTATTTCATGTAATTAAGTGTTAATTCATCAAACCATTTCTGCATATGTTCAAGGCACATTCACCATATTGGGTTTCTTATTACATCATTGTAGAAGACATCATATTTGGTTTGCTTTTGCAATACCTGGTTTTGTTCTTATTGCTGTTGTTTTGTTTTCAAAGGTTTGCAATCTCTTTTCTCAAACTGTACCTTTAAGTTTTATATTTGCATAAACTCTCATTTACAGCTCCAACAAATTACTGCATCTTAACAAAAGTTATCCAATGACATAGGCAAGAAATGAAAGAATGAAAAGTTGATATCAAAGCCTAATTCGTTGGCATCTCGAACTGGCAAATAGGACAATAATGGCTCTGCTTCGGCCACTTTTCGATGCAATCCCCATGAAAAGTATGAGAACAAGGCATCCGAGAAGCAAAAACCCAACTTCGAGCTCCTCCAAACATATCATGCAATCTTCTTGGTCTCCAGCTTCTACTTTGACCATCTTTACCATCTCCTTAACCAATGACTCTTTAGCCGGAACCATACCATAGTTACTGCTTTCAAACTCCAATGCCGATTCAGCCAAAGCTCTTCCCATCAAAACCCCGTCATTGAGAACAGAATCGTGTTCCACAATGGAAGCATGTATCAGTGATCGTAAGGGAAAGACTCCAGGAATAGTTCCTATGCTACGCATCGCACGTACAAAAATTTCATGAACGAAGTTATGATAAGCAAGGGAGGCCGTGTTGATTCGGAGCCTTCTAAACGCGGGAATCAGAACTTGGTGAAACAGATACTGGTTTTCCATAATGTGGAGCTCGAAACGAAAGGTTTCTCGTAAGGACTCAAAGTTGGTGATGGTGGAGATGTCTGCTAAGCAATGATGGTGGACGGATAGGAGAACGATGTCAAGGGTTAATTCAATATTGATGAAAGCAACATCATGAGATTGTGAGATGATGTTGTCTTCAAAAGTATGGTGGTGAATGATATCATACTCGTATGGAGTTGAAGCCATTAAGAAAAACTTGAGAAACAAGAAAGCTTTAAACTTGAGAAGAAGGAAAGCTTGAAGAAATCAGATTGTTTTGAAGTTTCAAACTCTGATAACGGTTTAAAAGTATTGGATTAGGAAAAGGAAATCTCATTTGTTAAAGGGCTATATTATAAATATACCATGTAATAAAGGAAAAAAAAAGGTATTCCCCTAAATGTCCTCGCTGGAAAATTCCGAATTATGATTCCGGTGAACGCAAATAATAAACAATTAAAAGTATAAAGGTAATCTTTATACCAATTATGTCCCCTAAAACAGATACATCCTATATCTTCTATTCACCTTTTGTTACGATTTTTTTTTTTTTGATATTTGATTTCTATTTCTTCGTGCATGTGTTACAATCTGAGTTTTATTGTGGCTTTATAGCCGAATACAAAAAGTTTGCTACTATTTTTACTGTATATTTGCTTCGTTTCTGCTTTCCCTTTTTTGCTTGTTTGCAGGCGTTGACGGAGGCAGAGAAGGAATTTTTCCATTTGGGTGCAAGCTTGCAAACGGACACAGGGACGAGGCGTTGGCGACGCGTTGCCGAGAAGGAATGGCGCGGGGGGAGACCCTAGGGTTTTGTTTTACTGAAAAAAACTATATAATTTATCAGGGTATGTCGATTCCGCTCCCATCTGATATTCTACCATTAAACCATCATCATTTCATTTCACCAGCTGGGGGAGTCGTACCATTAAACCATCATCCCTTGATTTCACCAGCTGGGAGAGTTAGTGATCATGTTGATAGTGATCACCATGGAGGTCGTGTACCAGAAAAAATGGACGATTCTCAGGAAGTGTCATTTCTTCACCTGCTTAGAAGTAAACAATTTGCTGACAGGGTTGACCAACAATCCAAATCCCAAGTTAGCTCAAAAGGGGAGAGGCAAGTTTACATAATATTTTTCACTTGAGTGACTTTCACATCGCTTTTTGGCTGTGGGATTTGTTGAATTCAGGAATAGAGAAACATTCCCAGTGAAGATTCAAGCCTGGAAACACTGCAACTGCCTAAGATCCAGATGTTTGAAACTGTAAGTTCACATGCTAGATAGAACATTTCACTTGAGTATTATGTTACTCGGACTCATTTTAAGCATATACCCAAGATCGGTATGTTTAGTTTTCTTCATGTATTTAGAAGAAGTTTGGAGCATCATACCCCCAACGTCCAGAGGGATGTGAAAAAAAGAAAAGAGTTTGGAGTACATCTGTTGAGTTTTGTTGTTTATTGTGATTGGCAGTTATTGTGAGTGCTTTGCAGCAGGGATTTACTGCGAGAATTGTGCATGCCAGGACTGTTTGAACAATACAGATTATGACGATACTGTTCTTGATACTCGACAAAAAATTGAATTGCGTAACCCTCTTGCATTTGCTTCACCTGTTGTTTTCCCATCCAATGATTCTCCTAATGTTACTGTAATTTTAACTTATATAATCTTACACCTTTTTCCCTTTAAATTTGTGTAATACCGTAAGTGTTTGACATGAGAAACTATGCGCCACGGTCATGGAAACTGTATGAACGCTGGATCACCCTGGCACAGAAGGGGATGCAAATGCAAGAGGACAAAATGCCTAAAAAGTACTGCGATTGCTATCGAGTATGTTTTAACTTTGTAGCTCCATGTTACTTATGTTGCTCCCAATTTCTTTTTTTTTTTTTTTCAAGTACTTATATTCGAGATCCATGTGTAATATACACATTGACATAGATATGTTATATGATTCTCTAAGTATATGAGAAAGAACTCTTTAAAATATTGAACAAGTCAGTGTTATACAGCTAAATATTGTTAATTAGATAAGCATACCTAACATTATATGTAATGACTTCATCCTGTCTTTCCAAAAGTATTGTGTAGAAGCTTTGGAAGTTCAAGCGGCTATGTTCAGAGTCAGAGAATTCAAAATCATGATGATAAAATTTTAAGTCATTTGCTTATAGTAAACACAGGAAATTTGAATAAATCATCACTAATGATCAGTTCAATGCCCAATAAATACTGAAGTTCTTATAGTAAACACAAAAAAATTGAATAAATCAATCACTAATAACCACCTCAATGCCCGGTAGATATTGAAGTTATCAAGATGGCTTAAGAAAAATAAGAATAACCCTTTTAACTTGAAATCTTATGCTTTCGGCTAAACAAGCTTATTAGATATATTTAAAAAAATCAATGAAAATATACTATCAATCCATAAAGGAGTTAATTAACATTAGTAAATTAAACTTATTAGTTTCTTTCAAGAAAAGTAAAGTTTTAAGATAAAAGCAAATCTTATATAATTAAATGTTTGATTTTCTATGAAATATATTTTTTTAATAATATCACAAGATTGTTAAAACTTCACTCAACTTTCCTTAAAAAAATATTTTTTAATATGTAGATATATAGATTACTATAAAAAAAAGAAAAAAAAATCAAATATTTTGTTAAGTAATAAATTATCTCTTTATGTTTTCTGTTATTCTTTTTAACCATTACATGCAAAATCATAACCCATACATATATATATATATATATATATATATATATATATATCATTCATGCAATGTGTTCTCCACTATAAACCCTCTGTCTCTCTCTCAGTTATTATTATTTCGTTGCATCTTCTCTTCATAGCTTTCAAATTCAAAATCCCTCAAAGAAAATTCAAAAAAGAAAATGTTTACTCCATCTATATTAACTAGGCTTGTTAGATGTGTTTGGGCATTTGCTTCATCTTTCTTGGCTTGCACATTCTTGATAATTTTCTTACGTTAAAAGTGATTTTCTTTCATGTATTTGTTGTGCTATGATTTTCTTACAGCGGAACGACAGTCGCACAATGTCGAAAAGCATTGTTTCTGTGGACAAAGAAACTGAAAACTCGAGCTGGATATGTCCTCCTGATGAAGAATACATAGTTTTTTGTATTAGAGAAGACGGAGGTTATGATGTTGCGATAGAATCGAACAAATCAGAAGAACCAAATCAATCCGAAAGAAGTTCATGGTTGGTTAATAGAAAGGTTAATTTTATTCCTTTAACTCTTTATTTTTTTCTATATTTTTTTGAAAATCTTCGAGGTTGCTTAACTATCTAGAAGTGAAATCTATCTTTGAAGATATTCAAAGAGTGTCTAGTAAATTTTTTCACATTTTTGAAGAATCATATCTGAACATATTTTTGAATATGCATGGAATACAAATATATATATTTTTTAAAAGGGGCACGACTTGCTGTGAAATAGAGTTGGCTTCAAGTAGCTTGAAGAGATTAGAAGAATCAAGAGACTCGTATCAATTAGATGGTAGCACGGGACTAGCTTCAGGTAGCTTAAGGAGATTAGACTCATATGAATCTGATGGTAGCGCCGGATCCTTTACCTTTCCTGTGTAAGTGTGCAAAAGGGAATATTTGTTTCTATGTTGCTTAGATTTTTGAGGGGTGTCGGATATTTATGTATCCAATAATATTTGAACAAACCCATTTTTGAATGTATTGAATAAAGAACTATCTATTCTGTTTTAAACTTGAATGAATTAATTTAAACACAAAAGGATATGAAAACTGAATACAAATATTTTAAAGAAAATGAAGAATTGAAACAAATCTAACTTTAGTTTTTGATGGATATTGTTACAGATTAGATTTGGATAGGATTGGAGGTCCAAAGTGAGAATGCCAATGCCAACATCAAGGCATTACCCCAAGCAAAAACAAGGCCCATTGTATGCCAATGCCAAGGAATAAAGGCATTACCCCAAGCAAAAACAAGGCCCATTGTGTGCCAATGCTAAGGAAGAAAGGCAGTGGCACAAAAAAGAGCAAGACCCTTTCATGTTTTTTCAATGTTTTAGATTTTGATTGTCGGTTTCCTACTAGTAATTTATGAACTATTCTTTTACAAATAATGAAAAAAATAATATCAAAATATATTTATAAAAGAAAATTGAAAATATTATGTTGTTTTAGTATCAAATTTGCTTATTTTTGTGAAAAATACAATTTTTATACTAATATTCTGTACTACTTCGCAAAAAGAATGAGCTTTTTATTGATAAATTTGGGCACAAATTATTTGTTAAGTTATACTTTTTTATATAATCAAGGTTTTTTTCATATCCGTTTTATGGTCCATGAAAATTTGAGAATATATGACACTCTCTCCCAATAATATCGTCTCTAAAGTTACAACTTGCCTTCTCCCACTACACCAAAACAGACTTTTAGCGGCGTTTTTAGTGGCGTTTTAAAGGAAAACGCCGCTAATATTACACATTAGCGGCGTTTGAATGAAAACGCCGCAAAAAAATGAGCAATAGTGGCGTTTATTTTGAAAACGCCGCTAAAAAGGAGAAATAGCGGCGTTTTTTGGTAAAACGCCGCTAAAAGTCTGATCTTTAGCGGCGCTTTTCGAAAAATGCCGCTAAAAGTCGATCTTTAGCGCGCTTTAAAAACGCCGCTAAAAGTCCGATCTTTTCGAAGGCGCCGCTAAAAAGTCGATCTTTAGCGGCGCTTTAGAAAAAACGCCGTTAAAAGTCGATCTTTAGCGGCGCTTCGAAAAACGCCTAAAAAGCGGAGCATTATGGCGCTTGAAAAACGCCGCTAAAAGTCGGAGCATTAGCGGCGCTTTTAGACAAACGCCGCTAAAGGTATGAGCAATTTAAAAAAGCCCAAAAACGACGACGTTTTAATTGCAGTTTAAAAAAGGGAAAAAGTAGCGGCGTTTTGATAAAAAACGCCACTAAAGACTGGCTTATAGCGGCGTTTGTATGTAAAGCGCGCTTAAATGCGATTTTTAAGCGGCGTTTGTATTTTAAAACGCCACAAAATATTTTTTTTATTCCGAAACTAAAACGACGCCGTTTTAATTACAATGTAAAAATGGGATAAAATAAGCGGCGGTTTTATAAAAAACGCCGCTAAAGGCTGACTTATAGTGGCGTTTGTTATAAAAACGCCGCTAAAGGTGATATCATAAACTATTTTTTATTTCAAAGCAAAAACTAAGGTTGGCATTTATTCAATCTATTTCAAAACAAAAAAAAACGCTGTTTTGATCATTGTATAATAAATCAATTTTAATTTACGTTTAGTGTTTAATTTTTTTGCCTTAAGTGTTAAGATTTAGCATTCAGGGTATAAGGTGTGGGTCGTATGGTTTAGGGGTTAATGTTTATAGTTTAGTGTTTTAGTGGTTTCTGATTTTTTGATTTAAAGTTTAGTATTTATGGTTCTGAGGGTTTATATGTTTGTAAGAGTTAAGTGTAGAATTTTAAGGTTTAGGGTTTAGGGTTTAGGGTTTAGGGTTTTAGTTGTTTAGAGTTTTTGATTTAAGGTTTAGTATTTATGCTTTTAGGGTTTATATGTCTATAAGGGTTTATGATTTAAGATTTTGTGGTTTATGGTATTTTAGGGTTTAGAGTTTATAAAGGTTTATAGTTTAGGGTTTAGATTTGGGGTTACGTGTTTAAGGTTTTATAGGTTTTAGGGGTTTTAGGCCGACTTTAGGTCCGGATTTAAACAAACTAGTGTTGTACATTCTGATCCATCATCCAAGTGGCCATCATGTTTTATTTTCGAAAACTCATGCAGTACTCTTAATTTCATCCTCTTCGATCTATTATTATTTATCTAATTTTTTATATTAATTAATTAATATAAAATTTATTTGTAATTTACTTTTTAAAATATTCAAAAAATTAATGTCAGTTAGAAAAATTTAGAACCAATAACATTAAAAAATGAATGTTAAAAATGAAAAAAATAAAATACTATTATTTAAAATACTTTTTAAATTTTTTTGGGTATATGAGTAATTATTTTTTAATTTATAATTAAATAACTTTAAATATTAAAAATTTCAAAATTTATCCAAATATTTTAAATATTACTTAAACTTTAAAATAAAGAAAAAATTTGATTAAATCTTTAAAAATATATTATTATCAAGAATATTAGTGGCGTTTTTAATTAAAAACGCCGCAATAGGTAAGAAATAGCGGCGCTATTTAAAAACGCCGCAAATAATCATTTTATTTCAGTTAAAAACGGCGCCGTATTGTTAGCGTTTATCAAAAATTGCTTAAGGCTTTCTGTTCCCCCAATTTTTGATTTCCCGAAATCCCTAACTCCCATCTCTTTGCTCTTCCTATTCTTCCTATTCTCATCTCTGTTTCGAATCGCACCTTCTCTTCCTTTTCTTTTGCTTTGATTTCCAAGCTCTTCCTTTTTACTGAAAAAAAAACACGAACCTTTATTTTCTTTTTTCTTGAATCCCCTTCTCTTTTATCGTCTTTTACTCGAAAAAGAAAACATTTGTTCTTGTTCATTTCGACTTTGAAAAAGAATTTCTCATCAAGAGAAGAAGATGAAGAAGAAGCTCTTAATAAATCTTGTTGTTTAATCTATTTGAGGTGAGTTTTGAGACACGAATCTCGGTTGAAATTTTTTTATTTTCATTTACAAATTAAATAAATTCAGTGCCATATTTCCTGTTTCAATTTCATTTACAAATTTTCACTTTCATTTACAAGTTGAGGTATGTTTCTCTTTTATCTGCCTCAATTTTTTAACAAAGTCGTTATTATTATTTTTGGTTCACACAGTTTCTCCGCACGTCGCATTACTGGATATTCGGTCGTGGAGGTATTTCCTTGGTTCGTACTATTAAGTTTTCTTTTCCTCTCTTTGTTTCTTCTTTTACCCCAAAACCAATAAGCAAAGAACATACTTTTAACCTATAACTTTCCTTGTGAGGAGATAGCTGCCTTTAATTTTATATTGATTTGGCAATTTCATGCGGAGAAGCAGAATATCATATTATTGCTGCTTAGTTAGTTCTAATGGCAATTCCAACTTTTCCATGAATATGGCTGAGTTTAAAATTTTGGTCTGTGGCTTACATGTTAATGGCGTATTTCCATTTTCAAAGTTGTAGACATGGATATAGTGAAACATTCTTGAAAGAGATTTCTGCTCTATACTTAGTTTTTTCTTCTTAGGCTTTAGTTCTAGTTGAAAGAATTCACATATGAAAACAACAGCTCTTTTATGGTTGCGAAATGAGTATATTTGAGACTTGCAAAAATAGTTAACTTTATCAGTGCATAATCAGTTCCTAATATGCCTCATATTATGGTCCATGAAAATTTGAGAATATATGACTCTCTCTCCCAATAATATCGTCTCTAAAGTTACAACTTGCCTTCTCCCTTAAAAGTGCAATGTGCGTTACAACTACACTTCATAATTAGTTTGCTCAATACGTTCCCTAGTAAGAAAAATCTAAGAGACTAGAAATTGATGGTTTTGAGAAGAATGTCCAATACGGGTATGTATTCGATATTTGTATGTTCATTCTTTCAAAAAAAAAAAGAAGAAAAAAAAAAGTTGAAGCAACATAAGATGATTCAACACAGGTTTTCCGAAAATCTGATACCAACTCGGGCTGTTCCATAGAGATTTTACTTGTGCATATGAAACATCCATGGACTTTTACTAGACAATAAAGAACACAAAAAGAAACCATACAAGCATACAATAGTGACATATATAATAAGTACACTTTGGTAATGCGAATGCATCAATAAGTTCGTTTGAAAAAAATGCTTCGAACTTATGAAATATTTATATTACTAATGATGAAACAGCAAGCTCTAGTTCAGTATCACTGTCAGTGTAAGCTTATAAGGAAATGATAAGGCAAGAAATACATAATTCCACAAAATTTCAACCATGTTATCGGAAATTTGG
The DNA here is from genome assembly GCA_025503065.1 of Gossypium bickii. Classification (NCBI taxonomy): domain Eukaryota; kingdom Viridiplantae; phylum Streptophyta; class Magnoliopsida; order Malvales; family Malvaceae; genus Gossypium; species Gossypium bickii. The sequence goes on from CP106720.1 coordinate 96,537,660, forward strand.
ATTTCAAAAATAAATATTTATGAATTTAAAATTCATATTCTCATATATACTTTTCAAATATATAATAATATTGAATCTTAAACCGCAAGTGAAATCAACAAATTAAACTAAAACAAGCAAGGATTTATGAACGTACTTTACGAGATAGGGATTCCCTTGAAGGTGTCTTGGTATATATCATCGATCCACGCCTTGTAAATGAACTGTTTTATGCTCCTAAATCAAATTCCAAGTTTACGAAATGGTAACAAATTAAAATTTATTTCCAGATAGCGGAAGTGTAAATAAACTATTTTCTTCATTTCCTTCCATTTTTCATTAATTTCAAACAAAAACTGAAAAAAAAATGAAAATTACAGTAAAAAAAAAAAAGAGGGAAAGATTACAATGAGGGACTGAACAACAGGGATCATCTCAACGAGATCCTTGTAGAGGACACGATCCACATCGCCAGGAGCTGAATGAACGAGTGAGGACTCAACTCGACGGTGAGTTGGGGACGAGTTACTGTTATCCCCTGAAAGCCAAGTTCCAAAACCTGAATTTTCTTGTAAATCTAACAACTGTTGCGGCTCAAACATTTTCTTTCACTGTTTTTTTCTTCTAAAATTCAAAGAATTTGAAAATAAAGAACTGAAGAGCTTGAAAGTGATAGTGAAGAAATGAAGAAGGTGCAGCAGTTAACAATGGCCTTTTTTTTTTTCCCTGTTTTGAAAAAAAGTTGAATGTAAATTATGATATTACTAAAATACCCCTATGTTACTTAAGGGAAAATTAGTTTTGTTGTTCTTTTTTGTGATTTATTTGCATTCTTTATAATTTCTCAAGTAATTAATTTTTATTTTTTAGAATAAAAAAATACACAAAAAAACATATAATATTTTATATTCAAACGTATCTTAATTATTACATATAATTTGTTTATGCATATATAAAAATTCTACATTTATAGCTTAAATCTCACCGTTTTTAACTTTTTATATCGGCTCTTTTTTACATAATGTCTAAAACTATTCATAGCCTCCCCTAACTCATAAATAAGAGTATAAAGTGCTTCAATGCACTCGAATTCACGTCCTCCTAAATTGATAACAATGTCCATTCTAATCGAATTAAGACTTTTAACTTAAAGTCTCCTGCTTATTAGATTTATTTAAAGAAAATCGATCAAAATATATTACCAATCTATAAAAAGCAGTTAGTCAACATTAATAAATTAAAATTATTAGTTTCTTACAAGAAAAGCAAAGTTGTAAGATAAAAGCGAATCTTATGTAATTAAATGTTTGATTTTCTATGAAATTTTAGTAACATATATATATATATTTTCAATAATCACACAATATTGTTAAAACTTCACTCAACTTTCCTTAAAAAAATATTTTTTTATATAGATATATAGATTATTATAAAAAAGAAAAAAAATCAAATATTTTGTTAGTAATAAATATCTCTTTATGTTTCCCATTTATTCTTTTTAATCATCATTATGCATAAAATCATAACCTAACCCTTATATTTTTAACCCTTTTAACTTGAGATCTTATGTTTTTGGCTAAATAAGCTTATTAGATTTATTTTTTTTAAAAAATCAATGAAAATATACTATCAATCTATAAAGGGAGTTAATTAATATTAATAATTTTTTTTTGAAGAATAATAAATTAAAATTATTAGTTTCTTTCAAGAAAATTAATGTTTTATGATAAAAGCTTAATCTTATATAATTATATGTTTGATTTTCTATGAAATATATTTTTAATAATCACACAAGATTGTTAAAACTTCACTCAACTTTTCTTAAAAAATATATTTTTTTATACGTAGATATATAGATATTTATAAAAAAAGAAAAAAAAACCAAATATTTTGTTAGTAATAAATTATCTCTTTATGTTTCCCCTTTATTCTTTTTAACCATTGCATGCAAAATCATAACCCGCCCTTATATATATATATATATATATATATATATATATATATGATCATTCATGCAATTTCTTCTCCACTATAAACCCTCTCTCTCTCTCTCTCTCTCTCTATTACTATTATTTTTGTATGTATCTTCTCTTCATAGCTTTCAAATTCAAAATCCCTCAAAAAGAAAACCAAAGAAAATTCGAAAAAGAAAATGTTTACTCCATCTATATTAACTAGGCTTGTTAGATGGGCTGTTCGGGTCTTTACTTCATGTTTCTTGGCTTGCATTGTGAAAACCAAAGAAAATTCGAAAAGCATTGTGTTGGTGGACAAAGAAAGTGAAAACTCGAGCTGGATATGTCTTCCTGATGAAGAATACATAGTTTTTTGTATTAGAGAAGACGGAGCTTATGATGTTATGATAGAATCGAACAAATCAGAAGAACCAAATCAATCCGAAAGAAGTTCGTGGTTGGTTAATAGAAAGGTTAATTATATTCCTTTCACTCTTTATTTTACTTTTAGTATTCGTGTCTGAAACTTGTTTTTAACACGAGCACGGACATATGACATTCTAAGATACCTACAAATAAGGGTGAAAAAAACTTGATTACAAATAGCTCAGTTCCAGTTCACATCGGTTAACTAATTCACTGACCGAACCGGCTAACATAAGTGGGTTCAATTTTATATTTTTTTGAAAATCTCCGAGGTTGCTTAACTATTTAGAAGTGAAATTTATCTTTGAAGATATTCAAAGAGTGTCTAGTAAATTTTTTTCACATTTTCGAAGAATCATATCTGAACATATTTTGGAATATGCATCGAATACAAATATATATACACATTTAAAAAAGGAAAAATTCGTTAACGGTTTTGCTATGGAATATGCATCGAATACAAATATATATACACATTTTCAGTATCACTGTCAGTGTAAGCTTATAAGGAAATGATAAGGCAAGAAATACATAATTCCACAAAATTTCAACCATGTTATCGGAAATTTGGATTTCAAAAATAAATATTTATGAATTTAAAATTCATATTCTCATATATACTTTTCAAATATATAATAATATTGAATCTTAAACCGCAAGTGAAATCAACAAATTAAACTAAAACAAGCAAGGATTTATGAACGTACTTTACGAGATAGGGATTCCCTTGAAGGTGTCTTGGTATATATCATCGATCCACGCCTTGTAAATGAACTGTTTTATGCTCCTAAATCAAATTCCAAGTTTACGAAATGGTAACAAATTAAAATTTATTTCCAGATAGCGGAAGTATAAATAAACTATTTTCTTCATTTCCTTCCATTTTTCATTAATTTCAAACAAAAACTGAAAAAATGAAAATTACAGTTAAAAAAAAAAAAGGAAAGATTACAATGAGGACTGAACAACAGGGATCATCTCCACGAGATCCTTGTAGAGGACACGATCCACATCGCCAGGAGCTGAATGACGAGTGAGGACTCAACTCGACGGTGAGTCGGGGACGAGTTACTGTTATCCCCTGAAAGCCAAGTTCCAAAACCTGAATTTTCTTGTAAATCTAACAACTGTTGCGGCTCAAACATTTTCTTTCACTGTTTTTTTTCTTCTAAAATTCAAAGAATTTGAAAATAAAGAACTGAAGAGCTTGAAAGTGATAGTGAAGAAATGAAGAAGTTGCAGCAGTTAACAATGGCCCTTTTTTTTTCTGTTTTGAAAAAAAAATCGTTTATTTTGTTTCCTTTTTAGGTTACAACGAATTTTCTACAAACTTTAAGTTGAAGGTAAATTATGATATTACTAAAATACCCCTAAGTTACTTCAGGGAAAATTAGTTTTGTTGTACTTTTTTGTGATTTACTTGCATTTTTTATAATTTCTCAAGTAATTATGAACTCCATGCTGACCATGCAACGTCCAAATACCACACAACCTTCAATGCTTTGCTGCCACTATTATTTTATGCAAACCAAGTTCTTTAACTTGCTGTTTTGAATCCAATGTCAATGTAACTTAGTTTGGTTTATTTTGAACAATGTTAGGTTGATATTTCATGTCATTTTGATGGTGACTAGGCTGATCAAATCAGCAAGATTAAGCTTGCAAGTTTTTTATTTCAAGTTTCCATAAGTTTAGGTGGATTAGGTATGATTAGGTATGTTTAGGTAATGACTTGTTGTAATTCACATTGAACATGACTTATATATATAATGGCAATGTATCTTTGGTATTTTGAGTAATGAAAAAAAGTTGGATGCAATTTATTTTCACACTTAAGCTCCATTTTTCCTTAGCTTTCTTTTCTCTCAAAAATTCTGTCAACTTTCTTTCCTTCTTCAACCTTCTGTCATTTTTTTTTTTTGCCTCAAGCCACACTTGCTGTTAGCTGCTAGAAACTCCAACAACATCCACACAGATACCATAGCAAAGACTCCATTTATTGAACTCTAGCTTAGGTGGCAATCGCCTCACTAACCCTCGATAGTGACGATGGTTCTCACAGGGACAGTCAATACCATTTATTCCAGGTGAAACACCCACAATGTCAACGAGACTATCAGAACCATCATCAACAACAATGTGATCATACTTGATGTGAAACCCCCGCTTATTGATGAAGTATGGCCTCCCATGCCAGCTCCATGCTTATTAACTGCCGTCCCATGTTTTTTAACAAGTATGGGTTGTCTTCTATTTTTAATTTAAGCATGCTTGATTTATTTTTTAAATAAAATCAGCCTATCAAGTGCTGATAATGAGACAAACGTGGGAGCAATTTGGCCAACCTAAAAGCATGGTCACTTTGTAAAAGCAAAGGTATGGGCATGAGCATGCTGCAGTTTTCTATTTTTTTTTTTGTTTTGTTTGTTCATGTTTTTCCCACATGCGTGTATCAACAAACTGCGGCAAAGACAAGTTCGCCAAGTGATAGACCCTATATATTATGGCGTGTAATTCATTTAGATATACATCTTTGTCTCCATTGTTTATGTTGTTGTAAAATTTCATTTGTTTCTTGCCGATTATTAAAACAAAGAACACTTCTCTATTTTTTCTTTGCTTTCAATTCTGTTTATATTTCAAAATTTCAATCTCAAAAATTTCTTTATACCTTCTTCAAGTTAATTACTTGGTCAAAGTTCCAACAATTGGTATCTAGAGCTTCATTCTTGGAGGACCTGTTGCTGTTAAATTCAAATTAGAATGGTTTCATCAAGCTTCTCACCTGCTGTACCTTCGATCTTCAATGGAGAAGGCTTTCATATATGGCAAGTTAAAATGAAAACTTACCGCAAGCTCTTGATCTATGGGAGGTTGTGAACACCGATTTGAACAGAACCTCTTGAGCCAACCCAACTGTGGCTCAAATAAATAAAACATCTTCGAGAGAGAAGACCAAGAAACACAAGGCTTTGTCTTGCATCCAAAATTGTGTCTCGGATGTCATCTTTACGAGGATTATGGCTGTGAGACTCCAAAGCGAGGCTGGGACAAACTTAAGGAGGAGTTCCAAGGCACCGAGAGAACAGCACAAAGAGCAACTCTTAAACTTGAGAAGGGATTTTGAAAATTTGAAGATGAAAGAAGAGGAGACTGTAAAACAGTACTCAGACAGGATAATGGCTGTTGTAAACAGCATAAGGCTCCTTGGTGAGCAGTTTAATGAAGCAAGGATAGTGGAGAAGGTTTGTCAACCTTACACGAAAGGTATGAAGCAAAAATATCCTCCTCGAGGACTCGGGGACCTCTCAAGCATCACTTTGACCGAAGCTAATCAATGCCCTTTATGCTCAAGAGCAAAGAAGGGCAGCGAGAATGAGGAGCACCAAGAAGGTGCTTTCCAAGCTAAAGCCAGGACTTCCTCATCCAACACTGCCTATAAAGGCAAGAAGACCTGGAAAAACAGACCCAAGCCCGATGCTGCAAGGACAAATGACTACCTTTGCAGATTTTGCAAGAAGCCGTGCCATCCAGGAAGACAAATCTTTGCAGATGCCAATATTGCAAGAAAAAGGGCATGTTGAAAAGGTCCGTAAGAATAAAAGGCGCATCGAGGCGTGCTCAACAACAATCAAAGACCCGAGGCACGAGTGGTGAAGGTGGAAGTGATCAAGAAGAAACGAGTTTTTCTTTGTGTCATGCTCAAGTGACCGTAAGAGAGGCTCTAAAGCTTGGCTCTTGGATAGTGGATGTACAAATCACATGTCACCTAATGCGGCTATTTTTAAAACCTTGGATGCGAGTGTTCAAACCAAGGTCAAGGTTGCAAATGGTCGATTCATCAATGTCAGTAGGCAAAGGTGATGTTTCGATATCAACTCCAAAAGGCAACAAGGTGATTTCTAATGTGTTACTTGTACCCGATATTGACAAAAACTTACTAAGCATACCTCAACTTCTTGACAAAGGATACTCACTTTTGTTCAAAGACAAAGTGTGTCAAATAATCGATCCAAGTGGATCATGCTTCATGACACCACTATGATCGATAAGTCCTTTGAGGTTAAGCGTCGGTGAAGGCTTTGAATGCAGCCTACATCGCTCGAGAGAATGACTCAAAGATATGGCACAAAAGGCTCGGTCATACAAACTTTAAAGCAATGGCGAATGATCCATGAAGAATCGGTCGAGAATTTCACTAACTCGGCATGCAATAATGAAGTTTGTGAAGTGTGTCAACTTGGAAAACAAGCCAAGCTACCATTTCCCTCGAACCAAGCACGGAGAGAGCGGCAGAGAAACTTCAACTTGTTCACACGGATGTTTGTGGCCCTATGAAGACAGAATCAGTTAGTGGAAACAGATACTTCATTCTCTTTATTGATGATTACTCAAGATTCTGTTGGAGTTATTTTTTAAAACACAAGTCTGAAGTTCCACAAGTGTTCATGAAGTTTAAAGTTCAAGCAAAAGCGAGATAGGTTGCAAAGTCAAGACCATCGTCGAGATAATGGGGTGAATACATTTCAGCTCAATTCCAAGCGATTTGCAATGAAGCAGGCATCAAACACCAACTAACTAACTTGTATACACCTCAGCAAAATAGGGTAAGTGAAAGGAAGAATCGTAGCATTATGAATATGGCAAGATGCTTCTTTGTTCGAGAAAAAATGTGCCAAAGTTTATATGGTCAAATTTGAAAATTTGTCAACACAAATTGCCTACCTTCGAATAGGCTTCCAACAAAGGCCTTGGCTCGAAGACACCCTTTGAAGCTTGGTATGGCTTCAAACCTTCATTGGCTCATTTAAAAGTATTTGGATGTCTATGTTATGTTCAGATTCCATCAAGAAAGAGGACAAACTATCAAAGAGAGCTGCTCCTGGTGTTTTAGTAGGATATAGCTCAGTCAAAAAGGGCTATAGGATCATAGACCCAACCACAAAAAAAGTTCAAGTGAGTAGGGATGTGGTCTTTGATGAAAATGCCTACTGGAACTGGGATAACAATCAACCAATGGAGACTTCAGAAGAGCTTGTAGTAGAGGCGAGATAGAACCCGAACAAGTTTGGTTCGAAATAGACATCGATGATGTTCCAGTTAGAGGGACCAGATCATTGACAGATGTTTATGAAAGGGCTGAAGTTGCTATCATGGAGCCAACAAGTTTCGAAGAGGCTGAAACACACCAGGGCTGGAAGGCTGCAATGGTTGAAGAAATGAAGATGATCGAGAAGAACCAAACCTGGGATCTAGTCGATAGGCCACAAGACAGAAAAGTCATAGGTGTTAAGTGGGTCTATCGTGCCAAGCATAATGCTGATGGGACATTAAACAAGCTAAAGGCAAGGCTGGTTGTCAAGGGCTTTAGTCGAGGAAATATGGCCTAGACTACTTGGAAACCTTTGCTCCAAAGAGCTGTGCTCGACACCATCGATTGTTGATTGCATTGGCAAAGACAAAAGCAATGGTCCATACACCAACTCGATGTCAAGTCAAGCATTCCTAAATAGATCGCTTGAAGAGGAGATATACATTGACCAACCTCAAGGCTTTGAAGTGCCAGGCAAATAACACATGGTCTATAAGCTCAAGAAGGCCCTTTATGGCCTAAAACAAGCTCCTAGAGCTTGGTATGCTCGAATTGATAATCATCTACTGAATTTGGGATTTGAAAGGAGTGCAAGTGAACCAACATTGTATGTAATGAAGAATGAAGGCGAAAACACGACTCATAGTGTCCCTTTATGTAGATGATCTCTTGGTACTGAGGAGGAGGAGACAACAATGTCTTGAGTGACTTCAAGGGCAAAATGAAGAAAGTGTTCGAGATGTCAGACTTGGGCCACATGACCTATTTCCTTGGAATGGAGGTGAGTCAAATTGAAGGAAAGATCTTCTTGAGCCAACAATCTTTTGCTAAGAAAATCTTATACAAATTCTCCATGGAGAATAGCAAGCCAACAAGCACACCAATGGCTGTTGAAATGAAGTTGTCAAGCCAAGGGGCTTATGAGCAAGTTGATGAGTCTTCCTATAGGAGTTTGGTTGGTTGCTTATTGTACTTAATCGCCACTAGGCCCGACATTATGTTTCTTTGTTAGTATGTTGTCAAGGTTTATGCATCTTTGCAATGAGCAACACCTACAAGTCGCAAAAAAGAGTGCTCAGTACATCAAAGGGACCACTGAGTTATGGTTTAAAATTTTGCAAAGTTAAAGACATGAAGCTAGTAGGCTATCTGATGATGGATCAATTTGGATCAATAGATGATATGAAGAGTACCTCGGGTTATGGTTTCACACTTGGTTCAACAATGTTTCTTTGGTGCTCGAAAAAGCAAAATCGGTGGCCCAATCAACAAGCAGGTTCGAATATGTTGCCACTGCATTCTTTGTAAATCAAGCCATATGGCTTAGGAAGCTACTTGTCGATTTAAACTTACAACAAGAGGAGCAACAGAGATCCTATGTGACAACAAATCGGTTTGTTGCAATTGCAAAGAACCCTGTATTTCATGGTCGAACCAAACATTTTAGCATAAAGCTCCATGTGATAAGGGAGATGGAACAAGCTCAAGAGGTGGAGCTGATTCATTGCAATTCTAAATAACAGATTGCTGATATCTTCACAAAGGCTTTAAATCCTACAAGGTTTATCAAGCTGAGAAAAAAGCTAGGAGTATGCAGCATGGAGACCAAGGAGGAGTGATGAAGTATGGCCTCCCATGCCAGCTCCATGCTTATTAACTGCCGTCCCATGTTTTTTAACAAGTATGGGTTGTCTTCTATTTTTAATTTAAGCATGCTTGATTTATTTTTTAAATAAAATCAGCCTATCAAGTGCTGATAATGAGACAAACGTGGGAGCAATTTGGCCAACCTAAAAGCATGGTCACTTTGTAAAAGCAAAGGTATGGGCATGAGCATGCTGCAGTTTTCTATTTTTTTTTGTTTTGTTTGTTCATGTTTTTCCCACATGCGTGTATCAACAAACTGGCAAAAGACAAGTTTCGCCAAGTGATGATAGACCCCTATATATTATGGTAGTGTAATTCATTTAGATATACATCTTTGTCTCCATTGTTTATGTTCTTTGTAAAATTTCATTTGTTTCTTGCCGATTATTAAAGCAACAACACTTCTCCATTTTTTCTTTGCTATATCAATTCTGTTTATATTTCAAAATTTCAATCTCAAAAATTTCTTTATACCTTCTTCAAGTTAATTACTTGGTCAAAGTTCCAACACTTATCCCATGCAATAATGTCCCTTGATGCCATGAGCCCCTGAAATCCCTATTTATTCGGTGCATAAATATACTAAGGAACCTTTAACATAAGAAAAGGAAAGTCGGTTGTTCCCATGATCACTTCATTGGGGGCTTTATGCACTATTTATTTCATGTAATTAAGTGTTAATTCATCAAACCATTTCTCGCATATGTTCAAGGCACATTCACCATATTGGGTTTCTTATTACATCATTGTAGAAGACATCATATTTGGTTTGCTTTTGCAATACACGGTTTTGTTCTTATTCTTTGTTGTTTTGTTTTCAAAGGTTTGCAATCTCTTTTTCTCAAACTGTACCTTTAAGTTTTATATTTGCATAAACTCTCATTTCTGACTCCAACAAATTAATGCATCTTAACAAAAGTTATCCAATGACATAGGCAAGAAATGAAAGAATGAAAAGTTGATATCTAAGCCTAATTCGTTGGCATCTCGAACCGCAAATAGGACAATAATGGCTCTGCTCGCCACTTTTCGATGCAATCCCCATGAAAAGTATGAGAACAAGGCATCCGAGAAGCAAAAAACCCAACTTCGAGCTCCTCCAAACATATCATGCAATCTTCTTGGTCTCCAACTTCTACTTTGACCATCTTTACCATCTCTTTAACCAATGACTCTTTTAGCCGGAACCATACCATAGTTATCGCTTTCAAACTCCAATGCCGATTCACCAAAGCTCTTCCCATCAAAACCCCGTCATTGAGAAGCAGAATCGTGTTCCATAATGGAAGCATGTATCGGTGATCGTAAGGGAAAGACTCAGAATAGTTCCTATGCTACGCACGACACGCATACAAAAATTTCATGAACGAAGTTATGATAAGCAAGGGAGGCCGTGTTGATTCGGAGCCTTCTAAACGCGGAATCGAACTTGGTGAAACAGATCATCTGGTTTTCCATAATGTGGAGCTCGAAACGAAAGGTTTCTCGTAAGGACTCAAAGTTGGTGATGGTGGAGATGTCTCGCTAAGCAATGATGGTGGACGGATAGGAGAACGATGTCAAGGGTTAATTCAATATTGATGAAAGCAACATCATGAGATTGTGAGATGATGTTGTCTTCAAAAGTATGGTGGTGAATGATATCATACTCGTATGGAGTTGAAGCCATTAAGAAAAACTTGAGAAACAAGAAAGCTTTAAACTTGAGAAGAAGGAAAGCTTGAAGAAATCAGATTGTTTTGAAGTTTCAAACTCGATAACGGTTTAAAAGTATTGGATTAGGAAAAGGAAATCTCATTTGTTAAAGGGCTATATTATAAATATACCATGTAATAAAGGAAAAAGGTATTCCCTAAATGTCCTCATTTGGAAAATTTGAATTATGATTAGGTGAACGCAGATAATAAACAATTAAAAGTATAAAGGTAATCTTTATACCAATTATGTCCCTTAAAAGCAGATACATCCTATATCTTCTATTCACCTTTTGTTTGATTTTTTTTTTTGGTATTTGATTTTATTTCTATTTCTTCGTGCATGTGTTACAATGAGTTTTATTGTGGCTTTATAGCCGAATACAAAAAGTTTGCTACTATTTTTTATTGTATATTTGCTTCGTTTCGCTTTCCCTTTTTGCTTGTTTGCAGCGTTGACGGAGGCGAGAGAAGGAATTTTTCCATTTGGGTGCAAGCTTGCAAAGCGGACACAGGGACGAGGCGTTGGCGACGTTGCCAGAGAAGGAATGGCGCGGGGAGACCCTAGGGTTTTGTTTCTTGAAAAAACTATATAATTTATCGGGGTATGTCGATTCCGCTCCCATCTTATATTCTACCATTAAACCATCATCATTTCATTTCACCCGGTGGGAGTCGTACCATTAAACCATCATCCCTTGATTTCACCGGTGGGAGAGTTAGTGATCATGTTGATAGTGATCACCATGGAGGTCGTGTACCGAGAAAAAATGGACGATTCTCGTGAAGTGTCATTTCTTCACCGCTTAGAAGTAAACAATTTCTTTGTGTGGTTGACCAACAATCCAAATCCCAAGTTAGCTCAAAGGGGAGAGGCAAGTTTACATAATATTTTTCACTTGAGTGACTTTCACATCGCTTTTTGTTTGTGGGATTTGTTGAATTCAGGAATAGAGAAACATTCCCAGTGAAGATTCAAGCACGGAAACATCGCAACCGCCTAAGATCCAGATGTTTGGCTCGTAAGTTCACATGCTAGATAGAACATTTCACTTGAGTACTATGTTACTCGGACTCATTTTAAGCATATACCCAAGATCGGTATGTTTAGTTTTCTTCATGTATTTAGAAGAAGTTTGGAGCATCATACCCCAACGCCCGGAGGATGTGAAAAAGAAAAGAGTTTGGAGTACATCCGTTGAGTTTTGTTGTTTATTGTGATTGGCGTTATTGTGAGTGCTTTGCGCAGAGGATTTATCATGCGAGAATTGTGCATGCAGATTGTTTGAACAATACAGATTATGGCGATATCTGTTCTTGATACTCGACAAAAAATTGAATTGCGTAACCCTCTTGCATTTGCTTCACTGTTGTTTTCCCATCCAATGATTCTCCTAATGTTACTGTAATTTTAACTTATATAATCTTACACCTTTTTCCCTTTAAATTTGTGTAATACCGTAAGTGTTTGACATGAGAAACTATGCGCCACGGTCATGGAAAGCTGTATGAACGCTGGATCACCCCGCATGACGAGAAGGGGATGCAAATGCAAGAGGACAAAATGCCTAAAAATCATCACTGCGATTGCTATCGAGTATGTTTTAACTTTGTAGCTCCATGTTACTTATGTTGCTCCCAATTTCTTTTTTTTTTTTTTTTTTCAAGTACTTATATTCGAGATCCATGTGTAATATACACATTGACATAGATATGTTGTATGACTCTCTAAGTATATGAGAAAGAACTCTTTAAAATATTGAACAAGTCGGTGTTATCTGACTAAATATTGTTAATTAGATAAGCATACCTAACATTAGCAATGATAATGACTTCATCCTGTCTTTCCAAAAGTATTGTGTAGAAGCCTTGGAAGTTCAAGCGGCTATGTTCAGAGAGTCAGAGAATTCAAAATCATGATGATAAAATTTTAAGTCATTTGCTTATAGTAAACACACGAAATTTGAATAAATCATCACTAATGATCAGTTCAATGCCCAATAAATATGAAGTTCTTATAGTAAACACAAAAAAATTGAATAAATCAATCACTAATAACCACCTCAATGCCCGGTAGATATTGAAGTTATCAAGATGGCTTAAGAAAAATAAGAATAACCCTTTTAACTTGAAATCTTATGCTTTCATTTAAACAAGCTTATTAGATATATTTAAAAAAATCAATGAAAATATACTATCAATCCATAAAGGAGTTAATTAACATTAGTAAATTAAACTTATTAGTTTCTTTCAAGAAAAGTAAAGTTTTAAGATAAAAGCAAATCTTATATAATTAAATGTTTGATTTTCTATGAAATATATTTTTAATAATATCACAAGATTGTTAAAACTTCACTCAACTTTCCTTAAAAAATATTTTTTAATATGTAGATATATAGATTATTATAAAAAAAAAAAAAAATCAAATATTTTGTTAGTAATAAATTATCTCTTTATGTTTTCTTTTATTCTTTTTAACCATTGCATGCAAAATCATAACCATCCCTTATATATATATATATATATATGATCATTCATGCAATGTCTTCTCCACTATAAAACCTCTCGTCTCTCTCTCTCGGTTATTATTATTTCGTTGCATCTTCTCTTCATAGCTTTCAAATTCAAAATCCTCAAAGAAAATTTAAAAAGAAAATGTTTACTCCATCTATATTAACTAGGCTTGTTAGATGTGTTTGGGCATTTGCTTCATGTTTCTTGGCTTATGATTCGCGATAATTTTCTTACGTTAAAAAGTGATTTTCTTTCATGTATTTGTTGTGCTATGATTTTTCTTACAATGAACGACGAGATCGCAAGACAATGTCGAAAAGCATTGTTTCCGTGGACAAAGAAGCGAAAACTCGAAATGGATATGTCCTTACGATGAAGAATACATAGTTTTTGTATTAGAGAAGACGGAGGTTATGATGTTGCGATAGAATCGAACAAATCGGAAGAACCAAATCAATCCGAAAGAAGTTCATGGTTGGTTAATAGAAAGGTTAATTTTATTCCTTTAACTCTTTATTTTTTTCTATATTTTTTTGAAAGTCTTCGAGGTTGCTTAACTATCTAGAAGTGAAATCTATCTTTGAAGATATTCAAAGAATGTCTAGTAAATTTTTTTCACATTTTCGAAGAATCATATCTGAGCATATTTTTGAATATACATGGAATACAAATATATATATTTTTTAAAAGGAAAAATTTGGTAACGGTTTTGGTTTAACATATAGGGTGATGGAGAAAGGGGCACGACTTGCTGTGAAATAGAGTTGGCTTCAAGTAGCTTGAAGAGATTAGAAGAATCAAGAGACTCGTATCAATTTGATGGTAGCACGGGACTAGTTTCAGGTAGCTTAAAGAGATTAGAAGAATCAAGAGACGTATATGAATCTAATGGTAGCACTGGATCCTTTACCTTTCCTGTGTAAGTGTGCAAAAGGGAATTTTTGTTTCTATGTTGCTTAGATTTTTGAGGGTGTTGGATATTTATGTATCCAATAATGTTTGAACAAACCCATTTTTGAATGTATTGAATATAGAACTATCTATTCTGTTTTAAACTTGAATGAATTAATTTAAACACAAAAGGATATGAAAACTGAATACAAATATTTTAAAGAAAATGAAACAAATCTAACTTTATTTTTTGATGGATATATTGCTGCAGATTAGAGTGGGATTGGACTGGAAGTCCAGTGAGAATGCCAATGCCAACATCGGAAGGCATTACCCCAAGCAAGAACAAGGCCCATTATGTGCCAATATCGGAAGGCATTACCCCAAGCAAGAACAAGGCCCATTGTGTTTGTGTGCCAAAGCCAAGGAAGAAAGGCAGTGGCACAAGAAAGAAGAAGACCCGTTTTATGTTTTTTCAATGTTTTAGATTTTGATTGTCGGTTTCTAACTAGTAATTTATGGCTATTCTTTTACAAATAATGAAAAAGTCATTTAAAAATATATTTATAAAAAAAAAATTGAAAAAACTATGTTGTCCTAGAATCAAATCTGCTTATTTTTGTGAAAAAGACAACTTTTATACTAATATTCCATACTACTTCGTAAAAAGAATGAGCTTTTTATTGATAAATTTGGGTACACATTATTTGTTAAGTTATACTTTTTTGTATAGTCAAGGTTTCCTTCATATCCGTTTTATGGTCCATGAAAATTTGAGAATACATGACTCTCTCTCCCAATAATATCGTCTCTAAAGTTCGAACTTGCCTTCTCTCTTAGGAGTACAATGTGCGTTACAACTACACTTAATAATTAGTTTGCTCAATACGTTCCCTAGTAAGAAAAATCTAAGGGACTAGAAATTGATGGTTTTGACAAGAATGTCCAATACGGGTATGTATTCGATATTTGTATGTTGATTCTTTCAAAAAAAAAGAAGAAAAAAAAAGGAGTTGAAACAACATAGGATGATTCAACACAGGTTTTCGAAAATTCGATATTTGGGTGGCTTTTCTCAGAAACATTTCTAGTCTCCAGTTTAGAATAAGATTTTCTAGTCCAGTTGTTAAATTTAGCATTTGATGGCACCAAGCTTCTCAGGATATCTGTATCAGAAAGTGCAGAACAAAGCTTCTCACTTGCCAGCTGACTGTTAACCTCCTCATTGACATTAAGCTTCTCACTTGCTAGCTGGCTATCAACCTCCTCATTGACATTAATTTTCTCTACAGGTCTAGGAGAAGCCTTCAGGGTCATATCACTTCTCCTGAAATGACACTTTTGAATCTCATTGGATTCAGCTTTAGACCAGTTCAAAAGAGCTTGAGGGCAATATTCTGGTTCAACATGTAGATCTTTGATGTTTGGTTCAACAACATGATGTGCATCTTTGGTGTCAGAACAAACAAGCTTCCTCTGGATATCCATATTAGAGAGTGCAGAAGAAAGCTTCTTGCCTGCTAGTTGACTATCAACCTCTTCAGTGACATTAATGTTTTCGAGAGATCCAGAAGGAGAAGCAGCATTTTGTGAAAGTCCGCCTTCTTTTATACAAATTTTGCACGCTCCACGAAGTGAATAACATGTCCTTCCTCTCGGTGAAGTATAGCACAAATAGCGCCTTCCATTGCTGACTGCATAGTGAAATACCCAACCCAGCCATGAGAGATGCCTTTTTGCCTTCGGTATCATATCACTTTTCCTGAGACGGCGCTTGCAAATCGCATTGATATCAGCTTTAGACCAATTCAAAACAGCTTGAGGGCAATATTCAGGTTCAACATGAACCTTGATGTTTGATTCAAAAACATGATGCTCATCTTTTGTGTCTGAACAAATAAGCTCCCTGGTGTTATTCATTAAATGTGAGCAGAGCTTATAAGGAGAGTAATAACAAACACCAGTAGGTGAGATGTATCGCATTCTGACAAGAGGTTTTTCTCGCTTCGATTCGATTCTCCATCCTTGATATAGAAGATGCTTCCTAACATCAGTTCTCAAAGCATTCAGATGTTTCTTGTCAGCAAGAGCATATTTTCTAATGGCATCAGGGCATGACTCAGCCTCAGGAACAAGGTTGGGACCAGCAGTTATCCATGTAACCTTTGCATTGTGTCTCTTTAGCCTGGCCCTCCTTTGAGCCATATCATTATCGGTTTTGGAAAATCTTTCATTGCTGGTTAGAGAACAGATGCAAGAAATTCCATCCACAACAGAGGGTGAGACCAACAAAGCTTCAGGTAAAACAGAAAGTGCTTTATCAAGAGAGGACCCATTGCATTCAGTTAAAACATGAGTATCATCATTTGAGATGCACATCCTTTGAGCCATATCATTATCGGTTTTGGAAAATCTTTCATTGCTGGTTAGAGAACAGATGCAAGAAATTCCATCCACAACAGAGGGTGAGACCAACAAAGCTTCAGGTAAAACAGAAAGTGCTTTATCAAGAGAGGACCCATTGCATTCAGTTAAAACATGAGTATCATCATTTGAGATGCACATCAACGGACCTATACTAGATTTCTCTTGAATTGGTTGAACAATAGATGAATTTGGAGTCAACAAATTACAGTTAACCTTATGCTCAAATGGTAAAAGAGAAGCAGTTTCATCTAATTCTGCATCTGGCATAGTAGGCTCCAGTTGCGACTCAGACTCTGGTTGAGAGGACCCAGGAAGGCCTAATACCCTAACAAAATGATTCAAAGTGATCTCATGATTATCTTTTGTTACCTCCAGCACCAATTTTTTCCACAAAGAATCACAAGAAATAGTCCACTCTCTAACATTTTGAAAACTATTTTTCTCCCGTAAATCATACCAGAGTTGCTTCACAGAAACAGAAATGTACCACTCTTGCTCATATTGTTTAATCAACTCAAGAAACAACCAAGTTCCACGTTGGTGCCACTCCTCTTCAAAATCATCCCAATCTTGTGTAATCCGTAAATCGCCAATTCCAGCGACCATTTCATCACCCAAATCAGGAAAGAACACTCTCCTATTCTCTGAACCATCTTCATGGTAAAAAATCACACCTTCCCACCAGGCATCCATATACCATACATCCACACAGATACCATAGCAAAGACTCCATTTACTGAACTCTAGCTTAGGTGGCAATCGCCTCACTAACCCTCGATAGTGACGATGATTCTCACAGGGACAGTCAATACCATTTATTCCAGGTGAAACACCCACAATGTCAACGAGACTATCAGAACCATCATCAACAACAATGTGGTCATACTTGATGTGAAACCCCCGCTTATCCCATGCAATAACAGTCCCTTGATGCCATGAGCCCTGAAATCCCTATTTATTCAGTGCATAAATATACTAAGGAACCTTTAACATAAGAAAAGGAAAGTCAGTTGTTCCCATGATCACTTCATTGGGGGCTTACTGCACTATTTATTTCATGTAATTAAGTGTTAATTCATCAAACCATTTCTGCATATGTTCAAGGCACATTCACCATATTGGGTTTCTTATTACATCATTGTAGAAGACATCATATTTGGTTTGCTTTTGCAATACCTGGTTTTGTTCTTATTGCTGTTGTTTTGTTTTCAAAGGTTTGCAATCTCTTTTTCTCAAACTGTACCTTTAAGTTTTATATTTGCATAAACTCTCATTTACAGCTCCAACAAATTACTGCATCTTAACAAAAGTTATCCAATGACATAGGCAAGAAATGAAAGAATGAAAAGTTGATATCAAAGCCTAATTCGTTGGCATCTCGAACCGGCAAATAGGACAATAATGGCTCTGCTTCGGCCACTTTTCGATGCAATCCCCATGAAAAGTATGAGAACAAGGCATCCGAGAAGCAAAAAAACCCAACTTCGAGCTCCTCCAAACATATCATGCAATCTTCTTGGTCTCCAGCTTCTACTTTGACCATCTTTACCATCTCCTTAACCAATGACTCTTTAGCCGGAACCATACCATAGTTACTGCTTTCAAACTCCAATGCCGATTCAGCCAAAGCTCTTCCCATCAAAACCCCGTCATTGAGAACAGAATCGTGTTCCACAATGGAAGCATGTATCAGTGATCGTAAGGGAAAGACTCCAGGAATAGTTCCTATGCTACGCATCGCACGTACAAAAATTTCATGAACGAAGTTATGATAAGCAAGGGAGGCCGTGTTGATTCGGAGCCTTCTAAACGCGGGAATCAGAACTTGGTGAAACAGATACTGGTTTTCCATAATGTGGAGCTCGAAACGAAAGGTTTCTCGTAAGGACTCAAAGTTGGTGATGGTGGAGATGTCTGCTAAGCAATGATGGTGGACGGATAGGAGAACGATGTCAAGGGTTAATTCAATATTGATGAAAGCAACATCATGAGATTGTGAGATGATGTTGTCTTCAAAAGTATGGTGGTGAATGATATCATACTCGTATGGAGTTGAAGCCATTAAGAAAAACTTGAGAAACAAGAAAGCTTTAAACTTGAGAAGAAGGAAAGCTTGAAGAAATCAGATTGTTTTGAAGTTTCAAACTCTGATAACGGTTTAAAAGTATTGGATTAGGAAAAGGAAATCTCATTTGCTAAAGGGCTATATTATAAATATACTATGTAATAAAGGAAAAAAAAAGGTATTCCCCTAAATGTCCTCGTTGGAAAATTTCGAATTATGATTCCGGTGAACGCAGATAATAAACAATTAAAAGTATAAAGGTAATCTTTATACCAATTATGTCCCCTAAAACAGATACATCCTATATCTTCTATTCACCTTTTGTTTCGATTTTTTTTTTTTTTGGGTATTTGATTTCTATTTTTTCGTGCATGTGTTACAATCTGAGTTTTATTGTGGCTTTATAGCCGAATACAAAAAGTTTGCTACTATTTTTTACTGTATATTTGCTTCGTTTCTGCTTTCCCTTTTTTGCTTGTTTGCAGGCGTTGACGGAGGCAGAGAAGGAATTTTTCCATTTGGGTGCAAGCTTGCAAACGGACCTGGGGACGAGGCGTTGGCGACGTTGCCGAGAAGGAATGGCGCGGGGGGAGACCCTAGGGTTTTGTTTTACTGAAAAAAACTATATAATTTATCAGGGTATGTCGATTCCGCTCCCATCTTATATTCTACCATTAAACCATCATCATTTCATTTCACCAGCTGGGGGAGTCGTACCATTAAACCATCATCCCTTGATTTCACCAGCTGGGAGAGTTAGTGATCATGTTGATAGTGATCACCATGGAGGTCGTGTACCAGAAAAAATGGACGATTCTCAGGAAGTGTCATTTCTTCACCTGCTTAGAAGTAAACAATTTGCTGACAGGGTTGACCAACAATCCAAATCCCAAGTTAGCTCAAAAGGGGAGAGGCAAGTTTACATAATATTTTTCACTTGAGTGACTTTCACATCGCTTTTTGGCTGTGGGATTTGTTGAATTCAGGAATAGAGAAACATTCCCAGTGAAGATTCAAGCCTGGAAACACTGCAACTGCCTAAGATCCAGATGTTTGAAACTGTAAGTTCACATGCTAGATAGAACATTTCACTTGAGTATTATGTTACTCGGACTCATTTTAAGCATATACCCAAGATCGGTATGTTTAGTTTTCTTCATGTATTTAGAAGAAGTTTGGAGCATCATACCCCCAACGTCCAGAGGGATGTGAAAAAAAGAAAAGAGTTTGGAGTACATCTGTTGAGTTTTGTTGTTTATTGTGATTGGCAGTTATTGTGAGTGCTTTGCAGCAGGGATTTACTGCGAGAATTGTGCATGCCAGGACTGTTTGAACAATACAGATTATGACGATACTGTTCTTGATACTCGACAAAAATTGAATTGCGTAACCCTCTTGCATTTGCTTCACCTGTTGTTTTCCCATCCAATGATTCTCCTAATGTTACTGTAATTTTAACTTATATAATCTTACACCTTTTTCCCTTTAAATTTGTGTAATACCGTAAGTGTTTGACATGAGAAACTATGCGCCACGGTCATGGAAACTGTATGAACGCTGGATCACCCCGCACGAAGGGGATGCAAATGCAAGAGGACAAAATGCCTAAAAAGTACTGCGATTGCTATCGAGTATGTTTTAACTTTGTAGCTCCATGTTACTTATGTTGCTCCCAATTTTTTTTTTTTTTTTTTTTTCAAGTACTTATATTCGAGATCCATGTGTAATATACACATTGACATAGATATGTTATATGACTCTCTAAGTATATGAGAAAGAACTCTTTAAAATATTGAACAAGTCAGTGTTATACAGCTAAATATTGTTAATTAGATAAGCATACCTAACATTAGCAACAGTAATGACTTCATCCTGTCTTTCCAAAAGTATTGTGTAGAAGCCTTGGAAGTTCAAGCGGCTATGTTCAGAGCTGTAGAATTCAAAATCATGATGATAAAATTTTAAGTCATTTGCTTATAGTAAACACACGAAATTTGAATAAATCATCACTAATGATCAGTTCAATGCCCAATAAATACTGAAGTTCTTATAGTAAACACAAAAAAATTGAATAAATCAATCACTAATAACCACCTCAATGCCCGGTAGATATTGAAGTTATCAAGATGGCTTAAGAAAAATAAGAATAACCCTTTTAACTTGAAATCTTATGCTTTCGGCTAAACAAGCTTATTAGATATATTTAAAAAAAAAATCAATGAAAATATACTATCAATCCATAAAGGGAGTTAATTAACATTAGTAAATTAAACTTATTAGTTTCTTTCAAGAAAAGTAAAGTTTTAAGATAAAAGCAAATCTTATATAATTAAATGTTTGATTTTCTATGAAATATATTTTTTAATAATATCACAAGATTGTTAAAACTTCACTCAACTTTCCTTAAAAAAATATTTTTTAATATGTAGATATATAGATTATTATAAAAAAAGAAAAAAAAATCAAATATTTTGTTCGTAATAAATTATCTCTTTATGTTTTCCTTTTATTCTTTTTAACCATTGCATGCAAAATCATAACCCGCCCTTATATATATATATATATATATGATCATTCATGCAATGTCTTCTCCACTATAAACCCTCTGTCTCTCTCTCAGTTATTATTATTTCGTTGCATCTTCTCTTCATAGCTTTCAAATTCAAAATCCCTCAAAGAAAATTTAAAAAAGAAAATGTTTACTCCATCTATATTAACTAGGCTTGTTAGATGTGTTTGGGCATTTGCTTCATGTTTCTTGGCTTGCAGATTCGCCAGTAATTTTCTTACGTTAAAAAGTGATTTTCTTTCATGTATTTGTTGTGCTATGATTTTTTCTTCTAATGAACGACGATCGCACAATGTCGAAAAGCATTGTTTCCGTGGACAAAGAAGCGAAAACTCGAATTTGGATATGTCCTTACGATGAAGAATACATAGTTTTTGTATTAGAGAAGACGGAGGTTATGATGTTGCGATAGAATCGAACAAATCAGAAGAACCAAATCAATCCGAAAGAAGTTCATGGTTGGTTAATAGAAAGGTTAATTTTATTCCTTTAACTCTTTATTTTTTTCTATATTTTTTTGAAAGTCTTGAGGTTGCTTAACTATCTAGAAGTGAAATCTATCTTTGAAGATATTCAAAGAATGTCTAGTAAATTTTTTCACATTTTGAAGAATCATATCTCGAGCATATTTTTGAATATACATGGAATACAAATATATATATTTTTTAAAAGGAAAAATTTGGTAACGGTTTTGGTTTAACATATAGGGTGATGGAGAAAGGGGCACGACTTGCTGTGAAATAGAGTTGGCTTCAAGTAGCTTGAAGAGATTAGAAGAATCAAGAGACTCGTATCAATTTGATGGTAGCAGGACTAGTTTGGGTAGCTTAAAGAGATTAGAAGAATCAAGAGACGTATATGAATCTAATGGTATACTTTGGATCCTTTACCTTTCTGTGTAAAGTGTGCAAAAGGAATTTTTGTTTCTATGTTGCTTAGATTTTTGAGGGTGTTGGATATTTATGTATCCAATAATGTTTGAACAAACCCATTTTTGAATGTATTGAATATAGAACTATCTATTCTGTTTTAAACTTGAATGAATTAATTTAAACACAAAAGGATATGAAAACTGAATACAAATATTTTAAAGAAAATGAAACAAATCTAACTTTATTTTTTGATGGATATATTGCTGCAGATTAGAGTGGGATTGGACTGGAAGTCCAGTGAGAATGCCAATGCCAACATCGGAAGGCATTACCCCAAGCAAGAACAAGGCCCATTATGTGCCAATATCGGAAGGCATTACCCCAAGCAAGAACAAGGCCCATTGTGTTTGTGTGCCAAAGCCAAGGAAGAAAGGCAGTGGCACAAGAAAGAAGAAGACCCGTTTTATGTTTTTTCAATGTTTTAGATTTTGATTGTCGGTTTCTAACTAGTAATTTATGGCTATTCTTTTACAAATAATGAAAAAGTCATTTAAAAATATATTTATAAAAAAAAAAATTGAAAAAACTATGTTGTCCTAGAATCAAATCTGCTTATTTTTGTGAAAAAGACAACTTTTATACTAATATTCCATACTACTTGTAAAAAGAATGAGCTTTTATTGATAAATTTGGGTACACATTATTTGTTAAGTTATACTTTTTTGTATAGTCAAGGTTTCCTTCATATCCGTTTTATGGTCCATGAAAATTTGAGAATACATGACTCTCTCTCCCAATAATATCGTCTCTAAAGTTCGAACTTGCCTTCTCTCTTAGGAGTACAATGTGCGTTACAACTACACTTAATAATTAGTTTGCTCAATACGTTCCCTAGTAAGAAAAATCTAAGGGACTAGAAATTGATGGTTTTGACAAGAATGTCCAATACGGGTATGTATTCGATATTTGTATGTTGATTCTTTCAAAAAAAAAAGAAGAAAAAAAAAGGAGTTGAAACAACATAGGATGATTCAACACAGGTTTTCGAAAATTCGATATTTGGGTGGCTTTTCTCAGAAACATTTCTAGTCTCCAGTTTAGAATAAGATTTTCTAGTCCAGTTGTTAAATTTAGCATTTGATGGCACCAAGCTTCTCAGGATATCTGTATCAGAAAGTGCAGAACAAAGCTTCTCACTTGCCAGCTGACTGTTAACCTCCTCATTGACATTAAGCTTCTCACTTGCTAGCTGGCTATCAACCTCCTCATTGACATTAATTTTCTCTACAGGTCTAGGAGAAGCCTTCAGGGTCATATCACTTCTCCTGAAATGACACTTTTGAATCTCATTGGATTCAGCTTTAGACCAGTTCAAAAGAGCTTGAGGGCAATATTCTGGTTCAACATGTAGATCTTTGATGTTTGGTTCAACAACATGATGTGCATCTTTGGTGTCAGAACAAACAAGCTTCCTCTGGATATCCATATTAGAGAGTGCAGAAGAAAGCTTCTTGCCTGCTAGTTGACTATCAACCTCTTCAGTGACATTAATGTTTTCGAGAGATCCAGAAGGAGAAGCAGCATTTTGTGAAAGTCCGCCTTCTTTTATACAAATTTTGCACGCTCCACGAAGTGAATAACATGTCCTTCCTCTCGGTGAAGTATAGCACAAATAGCGCCTTCCATTGCTGACTGCATAGTGAAATACCCAACCCAGCCATGAGAGATGCCTTTTTGCCTTCGGTATCATATCACTTTTCCTGAGACGGCGCTTGCAAATCGCATTGATATCAGCTTTAGACCAATTCAAAACAGCTTGAGGGCAATATTCAGGTTCAACATGAACCTTGATGTTTGATTCAAAAACATGATGCTCATCTTTTGTGTCTGAACAAATAAGCTCCCTGGTGTTATTCATTAAATGTGAGCAGAGCTTATAAGGAGAGTAATAACAAACACCAGTAGGTGAGATGTATCGCATTCTGACAAGAGGTTTTTCTCGCTTCGATTCGATTCTCCATCCTTGATATAGAAGATGCTTCCTAACATCAGTTCTCAAAGCATTCAGATGTTTCTTGTCAGCAAGAGCATATTTTCTAATGGCATCAGGGCATGACTCAGCCTCAGGAACAAGGTTGGGACCAGCAGTTATCCATGTAACCTTTGCATTGTGTCTCTTTAGCCTGGCCCTCCTTTGAGCCATATCATTATCGGTTTTGGAAAATCTTTCATTGCTGGTTAGAGAACAGATGCAAGAAATTCCATCCACAACAGAGGGTGAGACCAACAAAGCTTCAGGTAAAACAGAAAGTGCTTTATCAAGAGAGGACCCATTGCATTCAGTTAAAACATGAGTATCATCATTTGAGATGCACATCCTTTGAGCCATATCATTATCGGTTTTGGAAAATCTTTCATTGCTGGTTAGAGAACAGATGCAAGAAATTCCATCCACAACAGAGGGTGAGACCAACAAAGCTTCAGGTAAAACAGAAAGTGCTTTATCAAGAGAGGACCCATTGCATTCAGTTAAAACATGAGTATCATCATTTGAGATGCACATCAACGGACCTATACTAGATTTCTCTTGAATTGGTTGAACAATAGATGAATTTGGAGTCAACAAATTACAGTTAACCTTATGCTCAAATGGTAAAAGAGAAGCAGTTTCATCTAATTCTGCATCTGGCATAGTAGGCTCCAGTTGCGACTCAGACTCTGGTTGAGAGGACCCAGGAAGGCCTAATACCCTAACAAAATGATTCAAAGTGATCTCATGATTATCTTTTTGTTACCTCCAGCACCAATTTTTTCCACAAAGAATCACAAGAAATAGTCCACTCTCTAACATTTTGAAAACTATTTTTCTCCCGTAAATCATACCAGAGTTGCTTCACAGAAACAGAAATGTACCACTCTTGCTCATATTGTTTAATCAACTCAAGAAACAACCAAGTTCCACGTTGGTGCCACTCCTCTTCAAAATCATCCCAATCTTGTGTAATCCGTAAATCGCCAATTCCAGCGACCATTTCATCACCCAAATCAGGAAAGAACACTCTCCTATTCTCTGAACCATCTTCATGGTAAAAAATCACACCTTCCCACCAGGCATCCATATACCATACATCCACACAGATACCATAGCAAAGACTCCATTTACTGAACTCTAGCTTAGGTGGCAATCGCCTCACTAACCCTCGATAGTGACGATGGTTCTCACAGGGACAGTCAATACCATTTATTCCAGGTGAAACACCCACAATGTCAACGAGACTATCAGAACCATCATCAACAACAATGTGGTCATACTTGATGTGAAACCCCCGCTTATCCCATGCAATAACAGTCCCTTGATGCCATGAGCCCTGAAATCCCTATTTATTCAGTGCATAAATATACTAAGGAACCTTTAACATAAGAAAAGGAAAGTCAGTTGTTCCCATGATCACTTCATTGGGGCTTACTGCACTATTTATTTCATGTAATTAAGTGTTAATTCATCAAACCATTTCTGCATATGTTCAAGGCACATTCACCATATTGGGTTTCTTATTACATCATTGTAGAAGACATCATATTTGGTTTGCTTTTGCAATACCTGGTTTTGTTCTTATTGCTGTTGTTTTGTTTTCAAAGGTTTGCAATCTCTTTTTCTCAAACTGTACCTTTAAGTTTTATATTTGCATAAACTCTCATTTACAGCTCCAACAAATTACTGCATCTTAACAAAAGTTATCCAATGACATAGGCAAGAAATGAAAGAATGAAAAGTTGATATCAAAGCCTAATTCGTTGGCATCTCGAACCGGCAAATAGGACAATAATGGCTCTGCTTCGGCCACTTTTCGATGCAATCCCCATGAAAAGTATGAGAACAAGGCATCCGAGAAGCAAAAAACCCAACTTCGAGCTCCTCCAAACATATCATGCAATCTTCTTGGTCTCCAGCTTCTACTTTGACCATCTTTACCATCTCCTTAACCAATGACTCTTTAGCCGGAACCATACCATAGTTACTGCTTTCAAACTCCAATGCCGATTCAGCCAAAGCTCTTCCCATCAAAACCCCGTCATTGAGAACAGAATCGTGTTCCACAATGGAAGCATGTATCAGTGATCGTAAGGGAAAGACTCAGGAATAGTTCCTATGCTACGCATCGCACGTACAAAAATTTCATGAACGAAGTTATGATAAGCAAAGGAGGCCGTGTTGATTCGGAGCCTTCTAAACGCGGGAATCAGAACTTGGTGAAACAGATACTGGTTTTCCATAATGTGGAGCTCGAAACGAAAGGTTTCTCGTAAGGACTCAAAGTTGGTGATGGTGGAGATGTCTGCTAAGCAATGATGGTGGACGGATAGGAGAACGATGTCAAGGGTTAATTCAATATTGATGAAAGCAACATCATGAGATTGTGAGATGATGTTGTCTTCAAAAGTATGGTGGTGAATGATATCATACTCGTATGGAGTTGAAGCCATTAAGAAAAACTTGAGAAACAAGAAAGCTTTAAACTTGAGAAGAAGGAAAGCTTGAAGAAATCAGATTGTTTTGAAGTTTCAAACTCTGATAACGGTTTAAAAGTATTGGATTAGGAAAAGGAAATCTCATTTGCTAAAGGGCTATATTATAAATATACTATGTAATAAAGGAAAAAAAAAGGTATTCCCCTAAATGTCCTCGTTGGAAAATTTCGAATTATGATTCCGGTGAACGCAGATAATAAACAATTAAAAGTATAAAGGTAATCTTTATACCAATTATGTCCCCTAAAACAGATACATCCTATATCTTCTATTCACCTTTTGTTTCGATTTTTTTTTTTTTTGGGTATTTGATTTCTATTTTTTCGTGCATGTGTTACAATCTGAGTTTTATTGTGGCTTTATAGCCGAATACAAAAAGTTTGCTACTATTTTTTACTGTATATTTGCTTCGTTTCGCTTTCCCTTTTTGCTTGTTTGCGAGCGTTGACGGAGGCAGAGAAGGAATTTTTCCATTTGGGTGCAAGCTTGCAAACGGACCTGGGGACGAGGCGTTGGCGACGTTGCCGAGAAGGAATGGCGCGGGGGGAGACCCTAGGGTTTTGTTTTACTGAAAAAAACTATATAATTTATCAGGGTATGTCGATTCCGCTCCCATCTTATATTCTACCATTAAACCATCATCATTTCATTTCACCAGCTGGGGGAGTCGTACCATTAAACCATCATCCCTTGATTTCACCAGCTGGGAGAGTTAGTGATCATGTTGATAGTGATCACCATGGAGGTCGTGTACCAGAAAAAATGGACGATTCTCAGGAAGTGTCATTTCTTCACCTGCTTAGAAGTAAACAATTTGCTGACAGGGTTGACCAACAATCCAAATCCCAAGTTAGCTCAAAAGGGGAGAGGCAAGTTTACATAATATTTTTCACTTGAGTGACTTTCACATCGCTTTTTGGCTGTGGGATTTGTTGAATTCAGGAATAGAGAAACATTCCCAGTGAAGATTCAAGCCTGGAAACACTGCAACTGCCTAAGATCCAGATGTTTGAAACTGTAAGTTCACATGCTAGATAGAACATTTCACTTGAGTACTATGTTACTCGGACTCATTTTAAGCATATACCCAAGATCGGTATGTTTAGTTTTCTTCATGTATTTAGAAGAAGTTTGGAGCATCATACCCCCAACGTCCAGAGGGATGTGAAAAAAAGAAAAGAGTTTGGAGTACATCTGTTGAGTTTTGTTGTTTATTGTGATTGGCAGTTATTGTGAGTGCTTTGCAGCAGGGATTTACTGCGAGAATTGTGCATGCCAGGACTGTTTGAACAATACAGATTATGACGATACTGTTCTTGATACTCGACAAAAATTGAATTGCGTAACCCTCTTGCATTTGCTTCACCTGTTGTTTTCCCATCCAATGATTCTCCTAATGTTACTGTAATTTTAACTTATATAATCTTACACCTTTTTCCCTTTAAATTTGTGTAATACCGTAAGTGTTTGACATGAGAAACTATGCGCCACGGTCATGGAAACTGTATGAACGCTGGATCACCCTGGCACAGAAGGGGATGCAAATGCAAGAGGACAAAATGCCTAAAAAGTACTGCGATTGCTATCGAGTATGTTTTAACTTTGTAGCTCCATGTTACTTATGTTGCTCCCAATTTTTTTTTTTTTTTTCAAGTACTTATATTCGAGATCCATGTGTAATATACACATTGACATAGATATGTTGTATGACTCTCTAAGTATATGAGAAAGAACTCTTTAAAATATTGAACAAGTCAGTGTTATACAGCTAAATATTGTTAATTAGATAAGCATACCTAACATTAGCAACAGTAATGACTTCATCCTGTCTTTCCAAAAGTATTGTGTAGAAGCTTTGGAAGTTCAAGCGGCTATGTTCAGAGCTGTAGAATTCAAAATCATGATGATAAAATTTTAAGTCATTTGCTTATAGTAAACACACGAAATTTGAATAAATCATCACTAATGATCAGTTCAATGCCCAATAAATACTGAAGTTCTTATAGTAAACACAAAAAAATTGAATAAATCAATCACTAATAACCACCTCAATGCCCGGTAGATATTGAAGTTATCAAGATGGCTTAAGAAAAATAAGAATAACCCTTTTAACTTGAAATCTTATGCTTTCGGCTAAACAAGCTTATTAGATATATTTAAAAAAAATCAATGAAAATATACTATCAATCCATAAAGGGAGTTAATTAACATTAGTAAATTAAACTTATTAGTTTCTTTCAAGAAAAGTAAAGTTTTAAGATAAAAGCAAATCTTATATAATTAAATGTTTGATTTTCTATGAAATATATTTTTTTAATAATATCACAAGATTGTTAAAACTTCACTCAACTTTCCTTAAAAAAATATTTTTTAATATGTAGATATATAGATTACTATAAAAAAAAGAAAAAAAAATCAAATATTTTGTTCGTAATAAATTATCTCTTTATGTTTTCCTTTTATTCTTTTTAACCATTACATGCAAAATCATAACCCGCCCTTATATATATATATATATATATATATATATATATATCTTTCATGCAATGTGTTCTCCACTATAAACCCTCTGTCTCTCTCTCAGTTATTATTATTTCGTTGCATCTTCTCTTCATAGCTTTCAAATTCAAAATCCCTCAAAGAAAATTCGAAAAAGAAAATGTTTACTCCATCTATATTAACTAGGCTTGTTAGATGTGTTTGGGCATTTGCTTCATCTTTCTTGGCTTGCACATTCGCCAGTAATTTTCTTACGTTAAAAAGTGATTTTCTTTCATGTATTTGTTGTGCTATGATTTTCTTACAGCGGAACGACAGTCGCACAATGTCGAAAAGCATTGTTTCTGTGGACAAAGAAACTGAAAACTCGAGCTGGATATGTCCTCCTGATGAAGAATACATAGTTTTTTGTATTAGAGAAGACGGAGGTTATGATGTTGCGATAGAATCGAACAAATCAGAAGAACCAAATCAATCCGAAAGAAGTTCATGGTTGGTTAATAGAAAGGTTAATTTTATTCCTTTAACTCTTTATTTTTTTCTATATTTTTTTGAAAATCTTCGAGGTTGCTTAACTATCTAGAAGTGAAATCTATCTTTGAAGATATTCAAAGAGTGTCTAGTAAATTTTTTTCACATTTTCGAAGAATCATATCTGAACATATTTTTGAATATGCATGGAATACAAATATATATATTTTAAAAAAGGGCACGACTTCTTTGTGAAATAGAGTTGGCTTCAAGTAGCTTGAAGAGATTAGAAGAATCAAGAGACTCGTATCAATTAGATGGTAGCACGGGACTAGCTTCGGGTAGCTTAAGGAGATTAGACTCATATGAATCTGATGGTAGTAGCTAGGATCCTTTACCTTTCCTGTGTAAGTGTGCAAAAGGGAATATTTGTTTCTATGTTGCTTAGATTTTTGAGGGGTGTCGGATATTTATGTATCCAATAATATTTGAACAAACCCATTTTTGAATGTATTGAATAAAGAACTATCTATTACATTTTAAACTTAAATGAATTAATTTAAACACAAAAGGATATGAAAACTGAATACAAATATTTTAAAGAAAATGAAGAATTGAAACAAATCTAACTTTAGTTTTTGATGGATATTGTTGCAGATTAGAGATGGATAGGATTGGAGGTCCAGTGAGAATGCCAATGCCAACATCTGAAGGCATTACCCCAAGCAAAAACAAGGCCCATTGTATGCCAATGCCAAGGAATAAAGGCATTACCCCAAGCATAAACAAGGCCCATTGTGTGCCAATGCTAAGGAAGAAAGGCAGTGGCACAAAAAAGAGCAAGACCCTTTTATGTTTTTTCAATGTTTTAGATTTTGATTGTCGGTTTCCTACTAGTAATTTATGAACTATTCTTTTACAAATAATTAAAAAAATAATATCAAAATATATTTATAAAAGAAAATTGAAAATATTATGTTGTTTTAGTATCAAATTTGCTTATTTTTGTGAAAAATACAATTTTTATACTAATATTCATACTACTTCGCAAAAAGAATGAGCTTTTCTTGATAAATTTGGGCACAAATTATTTGTTAAGTTATACTTTTTTATATAATCAAGGTTTTTTTCATATCCGTTTTATGGTCCATGAAAATTTGAGAATATATGACTCTCTCTCCCAATAATATCGTCTCTAAAGTTACAACTTGCCTTCTCCTTAAAAAAAGTGCAATGTGCGTTACAACTACACTTCATAATTAGTTTGCTCAATACGTTCCCTAGTAAGAAAAATCTAAGAGACTAGAAATTGATGGTTTTGAGAAGAATGTCCAATACGGGTATGTATTCGATATTTGTATGTTCATTCTTTCAAAAAAAAAAAAAAGAAAAAAAAAAAGTTGAAGCAACATAAGATGATTCAACACAGGTTTTCCGAAAATCTGATACCGAACTCGGGCTGTTCCATAGAGATTTTACTTGTGCATATGAAACATCCATGGACTTTTACTAGACAATAAAGAACACAAAAAGAAACCATACAAGCATACAATAGTGACATATATAATAAGTACACTTTGGTAATGCGAATGCATCAATAAGTTCGTTTGAAAAAAATGCTTCGAACTTATGAAATATTTATATTACTAATGATGAAACAGCAAGCTCTAGTTCAGTATCACTGTCAGTGTAAGCTTATAAGGAAATGATAAGGCAAGAAATACATAATTCCACAAAATTTCAACCATGTTATCGGAAATTTGGATTTCAAAAATAAATATTTATGAATTTAAAATTCATATTCTCATATATACTTTTCAAATATATAATAATATTGAATCTTAAACCGCAAGTGAAATCAACAAATTAAACTAAAACAAGCAAGGATTTATGAACGTACTTTACGAGATAGGGATTCCCTTGAAGGTGTCTTGGTATATATCATCGATCCACGCCTTGTAAATGAACTGTTTTATGCTCCTAAATCAAATTCCAAGTTTACGAAATGGTAACAAATTAAAATTTATTTCCAGATAGCGGAAGTGTAAATAAACTATTTTCTTCATTTCCTTCCATTTTTCATTAATTTCAAACAAAAACTGAAAAAAAAAATGAAAATTACAGTTAAAAAAAAAAAGAGGGAAAGATTACAATGAGGGACTGAACAACAGGGATCATCTCCACGAGATCCTTGTAGAGGACACGATCCACATCGCCAGGAGCTGAATGAACGAGTGAGGACTCAACTCGACGGTGAGTCGGGGACGAGTTACTGTTATCCCCTGAAAGCCAAGTTCCAAAACCTGAATTTTCTTGTAAATCTAACAACTGTTGCGGCTCAAACATTTTCTTTCACTGTTTTTTTTCTTCTAAAATTCAAAGAATTTGAAAATAAAGAACTGAAGAGCTTGAAAGTGATAGTGAAGAAATGAAGAAGTTGCAGCAGTTAACAATGGCCTTTTTTTTTTTTCTGTTTTGAAAAAAAATCGTTTATTTTGTTTCCTTTTTAGGTTACAACGAATTTTCTACAAACTTTAAGTTGAAGGTAAATTATGATATTACTAAAATACCCCTAAGTTACTTCAGGGAAAATTAGTTTTGTTGTACTTTTTTGTGATTTACTTGCATTTTTTATAATTTCTCAAGTAATTAATCTTTATTTTTTAAAATAAAAAAATACACCAAAACTTAGTGGGCATCAACGATCTTAGTGGGCATCAACTATCTGTGTAGATTATAGAAAAACATATAATAAAAAATTTGAGCTATTT
This sequence comes from Gossypium bickii, assembly GCA_025503065.1. NCBI lineage: Eukaryota > Viridiplantae > Streptophyta > Magnoliopsida > Malvales > Malvaceae > Gossypium > Gossypium bickii. Next base: position 96,570,062 of record CP106720.1, read on the forward strand.
ATTACCTTAGAGGTGATCATCTATTTGAATTGGGTAAGGATTAAGCAATAGTATTTAAATTGTGGGTTATTTATTAAGTATATTAATCGTGTATTTTTATTAAGTCTTAACTCGATTAATATTGGTAAATGTTTCAAGTTTGGTTGAAATCACCATAAGTAGATTTGATTTTCTCTCTTTGTATTTCGTTTATATATCGCATATCTAAATAATTATATTTATTCAATATAAACATAAAGTGATGAATAACTTTTCATAATTAGATGATAAAAAAAATGATATTAATAATTAGATGTACTAGTATAATTTATTCATTTTTTTATACAAGTTCTAAACTTCCCATTACTCTCTTAAACTATCTATAGTCCCTACAATCTCCAAAGTAAAAAGTATTACGCGCTTAAATTACAACAATGACTTAGTCAACAATGATGATCGCACAATGTCGAAAAGCATTGTGTTGGTGGACAAGGAAAGTGAAAACTCGAAATTTGGATATGTTTTTATTATTGTTGTTTTTTGTTTTCAAAGGTTTGCAATCTCTTTTTCTCAAATCTGTACCTTTAAGTTTTATATTTGCATAAACTCTCATTTCTGACTACCCAACAAATTACTACATCTTAACAAAAGTTATCCAATGACATAGGCAAGAAATGAAAGAATGAAAAGTTGATATCTAAGCCTAATTCGTTGGCATCTCGAACCGCAAATAGGACAATAATGGCTCGCTTCATGTACTTTTCGATGCAATCCCCATGAAAAGTATGAGAACAAGGCATCCAAGAAGCAAAACCCAACTTCGAGCTCTTCCAAACATATCATGCAATCTTCTTGGTCTCCAAACTTCTACTTTGACCATCTTTACCATCTCCTTAACCAATGACTCTTTAATTGGAACCATACCATAGTTATCGCTTTCAAACTCCAATGCCGATTCACCAAAGCTCTTCCCATCAAAACCCCGTCATTGTGAATGCAGAATCGTGTTCCACAATGGAAGCATGTATCGATGATCGTATGGGAAAGACTCAGAATAGTTCCTATGCTACGCATCGTGTTAGTACAAAACTCCGGTGAGGAAAATCTCGAACACACGAACGAAAACTCGAATGAGAAGAAGAAATAAGACAAGGCTCCAAGGCGTGTATCAAATCACTATCTTTAAGGTTATATTCGCCCCTTTGTCTTGATTGTGCAAACGAGTTCCAAGCAAATTAACCTCGAGGATACAATGAAGCCAATGGCTATTTGCGTTTTGCTGCTTGCGAGAATAGCCCCTTTACATAATCGAGCAATATATGACAAGAAAACCAATTTCTATAAAGGATATCTGCAATAATACTTTATAGGACAATCTAACAATATTAGAAAATGAAGGAAGAAAGAAAGAATATTAGAATTGTTGGTATATCTCTAAATGAAATCTGATTCCTATTTATAGGAATTTTCATGTCTCTTTATAGAGATATATTTAATCAATAGGTACCTTTCCGATTAATAATGTTTTTTTTTAATAAAAACATTATTATTCATTTAATTATAACTATTCAAATAATATTATTTAAATAGTTATAATTCTTTTTCAAAAAAATTAAAAGATATAATCTTTTAATTAATTATACCCATTCATTTATAGTTATTGGAAAACTATAAATATTTGAAAATGTTCCAACAATCTCCCCCCATTTTCAAAATATTTTAGATTTTGATATTCTTGGAAATCAATTTGCATAAATGAAGGTATCTTACGATTGAACCTTCACTTAGTGAAAACATGTTAAAGTTAATCGAAATTGCATGGTAGACTAAGCTTTGAACCAACTATTTCATTTGATTAACCGAACACATCTCACACAATGATTTCAACATCGGTCAATGCATAATATCTAGGGACACTATTATGGCCATGTGTGCGTGTCCTCTTTTCATGAGTCTTTGTCGAGCCAAGCCCTTGAGCCCCTAGAAGCGGCCACACTTCCACTCACATAGGTAGATCCCATCAAAAGTGTTCCCGTAATTATAACACTCTAACATATTTATGTTATGGGTCCATTAAGAGTACATTACTCATCCTTCCCTTATCATTACGGGTACCTAGCACTTTAATCTTAGGATGGATTTATTTATAGTGCTAATGATCAACATACTAATGATGTACTTTATCTCATTGAACTCAAGACTTGACGTTATACCAAGCATTGAGTCGAGTTTCCATCATGGGTGACTCTAATTAATGGGCTTGAGTCCCATCCCTTTGAGGTCCTTTTTATCGCATCTCTAGCAAGACTTTTTGTCAAAGGATCCGCCAAATTTTCACTTGACCTTACATAATTAATAGTGATCACTCCATTAGAGATTAATTGTCGGACATAACTATGTCTTAATCCAATGTGTCTAGACTTTCCATTATATACTTGGCTATATGCCTTTGCTAGAGTAGCCTGACTATCACAACGGATAGAAACAGGTGAAATTGGCTTAGGCCATAAAGGTACATCATAAAGCAAATTTCTTAACCATTCTACTTACTTTTTAGATGCGTGGCTAATGCAATAAATTCTGCTTTGCCATGGTGGAATCAGTAATACATGTTTGTTTCTTGGAACCCCAAGAGAAATGGCTCCTCCACCAAGAATGAAGATCCATCCACTAGTAGATGCATGATCTTCCAAACTTGTAATCCAACTAGCATCCGAATACCCTTCTAAAACTGGAGGATATCCATTATAACACAATCCATAGTTAATAGTTTTCTTTAAGTACCTAAGTACTCTATTCAATGCTTGCCAATGCAAACTACTTGGATTACTTGTGTACCTACTCAATTTCCCAACAGCACATGCAATATCTGGTCTTGTACAAGTCATTATGTACATAAGACAACCAATTAGACTTGCATATTTCAATTGATCAATTTTCCTACCAGCATTAGATACTAATTTTATTTGAGGATCCATGGGTGTAGATGCTAGTATACAGTTGAAAAGATCAAACTTTTTAAACACATTTTCAATGTAATGTGATTGTGATAAAGCTATACTGCTTTCATCTCGGGTTATTTTAATCCCAAGAATAACATCTGCTACACCCATATCCTTCATAGCAAAGTTGTTTGACAAGAATTTCTTTGTGTTTTCTATTTGTTCCAAATCCGTGCCAAAAATGAGTATGTCATCTACATATAAGCAAATTATGATACCTTTTCCATTTTCAAATTTGCTATATATGCACTTATCAGATTCATTTATTTTATAACCATTAGCTAAAACAACATTGTCAAACTTTTGGTGCCATTGTTTTGGTGCTTGTTTAAGTCCATATAAAGATTTAACAAGCTTACATACCTTATGCTCTTGTCCTGGAACAACAAATCCTTCCGGTTGTTCCATGTACACTTCCTCTTCCAATTCACTATTTAAAAATGTAGTTTTAACATCCATTTGGTGAACAACCAAATTATATATAGATGTAAGTGATATTAAGAGTCTAATTGTAGCAATTCTTGCTACTGAAGCATAGGTATCAAAGTAATCAATACCTTGTTTTTGTGTAAAACCTTTGGCTACCAACCTTGCTTTAAACTTATCAATGGTTCCATCGACCTTTATTTTCTTTTTGAAGATCCATTTACAACTTATATGTTTGGAACCCGGTGGAAGATCAACTAAGATCCAAGTTTGATTTCCCATTGTTGAATCCATCTCATCATTTATTGCTTCTTTCCAAAAAGCAGAGTCTTGAGATTTCATTGCCTCTTCAAATGTAATAGGATCAGATTCTGTATTATAACAATAAGGTATCTTATTGTATATACTTTCACCTTTTCCTTCTACAAGAAACATCATGAAATCTGGTCCAAAATCTTTGACCTTTTTAATCCTCTTACTTCTTCTTAATTCTTGACAAGATTCATCATTATTATCAATTTGTTCCAATGGAATCTCATTCTCATTTGAAGAATGAATCAATTGTTGTGGCTGTAATTGTCTTGATATAGAATTAAATCTATTTTCATCAAAAATAGCATCTCTTGATTCAATAATAGTATTAATTGAAATTGAATCATTTGGTTCAATTACCATGAACCTATATGCCTTGCTATTATGTGCATATCCTATAAATATGCATTCAATTCCTCTTTCACCTAACTTTTTACGTTTAAGTGTTGGAACTTTGACAATAGCTCTACAACCCCAAACCTTCAAATAATTAAGGTTTGGTTTCCTTTTCTTCCATTGTTCATAAGGAGTTATTTTAGTTTCCTTATTAGGAACTCTATTCAATATGTGACAAGTTGTTAGAAATGACTTTTCTCCAAAAACTTTGTCCAAGACTGAATATGATAACATTGAATTTACCATTTCGGTTAATACTCTATTTTTCCTTTCAGCTACACCATTTTGTTGTGGTGTATAAGGGCTGAAACTTGATGGACAATCCCGGTGGATTCAAAATAACTTGGATTATAGTATTCTCCACCTCTATCCGATCTTAAGCACTTGATAAATGATTCACATTGAAGTTCAACTTTAGATTTATAAACTTTAAATTTATCAAGCGCTTCATCTTTTGAATGCAATAAATATACATAACAATATTTAGAACAATCATCAATAAAAGTAACAAAATATTTCTTTCCACCTAATGTAGGAGTATTATGCATGTCACATAAATTACTATGTATCAAATCAAGCAATTTTGTTTTTCTTTTAACCTTAGGGAAAGGGTTTCTTGTAATTTTAGTCAACATACATGCATTGCATTTTTCAATATTATTATTAAAAACAGGAATTAAATTTAACTTATACATGTCATTCAATTTTCTATAATTCAAATGACCTAATCTATAATGCCATAAACAAAAAGATTCAACCATATAAGTAGAAATAGTATTTTCATTCTTATTGATAATATTTAGTTTGAACATACTCTCATACATATACCCTTTCCCTACAAAAATTCCTCCTTAGACAAAATAAATTTATCTGCCTCAAAAACAAGTTTGAAACCAAACTTATTTAACAGACTTCCAAACACTAAATTCTTTATAACTTCTGGTACATAATATACATCATTTAAGGTTAAAACCTTTCCGTAAGTGAATTGCGATTCAATGCACCCTTTGCCTTTGATTGCTGCGGTGGAAGAATTTCCCATGTACAAGACATTGTCATTTTCACATTGTGTAAACTTTGTGAATATGCTTTTGTCTTTGCACACGTGTTTGGTTGCTCCAGTATCTATCCACCATGTATTATCATCTTGTGCCATATTAATTTCAGATATCATTGCAATGAACTTTTCGTTATTATCAGCCTTAGAAGATGATTTCTTCTTTAATAATCGACATTCATTTTTGAAATGTCCCGGCTTACCACAATGATAGCATGAGCCCTTTTGTTTCTTTTTAAACTTAGGTGCTCTATCAGCCTGTTTGAACTTTCTCTTGAACGGTTTAGTAGTCTGTACTTCCTCCGTAACATGCACTTTGGCATTTTCAGAATTTAGATTCTGATCTTGCTTTCGATATTCTTCTTCAATACGAAGATGATTTGCCAAAGCCTCAAGAGATATTTCCTCTTTCTTATGTTTTAGACTTCTTTTAAAGTCTTTCCAAGATGGAGGAAGTTTGTCTATTATGGAGGATACAACAATCATTTCATCCATTTTCATATCACATTGTTTAAATTGATTCAGCATCTTTTCAATATCACGAAATTGTTCCATAATAGAACGACCATCAATCATTTGATAATTATTGAAACGATTGACAAGAAATTTCTTACTTGTAACATCTTCGGTCATGTATCTTGTCTCCAATTTGTCCCATAATTCTTTAGCGGTGACCTCATTTTGGTAGGTGTCGAACAAACCATCAGATAAACCATTCAATATGTGGCCCATGCACATGTAATCAGCATTGTCCCATTTTTGTCTTTCTCGGGTTGCAGCAACAGATTCATTTTTAGTCTCCTCAAGTCTTGGGGTATCCAAAACATATGCAATCTTCAAAGTTGATAATAAGAAGTGCATCTTTTCTCGCTATAAATCGAAATTACCACCATCAAACCGATCAAGTTTGACAAAATTGGAAGCCAAGTCCCTTAGTGTTCCACTTTCATGAGTTGCGGTAGTCATTATGAAATATAACCTTAAAATTGTTAGTACAAAACTCCAGTGAGGAAAATCTCGAACACACGAACTAAAAACTCGAAATGAGAAGAAGAAATAGGACAAGGCTCCAAGGCGTGTGTCAAATCACTATCTTTAAGGTTATATTCGCCCCACAATCAATCTTGGTGTGCAAACGAGTTCCAAGCAAATTAACCTCGAGGATACAATGAAGCCAATGGCTATTTGCGTTTTGTAATGATGAGAATAGCCCACTACACACATCGAGCAATATATGACAAGAAAACCAATTTCTATAAAGGATTTCTGCGATAATACTTTTTATAGAACAATCTAACAATATTAGAAAATGAAGGAAGAAAGAAAGAATATTAGAATTGTTGGTATATCTCTAAATGAAATCGATTCCTATTTATAGGAATTTTCATGTCTCTTTATAGAGACATATTTAATCAATAGGTACCTTTCCGAATAATAATGTTTTTTTTTTAAATAAAAACATTATTATTCATTTAATTATAACTATTCAAATAATATTATTTAAATAGCTATAATTCTTTTTTCAAAAAAATCAAAAGATATAATCTTTTATTTAATTATACCTATTCATTTATAGTTATTGGAAAACTATAAATATTTGAAAATGTTCCAACACATCGCACGTGCAAAAATTTCATGAACGGAGTTATGATAAGCAAGGGAGGCCGTGTTGATTCTGAGCCTTCTAAGCGTGGGAATCGGAACTTGGTGAAGCAGTCTTTGGTTTTCCATAATGTGGAGCTCGAAAGCGAAAGGTTTCTCGTAAGGACTCAAAGTTGGTGATGGTGGAGATGTCTGCTAAGCAATGATGGTGGACGGATAGGAGAACGATGTCAAGGGTTAATTCAATATTGATGAAAGCAACATCATGAGATTGTGAGATGACATTGTCTTCAAAAGTATGGTGGTGAATGATATCATACTCGTATGGAGTTGAAGCCATTAAGAAAAACTTGAGAATAAGAAAGCTTTAAACTTGAGAAGAAGGAAAGCTTGAAGAAATCAGATTGTTTTGAAGTTTCAAACTCTGATAACGGTTTAAAAGTATTGGATTAGGAAAAGGAAATCTCATTTGCTAAAGGGCTATATTATAAATATACCATGTAATAAAGAAAAAAAAAAGGTATTCACCTAAATGTCCTCGCTGGAAAATTCCGAATTATGATTCTGGTGAACGCAGATAATAAACAATTAAAAGTATAAAGGTAATCTTTATACCAATAATGTCCCCTAAAACAGATACATCCTATATCTTCTATTCACCTTTTGTTTCGATTTTTTTTTTGGTATTTGATTTCTATTTCTTCGTGCATGTGTTACAATCTGATTTTTATTGTGGCTTTATAGCCGAATACAAAAAGTTTGCTACTATTTTTTATCAGTATATTTGCTTCGTTTCTGCCGCCCTTTTTGCTTGTTTGCGCGAGCGTTGTGAGGCGAGAGAAGGAATTTTTCCATTTGGGTGCAAGCTTGCAAACGGACACAGGGACGAGGCGTTGGCGACGTTGCCAAGAAGGAACGGCGTGGGGAGACCCTAGGGTTTTGTTTTACTAAAAACTATATAATTTATCGAGGGTATGTCGATTCCGCTCCCATCTTATATTCTACCATTAAACCATCATCATTTCATTTCACCAATTTGTGGAGTCATACCATTAAACCATCATCCCTTGATTTCACCGGTGAGAGAGTTAGTGATCATGTTGATAGTGAACACCATGGAGGCCGTGTACTAGAAAAAATGGACGATTCTCGTGAAGTGTCATTGCTTCACCGCTAGAAGTAAACAATTTCTTGTGTGGTTGACCAACAATCCAAATCCCAAGTTAGCTCAAAAGGGGAGAGGCAAGTTTACATAATATTTTTCACTTGAGTGACTTTCACATCGCTTTTTGGCTATGGGATTTGTTGAATTCGAGAATAGAGAAACATTCCAGTGAAGATTCAAGCCCGAAACTTGCAATCGCCTAAGATCCGATTTTTGAAACTGTAAGTTTACATGCTAGATAGAACATTTCACTCGAGTACTATGTTACTCGGACTCATTTTAAGCATATACCCAAGATCGGTATGTTTAGTTTTCTTCATGTATTTAGAAGTTTGGAGCATCATACCCCAACGCCCGGAGGATGTGAAAAAAGAAAAGAGTTTGGAGTACATCTGTTGAGTTTTGTTGTCTATTGTGATTGGCAAGTTATTGTGAGTGCTTTGCAGCAGGATTTATTGCGAGAATTGTGCATGCCAGACTGTTTGAACAATACAGATTATGACGATACTGTTCTTGATACTCGACAAAAAATTGAATTGCGTAACCCTCTTGTATTTGCTTTGTAATAACCAAATTTTGCCCAGGTCCTCAATTAAGAATCGAACCCGAGCCCAATTGCAAAACCAGAAATCAGAATAAAAACAAAATACCATTAAACAGTCCAAAAAAAATAACAGTCCAATTACTAGCCCAAACTTAACCTAACCTATCAAGCCAGATTTACAGACCCGAATGACCTATTTAAAATTAGCCCAACTAGCCCAAATAGAATCAACCCAAAACCCACACAGCCCAATTATCAAACCCAAATAACAGAGGCCCAATGGCCCAAGATCCTAAACTCTCTTTGGAAGCCTAGGGTTTCCGTCTGTGCGCCGCCGCCTCCGACCACGTGCTCATGCCCCGACCTTTCACCTGCTCCACGCGCGCCCCTCGGGCTCCTCGCGTCACTCCAGATTCCACGCACGCGTCTCTCCACCAGCCCCTACCCGCATGCTCCTGACACCAGCCCATCATGCCTCGGTCACCACCAGCATGCGCCCCTGACATCTCCGGTACGCACGCCCGCGCCATCGCCCATACTTGTGACCTGCAAACAATCAAATCAAAGAAGAAAAAGACAGAATGCAACAGAGGAGAACAAAAGAATAGATAGAAAAATAAAAGCTGTAATCGGTTATAAAAACCAAAATGAAACTTTGTATAAGGGGTTCGGTTTTAAAGATAAGAAAAAATAAAAGGATATATTAAAAAGTTATTTCCATTTTCTCTGTTTTTATTTCCCCGTTTCATCTACTCCTTTCATATTTCACCTACCGTTTTTGAAACCAGATACGAAGATCTGTAACAAAACAATAAAAAGAAAGGGGCTTTTTACGATTATCAGCAACCAAAAGAAAATAAAAGGTTGATTTCGATTTCCCTTCTTCGGTTTTGTACGCTGCTATTTGTGTATTTATTTTACTTTAAAGCAAACTTTTACAAAAAAAAAAAGAACGAAAGAGAAGGGAAACGAACCTAGCCCCGTGCGCCATCAGACCCCACGCGCGGCGGTGGGGCGATGAAACGATCGGAAAAGAGGTTAATCACCGCGAGACTAGAAAGGCAGGGATGACTCGTTCAAAAGGCGGCTGCTGCTGCGTTTGTTTTCAGGGTTGAGATCGGTTTTAAGGGAATAAAAAAGGCTTTTAATAGTAAACAAAACGGCACCGTTTAAGGGGGTCTCCCTTGGTGCCAAAACGGCGTCGTTTCGGGGAGACCCGCGTGACTCGACCCGCCTGCCAGGGGATCCGCGTGTTTCCTTGTAAAATGGGTTATTTGCACAATGGCCCCCTTTCCTTTTTCAGCGCCTTCAATTAGCTCCCCGCTAGCATCTTTTAATTGGCCCTGTTGTTTTACTTCATTTTTGATTTGGTCCGCGTCCAGGTCACTTGAAACGCAGCGCACAGAGAGTGGAATAATTGCTTTCTTGGACCCTCTCCTTCCACGCGCATTTTGAATGGGCCCTCCCCTCTTTATTTTGTTTCAAATTTACCCCAAATATTTCGACCTTATTCAAGCTTTAGTCATTCTTAATTATTTTGATTAAATTCACTGCTTTTATTATATGCATTATCATTGTTCATGCCATTAGTGTTATTATTATCATTATTCTTAGGTATTATCATCATTATTATAACTATGTTCATATTGTTATATTATGTATAATTTTGTATCATTATTATTATTATTCTTAGTCTATTTCATATATTTATTATTACCACTATAGTTATGTCATTATTGTATTGTACATATTTTATTATTATCATGCTACTATCTTTGTTATTATATTATTATATTATTACCACTACATTTATATTAATATATTGTATATATTACGTATTATAGTATTACTACTACTTTATTATTATTATTATTATTACTATTATAACTATATTCATATTAGTATATTGTATATATATATTTCGTGTTATCGTTATTATTAAATTTTATTATCAATACATTATTATCATTATTACTTATTTACTTACTTACTTACTTATTTTAAGGAAGTTGTTGTATACTATTTTTTAGTAAACTTTATGCATACTGTTTATTTTACATCTTAACATTATGTTAAATTCTTTCATATTATTTACTGCATTTTTTTTTATGTATTCTATATCCTAAAATCATTTTGTTAATTCTTTTAAATTGTCATGTGTTATGCCCTTAAAATTGTTTAGTTCATCGCTCCTATGTTATTAACGTTGACATTCAAATTGTGTAAGCTACGTGATTACCATCTTTGCATGTATTATGATTGTTCGTTCGTATTTTCATTGTCATTGTTATCATTGTTCATATTATTGCCCATTATTGATGTTATTATCATTATTATTCATGCATGTCAATATTTTAGATTATTGATTTCAATATCATGTATTACGTGTATTATGTTGTCATTATGCCAAATTCGTGTTACATTGTCGTTTTCCCATCGCATAATCCCATCCACGTTTTGAATAATGCTTGTAAAACATAACCTAATTCTCTATAAATTTCATCCCAAAATAAAAGTCTTCAAAATGATGCAATACTCCTCTCGGGTTCGAGGATTTAAATTATCGTGTCCTAAAGTATTGGATGTGATCTTTTATTCCTTCGAAACGGGAAAGTTTTGACATTCAATTTTAAAAAAATTTTAAGGCGACCTTGGATTTGAAGATTTAAATTATCGTGTCCTACGCGTTGGATGTGATATTTTGTCCCTTCGAAGCAAGGAAATCTTGATATTCAATTCGAGAAAACCAAAATGTTTCCAAAAAAGGATCGATTTTCTATTTATTTGAAAAATTCCAACTTTCGACGTGGGGACATTAACTAATCAATTTGGTACCAATTTCCGGCGTGACGAGGGTGCTAACCCTTCCTCGCATGTAACCGACTCCCGAACCTATTTTCTCAAAATTTTCGTAGACCAAAAACATTGTTTTAGTAAATCAAAATGTTTTATTGAAACAAAGGTGATCCGATCACACCTAATAAAAAGATCGGTGGCGACTCCGCTTTATTTTCATTTTCAAAACCAAGTCGATTCCTATTTTTTTAAAAATGGTTACGACATGCTTCACTGTTGTTTTCCCATCCAATGATTCTCCTAACATTTATCGTAATTTTAACTTATATAATCTTACACCTTTTTCCCTTTAAATTTGTGTAATACCGTAAGTGTTTGACATGAGAAACTATGCGCCACGGTCATGGAAACTTTATGAACGCTGGATCACCCCGCATGTAAGGGGATGCAAATGCAAGAGGACAAAATGCCTAAAAAATCATGCGATTGCTATCGAGTATGTTTTAACTTTGTAGCTCCATGTTACTTATGTTGCTCCCATTTTTTTTTTTTTTTTTTTTCAAGTACTTATATTCGAGATCCATGTGTAATATACACATTGACATAGATATGTTATATGACTCTCTAAGTATATGAGAAAGAACTCTTTAAAATATTGAACAAGTCAGTGTTATACAGCTAAATATTGTTAATTAGATAAGCATACCTAACATTAGCAAATGATAATGACTTCATCCTGTCTTTCCAAAAGTATTGTGTAGAAGCCTTGGAAGTTCAAGCGGCTATGTTCAGAGTCAGAGAATTCAAAATCATGATGATAAAATTTTAAGTCATTTGCTTATAGTAAACACACGAAATTTGAATAAATCATCACTAATGATCAGTTCAATGCCCAATAAATATGAAGTTCTTATAGTAAACACAAAAAAATTGAATAAATCAATCACTAATAACCACCTCAATGCCGGTAGATATTGAAGTTATCAAGATGGCTTAAGAAAAATAAGAATAACCCTTTTAACTTGAAATCTTATGCTTTCGGCTAAACAAGCTTATTAGATATATTTAAAAAAATCAATGAAAATATACTATCAATCCATAAAGGAGTTAATTAACATTAGTAAATTAAACTTATTAGTTTCTTTCAAGAAAAGTAAAGTTTTAAGATAAAAGCAAATCTTATATAATTAAATGTTTGATTTTCTATGAAATATATTTTTAATAATATCACAAGATTGTTAAAACTTCACTCAACTTTCCTTAAAAAATATTTTTAATATGTAGATATATAGATTATTATAAAAAGAAAAAAAATCAAATATTTTGTTAAGTAATAAATTATCTCTTTATGTTTTCCTTTTATTCTTTTTAACCATTGCATGCAAAATCATAACTCCGCCCTTATATATATATATATATATATGATCATTCATGCAATGTGTTCTCCACTATAACCCCCTCTGTCTCTCTCTCGTTATTATTATTTCGTTGCATCTTCTCTTCATAGCTTTCAAATTCAAAAATCCTCAAAGAAAATTCAAAAAGAAAATGTTTACTCCATCTATATTAACTAGGCTTGTTAGATGTGTTTGGGCATTTGCTTCATGTTTCTTGGCTTGCACATTCTTGATAATTTTCTTACGTTAAAAGTGATTTTCTTTCATGTATTTGTTGTGCTATGATTTTCTTCTAAATGAACGACGATCGCACAATGTCGAAAAGCATTGTTTCTGTGGACAAAGAAACTGAAAACTCGAGCTGGATATGTCCTCCTGATGAAGAATACATAGTTTTTTGTATTAGAGAAGACGGAGGTTATGATGTTGCGATAGAATCGAACAAATCAGAAGAACCAAATCAATCCGAAAGAAGTTCATGGTTGGTTAATAGAAAGGTTAATTTTATTCCTTTAACTCTTTATTTTTTTCTATATTTTTTTGAAAATCTTCGAGGTTGCTTAACTATCTAGAAGTGAAATCTATCTTTGAAGATATTCAAAGAGTGTCTAGTAAATTTTTTTCACATTTTCGAAGAATCATATCTGAACATATTTTTGAATATGCATGGAATACAAATATATATATTTTTCAAAAGGGGCACGACTTGCTGTGAAATAGAGTTGGCTTCAAGTAGCTTGAAGAGATTAGAAGAATCAAGAGACTCGTATCAATTAGATGGTAGCACGGGACTAGCTTCAGGTAGCTTAAGGAGATTAGACTCATATGAATCTGATGGTAGCGCCGGATCCTTTACCTTTCCTGTGTAAGTGTGCAAAAGGGAATATTTGTTTCTATGTTGCTTAGATTTTTGAGGGGTGTCGGATATTTATGTATCCAATAATATTTGAACAAACCCATTTTTGAATGTATTGAATAAAGAACTATCTATTCTGTTTTAAACTTGAATGAATTCATTTAAACACAAAAGGATATGAAAACTGAATACAAATATTTTAAAGAAAATGAAGAATTGAAACAAATCTAACTTTAGTTTTTGATGGATATTGTTGCAGATTAGAGATGGATAGGATTGGAGGTCCAGTGAGAATGCCAATGCCAACATCTGAAGGCATTACCCCAAGCAAAAACAAGGCCCATTGTATGCCAATGCCAAGGAATAAAGGCATTACCCCAAGCATAAACAAGGCCCATTGTGTGCCAATGCTAAGGAAGAAAGGCAGTGGCACAAAAAAGAGCAAGACCCTTTTATGTTTTTTCAATGTTTTAGATTTTGATTGTCGGTTTCCTACTAGTAATTTATGAACTATTCTTTTACAAATAATGAAAAAAATAATATCAAAATATATTTATAAAAGAAAATTGAAAATATTATGTTGTTTTAGTATCAAATTTGCTTATTTTTGTGAAAAATACAATTTTTATACTAATATTCTGTACTACTTCGCAAAAAGAATGAGCTTTTTATAGATAAATTTGGGCACAAATTATTTGTTAAGTTATACTTTTTTATATAATCAAGGTTTCTTTCATATCCGTTTTATGGTCCATGAAAATTTGAGAATATATGACTCTCTCTCCCAATAATATCGTCTCTAAAGTTACAACTTGCCTTCTCCCTTAAAAGTGCAATGTGCGTTACAACTACACTTCATAATTAGTTTGCTCAATACGTTCCCTAGTAAGAAAAATCTAAGAGACTAGAAATTGATGGTTTTGAGAAGAATGTCCAATACGGGTATGTATTCGATATTTGTATGTTCATTCTTTCAAAAAAAAAAAAAGAAGAAAAAAAAGAGTTGAAGCAACATAAGATGATTCAACACAGGTTTTCCGAAAATCTGATACCGAACTCGGGCTGTTCCATAGAGATTTTACTTGTGCATATGAAACATCCATGGACTTTTACTAGACAATAAAGAACACAAAAAGAAACCATACAAGCATACAATAGTGACATATATAATAAGTACACTTTGGTAATGCGAATGCATCAATAAGTTCGTTTGAAAAAAATGCTTCGAACTTATGAAATATTTATATCACTTTTCTTATGCACCTTCGGATTTGAAAAGAAAGGATTGAAGATGTAGCCTTGCACTGGCTGCAGCGGCAAGGGATTCTTCGTCTTGCTTCTCTTTGGCAGCATTAACAGCGGCGACGTAAGCTTGCCTGGCTTCTTCCATTTTCGGCATCTCCTTGTCATCTACATTATCCTGTTTATACCAAAACCGAAACAAAATAGGAAAACCACACTTAAAGCCCCGTTTACCATTGAGGTTGGAAAGTGCTTAAAATACAGATTCTGCCATATATTGCAAAAACAAACCCTTATAAATGCTATTTCCAAGCAATGCACAACAAATATTTGGTCTAATATTCTCTTCTATCATGTTCAATCATTCGATATTTTCAAATGGTGCAATTTGCAATTAAACTATGTTACCCGGATTTTCTGTGAATGTAAGATACAGATATGCATTCAAGATGGGTATGGTCAATTTTTTCAAAGATTTTTCCATACCTATGTCTGGATTTTGTTGGGTAAGGTTAATTCAAGAAAAGTGAAAGGGGAGCAGCAAAAAGCAAGCAAAAGCCAGGAAAACTCAAATTTAAATAAGTTGATTAGGCAAAGGATAGTGAAGTTACCAGGTGAGGGAAATGATCCGAATGGTATGGTGCTACATCATAATCTTCAGCATATGCGGTGCGATTTTTCTTTGTCAAGCCATTTAATAACAGCATAAATGATGAAAATTCTCCTTGCATGGAGTCTATATCATTTTGCAGCTTCTCCAACTTTTGTTTAGATGTCATTGCTTCCGATTGTGTCTTTTCTAAGGCCGCCTGCTTGTCTGCTAGCTTAATCTAAAGAGCAAAAAGCATGTGTATCAATAACAATAAAGAAACAAGAAGCTCTGTATTTAACTCGGTTCATGTATTCAATTGCAGCTATGTTAAGAAGTGGTATTGAGTACATCTGGGATTTCAATCCCAACCTCTGCTACCTCTTCTTTCTACCACAAAAATAACAATAAAGGAATAAAGACCACGGAGATTAACTCGGTTCATACAGCCATCTTATGAGGCAGCATTAAGCAAATATGGAATTTGAATCCTAGCATTTGTATCCTCTTCTTCTATCACTATTGAGGCATCTTTTTATGTCAATTAAACAAACAATACTTGCAAAATCAATCAAAATTTCAGGCAATACAGTTAATTATAATGCACTAAATATTATACAAAATCTATGGTAATCAGGTTCGGGTATGAATGCTAGAATAAGTATGTCTCTAACACGGATATGTTCAATTTTTTCCATGTATTTGGAGGGTCCTTAGAGGGTCATAACCCCATATCCATGTATGGAAACGAATCAAACATAAGTTTCAACAAATGATACTTCAAGAAAAACGAAAATTTAGGGCGACATAAGAATATTCTAGCAGGAAAACATGAGAAATGTATGCCTTTGCATCAGAGAGTTGCAGCGGAATGGACTTGATTAAAGAGTCCTTTTCTGCAGCATGTCGATTCAGTCGCTCAAGTTCTGCTTGAACATCATTAATATGGTTCTTTGAAATCTCTGCAGATTTTAGAAGGTCCTCTTTCTCCAACAACTTTTTTGCAGATCCTCCACTTGTCCTCAGAGTGCAATTAACTCCTCATTTTCCTTTTCTGCTATCAAATCCCTCGAGGAAAAGATTGGTAAACTATCACCATTCGTGTCTACTTGATCCTTTTTCTTTTCACTGGAATAGCCAAACCGGTATTCCTTCCTTGTACATCCGTAGTCTTTATAAACAAAAAGAGAAACATCATAAATTTTTATGAAGAAATTTTTAAAAAAAAAAAAATCTCAAAAGAGAAAAGGTATTAGATTAAATCCAGGAAAGTGAGAAAAAAATTTGATAGGAAAAAGAGTTGCATGTTAAAAATCATGGATTTGTAATTAAAACCTATTAAACACTAGATGTTTTATATTTTATGTATTTGCTCCAGACAAATGTCTAATAAAGAGTCAATTATGCATACTATGATAAGATTACCACTTCAATTCAACAAATTACGAACGATCGCTAACCAATAAAGAAAGGAAACAATTGTTTATAGTCATCAAAATTACTAATAAGCCTATGTTTATTGGACTCGGATGTTTATTTACTAAGTTTTTCATGTATTTGAAGGGTCATTCAAGGGTCAAAAGCTCCGTACCCATGTCTGAAAATACGTTGAACACAAATATAATAAGTCAAGAATAAGGTAGTAATAAACTAGATAACCGAAATTGGTAAAATATAACCATTTATATACTATAAATATAAAGATTTAATTGAATAAGAGCATATATATATATATATATAGTTACATATCCCACTAGCAAATTACAACGTTGCTCCCCATCAGTAATTTTTTAAATATTACTAATGATGAAACAGCAAGCTTTAGTTCAGTATCACTGTCAGTGTAAGCTTATAAGGAAATGATAAGGCAAGAAATACATAATTCCACAAAATTTCAACCATGTTATCGGAAATTTGGATTTCAAAAATAAATATTTATGAATTTAAAATTCATATTCTCATATATACTTTTCAAATATATAATAATATTGAATCTTAAACCGCAAGTGAAATCAACAAATTAAACTAAAACAAGCAAGGATTTATGAACGTACTTTACGAGATAGGGATTCCCTTGAAGGTGTCTTGGTATATATCATCGATCCACGCCTTGTAAATGAACTGTTTTATGCTCCTAAATCAAATTCCAAGTTTACGAAATGGTAACAAATTAAAATTTATTTCCAGATAGCGGAAGTGTAAATAAACTATTTTCTTCATTTCCTTCCATTTTTCATTAATTTCAAACAAAAACTGAAAAAAATGAAAATTACAGTAAAAAAAAAAAAAAAAAGAGGAAAGATTACAATGAGGGACTGAACAACAGGGATCATCTCAACGAGATCCTTGTAGAGGACACGATCCACATCGCCAGGAGCTGAATGAACGAGTGAGGACTCAACTCGACGGTGAGTTGGGGACGAGTTACTGTTATCCCCTGAAAGCCAAGTTCCAAAACCTGAATTTTCTTGTAAATCTAACAACTGTTGCGGCTCAAACATTTTCTTTCACTGTTTTTTCTTCTAAAATTCAAAGAATTTGAAAATAAAGAACTGAAGAGCTTGAAAGTGATAGTGAAGAAATGAAGAAGGTGCAGCAGTTAACAATGGCCTTTTTTTTTTTTCCCTGTTTTGAAAAAAAGTTGAATGTAAATTATGATATTACTAAAATACCCCTATGTTACTTAAGGGAAAATTAGTTTTGTTGTTCTTTTTTGTGATTTATTTGCATTCTTTATAATTTCTCAAGTAATTAATTTTTATTTTTTAGAATAAAAAAATACACAAAAAAACATATAATATTTTATATTCAAACGTATCTTAATTATTACATATAATTTGTTTATGCATATATAAAAATTCTACGTTTATAGCTTAAATCTCACCGTTTTTAACTTTTTATATCGGCTCTTTTTTACATAATGTCTAAAACTATTCATAGCCTCCCCTAACTCATAAATAAGAGTATAAAGTGCTTCAATGCACTCGAATTCACGTCCTCCTAAATTGATAACAATGTCCATTCTAATCGAATTAAGACTTTTAACTTAAAATCTCCTGCTTATTAGATCTATTTAAAGAAAATCGATCAAAATATATTACCAATCTATAAAAAGCAGTTAGTCAACATTAATAAATTAAAATTATTAGTTTCTTACAAGAAAAGCAAAGTTGTAAGATAAAAGCGAATCTTATGTAATTAAATGTTTGATTTTCTATGAAATTTTAGTAACATATATATATATATATATATTTTCAATAATCACACAATATTGTTAAAACTTCACTCAACTTTCCTTAAAAAAATATTTTTTTATATAGATATATAGATTATTATAAAAAAGAAAAAAAATCAAATATTTTGTTAGTAATAAATATCTCTTTATGTTTCCCATTTATTCTTTTTAATCATTGCGTACAAAATCATAACCGACCCTTATATTTTTAACCCTTTTAACTTGAGATCTTATGTTTTTGGCTAAATAAGCTTATTAGATTTATTTTTTTTAAAAAATCAATGAAAATATACTATCAATCTATAAAGGGAGTTAATTAATATTAATAATTTTTTTTGAAGAATAATAAATTAAAATTATTAGTTTCTTTCAAGAAAATTAATGTTTTATGATAAAAGCGAATCTTATATAATTATATGTTTGATTTTCTATGAAATATATTTTTTAATAATCACACAAGATTGTTAAAACTTCACTTAACTTTTCTTAAAAAAAATATTTTTTTATACGTAGATATATAGATATTTATAAAAAAAAAAAAACCAAATATTTTGTTAGTAATAAATTATCTCTTTATGTTTCCCCTTTATTCTTTTTAACCATTGCATGCAAAATCATAACCCGCCCTTATATATATATATATATATATATATGATCATTCATGCAATTTCTTCTCCACTATAAACCCTCTCTCTCTCTCTCTCTCTCTCAGTTACTATTATTTCGTTGTATCTTCTCTTCATAGCTTTCAAATTCAAAATCCCTCAAAAAGAAAACCAAAGAAAATTCGAAAAAGAAAATGTTTACTCCATCTATATTAACTAGGCTTGTTAGATGGGCTGTTCGGGTCTTTACTTCATGTTTCTTGGCTTGCATTGTGAAAACCAAAGAAAATTCGAAAAGCATTGTGTTGGTGGACAAAGAAAGTGAAAACTCGAGCTGGATATGTCTTCCTGATGAAGAATACATAGTTTTTTGTATTAGAGAAGACGGAGCTTATGATGTTATGATAGAATCGAACAAATCAGAAGAACCAAATCAATCTGAAAGAAGTTCGTGGTTGGTTAATAGAAAGGTTAATTATATTCCTTTCACTCTTTATTTTACTTTTAGTATTCGTGTCTGAAACTTGTTTTTAACACGAGCACGGACATATGACATTCTAAGATACCTACAAATAAGGGTGAAAAAAACTTGATTACAAATAGCTCAGTTCCAGTTCACATCGGTTAACTAATTCACTGACCGAACCGGCTAACATAAGTGGGTTCAATTTTATATTTTTTTGAAAATCTCCGAGGTTGCTTAACTATTTAGAAGTGAAATTTATCTTTGAAGATATTCAAAGAGTGTCTAGTAAATTTTTTTCACATTTTCGAAGAATCATATCTGAACATATTTTGGAATATGCATCGAATACAAATATATATACACATTTAAAAAAGGAAAAATTCGTTAACGGTTTTGGTTTAACATATAGGGTGATGGAGAAAGGGGCACGACTTGCTGTGAAGTAGAGTTGGCTTCAAGTAGCTTGAAGAGATTAGAAGAATCAAGAGACTCGTATCAATTTGATGGTAGCACGGGACTAGCTTCAGGTAGCTTAAGGAGATTAGAAGAATCAAGAGACTCATATGAATCTGATGGTAGCACCGGATCCTTTACCTTTCCTGTGTAAGTGTGCAAAAGGGAATATTTGTTTCTATGTTGCTTAGATTTTTGAGGGGTGTCGGATATTTATGTATCCAATAATATTTGAACAAACCCATTTTTGAATGCATTGAATATAGAACTGTAACACCCCTTACCCGTATTCGTTGTCAGAATAAGGTACGGGGCATTACCGGAGTTTACAATTTTTATTTTTTTTTTGAAACCGAAACCATTCTAATTCAACATATTTTCAAAATAAAATTCATACATATTTATAAAATAACTTCAACACATAAGCCATATCAGTGGCTAACCTTATATTCATTTCATATTAACATTTATTTTATTAGCTTATACATGCCATTGATTTCCAAAATAGGTTTCTTAAAATACCGAAATACTGGGGTTGATAGTGTGATGAGTCTCCCACCGATCCGACCTCCGAGCTCTTAACACTACAAAACAGGGAAAAAGGAAATAGGGTAAGCACTTTGTGCTTAGTAAGCCCATGTAACAAGAATTATACTTACCTAGTATTTTCAATACAAGTAATAAACATTCATATACTCACTCAATGCATTATTACCCTAACATTCACAAACTCAACATCCAAGTTAGTCGATTAATTTCCATATATCAATAATATACACGCCATGATTGATGAGCTCATCAATATCATGATTTCCATTTCTTTGTTATTTTTCCATATTTATCCCGTTAAATTACTCGGAATTTCGATGGATTTTCAGAAGTACACTTTAGTGTACAAACCGGTCCGTCAATTCATATTCATGTGCGCGCATTTTCATTTGAGAGAGCACACTCCCGCGAACCTCATCTTTTGGTGGGATTACATCCAAAGCTAAATCCCCTGCAATATAAACTCATAGAGTATTGTCGGGATTACCAGTCCAGGCTAAATCCAGACCCTAATTCGGATTACCCGTCCGGGCTAAATCCATTTTCCACATATTCTTCGGGAGGGCTATATCAAGATAGGATCACCCTTCTGGGCTAGATCCTTTTTACCGTCAATTCATTTTCAGAGATCCATCGAATTTTCCTTTCATTCAACCGGGATTTCTTTCCCTTTTTACCAAATATATCAATGCATCATCAATTTTCATATAATGAACATTCAAATTATATTCACATCAATATCATACATTTTAAGCATTTAAGAATATAATTCAAGTTACATGAACTTACCTCGATACTAGTTCGTTTATAAAATCTACTAATCCGGGACTTTTTCCTTTCCTCGTTCTAGCTTTGTATTTGAGTTTTCCGGATCTAAATAAATAAATTCAATCATCAATTCAATACATTTCATGTTCACATGTAGCATTTTCTATAATTCTATTATTATTTTTAGCTTATTCAAAGCTGTCTACTTAAGTCACAGTCACTAAATTATTTATTTCTCGAGCTACAGAGCTCCAAATGAAGAACCGTTAATTTTCCCTGAAACTAGACTCACATATCTTCTTCCCATAACATTTTCAGAATTTTTGGTATGGCCAATCAATACCAGATTATTCTTAAAGTTTCCCCTGTTTTACTGTTTGACTGTTCTAACCTCTCTTCACTACGAATCAAATTACTATTCGTACAGAATTCATATGACCTTCTTATTTATTTCATTTGAAAATAGACTCATTCAGGATTCTAAACATATAAAGTTAAGCCCCTAATTATTTTTCTCCAATTTTTTTATGATTTTTCAAAGTCAGAACAGGGGATCCCGAAATCCCTCTGAACCAGTCTTACAAAAATATAAATATCTCAAATTACAGAATTCCTTTGCTTTCCATGTTTCTTTCATATGAAAATAGACTCAATAAGCTTTAATTTCATATCTCATTCAACTTCTAATTCCACTTCTACGATTTTTAGTGATTTTTCAAATTTACTCTACTGCTGCTGCCCAAAACAGTTTTGTTATAGCTTATTTTACAATTAAATCCTTTACCCAATTCTAACTTCAAATTCTTTCAATTAAACCACTAATTCATCATTTTATTCATCATATGCTATATTCAAAAACTCTAAAACTTCAAAAACTTTAACTTAAATTCATCAAAACTTTGTTCTAAAACTTATAAAGCATCAAAATTAAAAGAAAAAGACTAAATTAACTTACCAAATTAAACTCCAAGCTTCAAACTTTTAATTTTTCTTTTTTTTTTTTTCTTTCTTTTTCTTTCTTCTTTCACGTTTGCTCTCTGTTTCTTTTCTGTTTCTATCTCTCCTTTCTTTATATATATATAATAATATAATAATATAATAATATAATATAATATAATGATGTACTAAAAAAAATCTCAGATTTTCTTCAATAAACCGCCTCATCTTTACAAAATGGCATAATTACCATTTTGGTCCTTCATAATTTCTTTTAATCTATAATTCAACTTTTACTTTCATTTCAATTTAGTCCTTTTCATTTAATTACCTACCCAAACGTTAAAATTTTCTAACAAAAGTTTAATACCACATTACTAATATTTTATAAATATTTATAAAAATATTTCCTATCATATAAAGACTCATGCAAACATATTGAAATAAATTTCTATTTAAATCGGATTTATGGTTATGAAACCATTATTCCGATAATCTTGAATTTAGGCCATTACAACTCTCCCCTTTTAAGGATTTTCGTCCTCGAAAATCTTACCGAAGAAAGAGGTTTGGATATTGTTTCCTTATTGCCTCCTCCGGTTCCCATGTCGCTTCCTCGATCCGTGTTTTTGCCACAATACCTTCACCAAATTTATTTTTTTATTTCTAAGCTCCTTTGTTTCCCGTGCCAATATCTTGATCGGTTCTTCATCGTAACTCATATCCGGTTGAATCTCCATCGTCGGAGAAATAACATGTGAAGGATCCGACCGATATCGTCGTAGCATAGACACATGAAAAACATTATGGATTCTATCAAGTTCTCGTGGTAATGCCAACCGATAAGCGATCGGTCCAATTCTTTCTATGATCTCATATGGCCCGATAAATCTTGGACTCAATTTACCTTTTTCGACCGAACCAGGAGAACTTTCTTCCAAGGAGACACTTTGAAATACCTTGTCACCGACACGAAATTCAATCTCTTTTCGTTTAAGATCGGCATATGATTTTTGGCGATCGGAAGTCGCTTTTAAACTATCCCGAATAACCTTTACTTTTTCTTTTCTGCTTTCCGGATTAAATCAACCCCATGTATCTTCTTTTCACCGAGCTCTGTCAATACAATGGTGTTCTACATTTTCTACCATACAAAGCTTCATATGGAGCCATTTTAATCTTGGATCGATAATCGTTATTGTAAGCAAATTCAATCAAAGGTAGATACCTCTCCCAATTACCTTCAAACTCTAGTATACAACATCGAAGCATATCTTCCAATACTTGAATTACACGCTCAGATTGGCCATCTGTCTCGAGGATGAAATGCGAGATTGAAATACAACCGAGTACCCAAAGCTTCTTGCAATTTATCCCGTAAACGAGGCGTAAATCGAGGATCTCTATCCGATATAATGGAGATAGGCACTCCATGTAGCCCGACAATCTCAAATATGTACAATTCAAAGCCGGTTTATCTAAAGAATAATCCATACGCATCAGGAATAAAGTGTCTTGACTTTGTCAATCGGTCAACAATCACCCAAATAGCATCTTTTTTCCTGAGACAACGGTAACCCGATACAAAATCCATAGTGATTCTTTCCCATTTCCATTCCGGTATAGTAATTGGTGAAGTAACCTCAAGGCACACGATGTTCTCGCTTTAACTCGTTGACATATCAAACATCTTGATACAAACTCGGAAATATCACGTTTCATACCGCCACCGCAGACATCTTTTTCAAATCATTATACATTTTATTACTTCCGGATGTACGGACATAGTACCACCGTGTGAGCCTCGTGTAAAATCTTACGTATGAGCTCTGAATTCTTGGGTACACATACCCTACCTCTGAATAATAAACAATCATCAACCCCAACTTGAAATTCAGAATCAGTATCTGACTCACATTGTGCCCGTTTAACCTGTAACTTCTCATCATTCTTCTGAGCTTCACATATTTGCTGTAGAAATGTCGGTTTAGCTCTCAATTCAGCTATGATTGAACCATCATCAATCAGTGACAATCGGGTATTCATAACTCGTAAAGCAAACAGAGATTTTTGACTCAAAGCATCAAAATTAAAAGAAAAAGACTAAATTAACTTACCAAATTAAACTCCAAGGTTCAAACTTTTTAATTTTCCTTTTTTTTCTTTCTTTTCTCTTTTTCTTTCTTCTTTCACGTTTGCTCTATGTTTCTTTTCTGTTTCTATCTCTCCTTTCTTTATATATATAATAATATAATAATATAATAATATAATAATATAATAATATAATATAATATAATAATGTACTAAAAAAAATCTCAGATTTTCTTCAATAAACCGCCTCATCTTTACAAAATGGCATAATTGTCATTTTGGTCCTTCATAATTTCTTTTAATCTATAATTCAACTTTTACTTTCATTTCAATTTAGTCCTTTTCATTTAATTACCTACCCAAACGTTAAAATTTTCTAACGAAAGTTTAATACCACATTACTAATATTTTATAAATATTTATAAAAATATTTCCTATCATATACAGACTCATGCAAACATATTGAAATAAATTTCTATTTAAATCGGATTTATGGTTGCGAAACCATTATTACGATAATCTTGAATTTAGGCCATTACAAGAACTATCTATTCTATTTTAAACTTGAATGAATTAATTTAAACACAAAAGGATATGAAAATTGAATACAAATATTTTAAAGAAAATGAAACAAATCTAACTTTATTTTTTGATGGATATATTGCTGCAGATTAGAGTGGGATTGGATTGGAAGTCCAGTGAGAATGCCAATGCCAACATCGGAAGGCATTGCCCCAAGCAAGAACAAGGCCCATTGTGTGCCAATATCGGAAGACATTACCCCAAGCAAGAACAAGGCCCGTTGTGTGCCAAAGCCAAGGAAGAAAGGCATTGGCACAAGAAATAAGAAGACCCATTTTATGTTTTTTCAATGTTTTAGATTTTGATTGTCGGTATCTTACTAGTAATTTATGACTATTCTTTTACAAATAATGAAAAAGTTATCTAAAAATATATTTATAAAAGAAAATTGAAAAAACTATGTTGCCCTAGTATCAAATCTGCTTATTTTTGTGAAAAAGACAAACTTTTATACTAATATTCCATACTACTTCGTAAAAAGAATGAGCTTTTTATTGATAAATTTGGGTACAAATTATTTGTTAAGTTATACTTTTTTGTATAATCAAAGTTTCCTTCATATCCGTTTTATGGTCCATGAAAATTTGAGAGTATATGACTCTCCCAATAATATCATCTCTAAAGTTTGAACTTGCCTTCTCCCTTAGGAGTGCAATGTGCATTACAACTACACTTAATAATTAGTTTGCTCAATACGTTCCCTGGTAAGAAAAATCTAAGAGACTAGAAATTGATGGTTTTGACAAGAATGTCCAATACGGGTATGTATTCGATATTTGTATGTTCATTCTTTCAAAAAAAAAGAAGAAGAAAAAAAAAAGAGTTGAAGCAACAAAAGATGATTCAACACAGGTTTTCGGAAAATCTGATACCGAACTCAGGCTGTTCCATGGAGATTTTACTTGTGCATATGAAACATCCATGGACTTTTACTAGACAATAAAGAACACAAAAAGAAACCATACAAGCATAAAATAGTGACATATATAATAACTTTGGTAATGCCAATGCATCATTAAGTTCGTTTGAAAAAAATGCTTCGAACTTATGAAATATTTATATCACTTTTCTTGCGCACCTTCGGATTTGAAAAGAAAGGATTGAAGATGTAGCCTTGCACTGGCTGCGGCGGCAAGGGATTCTTCGTCTTGCTTCTCTTTGGCAGCATTGAGAGCGGCGACGTAAGCTTGCCTTGCTTCTTCCATTTTCGGCATCTCCTTGTCATCTACATTATCCTGTTTATACCAAAACCGAAACAAAATAGGAAAACCACACTTAAAGCCCCGTTTACCATTGAGGTTGGAAAGTGCTTAAAATACAGATTCTGCCATATATTGCAAAAACAAACCCTTATAAATGCTATTTCCAAGCAATGCACAACAAATATTTGGTCTAATATTCTCTTCTATCATGTTCAACCATTCGATATTTTCAAATGGTGCAATTTGCAATTAAACTATGTTACCCGGATTTTCTGTGAATGTAAGATACAGATATGCATTCAAGATGGGTATGGTCAATTTTTTCAAAGATTTTTCCATACCTATGTCTGGATTTTGTTGGGTAAGGTTAATTCAAGAAAAGTGAAAGGGGGAGCAGCAAAAAGCAAGCAAAAGCCAGGAAAACTCAAATTTAAATAAGTTGATTAGGCAAAGGATAGTGAAGTTACCAGGTGAGGGAAATGATCCGAATGGTATGGTGCTACATCATAATCTTCAGCATATGCGGTGCGATTTTTCTTTGTCAAGCCATTTAATAACAGCATAAATGATGAAAATTCTCCTTGCATGGAGTCTATATCATTTTGCAGCTTCTCCAACTTTTGTTTAGATGTCATTGCTTCCGATTGTGTCTTTTCTAAGGCCGCCTGCTTGTCTGCTAGCTTAATCTAAAGAGCAAAAAGCATGTGTATCAATAACAATAAAGAAACAAGAAGCTCTGTATTTAACTCGGTTCATGTATTCAATTGCAGCTATGTTAAGAAGTGGTATTGAGTACATCTGGGATTTCAATCCCAACCTCTGCTACCTCTTCTTTCTACCACAAAAATAACAATAAAGGAATAAAGACCACGGAGATTAACTCGGTTCATACAGCCATCTTATGAGGCAGCATTAAGCAAATATGGAATTTGAATCCTAGCATTTGTATCCTCTTCTTCTATCACTATTGAGGCATCCTTTTTATGTCAATTAAACAAACAATACTTGCAAAATCAATCAAAATTTCAGGCAATACAGTTAATTATAATGCACTAAATATTATACAAAATCTATGGTAATCAGGTTCGGGTATGAATGCTAGAATAAGTATGTCTCTAACACGGATATGTTCAATTTTTTCCATGTATTTGGAGGGTCCTTAGAGGGTCATAACCCCATATCCATGTATGGAAACGAATCAAACATAAGTTTCAACAAATGATACTTCAAGAAAAACGAAAATTTAGGGCGACATAAGAATATTCTAGCAGGAAAACATGAGAAATGTATGCCTTTGCATCAGAGAGTTGCAGCGGAATGGACTTGATTAAAGAGTCCTTTTCTGCAGCATGTCGATTCAGTCGCTCAAGTTCTGCTTGAACATCATTAATATGGTTCTTTGAAATCTCTGCAGATTTTAGAAGGTCCTCTTTCTCCAACAACTTTTTTTGCAGATCCTCCACTTGTCCTCAGAGTGCAATTAACTCCTCATTTTCCTTTTCTGCTATCAAATCCCTCGAGGAAAAGATTGGTAAACTATCACCATTCGTGTCTACTTGATCCTTTTTCTTTTTCACTGGAATAGCCAAACCGGTATTCCTTCCTTGTACATCCGTAGTCTTTATAAACAAAAAGAGAAACATCATAAATTTTTATGAAGAAATTTAAAAAAAAAAAAAAATCTCAAAAGAGAAAAGGTATTAGATTAAATCCAGGAAAGTGAGAAAAAAATTTGATAGGAAAAAAGAGTTGCATGTTAAAAATCATGGGATTTGTAATTAAAACCTATTAAACACTAGATGTTTTATATTTTATGTATTTGCTCCAGACAAATGTCTAATAAAGAGTCAATTATGCATACTATGATAAGATTACCACTTCAATTCAACAAATTACGAACGATCGCTAACCAATAAAGAAAGGAAACAATTGTTTATAGTCATCAAAATTACTAATAAGCCTATGTTTATTGGACTCGGATGTTTATTTACTAAGTTTTTCATGTATTTGAAGGGTCATTCAAGGGTCAAAAGTTCCGTACCCATGTCTGAAAATACGTTGAACACAAATATAATAAGTCAAGAATAAGGTAGTAATAAACTAGATAACCGAAATTGGTAAAATATAACCATTTATATACTATAAATATAAAGATTTAATTGAATAAGAGCATATATATATATATATATATAGTTACATATCCCACTAGCAAATTACAACGTTGCTCCCCATCAGTAATTTTTTAAATATTACTAATGATGAAACAGCAAGCTCTAGTTCAGTATCACTGTCAGTGTAAGCTTATAAGGAAATGATAAGGCAAGAAATACATAATTCCACAAAATTTCAACCATGTTATCGGAAATTTGGATTTCAAAAATAAATATTTATGAATTTAAAATTCATATTCTCATATATACTTTTCAAATATATAATAATATTGAATCTTAAACCGCAAGTGAAATCAACAAATTAAACTAAAACAAGCAAGGATTTATGAACGTACTTTACGAGATAGGGATTCCCTTGAAGGTGTCTTGGTATATATCATCGATCCACGCCTTGTAAATGAACTGTTTTATGCTCCTAAATCAAATTCCAAGTTTACGAAATGGTAACAAATTAAAATTTATTTCCAGATAGCGGAAGTGTAAATAAACTATTTTCTTCATTTCCTTCCATTTTTCATTAATTTCAAACAAAAACTGAAAAAAAAAATGAAAATTACAGTTAAAAAAAAAAAAAGAGGGAAAGATTACAATGAGGGACTGAACAACAGGGATCATCTCCACGAGATCCTTGTAGAGGACACGATCCACATCGCCAGGAGCTGAATGAACGAGTGAGGACTCAACTCGACGGTGAGTCGGGGACGAGTTACTGTTATCCCCTGAAAGCCAAGTTCCAAAACCTGAATTTTCTTGTAAATCTAACAACTGTTGCGGCTCAAACATTTTCTTTCACTGTTTTTTTTCTTCTAAAATTCAAAGAATTTGAAAATAAAGAACTGAAGAGCTTGAAAGTGATAGTGAAGAAATGAAGAAGTTGCAGCAGTTAACAATGGCCTTTTTTTTTTTTCTGTTTTGAAAAAAAATCGTTTATTTTGTTTCCTTTTTAGGTTACAACGAATTTTCTACAAACTTTAAGTTGAAGGTAAATTATGATATTACTAAAATACCCCTAAGTTACTTCAGGGAAAATTAGTTTTGTTGTACTTTTTTGTGATTTACTTGCATTTTTTATAATTTCTCAAGTAATTAATCTTTATTTTTTAAAATAAAAAAATACACCAAAACTTAGTGGGCATCAACGATCTTAGTGGGCATCAACTATCTGTGTAGATTATAGAAAAACATATAATAAAAAATTTGAGCTATTTATTACCTTAGAGGTGATCATCTATTTGAATTGGGTAAGGATTAAGCAATAGTATTTAAATTGTGGGTTATTTATTAAGTATATTAATCGTGTATTTTTATTAAGTCTTAACTCGATTAATATTGGTAAATGTTTCAAGTTTGGTTGAAATCCTGCCATAAGTAGATTTGATTTTCTCTCTTTGTATTTCGTTTATATATCGCATATCTAAATAATTATATTTATTCAATATAAACATAAAGTGATGAATAACTTTTCATAATTAGATGATAAAAAAAATGATATTAATAATTAGATGTACTAGTATAATTTATTCATTTTTTTATACAAGTTCTAAACTTCCCATTACTCTCTTAAACTATCTATAGTCCCTACAATCTCCAAAGTAAAAAGTATTACGCGCTTAAATTACAACAATGACTTAGTCAACAATGACAGTCGCACAATGTCGAAAAGCATTGTGTTGGTGGACAAGGAAAGTGAAAACTCGAGCTGGATATGTTTTCCTAATAAAGAATATATAGTTTTTTGTATTAAAGAAGACAGAGCTTATGATATTATAATAGAATCGAACAAATCAAAAGAATCAAATCAATCCGAAAGAAGTTCATGATTGGTTAATAGAAAGAAGTTCATGGAGAAGGGGACACGAATACCAACCATGAACTTCTTTCGGATTGATATGATTCTTTTGATTCGTTCGGTTCTATTATAACATCATAATCCCCGTCTTCTTTAATACAAAAATCTATGTATTCTTCATCAGGAAGACATATCCAGCTCGAGTTTTCACTTTCCTTGTCCACCAACACAATGCTTTTCGACATTGTGCGACTGTGGTTCAGCTGTCGTCTATTTTTGTCACTAATCTTCTTATCTCCCGTATAGTTTTTCGTTTCGGAAACAATTACTGGCGAATGTGCAAGCCAAGAAACATGAAGCAAAGACCCGAATAGTCCATCTAACAAGGCTAGTTAATATAGATGGAGTAAACATTTTCTTTTTCGAATTTTCTTTGGTTTTCTTTTTGAGGGATTTTGAATTTGAAAGCTATGAAGAGAAGATGCAACGAAATAATAGTAACTGAGAGAGAGGGGGGTTTATAGTGGAGAAGGCATTGCATGAATGATCATATATATATATATATATAAGGGCGGGTTATAATTTTGCAAGCAATGGTTAAAAAAAATAAAAGGGAAACATAAAGAGATAATTTATTACTAACAAAATATTTGATTTTTTTATAAATATCTATATATCTACATATAAAAAAATATTTTTGTAAGGAAAGTTGAGTGATGTTTTAACAATCTTGTGTGATTATTAAAAAATATATTTCATAGAAAATCAAACATTTAATTATATAAGATTCGCTTTTATCTTAAAACTTTACTTTTCTTAAAAGAAACTAATAATTTTAATTTATTAATATTAATTAACTCCGTTTATAGATTGATAGTATATTTTCATTGATTTTTTTTTTTAAATAAATCTAATAAGCTTGTTTAGCCAAAAACATAAGATTTCAAGTTAAAAGGGTTAGAAAGCCGGTTATGATTTTGTATGCAATGGTTAAAAAGAATAAATGAGAAAATAAAGAGATATTTATTACTAACAAAATATTTGATTTTTTTTCTTTTTTATAATAATCTATATATCTATATATAAAAAAATATTTTTTAAGGAAAGTTGAGTGAAGTTTTACCAATATTGTGTGATTATTGAAATATATATATATATATATATATACACATACATGTTACTAAAATTTCATAGAAAATCAAACATTTAATTACATAAGATTCGCTTTTATCTTACAACTTTACTTTTCTTGTAAGAAACTAATAATTTTAATTTATTAATGTTGACTAACTTCTTTTTATAGATTGGTAGTATATTTTGATCGATTTTCTTTAAATAAATCTAATAAGCAGGATATTTTAAGTTAAAAGGGTAAAAGCCGATTGAGTCTTAACTCGATTAGAATGGACATTGTTATCAATGTAGGAGGACGTGGATTCGAGTGTATTGAAGCACATTATACTCTTATTTATGAGTTGGGAGAAGTTATGAATAGTTTTAGACATTATGTAAAAAAGAGTATATATAAAAAGTTAAAAAGAGTGAGATTTAAGCTATAAACGTGGAATTTTTATATATGCATAAATAATTTATATGTAATAATTAAGATACGTTTGAATATAAAATATTTTTCTTGTTTATAACCCATTATAGAAAAGAAAAGTAATAAATATACTTTATATATATGTATACAATTAATATTAAAGCTAAAGAAATTTAAACTATTTAAATACGTTTTAATGTAAAATAAATTTATTTTTCTATAATGAACCCATAATTATAGCTAATAATTTAAACTATTAAATGTAATATAATAAGATTTTCTTTTTTGTCAATAAACACAAATTAACTATATTAAGCTATCATAAATGAAGGGCTTTATCAACCCCCAAGGTCGGCTACGAGCTCCTCAGGTGGGCTTACAATCACTTATACGTCCGTACTCCTTTTCGAAGTCATCTTAGCAAGATGATTAACAACTTGATTTCTCTCCCTTAGAATATACTTGATTTGCCATTGTTTCATGGTCCGTGTTAATTTTGTTATTAAAATTTATATCCATATATATATATATCATGGAGAAATAAATATTGTATTATGTTTATTTAAAGTAAAATTATTGAAATGCTTTAATAATTTGTTTTAAATTAATTTAAAAAATTAAGTATTCAATATTTCCATAATATACAATGGTAAATGTAATTAATATATTTGTAAATAAGGAGTAAATATATTAAATTAAAACTTTTTAAAATTTTAATCAGCTTTAAAATTGATTATGTAAAATATAATGCCATATGTTTTAAAATTCAATTTTAATTAAATGGTTAAACTAATACTTTTTTAAGATATTAGTTGCGTTTGCACGTAATTTTATATGTTTATTTTTTAATTTATTAAATAATATATTTTGTAATGTGAAAAATAGAACGTCGATAATGACAATGTACCGCAAAGAAAAGAGAGAAAAATAAAGAACACATAGATTTTTACATGAAACCTTTTCGGGAAAGAAACCACGGGTAGAGTAAAAGATAATTCACTATGTAGGAAATTTTTGAGAAAATAAATTAGGATTAATTCGTAAATTAGAGAAGGTATTTAGGCAATGGAGTAATTGTTAAAAGTGATGTGAAATAATATTTTTATGTGGGGTATGATTAAATTGCAATGTAATAAAAAGAAAAGGGACTAAAAATATAATTTTATTATAAAAATAATTTTGGTGATAAAGTAAATATGATGACTAATAAAGGGTAAAGTGAGCTTTTTATAAGAGATAGTATCCGAAATATTTGAAATTTCAAAATGTAGATGTTTAAAAGGAAAAGAAGAGATTTTTATTAGCCAAAAGGATGGCAATATAACACTATGTACAAATAAGAATAATACCAACTTCAAAAATGAAAGCTGGACAATAATATATACATAAATAAAATAGAATAAAAAATGAAAAAGGATTGAAACTGAATAAGTAAAGGACTAAATTGGAATTAGAATGAAATCTCATGTCTGAATTATAATAAACACACAAAAAATAAGGGCTGATTCGAAACTAAAGTGAAATCAAAGGGGATAAATTATAAATAAAAAAGGACTAAATGCCGATGCGAGGGAAGAAGCAGGGACTAGATGGGAAAAATTCCCAACCCTTGTGCGCACTGTTTCGCATAGGACTAAAATGGACCAAGATCAAAAGTCATGGGGTCGAATTAAAAATGCAAAAGAAAGACCAAAAGGGTCGAATTGCAAATTAGTGACAAAGGAGGAGGACTCGAAGAGAAAATATCCCTTTATTAGGGAAACGTGCGGATCCTCGTATAAAATCGGGTCGGGTTAGGTTTCATCCAAAACGACGCCGTTTTGGCGCCTGGGGGGACCTATTGAAACGCTAACGTTTCGGGGGTGGATTTAATCCCAAATTTTCATATTTTTTTTATTTCAGACCCTCCTTTCTTCAAAAACCCAAAAAACTGCAGCATTCTCTTCCCCCTCTTCTGTCCCGACCGATTGGGCTCCCTCCGGCGATCCGTCGCACCACCATCGCTTCCGGTGGCTGACGATGCGCGAAAATGGGCTTTAGCGCTCCGTTTGAAACCCCCTTTGAAGGCCAGACCCTCGGCGCCCCCCCCAAAAAAAACCGAGAGAAGAATGCCCCTCCGTTTTTGGTTCGGTTCGACGACGGAGAGGGGACTCCGACGTCACGACCCCGGGTTTCAGGTAAGTTTTCTTTTCTCCCTTTCTTCTTATTATTTTTGTTTGTAAAAAAATTTAAAAGAAAAATAAATAAAAGAGTAGCAGTATACAAAAAATAAAAACTAAAAAACGGAGATCACCTAAAAAAAAATCTGTTCTTTGATTTCTGATGTTCGTATTTTCTCCTTTTTGAATTCGGAACCGAAGAGAAAAAAAAATACAAGATGTTGAAATGGCTTTTATAGCCAGATTACAAGACTTTCGATTTCTATTTTTGTATGTGATTATTAATAATTGTTGTTAACCCCAGAACACCCCTCTCGATTCCTGATAACAATCCCCGAACATAATTTCAGGGAATGAGCTTGAAAAGCCCAATTAAAATTTATCATTATGAAAGCATTCTCTAGAGGCCTCCATCTTACAAGCTCAACTCTGGTAACAGGTAACAGTTTGTTTTAAGGCATCTAATTCTTCTAATTGAGCTTTAATCCTTTCTATTATTGCTTGAGCATGATTTCAATCCCATCATGCACAGATTTATTTCGTTCAGTCCATAACACCCAAAGGGTTCAACCTACCATTCTCCAAATCTGGTTAGATGAGGTAGAAAATAAATTATCAAGCCAATGCTGAAAAATAAGAACAAAGAACTCCATATGCCGAAAGAGATGAGCTGAGCAGTGATAAAGGAAGATCAAATGAAGACGCGAGTGAAAGAGAGGCCAATGCTACTAAAGAACAGGTGAGCCTATGATTTCTTTGAAACATTTGTTTACGATATTTGGAGAATTATTTATTGGAAGTTATTAGGTTTAACGAAATTTAGCATCGTTTTGTACCTATAGGGTTCCAAAGATCATTTCCATGTTAGATACCTATGAGACTTGACTTTGAAGAGACCCTCGAATAGGTATCGTATGTGATGTGTGCTTGAAACGAATTTTTCCGATTTTCTCATCTATGCTCAAACTTATGTTTGAATACGTCGGAAATGCCTAGGTAGTGGAAATTTGCATAGTTTAGTATTCCTCATAGAAGTCATTTTCCTGTTAGATAGCCACAAGGTTTGTCTTGCAAGAAATCTTTGACAAGTGTTGGATATAAGCATGTGCCTAATGTGGGTTTACAATTTTTATATATATATATTGAAAATCATGCTATGTGGTTGTTTAACTATTAGATAAGAAGTGAAACTTATCTTTGAAGAAATCCTGAAAGAGTGTTTACTAAAACTTTTTGCACATCTTTGGAGAATCTTATCTGAACCTGTTTTTGAATGTGCATTGAATACAAATATATATTTTTTTTAAAAGGAAAAATTCGGGTAACAGTTTTGGTTTTACATATAGGGTGATGAAAAAAGGGGCAGCATTTGTTGGGAAGTAGAGTTAGTTTCAGCTAGCTTAAAAAGATTAGAAGAATCAAGAGACTCGTATCAATCTGATGGTAGCGCCGGATCCTTTACCTTTCCTGTGTAAGTGTGTAAAAAGAAATTTTTGTTTCTATGTTGCTTGGATTTTCGAGGGGTGAGTGTCGGATATTTATGTATCCAATAATATTTGAACAAACCTGTTTTTTAATGTATTGAATATAGGATTATCTATTCTGTTTTAAACTCGATCGAATATTTTTGAATTCAAAAAGATATGAGAATCAAATATAAATATTTTAAAGAAAATGAAGAATGAAACACATCTAACTTTATTTTTTGATGAATATTGTTTCAGATTAGGATGGGAATCGTTGGGAAGTCCAATGAGAATGCCAATGCCAACATCAGAGGGCATTAGCAAAAGGAAGCACAAGACTCATTGTATGCCAATGCCAACAGAAGGCATTAGCACAAGGAAACTGACAATCAGAATCTAAAACATTGAAAAAACACACAATAAGCTTTGTTCTTTCTAATGCCATTGCCTTCTGATGTTGGCATTGGCACACAGATTTTCGGAAAATCAGCTACCAAACTCGGGCTGTTTCATAGAGATTTTACTTATGCATATGAAAACATCCATGGACTTTTACTAGACAATTAAGAACACAAAAAGAAGCCGTACAATAATACAATAGTGACATATATAATAAGTAAAATTGGGTAATGCCAATGCATCACCAAGTTCGTGTGAAAAAATGCTTCGAACTTATGAATCTTTATATCACTTTTCTCACGCTCCTTCGCATTTGAAAAGAAAGGATTGAAGATGTAGCCTTGCACTTCTTCGTCTTGCTTCTCTTTGGCAGCACCGAGGGCGGCGTCGTAAGCTTGCCTTGCTTCTTCCATTTTCGGCATCTCCTTGTCATCTACATCAGTCTGTTTATACCAAAACCAAAACAAAATAGAAAAACCACACTTAAAGCTCCGTTTGCCATTAATGTTGGAAAGTGCTTAAAATACGGATTCTTTCGAGCAACTTCCCCTATCGGCAATTCCAAAAGAATAAAAAGCCTTATATCGCAAAAACAAACCCTTATAAATGCTATCCCCAAGTAATGCACAACAAATATTTGGACTAATATTCTCTTCTATCATGTACAATCATTCGATAATTTCGAATGGTGCAATTTGCAATTAAACTATGTTACCTATATGACAATTTTTTATTTATGTCATGTGGCAATCGAATTTTTTTGACACGATTAAAAAAAAGGGTTGAATTAGGTAATGGAATGATAATTTAAGTTCTAATTTAGGACGAAAAAAAAATTAAGTACCAAAGTGGGAAAGCAAACATAATTCGAGGGCCAAAGTGGTGTAAATTGAGTATTTAAACATATTTTACACAATCAATTTTAAATATGGTTAAGTTTTTAAAAAGTTTTAAATTAATATATTTACCCATTATTTAGAAATATATTAATTACATTTGCCTTTGTGTTATTGAAAATTTGAATACTTAATTTTTTAAATTACTTTGTTAAAGCATTTCAATAATTTTACTCTAAATAAACATAATACTATGTTTGTTTCTCCATGGCATATATGGATATAAGTTTTAATAATGTATTATTAAATTAATTAACATGAACTATAGAATAATGGCAAATTAAACAAATTTCAAGGAAAAAAAAATCGCCTTGCTAAGATGGCTTTGGAAAGGAGTACGAAGCCGACTTTAGGATTGATAAAGTGAATAACCCTTCATTTATGATAATTAATTCACGTTTATTCACCAAAGAAAATATATGTTATTATATTACATTTAATAGTCTAAATTATTGGCTATTACAAACTTATTTCACTAATTAAATTTCTTTAGCTTTAATAATAATCGTGTACAATTACTTTTCTTTTCTAAAATGAGTTGTGAACAAAAAAGAAATTATTTTAGACCTTAATTATTACATATAATTTGTTTATAGCTTTAAATGTCACGTCACTCTTGAAATAAAAAACAATCCAACTAAAGTCCCCATTTCCTTCATTAATAATCCCAGCCTCATTAATAATCCAAATATTGCCGGCTGATAGAATCGGAAACATTCAACGGTGGCCTGGAAACCACCACTACCTATTATCTCCTCCTCACTCTTTCTTCCCTTCTCTATTGTTTTCCACGATTCAAATTTCTTGGGTTTTTCCTTGTAAGTTCCAGTACTTATAAGTACTGTGATTGCTGGTAATTGTTGATGCTGAAGATTAACTACTTGTAATTTAGGTGTGTTTAAACTTAGAAGGAGACTTACGTTTTAAGGGTTAAAGTTTGTTCATAGCTGGTGGTTTTTTAATGATCAAATTACGCCAAACGTTTAGGCTTTTGTGTAGAAATATATATCTTTTAAATCCCTATTCACTTTGTTGCTTAACATTATTGACTTTGTTTTCTATTCATTGGAGAATTTGCTCTTCACCAGAATTTCTATATACGGAGCTAATAGTTTACTCAGACTCATGTTTGTATCCGATGTGGTTACTTTTTAAATATTTTTTTCAAGATTTTCTTCATATTTGCGTTGGGATATGCATGGGAAGAGTCAGAGCAGCATAGTTTTTTTGCTGTCACTGGTGATAACCTTGTGGTTTGTGTTACCAGAATTGAAGTACCAAACGCTACAAGATGGAGTGGAATTGGGTATCATTGAGGATTGAATTTGGATAGAAGATTCAAATTTGATATGCACTTGACATGCTTCCTTTGGAAAGGTCCTTGCAGGGCCACAAAGAAGATTGAGATGTTTCTTTTGTATTGTGTACAACATTCATCCTCTTGTCTTGTTTTTATCTTTTCTAGTGGAACTCCGAGTACTCCTTCATGGTTTTTATTGATAAATTTGGGTACAAATTATTGGCCAAATTATTCTTTTTTGTATAATCAAGGTTTCCTTCATGTCTGTTTTATGGTACATGAAGATTTGAGAATGTATGACTATCTCTCCCAATACTATCAGTCACCAAAATTCGAATTTTCCTTCTCTCTTAGGAGTACAATGTGTCTTATCGCTATACTTAATAATTAGTTTGCTCAATGCATTCCCTAGTGAGAAAAACCAGTCAAGAAGATAAGTATTCCTTTCCTCCCTTAATCCTTCAGTGGCCAAAAGATGAGCCACTTGGTTCCCCTACCTCTGAATATGTGAGAATATATACACAGTTTTTAAATCTCTTTGCACTGATGCATAATTGTCTTCCCTGTTTGCATGCAGTTTATTTATCACTGTAAGTGAATCGCCTTCGATCATCACCTCTTGAAACCCCAAATCAATGCCCAATTAGACCACTTAGAGACATCCAATAGCTAATTTTACAGCAAACCCCGTTGGTATGTGATTATTAATAATTGTTGTTAACCCCAAAACACCCCTCTTGATTCCTGATAACAATCCCCGAACATAACTTCAGGGAATGAGCTTGAAAAGCCCCATTAAAATTTATCATTATGAAAGCATTCTCTAGAGGCCTCCATCTTACAAGCTCAATTTCAGTAACAGTAACAGGTTTGTTTAAGGCATCTAATTCTTCTAATTGAGCTTTAATCCTTTCTATTATTGCTTGAGCATGATTTCAATCCCATCATGCATGATTTATTTCGTTCGACCCATAACACCCAAAGGGTTCAACCTACCATTCTCCAAATCTGGTTAGATCAGGTAGAAAATAAATTATCAAGCCAATGCTGAAAAATAAGAACAAAGAGCTCCATATGCCAGTAAATATTTAATTTGTTTCACACTTCTATTGTAGTGATATAATCTCTAAACGAGTGCTCAGGAGTTTTCAGACCATTCAGACACCTTGAGCAAACGGGTGACTCTATTAATCTTATATTATAGAGGTTAGGAATATAATTTCGAATCTAACCCTTTTAACTTGAAATCTTATGTTTTCGGCTAAACAAGCTTATTAGATATATTTTAAAAAAAAATCAATGAAAATATACTATCAATCCATAAAGGGAGTTAATTAACATTAGTAAATTAAACTTATTAGTTTCTTTCAAGAAAAGTAAAGTTTTAAGATAAAAGCAAATCTTATATAATTAAATGTTTGATTTTCTATGAAATATATATTTTAATAATATCACAAGATTGTTAAAACTTCACTCAACTTTCCTTAAAAAAATATTTTTTTATATGTAGATATATGTTAGACTTTTGGCCTGCAATGCAACATCAAACCAGCTAGTGCAGCAGCTATATTTTGTTCATTTTGATTGATTTACTCCTATGAAGCTAAGCTTAATTCTTGTGCAATGTAATAGCTAAGCTTATAGGTTATAATTCTTGATTTAAATTGATGTAATGGCTGGTGTATTAACTATTATTTTATGTACAACTTAAGCTTATATTAGTCATAGTCTAGTGGGAGTAGTTGGTTCACTAGGCCATAGTCTTTTTGACTATTCAATCTTTGTATCCTATGTATATATTTGCATATCAATGAAGTGGTTTCCAAGCTTTTTCATTAACTTGTGAGTTCAAGTTGCTGTTCTCTCATCTTCTTCTTTTGTTTTCACATAAAATCTTATGCACATTGTATATGGTGCATGTTGAGTTGCTGCCAATATCCCAACAAATGGTAATCAGAGCCGATTATCTTTGAGGGCCTCCATTGTTGGTTATTGACTTGTGAAAGAAAGCTTAAGAAAGAAGAAATCGAGATTGCTGAATCTGTTGCAACAAGATGAGTTACACAAAGACCTCCACCACTGTATTCACCGGCGAGAACTATCACATATGGTCAAGTAAAAATGAAAACACATCTACAAGCACAAGACTTATGGAGTGCAGTTGAAAGTGATGACGAACCACCTCCATTGAGAGCTAATCCCACCATTGCTCAGATAAGACAGCACAGCGAGGAACGAGCCAAGAAGCATAAGGCCATGGCTTGTCTTCA
Source organism: Gossypium bickii (assembly GCA_025503065.1). Taxonomy (NCBI): domain Eukaryota; kingdom Viridiplantae; phylum Streptophyta; class Magnoliopsida; order Malvales; family Malvaceae; genus Gossypium; species Gossypium bickii. The sequence continues at coordinate 96,610,305 of CP106720.1, forward strand.
AAATGGAGTATCAGATGTGATATTTACTAGAATCATGGCTTGTGATTCTCCTAAGCAGGCATGGGAGAAGTTAAAGGAGGAGTTCATGGGGTCTGAAAAAATAAGGCAACAGCAGCTGATCAATTTGAGGAGAGACTTTGAGAACTTGAAAATGAAGGAAGCTAAGACTATCAAGCAGTATTCAGACAGAATAATGGCCACTGTCAATAGTATAAGGCTGCTTGGTGAAGATTTTAGTGAGAGCAGGGTCATTGAGAAGGTGATCACCACTCTTCCTGAGAGATTCGAGTCAAAAATCTCCTCATTGGAGGACTCGAGAGACCTTACAACAACTTCTTTGTCTGAATTGGTAAACTCTCTTTATGCACTTGAACAGAGAAGAGCCAATAGGCAAGAAGACCATTCTGAGGGAGCCTTTCAAGCAAAGACCAAGGAAGACTCAAGTCAGAAAAGTAAGAAACCATGGCTTGATAAGAAAGTGAAGTCAAGAAGAGAATCAGGTCAGAGAAGGCTACCACCATGCAAACACTGCCAAAAGACCTCACACTCAGAAAAATACTGCTGGTACAGACCAGACATCCAATGCAGGAGTTGCAAACAGTTTGGACATGTGGAGAAGGTCTGCAAAAATAAGGGCAAGGCACCTGCACAGCAGCAAGTCAAGGCTCAAGCTGCTGAGGACCTTCAAGCTCAGGAGGAGCATCTCTTCATAGCAACAAGTTTTGCAACAACCAGCAGGGCCAAAGTAGAGTGGCTAGTAGACAGTGGTTGCACACACCATATGGCAGCTAATGAAGGACTGTTTAAAGATCTTGATAGAAGCTTTGCCTCTAAGATCAGAATGGGCAATGGAGATCTCATTGAAGCCAAGGGGAGAGGCAATGTGGTGATCAAGACTGCTTCAGGTAACAAAGTAATCTCTGATGTACTCTTTGTACCTGAAATAGATCAGAATTTATTAAGTGTTGGACAACTGGTAGAAAAAGGTCACTCACTTACTTTTGAAAATGGTTCCTGCATTGTTAGAGACCTTTATGGTCAAGAACTGATCATAGTAGCAATGACAGACAGGAGCTTCATGCTTGATATGAATATGCTTGAGAAGAAGGCCTATACAAGTTTGGCTGATAACACTAGCCTGTGGCATAAAAGGCTAGGCCATGCTAGTTATAAATCACTAGATTTAATGAATAGATTGAATTTGGTTGATAATCGTGCAAGGTTGAAGTCAAGGAATGCTTTTGAAAGTCATCGGTTTGGTAAACAAGTCGATCGCCCTTCCAGATTGACAAAGCATTTAGAGCCCGAGAGAAGCTTGAATTGGTTCACTCGGATATCTCGTGGACCAATGAGGACTCCTTCCTTGAATGATAGCGGGGTATTTTGTGCTATTTATTGATGATCTGACAAGATTCTGCTATGTTTATTTCTTGAAGCAGAAATCTGAAGTCTTTGAAGCCTTCAACAAATTCAAGGCTTTAGTTGAAAATCAAACTGGTTGCAAAATTAAAGCCTTGAGAACAGACAATGGCTCAGAGTATCTATCTGACAAATTTCAGAAGCTATGTGAGCAAAATGGGATCCATCACCAGCTCACTACAGTTTATACTCCTCAAAAAATGGAGTATGTGAGAGAAGAAACAGAACGATAATGAATGAACACGGCCAGGTGTTTACTATTTGAAAGCAAGCTACCTAACAAGTTTTGGGCTGAGGCAGTCAATACCTCAGTTTATCTTCTCAACAAATTGCCAACACAAGCTGTCAAGAACATGACACCCTTTGAAGCATGGCATGGACTTAAGCCTAATGTTTCACACCTGAAGGTGTTTGGTTGTGTTTGCTATGTTCTTATTCCGAAGAGAAAAGAGAACTAAGCTAGAAAGAATGGTCATTTCGGGGATATTTGTTGGTTACAGCAATACTAACAAAGGCTATAGGGTGTTTGATCCAGCAACAAAGAAAGTCTTGGTGAGTAGAGATGTCAGATTTAATGAAGAGAGGATTTGGAATTGGAATGATTCAAGCTCAAGTCAGATTGAAGAAGATCATCTAGACAGTAGCCTTGAAATAGCTGAAGCTGAGCCTAACAATGAAGATGTTGATGATAGTCCTACAAGAGGTACAAGGACTATTGCAGACATCTATCAAAGATGTGATGTTGCAATAGTTGAACCTTCAGATTTTGAGGAAGCTGCCAAGGATAAGCAGTGGAAGAGGGCAATGGAAGCTGAATTGGAGATGATTAACAAGAATGATACATGGGAGTTAGTAGACAGACCAACTTATAAGAAGGTGATTGGTGTAAAATGGGTATTTAGGGCTAAGTACAATGCAGATGGCTCCTTGAATAAGCACAAAGCAAGGCTCGTGGTCAAGGGTTACAGTCAGCAATATGGGGTAGACTTTCTAGAAACGTTTGCTCCTGTGGCCAGATTGGACACCATTAAACTGTTATGTGCCATAGCTACTCAAAAACGATGGAAGCTTCATCAACTTGATGTCAAATCAACATTCCTTAATGGTTTCCTCAAAGAGGAAATTTTCATTGAGCAACTAGATGGCTTCAAGATAGAAGGACATGAAGACAAGGTTTATAAATTGAATAAGGCTTTGTATGGCACAAGCAGCAGGCAAGAGCACGGTATGACAGATAGACACTTACTGTCTAAGCTCGGGTTTGAGAAGAGTGTTAGTGAAGCTACACTCTATGTAAAAAGGTCGAAGGAGAAACCATCTTTGATTGTATCTATCTATGTCGATGATTTGCTTGTAACAGCAAAAGAAAGATGAGTTAATCTCTACGAATTCAAGGCACAGATGCAGCAAGTTTTCGAAATGACAGATTTACTTCCTTGGAATGGAAGTAAGCCAATCTGGTTATGGCATCTTCATCAGCCAACATGGCTTTGCATCAAAAATCCTCAACTGATTTTGTATGCAAAGCTGAAGACGATCAAGACACTGTTGCATAAGGAGAAAAGTCGACCGAGTAGTGGAGAACATGCAAGAGTAGATGAGAAAGAATATCGAAGCTTGGTGGGTCATTTTGCTATACTTAATAAAGAACTCGACCGGACATCACTTATGGTGTAAGTCTTCTTTCAATATTTATGCCTTCTTTGTAATGTTGTTCACTTCAAGGCTGCAAAAAGGATACTCAGATATGTCAAAGGAACTTTGAGACATGGAGCTAGATTTGAAAGCAAAAATGAGCTCAAACTAACAGGGTATTCTGATAGTGACTAGGCAGGCTCGTTAGATGACATGAAGAGTACCTCTGGTTACCTCTTCACACTTGGCTTAGGTGTATTTTGTTGGAGTTTCAAGAAGCAACAGACTGTTGCTCAATCTACAGCAGAGGCAGAGTACATTGCAGCATCTGCAGCTGTTAATCAAGCTATTTGGCTCAGAAAACTCTTATATGACTTGAATGAAGAGCAGACAAAGCCAACTGAAATCCTAGTCGACAATCAATCAGCAGTTGCCATAGCCAAGAACCCAGCGTTTCATGGCAAGACAAAGCACTTTAAGATCAAATTTCACTTTGTCGGGGAAATTTGAACAGATCAGAGAAGTCACCTTATTCATTGTAGCTCGGAAGACCAATTGGCGAGATATTCTAACCAAGCCTCTTGGTACATTAAGGTTTGAATTTTTGAAGGATCATATTGGTGTTTGTTGCATACACTGATCCAAGGAGGAGTGTTAGACTTTTGGCTCGCAATGCAACATCAAACCCAGCTAGTCAAAGTGACTATATTTTGTTCATTTTGATTGATTTACTCCTATGAAGCTAAGCTTAATTCTTGTGCAATGTAATAGCTAAGCTTATAGGTTATAATGCTTGATTTAAATTGATGTAATGGTGGTGTATTAACTATTATTTTATGTACAACTTAAGCTTATATTAGTCATAGTCTAGTGGGAGTAGTTGGTTCACTAGGCCATAGTCTTTTTGACTATTCAATCTTTGTATCCTATGTATATATTTGCATATCAATGAAGTGGTTTCAAGCTTTTTCATTAACTTGTGAGTTCAAGTTCATCGTATTCTCTCATCTTCTTCTTTTGTTTTCACATAAAATCTTATGCACATTGTATATGGTGCATGTTGAGTTGCTGCCAATATCCCAACAATATATAGATTATTATAAAAAAAAAATCAAATATTTTGTTAGTAATAAATTATATCTTTATGTTTCCGGTTTATTCTTTTTAACCATTGCATGCAAAATCATAACCCGCCCTTATATATATATATATATTCTGGTTCAACATGTAGATCTTTGATGTTTGGTTCAACAACATGATGTGCATCTTTGGTGTCGAACAAACAAGCTTCCTCTGGATATCCATATTAGAGAGTGCGAGAAGAAAGCTTCTTGCTCGCTAGTTGACTATCAACCTCTTGATGACATTAATGTTTTCGACAGATCCGAAGGAGAAGCGACATTTTGTGAAAGTCCGCCTTCTTTTATACAAATTTTGCACGCTCCACGAAGTGAATAACATGTCCTTCATCTCGGTGAAGTATAGCACAAATAAGCGCCTTCCATTCTTGATCGCATAGTGAAATACCCAACCCGACCATGAGAGATGCCTTTTTGCCTTTGGTATCATATCACTTTTTCCGAGGCGGCGCTTTGCAAATCGCATTGATATCAAGCATTAGACCAATTCAAAAGCAACTTGAGGGCAATATTCAGTTCAACATGAACCTTGATGTTTGATTCAAAAACATGATGCTCATCTTTTGTGTCGAACAAATAAGCTCCCTGGTGTTATTCATTAAATGTGAGCAGAGCTTATAAGGAGAGTAATAACAAACACGATGAGGTGAGATGTATCGCGATTCGACAAGAGGTTTTTCTCGCTTCGATTTGATTCTCCATCCTTGATATAGAAGATGCTACCTAACATCAGTTCTCAAAGCATTCGAGATGTTTCTTGTCAAGCAAGAGCATATTTTCTAATGGCATCAGGGCATGACTCGGCCTCAGGAACAAGGTTGGGACCAGCGATTATCCATGTAACCTTTGCATTGTGTCTCTTTAGCTTTGGCCTCCTTTGAGCCATATCATTATCGGTTTTGGAAAATCTTTCATTGGTGGTTAGAGAACAGATACAAGAAATTCCATCCACATGCAGAGGTGAGACCAACAAAGCTTCAGTAAAGCAGAAAGTGCTTTATCAAGAGAGAACCCATTGCATTCGGTTAAAACATGAGTATCATCATTTGAGATGCACATTAACGGACCTAAACTAGATTTCTCTTGAATTGGTTGAACAATAGATGAATTTGGAGTCAACAAATTATCTGTTAACCTTATGCTCAAATGGTAAAAGAGAAGCAGATTCATCTAATTCTCGCATCGGCATAGTAGAGCTCGATTGCGACTCAGATTCTCGGTTGAGAGGACCTGGGAAGGCCTAATACCCTAACAAAATGATTCACAAAGTGATCTCATGATTATCTTTTGTTACCTCTAGCACCAATTTTTTCCACAAAGAATCACAAGAAATAGTCCACTCTCTAACATTTTGAAAACTATTTTTCTCCGTAAATCATACCGAGTTGCTTCACGTAAAGTAAACGTACCACTCTTGCTCATATTGTTTAATCAACTCAAGAAACAACCAAGTTCCACGTTGGTGCCACTCCTCTTCAAAATCATCCCAATCTTGTGTAATCAGTAAATCGCCAATTCCAGTGACCATTTCATCACCCAAATCGGGAAAGAACACTCTCATTTTTTCGAACCATCTTCATGGTAAAAATCACACCTTCCCACCGGGCATCCATATACCATACATCCACACGGATACCATAGCAAAGACTCCATTTATCGAACTCTAGCTTAGGTGGCAATCGCCTCACTAACCCTCGATAGTGACGATGATTCTCACGAGGACCGTCAATACCATTTATTCCGGTGAAACACCCACAATGTCAACGAGACTATCGAGAACCATCATCAACAACAATGTGGTCATACTTGATGTGAAACCCCCACTTATCCCATGCAATAACGGTCCCTTGATGTCATGAGCCACGAAATCCCTATTTATTCGGTGCATAAATATACTAAGGAACCTTTAACATAAGAAAAGGAAAGTCGGTTGTTCCCATGATCACTTCATTGGGGGCTTATTGCACTATTTATTTCATGTAATTAAGTGTTAATTCATCAAACCATTTCTGCATATGTTCAAGGCACATTCACCATATTGGGTTTCTTATTACATCATTGTAGAAGACATCATATTTGGTTTGCTTTTGCAATAATACGGTTTTGTTCTTATTCTTTGTTGTTTTGTTTTCAAAGGTTTGCAATCTCTTTTTCTCAAACTGTACCTTTAAGTTTTATATTTGCATAAACTCTCATTTCTGACTCCAACAAATTACTACATCTTAACAAAAGTTATCCAATGACATAGGCAAGAAATGAAAGAATGAAAAGTTGATATCTAAAGCCTAATTCGTTGGCCTCTCGAACCGGCAAATAGGACAATAATGGCTCTGCTTCAGCCACTTTTCGATGCAATCCCCATGAAAAGTATGAGAACAAGGCATCCGAGAAGCAAAAAACCCAACTTCGAGCTCCTCCAAACATATCATGCAATCTTCTTGGTCTCCAACTTCTACTTTGACCATCTTTACCATCTCCTTAACCAATGACTCTTTTAGTGGAACCATACCATAGTTTCTGCTTTCAAACTCTAGTGCCGATTCAACCAAAGCTCTTCCCATCAAAACCCCGTCATTGTGAACAGAATCGTGTTCCACTATGGAAGCATGTATCAGTGATCGTATGGGAAAGACTCCAGGAATAGTTCCTATGCTACGCATCGTGTTAGTACAAAACTCCGGTGAGGAAAATCTCGAACACACGAATGAAAACTCGAACAGAAGAAGAAATAAGACAAGGCTCCAAGGCGTGTATCAAATCACTATCTTTAAGGTTATATTCGCCCCCACCTATCTTCGGTGTGCAAACGAGTTCCAAGCAAATTAACCTCGAGGATACAATGAAGCCAATGGCTATTTGCGTTTTGCACTGAGCAATATATGACAAGAAAACCAATTTCTATAAAGGATATCTGCAGTAATACTTTATAGGACAATCTAACAATATTAGAAAATGAAGGAAGAAAGAAAGAATATTAGAATTGTTGGTATATCTCTAAATGAAATCTGATTCCTATTTATAGGAATTTTCATATCTCTTTATAGAGATATATTTAATCCATAGGTACCTTTCCGATTAATAATGTTTTTTTTTAAATAAAAACATTATTATTCATTTAATTATAACTATTCAAATAATATTATTTAAATAGTTATAATTCTTTTTCAAAAAAATTAAAAGATATAATCTTTTAATTAATTATACCCATTCATTTATAGTTATTGGAAAACTATAAATATTTGAAAATGTTGCAACAATCTCCCCCCATTTTCAAAATATTTTAGATTTTGATATTCTTGGAAATCAATTTGCATAAATAAAGGTATCTTACGATTGAACCTTCACTTAGTGAAAACATGTTAAAGTTAATCGAAATTGCATGGTAGACTAAGCTTTGAACCAACTATTTCATTTGATTAACCGAACACATCTCACACAATGATTTCAACATCGGTCAATGCATAATATCTAGGGACACTATTATGGCCATGTGTCGTGTCCTCTTTTCATGAGTCTTTGTCGAGCCAAGCCCTTGAGCCCCTGAAGCGGCCACACTTCCACTCATATAGGTAGATCCCATCAAAAGTGTTCCCGTAATTATAACACTCTAACATATTTATGTTATGGGTCCATTAAAGTACATTACTCATCCTTCCCTTATCATTACGGGTACCTAGCACTTTAATCTTAGGATGGATTTATTTATAGTGCTATGATCACATACTAATGATGTACTTTATCTCATTGAACTCAAGACTTGACGTTATACCAAGCATTGAGTCGAGTTTCCATCATGGGTGACTCTAATTAATGGGCTTGAGTCCCATCCCTTTTGAGGTCCTTTTTACTGCATCTCTAGCAAGACTTTTTGTCAAAGGATCCGCCAAATTTTCACTTGACCTTACATAATTAATAGTGATCACTCCATTAGAGATTAATTGTCGGACATAACTATGTCTTAATCCAATGTGTCTAGACTTTCCATTATATACTTGGCTATATGCCTTTGCTAGAGTGCTTCGACTATCACAACGGATAGAAACAGGTGAAATTGGCTTAGGCCATAAAGGTACATCATAAAGCAAATTTCTTAACCATTCTACTTCTTTAGATGCAGCGGCTAATGCAATAAATTCTGCTGCCATGGTGGAATCAGTAATACATGTTTGTTTCTTGGAACCCCAAGAGAAATGGCTCCTCCACCAAGAATGAAGATCCATCCACTAGTAGATGCATGATCTTCCAAACTTGTAATCCAACTAGCATCCGAATACCCTTCTAAAACTGGAGGATATCCATTATAACACAATCCATAGTTAATAGTTTTCTTTAAGTACCTAAGTACTCTATTCAATGCTTGCCAATGCAAACTACTTGGATTACTTGTGTACCTACTCAATTTCCCAACAGCACATGCAATATCTGGTCTTGTACAAGTCATTATGTACATAAGACAACCAATTAGACTTGCATATTTCAATTGATCAATTTTCCTACCAGCATTAGATACTAATTTTATTTGAGGATCCATGGGTGTAGATGCTAGTATACAGTTGAAAAGATCAAACTTTTTAAACACATTTTCAATGTAATGTGATTGTGATAAAGCTATACTGCTTTCATCTCGGGTTATTTTAATCCCAAGAATAACATCTGCTACACCCATATCCTTCATAGCAAAGTTGTTTGACAAGAATTTCTTTGTGTTTTCTATTTGTTCCAAATCCGTGCCAAAAATGAGTATGTCATCTACATATAAGCAAATTATGACACCTTTTCCATTTTCAAATTTGCTATATATGCACTTATCGGATTCATTTATTTTATAACCATTAGCTAAAACAACATTGTCAAACTTTTGGTGCCATTGTTTTGGTGCTTGTTTAAGTCCATATAAAGATTTAACAAGCTTACATACCTTATGCTCTTGTCTGGAACAACAAATCCTTTAGGTTGTTCCATGTACACTTCCTCTTCCAATTCACTATTTAAAAATGCAGTTTTAACATCCATTTGGTGAACAACCAAATTATATATAGATGTAAGTGATATTAAGAGTCTAATTGTAGCAATTCTTGCTACTGAAGCATAGGTATCAAAGTAATCAATACCTTGTTTTTGTGTAAAACCTTTGGCTACCAACCTTGCTTTAAACTTATCAATGGTTCCATCGACCTTTATTTTCTTTTTGAAGATCCATTTACAACTTATATGTTTGGAACCCGGTGGAAGATCAACTAAAATCCAAGTTTGATTTCCCATTGTTGAATCCATCTCATCATTTATTGCTTCTTTCCAAAAGCGAGTCTTGAGATTTCATTGCCTCTTCAAATGTAATAGGATCAGATTCTGTATTATAACAATAAGGTATCTTATTGTATATACTTTCACCTTTTCCTTCTACAAGAAACATCATGAAATCTGGTCCAAAATCTTTGACCTTTTTAATCCTCTTACTTCTTCTTAATTCTTGACAAGATTCATCATTATTATCAATTTGTTCCAATGGAATCTCATTCTCATTTGAAGAATGAATCAATTGTTGTGGCTGTAATTGTCTTGATATAGAATTAAATCTATTTTCATCAAAAATAGCATCTCTTGATTCAATAATAGTATTAATTGAAATTGAATCATTTGGTTCAATTACCATGAACCTATATGCCTTGCTATTATGTGCATATCCTATAAATATGCATTCAATTCCTCTTTCACCTAACTTTTTACGTTTAAGTGTTGGAACTTTGACAATAGCTCTACAACCCCAAACCTTCAAATAATTAAGGTTTGGTTTCCTTTTCTTCCATTGTTCATAAGGAGTTATTTTAGTTTCCTTATTAGGAACTCTATTCAATATGTGACAAGCTGTTAGAACAGCTTCTCCCCAAAAACTTTGTCCAAGACCTGAATATGATAACATTGAATTTACCATTTCAGTTAATACTCTATTTTTCCTTTCAGCTACACCATTTTGTTGTGGTGTATAAGGGGCTGAAACTTGATGGACAATCCCAGTGGATTCAAAATAACTTGGATTATAGTATTCTCCACCTCTATTCGATCTTAAGCACTTGATAAATGATTCACATTGAAGTTCAACTTTAGATTTATAAACTTTAAATTTATCAAGCGCTTCATCTTTTGAATGCAATAAATATACATAACAATATTTAGAACAATCATCAATAAAAGTAACAAAATATTTCTTTCCACCTAATGTAGGAGTATTATGCATGTCACATAAATCACTATGTATCAAATCAAGCAATTTTGTTTTTCTTTTAACCTTAGGAAAGGGTTTCTTGTAATTTTAGTCAACATACATGTATTGCATTTTTCAATATTATTATTAAAAGCAGAATTAAATCTAACTTATACATGTCATTCAATTTTCTATAATTCAAATGACCTAACCTAATCTATAATGCCATAAACAAAAAGATTCAACCATATAAGTAGAAATAGTATTTTCATTCTTATTGATAATATTTAGTTTGAACATACTCTCATACATATACCCTTTCCCTACAAAAATTCCTCCTTAGACAAAATAAATTTATCTGCCTCAAAAACAAGTTTGAAACTAAACTTATTTAACAGACTTCCAAACACTAAATTCTTTCTAACTTCGGTACATAATATACATCATTTAAGGTTAAAACCTTTCCAGAAGTGAATTGCAGTTCAACAGACCCTTTGCCTTTGATTGCTGCGGTGGAAGAATTTCCCATGTATAAGACATTGTCATTTTCACATTGTGTAAACTTTGTGAATATGCTTTTGTCTTTGCACACGTGTTTGGTTGCTCCAGTATCTATCCACCATGTATTATCATCTTGTGCCATATTAATTTCAGATATCATTGCAATGAACTTTTCGTTATTATCAGCCTTAGAAGATGATTTCTTCTTTAAGAATCGACATTCATTTTTGAAATGTCCCGGCTTACCACAATGATAGCATGAGCCCTTTTGTTTCTTTTTAAACTTAGGTGCTCTATCAGCCTGTTTGAACTTTCTCTTGAACGGTTTAGTAGTCTTTACTTCCTCCGTAACATGCACTTTGGCATTTTCAGAATTTAGATTCTGGTCTTGCTTTCGATATTCTTCTTCAATACGAAGATGATTTGCCAAAGCCTCAAGAGATATTTCCTCTTTCTTATGTTTTAGACTTCTTTTAAAGTCTTTCCAAGATGGAGGAAGTTTGTCTATTATAGAGGATACAACAATCATTTCATCCATTTTCATATCACATTGTTTGAATTGATTCAGCATCTTTTCAATATCACGAAATTGTTCCATAACTGAACGACCATCAATCATTTGATAATTATTGAAACGACTGACAAGAAATTTCTTACTTATAACATCTTCAGTCATGTATCTTGTCTCCAATTTGTCCCATAATTCTTTAGCGGTGACCTCATTTTGGTAGGTGTCGAACAAACCATCAGATAAACCATTCAATATGTGGCCCATGCACATGTAATCAGCATTGTCCCATTTTTGTCTTTCTCGGGTTGCAGCAACAGATTCATTTTTAGTCTCCTCAAGTCTTGGGGTATCCAAAACATATGCAATCTTCAAAGTTGATAATAAGAAGTGCATCTTTTTCTGCCATCGTCGGAAATTACCACCATCAAACCGATCAAGTTTGACAAAATTGGAAGCCAAGTCCCTTAGTGTTCCACTTTCATGAGTTGCGGTAGTCATTATGAAATATAACCTTAAAATTGTTAGTACAAAACTCCAGTGAAGAAAATCTCGAACACACGAACGAAAACTCGAACAGAAGAAGAAATAGGACAAGGCTCCAAGGCGTGTATCAAATCACTATCTTTAAGGTTATATTCGCCCCCACCAATCTTCGGTGTGCAAACGAGTTCCAAGCAAATGAACCTCGAGGATACAATGAAGCCAATGGCTATTTGCGTTTTTGCTTGATGAGAATAGCCCACTACACAATTGAGCAATATATGACAAGAAAACCAATTTCTATAAAGGATTTACTAGTGATAATACTTTATAGAACAATCTAACAATATTAGAAAATGAAGGAAGAAAGAAAGAATATTAGAATTGTTGGTATATCTCTAAATGAAATCTAATTCCTATTTATAGGAATTTTCATGCCTCTTTATAGAGACATATTTAATCAATAGGTACCTTTCCGAATAATAATGTTTTTTTTTTAAAATAAAAACATTATTATTCATTTAATTATAACTATTCAAATAATATTATTTAAATAGCTATAATTCTTTTTTCAAAAAAATCAAAAGATATAATCTTTTAATTAATTATACCCATTCATTTATAGTTATTGGAAAACTATAAATATTTGAAAATGTTCCAACACATCGCACGTACAAAAATTTCATGAACGAAGTTATGATAAGCAAGGGAGGCCATGTTGATTCGGAGCCTTCTAAACGTGGGAATCAGAACTTGGTGAAACAGGTACTGGTTTTCCATAATGTGGAGCTCGAAACGAAAGGTTTCTCGTAGGGACTCAAAGTTGGTGATGGTGGAGATGTCTGCTAAGCAATGATGGTGGACGGATAGGAGAACGATGTCAAGGGTTAATTCAATATTGATGAAAGAAACATCATGAGATTGTGAGATGACATTGTCTTCAAAAGTATGGTGGTGAATGATATCATACTCGTATGGAGTTGAAGCCATTAAGAAAAACTTGAGAAACAAGAAAGCTTTAAACTTGAGAAGAAGGAAAGCTTGAAGAAATCAGATTGTTTTGAAGTTTCAAACTCTGATAACGGTTTAAAAGTATTGGATTAGGAAAAGGAAATCTCATTTGTTAAAGGGCAATATTATAAATATACCATGTAACAAAGGAAAAAAAAAAGGTATTCCCCTAAATGTCCTCGCTGGAAAATTCCGAATTATGATTTTGGTGAACGCAGATAATAAACAATTAAAAGTATAAAGGTAATCTTTATACCAATAATGTCCCCTAAAACAGATACATCCTATATCTTCTATTCACCTTTTGTTTCGATTTTTTTTTTTGGTATTTGATTTCTATTTCTTCGTGCATGTGTTACAATCTGATTTTTATTGTGGCTTTATAGCCGAATACAAAAAGTTTGCTACTATTTTTACTGTATATTTGCTTCGTTTCGCTTTCCTTTTTGCTTGTTTGCAAAGGCGTTGTGAAGGAGAGAAGGAATTTTTCCATTTGGGTGCAAGCTTGCAAACGGACACAGGGACGAGGCGTTGGCGACGTTAGAAGGAAGCAGCATGCGGGGAGACCCTAGGGTTTTGTTTTACTAAAAAAACTATATAATTTATCAGGTATGTCGATTCCACTCCCATCTTATATTCTACCATCAAACCATCATCATTTCATTTCACCACGGTGGGAGTTGTTCTATTAAACCATCATCCCTTGATTTCACGGTGGGAGAGTTAGTGATCATGTTGATAGTGATCACCATGGAGGCCGTGTACCGAGAAAAAATGGGCGATTCTCGGGAAGTGTCATTTCTTCACCGCTTAGAAGTAAACAATTTGTTGTGAGGTTGACCAACAATCCAAATCCCAAGTTAGCTCAAAAGGGGAGAGGCAAGTTTACATAATATTTTTCACTTGAGTGACTTTCACATCGCTTTTTACGTGGGATTTGTTGAATCGAGAATAGAGAAACATTCCGGTGAAGATTCAAGCCTGGAAACACGTGAATCGCCTAAGATCCGGATGTTTGAAATTGTAAGTTCACATGCTAGATAGAACATTTCACTTGAGTACTATGTTACTCGAACTCATTTTAAGCATATACCCAAGATCGGTATGTTTAGTTTTCTTCATGTATTTAGAAGAAGTTTGGAGCATCATACCCCAACGCCCAGAGGGATGTGAAAAAAGAAAAAGTTTGGAGTACATCTGTTGAGTTTTGTTGTTTATGGTGATTGGCAAGTTATTGTGAGTGCTTTGCTAAAGCAGGATTTATGCGAGAATTGTGCATGCGGAATTTGTTTGAACAATACTGATTATGGCGATCATCGTTCTTGATACTCGACAAAAAATTGAATTGCGTAACCCTCTTGCATTTGCTTTGTAATAACCAAATTTTGCCCTGGTCCTCAATTAAGAATCGAACCCGAGCCCAATTGCAAAACCAAAAATCAGAATAAAGACAAAATACCATTAAACAGTCCAAAAAAAATAACAGTCCAATTACAAGCCCAAACTTAACCTAACCTATCAAGCCAGATTTACAGACCCGAATGACCTATTTAAAATTAGCCCAACTAGCCCAAATAGAATCAACCCAAAACCTACACAGCCCAATTATTAAACCCAAATAACAGAGGCCCAATGGCCCAAGACCCTAAACTCTCTTTGGAAGCCTAGGGTTTCCGTCTGTGCGCCGCCGCCTCCGACCACGCGCTCATGCCCCGACCTTTCACCTGCTCCACGCGCGCCCCTCGGGCTCCTCGCGTCACTCCAGATTCCCACGCACGCGTCTCTCCACCAGCGCCTACCCGCATGCTCCTGACACCAGCCCATCATGCCTCGGTCACCACCAGCATGCGCCCCTGACATCTCCGGTACGCACGCCCGCGCCATCGCCCATACTTGTGACCTGCAAACAACCAAATCAAAGAAGAAAAAGACAGAATGCAACAGAGGAGAACAAAAGAATAGATAGAAAAATAAAAGCTGTAATCGGTTATAAAAACCAAAATGAAACTTTGTATAAGGGGTTCGGTTTTGAAGATAAGAAAAAATAAAAGGATATATTAAAAAGTTATTTCCATTTTCTCTGTTTTTATTTCCCCGTTTCATCTACTCCTTTCATATTTCACCTACCGTTTTTGAAACCAGATACGAAGATCTGTAACAAAACAATAAAAGGTAAGGGGCTTTTACGATTATCAGCAACCAAAAGAAAATAAAAGGTTGATTTCGATTTCGCTTCTTCGGTTTTGTACGCTGCTATTTGTGTATTTATTTACTTTAAAGCAAACTTTTACAAAAAAAAAATAACGAAAGAGAAGGGAAACGAACCTAGCCCCGTGCGCCATCAGACCCCACGCGCGGCGGTGGTGCGATGAAACGATCGGAAAAGAGGTCAATCGCCGCGAGACTAGAGAGGCAGGGATGACTCGTTCAAAAGGAAGCTGTTGCTGCGTTTGTTTTCAGGGTTGAGATCGGTTTTAAGGGAATAAAAAAGGCTTTTAATAGTAAACAAAACGGCACTGTTTAGGGGGGTCTCCCCTGGTGCTAAAACGGCGTCGTTTCGGGGAGACCCGCGTGACCCGACCCGCCTGCCAGGGGATCCGCGTGTTTCCTTGTAAAATGGGTTATTTGCACGATGGCCCCCTTTCCTTTTTCAGCGCCTTCAATCAGCTCCCCGCTAGCATCTTTTAATTGGCCCTGTTGTTTTACCTCATTTTTGATTTGGTCCGCGTCCAGGTCACTTAAAACGCAGCGCACAGAAAGTGGAATAATTGCTTTCTTGGACCCTCTCCTTCCACGCGCATTTTGAATGGGCCCTCCCCTCTTTATTTTGTTTCAAATTTACCCCAAATATTTCGACCTTATTCAAGCTTAGTCATTCTTAATTGTTTTGATTAAATTCACTGCTTTTATTATATGCATTATCATTGTTCATGCCATTAGTGTTATTATTATCATTATTCTTAGGTATTATCATCATTATTATAACTATGTTCATATTGTTATATTATGTATAATTTTGTATCATTATTATTATTATTCTTAGTCTATTTCTTATATTTATTATTACCACTATAGTTATGTCATTATTGTATTGTACATATTTTATTATTATCATGCTACTATCTTTGTTATTATATTATTATATTATTACCGCTACATTTATATTAATATATCGTATATATTACGTATTATAGTATTACTACTACTTTATTATTATTCTTATTATTACTATTATAACTATATTCATATTAGTATATTGTATATATATATTTCGTGTTATCGTTATTATTAAATTTTATTATCACTACATTATTATCATTATTACTTATTTACTTACTTACTTACTTATTTTAAGGAAGTTGTTGTATACTATTTTTAGTAAACTTTATGCATCTTTGTTTATTTTACATCTTAACATTATGTTAAATTCTTTCATATTATTTACTGCATTTTTTTTATGTATTCTATATCCTAAAATCATTTTGTTAATTCTTTTAAATTGTTATGTGTTATGCCCTTAAAATTGTTTAGTTCATCGCTCCTATGTTATTAACGTTGACATTCAAATTGTGTAAGCTACGTGATTACCATCTTTGCATGTATTATGATTGTTCGTTCGTATTTTCATTGTCATCGTTATCATTGTTCATATTATTGCCCATTATTGATGTTATTATCATTATTATTCATGCATGTCAATATTTTAGATTATTGATTTCAATATCATGTATTGCGTGTATTATGTTGTCATTATGCCAAATTCGTGTTACATTGTCGTTTTCCCATCGCATAATCCCATCCACGTTTTGAATAATGCTTGTAAAACATAACCTAATTCTCTATAAATTTCATCCCAAAATAAAAGTCTTCAAAATGATGCAATGCTCCTCTCGGGTTCGAGGATTTAAATTATCGTGTCCTAAAGTATTGGATGTGATCTTTTATTCCTTCGAAACGGGAA
Organism: Gossypium bickii; assembly: GCA_025503065.1. Classification (NCBI taxonomy): domain Eukaryota; kingdom Viridiplantae; phylum Streptophyta; class Magnoliopsida; order Malvales; family Malvaceae; genus Gossypium; species Gossypium bickii. The sequence goes on from CP106720.1 coordinate 96,627,164, forward strand.
AGTTTTGACATTCAATTTTAAAAAAATTTTAAGGCGACCTTGGATTCGAAGATTTAAATTATCGTGTCCTACGCGTTGGATGTGATATTTTGTCCCTTCGAAGCAAGGAAATCTTGATATTCAATTCGAGAAAACCAAAATGTTTCCAAAAAAGGATCTATTTTCTATTTATTTGAAAAATTTCAACTTTCGACGTGGGGACATTAATTAATCAATTTGGTACCAATTTTGGGCGTGACGAGGGTGCTAACCCTTCCTCGCACGTAACCGACTCCCGAACCTATTTTCTCAAAATTTTCGTAGACCAAAAATCATTGTTTTAGTAAATCAAAATGTTTTATTGAAACAAAGGTGATCCGATCACACCTAATAAAAGATCGGTGGCGACTCCCGTTTTATTTTCGTTTTCAAAACCAAGTCGATTCCTATTTTTTTTAAAAAATGGTTACGACATGCTTCACCTGTTGTTTTCCCATCCAATGATTCTCCTAATGTTACTGTAATTTTAACTTATATAATCTTACACCTTTTTCCCTTTAAATTTGTGTAATACCGTAAGTGTTTGACATGAGAAACTATGCGCCACGGTCATGGAAACTTTATGAACATTTGGATCACCACCGCACGTAGGGGATGCAAATGCAAGAGGACAAAATGCTAAAAATCATCTGCGATTGCTATCGAGTAGGTTTTAACTTTGTAGCTCCATGTTACTTATGTTGCTCCCAATTTCTTTTTTTTTTCAAGTACTTATATTCGAGATCCATGTGTAATATACACATTGACATAGATATGTTATATGACTCTCTAAGTATATGAGAAAGAACTCTTTAAAATATTGAACAAGTCGGTGTTAGACATAAACCGACAACGCTCAAATTTGTGTTTAATAAATGGTTGTGATTACGCCTAATCAATCCGACTGCACAAATATTCTTCGTTTATTTTTAGGCTAAAGTCGGATGCTCTGCCATATGCCAATGTGACGATTGTGACGATTGTATACCCAATTATTAGTGACTAACTTCATCAGGGAGATACAAAATCAATGTTCCGCTCTCATGAGATGTTGAATACAACGCAAGTTATGTCCGATAAACACCTTGATCGGATCGCGCAACTCATTTTCATCAGTGTGGAAAAAACTTGCTGATAAGAACCATCTCACCGCATCAGCACATCCTCATTCAAGAGCACATGATATGAGGGATTGTCAAAATGTCTCACAGGCTGAATCAGAAAAGGGTACTACCCTTCATTCTCCTCTGCCTTGAGTCCTAAGCAACAATGGCGGAGTAAGGAGATTGATATCTGTTAGATCATGGTAGATAGTTTTTTTGACTACTTTATGGAAACTTCCAACCCCATCAAAACAGTGAAATCTGGCTCGGGTTGGGGGCTCTATAATGATGAATGACTTTGGCTCGGGTTGGGGAGAGGCAAGTTTACATAATATTTTTCACTTGAGTGACTTTCACATCGCTTTTTGGCTGTGGGATTTGTTGAATTCGAGGAATAGAGAAACATTCCCAGTGAAGATTCAAGCCTGGAAACTTTCAGAATCGCTTAAGATCCGGATGTTTGAAAGCTGTAAGTTCACATGCTAGATAGAACATTTCACTCGAGTACTATGTTACTCGGACTCATTTTAAGCATATACCCAAGATCGGTATGTTTAGTTTTCTTCATGTATTTAGAAGTTTGGAGCATCATACCCCCAACGTCCAGAGGGATGTGAAAAAAAGAGTTTAGAGTACATCTGTTAAGTTTTGTTGTCTATTGTGATTGGTAGTTATTGTGAGTGCTTTGCGCCAGGATTTATGCGAGAATTGTGCATGCCAGATCTGTTTGAACAATACTGATTATGACGATCATTGTTTCTTGATACTTGACAAAAATTGAATTGCGTGTGAACCTCTTGCATTTGCTTCACCTGTTGTTTTCCCATCCAATGATTCTCCTAATGTTACTGTAATTTTAACTGATATAATCTTACACCTTTTTCCCTTTAAATTTGTGTAATACCGTAAGTGTTTGACATGAGAAACTATGCGCCACGGTCATGGAAACTTTATGAACGCTGGATCACCCTGGCACAGAAGGGGATGCAAATGCAAGAGGACAAAATGCCTAAAAAGTACTGCGATTGCTATCGAGTATGTTTTAACTTTGTAGCATGTTACTTATGTTGCTCCCAATTTCCTTTTTTTTTCAAGTACTTATATTCGAGATCCATGTATAATATACACATTGACATAGATATGTTATATGACTCTCTAAGTATATGAGAAAGAACTCTTTAAAATATTGAGCAAGTCAGTGTTATACAGCTAAATATTGTTAATTAGATAAGCATACCTAACATTAGCAAATGATGAATGACTTCATCCTGTCTTTCCAAAAGTATTGTGTAGAAGCCTTGGAAGTTCAAGCGGCTATGTTCAGAGCTGTAGAATTCAAAATCATGATGATAAAATTTTAAGTCATTTGCTTATAGTAAACACACGAAATTTGAATAAATCATTACTAATGATCAGTTCAATGCCCAATAAATACTGAAGTTCTTATAGTAAACACAAAAAAATTGAATAAATCAATCACTAATAACGACCTCAATGCCCGGTAGATATTGAAGTTATCAAGATGGCTTAAGAAAAATAAGAATAACCCTTTTTAACTTGAAATCTTATGTTTTCGGCTAAACAAGCTTATTAGATATATTTAAAAAAAAATCAATGAAAATATACTATCAATCCATAAAGAGAGTTAATTAACATTAGTAAATTAAACTTATTTGTTTCTTTCAAGAAAAGTAAAGTTTTAAGATAAAAGCAAATCTTATATAATTAAATGTTTGATTTTCTATGAAATATATTTTTTAATAATATCACAAGATTGTTAAAACTTCACTCAACTTTCCTTAAAAAAATATTTTTTATATGTAGATATATAGATTATTATAAAAAAAGAAAAAAATCAAATATTTTGTTCGTAATAAATTATCTCTTTATGTTTCCCTTTTATTCTTTTTAACCATTGCATGCAAAATCATAACCCGCCCTTATATATATATATATATGATCATTCATGCAATGTCTTCTCCACTATAAACCCTCTGTCTCTCTCTCTGTTATTATTATTTCGTTGCATCTTCTCTTCATAGCTTTCAAATTCAAAATCCCTCAAAGAAAATTCGAGAAAGAAAATGTTTACTCCATCTATATTAACTAGGCTTGTTAGATGTGTTTGGGCATTTGCTTCATGTTTCTTGGCTTGCACATTCGCCAGTAATTTTCTTACGTTAAAAAGTGATTTTCTTTCATGTATTTGTTGTGCTATGATTTTCTTAAAGCGGAACGACAGTCGCACAATGTCAAAAAGCATTGTTTCGGTGGACAAGGAAAGTGAAAACTCGAGTTGGATATGTCCTCCTGATGAAGAATACATAGTTTTTTGTATTAGAGAAGACGGAGGTTATGATGTTGCGGTAGAATCGAACAAATCAGAAGAACTAAATCAATCCAAAAGAAGTTCATGGTTGGTTAATAGAAAGGTTAATTTTATTCCTTTAACTCTTTATTTTTTTCTATATTTTTTTGAAAATCTTCGAGGTTGCTTAACTATCTAGAAGTGAAATCTATCTTTGAAGATATTCAAAGAGTGTCTAGTAAATTTTTTTCACATTTTCGAAGAATCATATCTGAACATATTTTTGAATATGCATGGAATACAAATATATATATTTTTTAAAAGGAAAAATTCGGTAACGGTTTTGGTTTAACATATAGGGTGATGGAGAAAGGGGCACGACTTGCTGTAAAATAGAGTTGGCTTCAAGTAGCTTGAAGAGATTAGAAGAATCAAGAGACTCGTATCAATTTGATGGTAGCACGGGACTAGCTTCAGGTAGCTTAAGGAGATTAGAAGAATCAAGAGACGTATATGAATCTGATGGTAGCACTGGATCCTTTACCTTTCCTGTGTAAGTGTGCAAAAGGGAATTTTTATTTCTATGTTGCTTAGATTTTTGAAGGTGTTGGATATTTATGTATCCAATAATATTTGAACAAACCCATTTTTGAATGTATTGAATATAGAACTATCTATTCTATTTTAAACTTGAATGAATTAATTTAAACACAAAAGGATATGAAAACTGAATACAAATATTTTAAAGAAAATGAAACAAATCTAACTTTATTTTTTGATGGATATATTGCTGCAGATTAAAGTGGGATTGGACTGGAAGTCCAGTGAGAATGCCAATGCCAACATCGGAAGGCATTACCCCAAGCAAGAACAAGGCCCATTGTGTGCCAATATCGGAAGGCATTACCCCAAGCAAGAACAAGGCCCATTGTGTTTGTGTGCCAAAGCTAAGGAAGAAAGGCAGTGGCACAAGAAAGAAGAAGACCCGTTTTATGTTTTTTCAATGTTTTAGATTTTGATTGTCGGTTTCTAACTAGTAATTTATGACTATGCTTTTACAAATAATGAAAAAGTCATATAAAAATATATTTATAAAAGAAAATTGAAAAAACTATGTTGTCCTAGTATCAAATCTGCTTATTTTTGTGAAAAAGACAACTTTTATACTACTATTCCATACTACTTCGTAAAAAGAATGAGCTTTTTATTGATAAATTTGGGTACAAATTATTTGTTAAGTTATACTTTTTTGTATAGTCAAGGTTTACATGACTCTCTCTCCTAATAATATCGTCTCTAAAGTTCGAACTTGCCTTCTCTCTTAGGAGTGCAATGTGCGTTACAACTACACTTAATAATTAGTTTGCTCAATACGTTCCCTAGTAAGAAAAATCTAAGGGACTAGAAATTGATGGTTTTGACAAGAATGTCCAATACGGGTATGTATTTGATATTTGTATGTTGATTCTTTCAAAAAAAAAAGAAGAAAAAAAAAAGGAGTTGAAACAACATAAGATGATTCAACACAGGTTTTCGGAAATTCGATATTTGGGTGGCTTTTCATCTTTAAGAACTTTATGTCTTGAGGGAAATAATTTATAAGGAACACTTCATCTTCAAGGTAAGGTTTCTTATATAGCTTTCTTGTTGCTCTTCCACTTTTAATTTCTTTTGGAGTATAATACTCAATTGGGTTTGACAGACTTTTATAATCTGAAGAAGTCAAAATCGAATAGAGAGCCTACAATCTTCCTATGGTAAATATACGCAAAAACTATTTAATTTAAGTCTTTTTTTCTTCATCTGTTTTTAAACTAAGATGTTCTCTTGTTTTCAACATGATTAAAAAAAAAATAAAGTAGAAAATAAATCTTATAATGAAGCTGAAATGATGCCCATTTTTTAATGCAGGAAGTGGAAAACAACTGAAGCTAGTCAGTTTAGAAGAAATTGATTTGAGTTCTAATCTCTTCAATAATAATATATTTGCAGAACTTAGTGGATTGTTAAATTTGAAGTCTTTGAATATAAGGTGGAATCAACTAAATGGATCAATAGATGTTAAAGGTAATGGTGGTAAAATGAACATGAAGACCAAAAATAGATGTTGGAGCACTTAATTTAATCCTTTATATATATAGTGTTTGATTGGTTATATTTGCTGAATGTGGCAGAGTTTTGTGGTTGGAACAATTTAGAGAGTTTAGACTGTTGGGTAAGGGTCCCACTATGTGGGAGACCCTTAAAACATGCCATGTTTTATGGCAAGTTTATTTGTTTTTTCTTTGACTTTTTCATCATTTTCTTTTGTCTTTTATGGAGGTGTGTGTGTGTGGCAAATTAATATAGTCAGAGAGCAAAATCAGAATGAGAGATTAGAGAGAAAAACGTGAGAAACAAAGAGCTTTGAAGCTGAAAAATTAGTTTCTCAAATTTGGAGCAGCTGTGATCAACTCTTCAATCGGAGGTCCATCCGTGGTTCGATTGAGCTGATTTTTGGACAGCAGCTAGATGACAAGGTGTTCTTGACTTTTTACGGTCGGATTTTTCATCCGAGTCCTGTAGCGTCAGAAATACCCGTTTTTACAGCAGCTACGTTTTTGGTGATGTTCTCCTATTTTTTCTCTCTTTTGCTAAAGATTACATATTGTTAGCCTTGTTGGAGTTGAATGCTTGTTGTAGGCTTGATATTGTGATCTTGTAGCTGAACATTTGATTATAGTGGAGCTTTTGATCGGACTCTAAAGTCCCGTGGTTTTTACCCTTGATTTAGAGGGGTTTTCCACGTAAAAATATCGGTGTCTCTATTTATCATTTTTGTTGTGGTTGCATTGGTTGATTTGTGGTTGATAGGTTGCTAGAGAACAAATATTTTTGTGCTATTGTGCTTGCCATAATATTTGACAAGAGTTATAGGGAGAGAAAGAACACCGGTTGTGTTTCGCTTCCGTTCGGTTGTTCGGTTTCTTCCCAACAAACTGGTATCAAGAGCTCGGTTATTCTGTCAAATAATTATGGAAATTAATACGAGCAAGATGATTATGTTGAATGGCACAAATTATCAACTTTGGCGGAATAAAATGAAGGACTTGTTGTTTGTGAAGGCTCTGCATCTTCCGGTCTTTGCTACTCAAAAACCCGATTCGAAAAGTGATGAAGAATGGGAATTTGAGCATCAACAAGTGTGTGGATTTATTCGGCAATTTGTTGAAGAAAATGTTTACAACCACATTAATCAGGAGACACATGCTCGAACATTGTGGGAGAAGCTTGAAAGCTTGTATGCTTCAAGATCGGGCAATAACAAGTTATTTTTGCTGAAGAAAATGATGGCGTTGAAATACAAAGAAGGAACGTCTATAGCTGACCATGTGAGTGAATTTCAGAGCGTGATGAATCGGATTGCTTGGTATGGGTGTCAAATTTGATGGCGAGATTTTAGGGCTTTGGTTGCTTGTCGCTCTACCAGACTCTTGGGAGACTTTTCGGGTTTCGCTCATTAATTCTGCCCCAAAGGGTATTATTACCTTGGATTTGGCTAAGAGTGGTGTGTTGAATGAAGAGGTCAGAAGAAGATCTCAGGGTTCTACATCACAGTCCGAGGTGTTGGTTACCGAGAACAGGAGGAGGAACAGAGACAAAGATGGAAAGAGTAGAGATAAAGGCCGAAGCAAGTCAAGATCGAGATACAAGAATCTTGAGTGTCATCATTGTGGTAAGAAAGGCCATATTAAGAAATACTGCTTCAAGTGGAAGAAAGAGAACAAAGGTGGTGATAAACACAATCGGAATGATAATGAAAAATCCGAGCGTGTTGCTACTGCTACTCGTTAAGATCTGTTGGTCATTCGTGATGAGAATTTGGTCAACTTAGCATGTGACGAGACTAGTTGGGTGATTGATACTGGTGCATCACTTCATGTCACGTCGAGGAAGGATTTCTTCACATCTTATACTCCTGGTGATTTTGGGGTATTGAAGATGGGTAATGACGGTTTGGTTTCGGTTGTTGGTATGGGAGATGTTCACTTGGTGAGTAACAATGGAACAAAGTTAACTCTCAAGGATGTCAGACACGCACCGGATATCCGTTTGAATTTGATCTCTGCAGGAAAGCTTGATGATGAGGGATTCTGTAACACCTTCAGTGATGGGCAGTGGAAGTTGACTAAAGGCTCCTTGGTTGTGGCTCGAGGAAAGAAGAGCTCAAATTTATATTTGATGCAAGCTTGACTTCTCGAGAGATCAGAATAAATGTGATGATGAATGACAAACTTAATCGAGTTGTGGCATAAACGACTTAGTCACATGAGTGAGAAAGGGCTTAATTGTTTAGCGAAGAAGAATCAACTTTCGGGGTTGAAGAATGCTACACTGAAGAATTGTGCTCATTGTCTAGCAGGAAAGCAGAGAAGAGTTTCTTTTAGAAGCCGTCTTCCTCATAGAAGATCAGAGTTGCTAGAGTTGGTCCATTCAGATGTTTGTGGTCCGATAAAAGTAAGGTCACTTGGCGGTGCACTTTATTTTGTGACTTTCATTGATGACTGTTCGAGAAAGCTATGGGTTTACACTTTGAAGTCTAAAAATCAAGTCTTTGAGGTGTTTAAACAGATTTCATGCATCGATTGAAAGGGAAACAGGAAAGAAGTTGAAGTGCATTCGTACTGATAATGGTGGCGAGTACACAGGGCCATTTCATGAGTATTGTCTGCGACAGGGAATCAGACATCAGAGAACACCACCAAAGACTCCACAGTTAAATGGGTTAGCTGAAAGAATGAACCGAACACTGATTGAGAGAGTCAGATGTTTGTTGTCAGAAGCAAAGCTGCCAAGATCATTTTCGGCTGAAGCTTTGAATACAGTGACACATGTGATAAATCTGTCACCTAGTGTTCTTTTGCAAGGTGATGTGCCAGACAGAGTTTGGTTTGGCAAAGACGTGTTATATGATCACCTGCGTGTGTTCGGTTGTAAAGCATTTGTTCATGTTCCAAAGGATGAAAGATCCAAGTTGGATGCCAAGACTCGACAATGCATCTTCATTGGTTATGGTCTAGATGGTGAGTTTGGTTATAGACTCTGTTGTAACCATTTTTTTTGACAAAAACGGGTGTCGAACTTGGGTTTTGAAAACGGATAAAACGGGAGTCGCCACCGACCTTTTTATTAGGTGTGATCGAATCACCTTTGTTTTAATAAAACGTTTCGGTTTACTAAAACAGTGTTTTTGGTCCGCGAAAGTTTGAGAAAATAGGTTCGGGAATCAGTTACGTGCGAGGAAGGATTAGCACCCTCGCAACGCCCAAAATCGGTACCAAATTGATTAATCAATGTCCTAATGTCGAAAAGTTGAAAATATCAAAAAAAAGAATTAAAAGAATGGATTAATTAAATCGGGATTGAATCTTGAGATAATCTCGTTACGAAGGAATGAAAAGTATCATACCCAACACGTTAGGATACAACACCCTTATACTTCGATACCAAGATCATCTTCCAAAAAAGAAAAGGATATTTGATCATTTAGTCGAACGAAAAGATCGACACCCAACACGTTAGGGTGTAATTTTTCGGCCTTCTAAACGCACAAATATCATCTTATTTGTAAATAGAAGTAAAATTTGAAAGGATACCCATTTGTTTTGTCAAACAAAAATCACATCCAGCACGATTGAACACAAATTTTTTATTCCCAAATATCATGAATATTACTTTTGTGAAAACCCATTTATTACGAGTAAAAAAATATATATATATATATGACGAAATTTTAAATTACTATAAAACGGCGAAAGCAAGAAATTAGCAAAAACGTGATAACAAAAAAATGCAACAATTAAACAAAAATAAAAAGATAACATTGAGATAACAATTAATAAAAAAACAAAAGATGTTAGTAATAATAGTAAATATAATAATAATAATAATGAAGATAATAATAATAATAATAATAATAATAATAATAATAATAATAATAAGTTAATGGTAATAATAAATAACACGAGATATATATACATAAAATAATAATATAAGTATAGTAATAATAATAATAATAATTATAGTACAAATAATATTTAATGATAGTAATAATAATAAGGAGTATGCATAATGGAATAATATAAATATACTAAATATAATAACTATAATAATAATAGGTATATAATATAATTATAATAATAATGATAATAATAAAATAATAGTAGTAATAATAATGCATAATACTAATATATACAATGTACTTAATATATTATAACAATAATAAAAATATAATAATAGTGTGATTAATAAAGAGAGTAACATAATGATAATAATAAAGTAATAATAGTAATAATGATAAAATAATATAACATATACAACATAATAATACATAGTAACAATAATAATGATAGTAATAATAAAAAAGGAAACTATATACAACACCAATATAAATATGATAGTAATAATGATATAATAATAATATCATAGTAAAATAATAATAATATGTACATAATAATAATAATAATTAAAAAAGGGTAAACAAATAATAAAGGAGTTCTAAAAAAAGGTCAAAAATTAGATTGAAACCGGAATAAGGAATAAGGATCCAAATCACAATTAATTAAAGTATAAAAAAGGAAAGGACTAGATTAAAACGTAATAGAAGTATTGGGGTAACGTAAAAAAATGAAGAGCGCGAAATGGGACTTGATCGAATGATGCCATCAAAGAAGGGGGACTAAGCGCATAATTATCCTTTTTTAGGGGAGATGCGCATATCCCCCAGATCAAACGGCGCCTATTTCATTTATGCTTTAAAGAACCCCTTTCTCTTTTTTTTTTTTTGTCTTATTCCAATCTAAATAAAAAAAAACTTCAAACTCTAAAGTTTCTCCCTTCTCCCTCAAATGACGAATGAGCAGCCCTCTCTCCCTCTTTTTCGTTGCCGCTCTTCCCCTTCACCACCATCATGCCACCACCGTATCGGTGGCTGGTGATGCCCAAAGATCGGGTCTTTTGACCCCTTTTTTGAACCCCCCTTTTTAGCCCCGAAAGCCCAAGAGAAGAAACCCCGTTTTTTCAGCTCTTGATCTAGTTTCGACGACGGGTACGAAACCCCGACGACGCGCTCCGGGAATCAGGTATGGCCTCTTCGCTTTCTATTCTCTATTTTGTTTTTTGTTTTTTTTTTTGAATATTTGAGATAACAAAATTAAAATAATAATAAAAAAGGTAAATAATACTAGAAAAATAGAAAATAAAAAAAAAACCACCTGGAGGTTTCTGTTCTTCTTTTTATTTCTAAAATGCTTTTTTTTTTTAAGTTCGTCAAAAAAAAAGTCCCCCGAAACAGATCAAAAATCGGCTTTATATAGCCGAAATAAAAATACAATGTCATTTTTTTATTCTCTTGGTGCTGCTGTTGTTGTCTTCATTTGCAGGTGTGGTGGCCGACAGGGGCGAGTGGGCTTGCGGCTGATGAGCGGCGCCTAGGGGGTTAGGGTTTGCTAGGTTTTTCTGATTTAGGTTTAGTTTAGATTTAGGGTTTTGGGCCATTGGGCCTCTGTTAGTTTGGGTTTGGGTTTGGGCTGTAAAATGGGTCAAATGTAAATGTTTTGGGTTATGTATTTGATGAGCTGAAGTTGGGTTTAATTTGTTTGTAATGGGCCCGGGGTTAATAACCCGGGCCAAAATTGGTTACTACAGCTGCCCCTCTTTGCTCATTGTCGTGAAACGATAATTGGGCAAAGACAATAGAAGAACCAATTTTGCCCGGTCTTGTCCAAGCCTTGACTTGTCGGTCCTTGTCTTCTTTAAACAGCTTCAAACTCAACTGTAACTTGTCGCTTTGATCCATTTCGCTGTTTCGTTATATCTTCAGGGAGATGACATTTCCTTACTCCATTGCTTCTTCAAGCGCACAGTGGCTAGTGCCTTCTTCGACGTGATTTCAGGGCTTTGATCTCCTCCATCGGGACTTCGAGGAAATAAATCGAACTTTTCAAAGCCGCTTCTCTCACTATCCTTGGGGATCTCGATCTTCATTCTACTCCACTGCTATTTCCGAGAGATATGGCCTGTAGCTTCAATTTGCTCTTGCTTCAATCTTCTTTGTCCACTGGAACTTCTTTGTCAAATTTGCTCAACGCGACTTCAGTCTTCTTTCTGTAAGTACCTCCGTGTGTGCCCCGAGGCTCGACTACATTCACATGAGTTTTCTTTTTTTTTTTTTTTTTTTTAGAAACAATGAATTAAGATACGGAAATTTAAATACCTTGGCGTGTGTGAGGCCCAACGTACTCTCGCATGGTGACTTGATTTAATGAAATTTAAAGACGTAAATTAAAAGACAGAAATTAAATACCTCGGCGTGTCCCGAGGCCCAACTCACTTCAACTATTATGAGTTGATTTTGAACAGAAATTTAAAAGCGTAAATTTAAAGAAATGAGAAATTAAATACCTCGACGTGTCCCGAGGCCCAACTCACTTCAACTATTATGAGTTGATTTTGAGTAAATTTAAAGACGTAAATTTAAAGCGTAAATTTAAAGACAGTAAATTAAATACCTCGACGTGTCCCGAGGCCCAACTCACTTCAACTATTATGAGTTGATTTTGAACAGAAATTTAAAGACAGAAATTTAAAGGCAGAAATTTAAAGACAGAAATTAAATACCTCGACGTGTCCCGAGGCCCAACTCACTTCAACTATTATGAGTTGATTTTGAACAGAAATTTAAAAACAGAAATTAAATACCTCGACGTGTCCCGAGGCTCAACTCACCTCTCTCTGATATGAGTTAATATTTTGAACAGAAATTAAAAGACACCTCAGGGTATATGAGTTGATATTTGCAACCGAAATCTCAAAATATATCATCTGGTGGAACTCGGATGTCTTCTTTCTCCTTGGTTTGGCGCCACCGTAGTCAAGACTTCTTGCTTTACTGGCGTACCTGTATGTGTCATGCGTGATGATGTCATGATATGCATGTGTTTGTCCTAAATGCCTACATGATTATGCCATGTGTCTTGGGCTTGTTTGTCCTGTATCTCATTCCGTTACGACCTTCATGGTAGCCCGTGTTCATTGCTTCAACTATTGACTTTTCTTTCAGGTTTTGTACCGTCCTTCAAATCTCAGGAGTAATCTGCGTTTCTCGTATATCACCCTTTTGCCCCCTATAACATCGGAATTCATCTCATCGTGACCTGGGGTATCAGATTTGGACATCTTCCTTTCATTCCACTGCGACTCTAAAAAGCAGGATTTGTCTTTTCTTCAACTCACACTCTTGATATTCAAAGGTACAGGATCTGTATCAGCTTCCTTCTGACGATCATTCTTTAGGTGACCCCAACCAGATGTCTATGCGTGATGCTCGCATGAATGCAGAATGTCATGTCCTTTCAAGAATGATTCTGGTTTTGTACTTGGGTTAACGATGCCCATTTTCTGTCAGGATTGTGTCGCTGACGCGGTGCGTCGTTATTTTGTTCAATTACCTTAATTTACACCCAAAAATTTCCAACCTTTAAGCTCAGTGGATTTTAAGCAATAATCCTGTTTCAGATTCCTGTATTGTTTAGAGGTTTCAAGAGTAATATGCGAAACTCCTTTCATGAAAGTGTTATTAATCCAATAATCGTTATATCAATGCAAAATGATGGATGGAATGGGAATTTATTGGGAGTATAGCTCGAATCAAACAAGTTAATCAAAGCTAGCATATGTAATGAAGCAACGAATTTATTTGGAAATTTTTTTTTTTTTGGGTAAAGACAAAGATAGCAGACTCAAAATGGGTGACATGGAAACTAGGTGCCCCAGATATCGTAGCTTGAGCTTCTCTGTTCTGACTTCTTGAGGACCTTTCTAAACTCAAAATGTGTTTAGGGGATCCAGAGTACTTTGTTGATGCCCCAAGGCGCAACATTCTTTCTCATTGTTACTTTGAGCGTAGTAAGACTACTGCATGCCCCATTTTTATCAAAATTTGAGCCGCCCTTTTCGGGTTTTCAACTCAAACCCACCTTTGGTCTCAAAGCGCCCTTTGCGGGTTTTCGCTTTGGCCTCTCCCTTTTTTTTTCTTTTTTTCTCGTTCTTTTTGTTTTTTTTTTGTTTTTCGTTTTTTTTATTACCAGATTGGGCAGGTCCTTGCCGTCTATCCCAGGTGATATCCTTGTTTCCCTAGAACGGGCCTTCTTCGCTGTCTAAGGCCCTTCCTAGCTTGGCATCTCCTTTCCTCTGAAGTCTCTTTCGCGTGAGAGCATTTTTTTTCACAGTCCTATCATGATTATTTTTTTTGGACAGTCCTTTTTGCTGTGAACTCGCTTCCTCTGATCGTGACAGATATCTCTCAACATTTTTCAAATTCGCTTGGCCGCATCGGGATCGGATCCATTTCGCCTCATCCAATTTTGGCTTGGCTCGTGCCCTAGAGAAGAGGATTTTGACTTTACTAGGCGAAACCTAGGAAGGCGTTGTCCCAGCAGAGGTCCTGGCTGATGTTCAAGGGTAAACGTGACTTCTATATGCCAGCATCTACAAGTTTAGGTCATCTTCCTAACAATCTTTGTTTTGTTGCCCCCCTGTCTTCCTCCTTTTTTTTTTTTTGGGCAATGACCTGGCACTTGATTTTTGAAAAGACCGCAAACTTTTGACATTGTGCTGTTAGATATGATCTTTTCGCCCTTTGTTAATATTTTTTTCTTTTCTTTTTCTTTTTTTCTCTCTTTTTTTTGACCATTGACTTTGTAATATTGGCATATGAAGCGACCTTTACCCTCTTAGTAGGGTAACCCGCGACCATGAACATGAATCAATGTTGGCTAAAGCTTTTGAGGCGACTGGCTTGATGACGTCCCTGCCCCCTCGTGTAGACAAGGAAGAGGTACATAAGTTCTGCCCTCCTCAATTTGGCATTTGATGTAATTTTCCTTTCTGTGTAGAATAGAAGCTCGATCCTCTTGATTGGCTCAGTCAGGGCAGAACCATCAGCATGTGATCTTCAAATATCTGTGACTTCCTTAGCTTTGACAACATACTCGTGCCTTAGTAGTCCCGATGTGTCTTATAAGAAAACATCTTTAAACTCTTGGAGATAATTCAACGATTCCTTGCTTTGTCCCGCGGCAAGCTAAGCCTTCCTCTTCATCTCATTCGTTAGCTCGTATTGTCCGCTGATATTTTGTAGGGTAGGATCTGTCATTCTTCGAAAATAAGTTGCAATCTCTGTCATCTTCTAAGTTCTTAGATCCCTCTATACACATATCTCCTTAAAAGGGAGTTGGTAACAGTGTCGCTCATGTCATTGATATCTGGGGACCCATTGTGGGCTCAGAGGTAGAAAATTAAAAGCATGGCACGAAAATGAAACGATGTGGAGTATTAAATGCAATGAGTGAAAATAAAGATGCATTTTATTGAAATAACGATTCTGGAAACAAGCCTATTTCACAAAAGAACTCTCGTTGCCTCTAGGCTTAAGGCAACAAGCATGTTTTGAATATTACTCTAGATTAGCTAAAACACATGGATCCCTTCGCAGTCTCATTGTTCAAAACAAACCCGGGCGGATAGGGGCGTATCATTGAAACTTCTTTGATTGCATCATCCCTTTTTATTGCCGCGCTCGCATTCCCTTCAAGGTAGTTAGGGCACAGATTTCCTACCGTACTACCAGTACCATCAAATCGTAAAACCCCTGCATCAATAAGACCTTGAACCCTCCTTTTGAAGGCTATACACTCCTCCGTAGAATGCCCCTGGTTCCCAGCGTGATACATGCAACTAGCATTAGGATTATACCATTTCGGGTATGGAGGTTTCAATGGTGCTATGTAATGCGGTGATATCAATTGCTTCTCTAGCAACTTCAGGTATAGTTCTCCGTATGACACAGGGATGGAGGTGAATCGAGGTTTTTCGGGGTTGGGCCTCACTGTTCTTTGTTCGTTTTTGAGTTGGTTTGGAACAAGCGTGTTATTAGGTGGGAACATAATGAATGGTCTTTGGTCATACCTACTTGCACTACCCATTTCCTTTTCCTTTTTCCTCGGGGCCTTCAATGTTCGCTCCCTCCTTTCTTTTGCCTCTATCTGGACCATTGGTTTAGTCCGACTCTCCACAGGGTTAAAACATGATCCTTCCCAGAAGTTCGGTGGGGACAAGGTATCAGCATGATATTGGGGTTTGATAGTGACAGGTCCCCCATGCGATCGCGCGTCTGGTTGAGTTGGGATATTTATTGGGGAATAGATAATTTCTTCGTATTCCTCCACATTGTCGACCACTTGGCCCCTCCTCGTTTCAAATCCTCCCGCCAGTAGCTGGTTTAGATGATATATCATATCCTCTCGGAACTCTCGCATTTGCTCCCGTATCTCTCGTTGAATTCTGGCTGATTGCTCTTGCATCTGTTGTTGAATTCTGATCAACTGCTCTTGGATCAATATTTGTCTTCCCTCTATTCTCTCCAACCTTTGTTCCATGTTTTCTAGGTTAACGAAATAATTTCACCTAATTAGAGTCTTTCTACAAATTTTGATGCATGTGATGCGATGTAATGCAAATGCGTGAAATGCAATGCAAATGCAAGAGATGCAATGTAAATGCATGCTAAAAGAAAGAGAGGCGTTGATCATGATTTCAATTCCATTAGAAGAACTTTTCTAGAAAATACGTTTCTTTACATTAAAACGGATTGCGTATACAGCCATGTCCTCATAGTCTAGGCGAAAGCAACAATCTTTTCTTTCGTGCCTGTAAGTTATGATTGCGTCCTCTGAACTTTCTTAATAGACATCTCTTCTAGCTCTTTGTTGCTGAGTCCCGATCGTGCCTCGTCATCCGCTTATCCTCCGTGATGTTCATGATCTTTTGCTGACTCCCAAACAATCCTTGTCGGCTTGAACCTTCAAGTAAATCCTCTTTTTCGTATCTGGGTGTTTATGGATACATCCCTTAAATTTTCTCAAAAGAAGTCTTTTCTAGCTCTTTATCGCTTGGTCCAGGTCGATCTTCTGATGACCTTCAAGCAATCTTTGTAGGCTTTGAATCTTCGGGCAAAACTTACTTTCGTCGTTACCTAGACTATGTTCGGACGACCGTATTATAATCCACTTCATCAAGTAACACATTTCCTTATGACAAACTCTTCTATTCAGCAATCAAATATTAATCGACACCTCTCTTTCTTTGATGATGCAATGCAATGCAATCAAAACAGAATAAAACACGTTAGCGCAGGAGTAATAAGCAAACACATAACAATTATCAAGGTGACCATTAGAGGTTCGGTATGGTTCTATCTAGGGTAGGCCCCTAGGTCTTTCTACATGTAGTTTGGTTCTAAGGTAAGGGTACCTGAACCAGCAGATTCCTCAATCCTCACCCATTATAGGCTCATGCGGATCGAGTTCGGTTCAGGGGAATACATTTCCCTATGGCCATGCGGAAGTGAAAACTTCACGAAGACATAGGTACGGATGTATCCCGAAAGCAATCCACTAGCCCATGCGGAGGTGAAAACCTCACGAAGGCATAGCTTTTCGCTCCCACTTAAGGGTGTGACCACAACGGTCATGCAAATATGAATGCGGAAATATCCTGGAAGACTCAACATTATTGCAATCCTAGCACCCACAAAGTTGAAAATAGAAATTGAATTGAAAAACATGATCATTTTTATTGATTTCAAAACACTCAAATGAATTAGAATAATCATCAAAAGCCATCTCATCACGAAGTGTCAAAATGCCATATCCAGTAAGTTAGGACACAGCATCCCGAATTTTCGAGAGTAAGATAGGACGCAATTCAGATCATTGTCATTTTGAAAATTCTTATCTCGGAGTAACGAGATGTCACACCCAGTAAGTTAGGGCACAACACTTTGTACTCTCGAAGATAAGCTTTTTATTTTAAATCAAGAGAAGAATGATTTTTGAAAATGATTTTCCAAATTTTGACAAAAGGACAAAAAGTAATCAATTTTATGGCCAGACTCTCTTATTAAGTCCCCAGTGGAGTCGCCAAGCTGTTGTAACCATTTTTTTTGACAAAAACGGGTGTCGAACTTGGGTTTTGAAAACGGATAAAACGGGAGTCGCCACCGACCTTTTTACTAGGTGTGATCGAATCACCTTTGTTTTAATAAAACGTTTCGGTTTACTAAAACAGTGTTTTTGGTCCGCGAAAGTTTGAGAAAATAGGTTCGGGAATCGGTTACGTGCGAGGAAGGATTAGCACCCTCGCAACGCCCAAAATCGGTACCAAATTGATTAATCAATGTCCTAATGTCGAAAAGTTGAAAATATCAAAAAAAAGAATTAAAAGAATGGATTAATTAAATCGGGATTGAATCTTGAGATAATCTCGTTACGAAGGAATGAAAAGTATCATACCCAACACGTTAGGATACAACACCCTTATACTTCGATACCAAGATCATCTTCCAAAAAAGAAAAGGATATTTGATCATTTAGTCGAACGAAAAGATCGACACCCAACACGTTAGGGTGTAATTTTTCGGCCTTATAAACGCACAAATATCATCTTATTTGTAAATAGAAGTAAAATTTGAAAGGATACCCATTTGTTTGGTCAAACAAAAATCACATCCAGCACGATTGAACACAAATTTTTTATTCCTAAATATCATGAATATTACTTTTGTGAAAACCCATTTATTACGAGTAAAAATATATATATATATATATATGACGAAATTTTAAATTACTATAAAACGGCGAAAGCAAGAAATTAGCAAAAACGTGATAACAAAAAAATGCAACAATTAAACAAAAATAAAAAGATAACATTGAGATAACAATTAATAAAAAAAAACAAAAAGATGTTAGTAATAATAGTAAATATAATAATAATAATAATGAAGATAATAATAATAATAATAATAATAATAATAATAATAATAATAATAAGTTAATGGTAATAATAAATAACACGAGATATATATACATAAAATAATAATATAAGTATAGTAATAATAATAATAATTATAGTACAAATAATATTTAATGATAGTAATAATAATAAGGAGTATGCATAATGGAATAATATAAATATACTAAATATAATAACTATAATAATAATAGGTATATAATATAATTATAATAATAATGATAATAATAAAATAATAGTAGTAATAATAATGCATAATACTAATATATACAATGTACTTAATATATTATAACAATAATAAAAATATAATAATAGTGTGATTAATAAAGAGAGTAACATAATGATAATAATAAAGTAATAATAGTAATAATGATAAAATAATATAACATATACAACATAATAATACATAGTAACAATAATAATAATGATAGTAATAATAAAAAAGGAAACTATATACAACACCAATATAAATATGATAGTAATAATGATATAATAATAATATCATAGTAAAATAATAATAATAATATGTACATAATAATAATAATAATTAAAAAAGGGTAAACAAATAATAAAGGAGTTCTAAAAAAAGGTCAAAAATTAGATTGAAACCGGAATAAGGAATAAGGATCCAAATCACAATTAATTAAAGTATAAAAAAGGAAAGGACTAGATTAAAACGTAATAGAAGTATTGGGGTAACGTAAAAAAATGAAGAGCGCGAAATGGGACTTGATCGAATGATGCCATCAAAGAAGGGGGACTAAGCGCATAATTATCCCTTTTTTAGGGGAGATGCGCATATCCCCCAGATCAAACGGCACCTATTTCATTTATGCTTTAAAGAACCCCTTTCCCTTTTTTTTTTTTTTTTTGTCTTATTCCAATCTAAATAAAAAAACTTCAAACTCTAAAGTTTCTCCTTCTCCTCAAATGACGAATGAGTAGCCTTCTCTCCCTCTTTTTTAGTTTGCGCTCGGCCTTCTCTTCTCTGCCAGTACCACCAGTATCGGTGGCTGGTGATGCCCAAAGATCGGGTCTTTTGACCCCTTTTTGAACCCCCTTTTTAGCCCCCGAAAGCAAGAGAAGAAAAACCCGTTTTTCAGCTCTTGATCTAGTTTCGACGACAGTGCACGAAACCCCGACGACGCGCTCAGAATCGGTATGGCCTCTTCGCTTATTCTCTATTTTTTTTTTTTTTTTTTTTTTTGAATATTTGAGATAACAAAATTAAAATAATAATAAAAAGGTAAATAATACTAGAAAAATAGAAAATAAAAAAAAACCACCTGGAGGTTTCAGTTCTTCTTTTTATTTCTAAAATGCTTCTTTTTTTTTTTAAGTTCGTCCAAAAAAAAAGTCCCCCTAAACAGATCAAAAATCGGCTTTATATAGCCGAAATAAAAATACAATGTCATTTTTTTATTCTCTTGGTGCTGCTGTTGTTGTCTTCATTTTTGCAGTGTGGTGGCTGAGCGGGCGAGTGGGCTATGATGATGAGCGGCGCCTTGGGGGTTAGGGTTTGCTAGGTTTTTCTGATTTAGGTTTAGTTTAGATTTAGGGTTTTGGGCCATTGGGCCTCTGTTAGTTTGGGTTTGGGTTTGGGCTGTAAAATGGGTCAAATGTAAATGTTTTGGGTTATGTATTTGATGAGCTGAAGTTGGGTTTAATTTGTTTGTAATGGGCCCGGGGTTAATAACCCGGGCCAAAATTGGTTACTACAGACTCTATGATCCTGTTCGGAAGAAACTCGTGAGAAGCAGAGATGTTGTCTTCATTGAGGATCAGACCATTGATGACATTGATAAGACGGAGAAAGCGAATTCACAAGACAGTGATGATTTGATCGATGTGAATCCGGTTCCCCTAAACTCTTCACCGTGTCCTATCCGGGATGATGTGCATGGTGATGTTACTGATGACCATCAGGATATAGGTGACTTTGATGCTCCCATGGATGATGTTGTGAATGATCAACAGCAAGCACCTATAGCTCCACCAACAGTTCCACTTCGAAGGTCCTCCAGAGATCGACGATCTTCTGTCAGGTATTCCTCTCATGAATATGTTCTTTTGATCGCGAGGAGGAGAACGAATGTTATGAAGAGGCTATGGAGAGTGAATGCAAAGATCGGTGGGTTGAAGCAATGAAAGATGAACTTCAATCCTTGCATGAAAACCATACCTTTGAGTTGGTAAAGCGCCAAGGCAAAAGAGCCTTGAAGAATCGGTGGGTTTACTGAGTTAAAGCAAGAAGAGAAGTCTTCATCTCTACGATACAAGGCTAGATTGGTCGTCAAGGGTTATACTCGAAAAAAGGGGTTGATTTTGAAGAAATATTTTCTCCGATTGTGAAGATGTCCTCTATCGAACTATACCGAGTTTGGCGACTGTTATGACTTAGAGGTTGAACAAATGGACGTGGAAAACCGCTTTTCTTCATGGTGACTTAGAAGAAGAGCTTTACATGGAGCAACGGAGGGTTTGTTGCACAAGGGAAAGAGGACTATGTGTGCAGATTGAAGAAGAGCTTGTACGGTTTGAAGCAAGCTCCAAGGCAATGGTACAAGAAGTTTGAGTCTCATATGGGGAGCAAGGCTACAAGAAGACTACTTCGATCATTGTGTGTTTATTAAGAGATTCTCCTGTAATGATTTTATAATTCTTTTGCTCTATGTTGATGACATGCTTATTGTTGGTCGAATGCTTCTAGAATTGAGAAGTTGAAGCAAGAGTTGAGTAAATCCTTTGCAATGAAGGATTTGGGGCCAACAAAGCAAATTCTTGGCATAAAGTTGACACGTGATAGAAAGGCCAAGAAATTATGGTTATCACAAGAGAGGTACATCGAGAAAGTACTTCAAAGGTTTAGCATGGACAAAGCTAAAGCGGTGAGCACTCCCTTTGCTACGCACTTCATTGAGTGTTAAGCACAATCCTTCCACGTAAAAGGAGAAGGAAGAGATGCGAGAAAATTCCTTACTCTTGGTTGTGGGAGTCCGATGTATGCAATGGTTTGTACGAGACCGGACTTGGCTTATCTTTGTTGGTACGATCAATGTTTTCTTTCTAATCCAGCAGAGCATTGGAATGCGGTGAAGTGGATTATGAGATATCTTCATGGCACTTCCAACATGAAACTTTGTTTCGCAATGAGAAACCTGTTCTTGTTGGTTATACTGATTCGAGACATGGCGGAGATATTGACTCGAGGAGATCTACTTCAAAGTTGCTTGATCACTTATGCGCAGGGGAGTCGTGGCATGGCAATCGAGATTGCAAAAGTGTGTTGCATTGTCCACCATCGAATCGAGTTCATTGCAAACAACCGGCGTGCAAGGAGATGCTTTGGATGAAGAAATTTATGCATGAGCTTGGTTTTACACAGGAGAAGTATGTCCTGTATTGTGATAGCCAGAGTGCTATTCATCTTGGTAAGAACTCAACTTTTCATACTAGATCTAAGCATATTGATGTAAGGTACCATTGGATACGAGATGTTCTTGAAGCTAAGCTGTTAGAGCTTGAGAAAATACATACTGATGATAATGGTGCTGATATGTTGACGAAGGCTTTACCAAGAGGAAAGTTTGAAGCATGTTGTTTGATCTCCGGTATGGAGGCATTCCCCACATAGTTGGAGGGGGAGATTTGTTGGGTAAGGGTCCCACTATGTGGGAGACCCTTAAAACATGCCATGTTTTATGGCAAGTTTATTTGTTTTTTCTTTGACTTTTTCATCATTTTCTTTTGTCTTTTATGGAGGTGTGTGTGTGTGGCAAATTAATATAGTCAGAGAGCAAAATCAGAATGAGAGATTAGAGAGAAAAACGTGAGAAACAAAGAGCTTTGAAGCTAAAACATTAGTTTCTCAAATTTGGAGCAGCTGTGATCAACTCTTCGATCGGAGGTCCATCCGTGGTTCGATTGAGCTGATTTTTGGACAGCAGCTAGACGACAAGGTGTTCTTGACTTTGTACGGTCGGAGTTTTCATCCGAGTCCTGTAGCGTCAGAAATACCCGTTTTTACAGCAGCTACGTTTTTGGTGATGTTCTCCTATTTTTTCTCTCTTTTGCTAAAGATTACATATTGTTAGCCTTGTTGGAGTTGAATGCTTGTTGTAGGCTTGATATTGTGATCTTGTAGCTGAACATTTGATTATAGTGGAGCTTTTGATCGGACTCTAAAGTCCCGTGGTTTTTACCCTTGATTTAGAGGGGTTTTCCACGTAAAAATATCGGTGTCTCTATTTATCATTTTTGTTGTGGTTGCATTGGTTGATTTGTGGTTGATAGGTTGCTAGAGAACAAATATTTTTGTGCTATTGTGCTTGCCATAATATTTGACAAGAGTTATAGGGAGAGAAAGAACACCGGTTGTGTTTCGCTTCCGTTCGGTTGTTCGGTTTCTTCCCAACATAGACCTGAGCGAAAATGAGGTGAACCATATAAATTTCATTCTGATATTAGCTGCTAATTTAGTTTATCATTTTCACTTGCAGAAGTTAAAGGTTCTTTATTTAGATGCTGTTTCCACCGACGGAAACACTTCCCTTGTATCACTCTTTGAGGAGTGTCCATTTGTTAAGACCCTGTTTTTAAGAGATAATTGTTTCTTAAACAAAACAATGGTTAATACACGTAAGTTCTATACATGGTTGGCTGACAGTTTAAGGTATTTATGTTGCTATTCATACATTTTTAAAACCTTAATACAGAGCTGCATGTGTTGAGAAATGTGGAGAACTTGATCATGGATTATACTCCTCTGCACATCAACTTCTTGGAAAGCATTGGCATCTTGACTTCCCTCAAACCCTTGTCTTTGTTTAACTGTGCTCTGACCGCTACCTTACCTGCTCATGGAGGTAATACAAACATTCAATTTCTTCTATACTTACTCTTAAAAAATTCCTTTATTTTGTTGAACCAAACACAATCTTAGATAAATACAAAACCTCTACATTATCCTTAATTTCCTTTCTCAGGTTTATGTTTTCTAAACCATCTTGAAGAATTGAATCTCAAAGGAAATGATCTGGCGGGTGCAATCGCTTCATGTTTGGTTAACTTAACATTTCTTCGCTAACAATCACTTCACTGGAAATATTGCCTCCACGCCCCTCACTAACCTCACAATGCTTCAATTCCTCTCCTTCTCAAAAAACCAATTTCAAGTTCCAGTGTCATTCAGATCCTTTGCAAATCACTCTAACCTTAAAGCCCTTTTAGCCAATGAAAACAAGTTGGTAGCGGAACCAGCTGGTTTCCAAACATGGTTGCCAAAATTTCAACTAAATATCTTCAGCTTGTTAAATTGTACGATAGAAGAACATGGGAAACTACAACTTCCTAATTTCCTCTATTTCCAACATGATTTGAGATACGTTGATCTTTCTTATTGCAATTTTGGCGAGATAAGGTTCCCACATTGGTTGCTACAGAATAATACGAGGCTACAACAACTTTACATGATAGATAGTTCAATTGCGGGGCCTCTAACCTTATCACCACATCCTAATTTGAAGCTCTCAGTACTTGATATATCCAATAATAGGACACAACATGAAATTCCAAGGAATTTTTGCTCACTTTTTCCATATGTAGAGTTCTTAATCATGTCGAAAAATGCCTTTAAGACTACTATTCCTCTTTGTTTTAGTAGTATGCAGAGGTTAGAAAGATTAGACCTGTCCCACAATAATTTGTTGGGAGGAATACCTGAAGAGTTGGCCACGAGTACCTCATTACTTTGGATCAGCCTTTCAAATAATAGCTTGAGCGGCAAAATAATTCCTGCAATTTATCATTTAATCGGTTCGTTGGAAGCATTATATTTGGACGGGAACAAGTTTGAGGGAGATATTTCTGATGTTTCAACTATTAGCTCTAAAAATCTCAAAAGTGTTAGATTTAAGTAATAATCATTTCTCTGGCAAGCTTCCAAAATGGTTATGGAATCATACAGATTTGTGGGTACTGGATTTGTCCAAATACCATTTCGAAGGTCTCGTTCCTATGGAATTATGCAATCTGGTGAGTCTTACCTACCTTAAGTTTTACTAGAATAATTTCATCTTAATTTAATACAAAAATGTATGACATCCAATAAAAACATGCTAGATAAAATTAAATTAATTTAATCATTTAAGTACCATGAAAAAGAAAATTTTCTCTTGAAACAGACCAAAAAGACTTTATTTTTCATCAAATGGAAGAAAAGCAAAGTTTAAGGTCAATATATTCCGGTGATATTCGTACTTTTAACAGAATTTACATAATTTTCCATGTCAATTTCTCGTTTTATATCATGTTCGCAAGAAAAATGAGCATGCTGCACTATGATTATTTGGCTCGATAGGAGAAAACCAGATGACACACCATTCAACCAGGCTTTCATTTCACCTCAAACTTGAATGCAACATAAGTTGCAACATGTTTACTAAAAATAACCGCAGTCAAGTACAATAAAAGAATTTCTTTCTAATACATGGATTACTGCTAATGTATGGTGCCAGCTAGAATTTGACAACCAGGCCTTGAAACTTGAAATCAATGCTTTTTCACCATTATGGTGATTCTATCAACTTAAAACTGGGAATGAACTTAGGATCATCCCACTGTATATAATGATCCGGTGCCTCTGGACTAGCTGGGCAAGAGTCGAGTTTCCTAGACTTCGGAGGAGATAGTTCTTCAATCAGCATTGCAGTTTTCTAGTTCATTTTGGCATACCTCGAAGGACTCGTAGGCTGTAACAGAAGTAAACTAGTATTCTTAGGACAATTCATATGCTAAAGCTTATGAGACTGCTAAAATGAGATGAACGTTTACCTCCATTTTGTTTGACAATGAATGTTGCTTTGCAGATGCAGAATGTTTGCAGAAATCTAAACAAAAAAAAAAAAAAATGCATACAAATGCAAGTATCCAGTCAGCCAAATGTTAATTCAATGTAAACATATGAATGAATGCCAAGTGAATTTCTTTACCATCTAACCCGAGGATCCGTGAAAATTCATTGGTGCTTATGGCTCTTTTCTGTGCTTTGATGCATTCTTCATGATTGTGCAGAAACCCTTCCTCTGCAATATCTTCTGGAATACATAGCTTTGCAGTTTGGTTCTTTGATGTTCCTTGCAAGTGAGGCTTGCCTGAGTTGGAAATGTCAGAGAGAGCTTTCCTGCCACTAGCTTGAACTTTCTCAGAGGCCTTAGGGACACTCTTTTTCTTGCTTGAATCCTTCGGGAGTTTAAAGGCAACTGTTTCTTTCTCCGTGTATGAAATGATCTTGGAACTCTCCTTTTTAGATGTCTGCTTTGCGGTTGGGTTCGCTGAATTCGATAGATCACCAAGTGGTTTTCTTCCACCAGTACTGGCTTTTCTCGGTGCTTTAGAGATATTAGCCGTGCCTGTAGGAAGCAATTTCAATTATCAAATTCAACATGAAAAACAAAATGGACAAAACCAAAAACATGATAGAAAGTGTTGGGAATGGTACCATTAAACTGAACATTTAGATTCTGATCTTGAATCAAGCTGACAATACGCGATGCCATCTGTGGAATTTGCTGATAAGATCCAAAGTCCAAACCAACACCACCTGTCAGATGTAAGGGAAGAAAAGTTACGGTCTAAGAATGTAAAAGGTATGAAACTCAAACAACATCCGGTTTATAAACAAGATCCACCAAAGAGCCATACAGAGATAGGGGAAAATTGAACAAGAAATACGGGAGAAATCATGCTAAATCCTCAGGAAACTGAAAGGGTTTTGACGATGTCATGTCAAAGCTTAAAATAAAAAGACATTCAAGATATGGAACAGTCCAATAAGAAATGCAGCTTTCAAATATTTACATGTAATCGAGTATCATTTACAGTCTATTTTGATTCAATTACAGCACTCATCCTAAAACTAACAGCGCAAGAACCCAGTGTAAACTGTGAAGCTCATGCAAGGAATGCTGAGTATTAACAAAGCTATTTCCATATTAAAGCTTCATCAGATGTTGGAACAAATTTTGAAAAGTGAACTCCGAAGCATATCAAAAGTCTGTCTTAGTCCAAAATGAAACATGTAACTAAAATCGAAACCTTAATTTACAAAACCCAAAAACCTTTCGGTTTACAAGATACATGTGGTATAAAGGAAGGGAAAACAATGGAATTCTATGATAATCCCAGAAAGGGAGAAAAAGAAACCTAGGATACAGCAGACAAATGGGGCATTCTTGGAATTATTCTTTCCTTCTTCCATTCATTTCTCAACAAACAAACAGATGTTCTTGTTTTTATGGTTTTCCATTCAAAAAAAGAAAAAAGAAAATTGAATATTTCTCTTTCAACCATTAAAGCATACTAAATAACTTTAAACACAGACAAAAACCTATAAAACAAAACTTACGACGGCTTTTTAATGAGTCAAAATTTCTTGCTTTTGATCTGCAGATTCTTGTCACGGATCAAATCTGAAAACGGAGAAAAGAGGAGAAAAATTCAAGAGAGGAAAAGAAATAGAGGAAGAGATTCTGGAATTTTGGGCTTTCTCGATTTGTTTCCTTCGAATGTTGCTAATTGAAAAAAAGAGTTCGATTTCTGTTTATAAGAACAGAGCTGGCAACGGTAACTCAATTTTGGGCTATTTACGCTCTTGGTCCTTCCTTATTTTTGGGTTATTTTAATTTAGTCCTATTTTCTTTTTTTTTTGTTTTTTTAATTCGGCCCGATAATTTCGCATTTATTTCCTACTGGAATTGTGAATTTGGTAGGACAGGGATAATTTCCCTGTTATTCGCGCATTATAAATTGATCCTTACCTTATTTTTATTCTCGATTTTTACCTAAAATTCCGTTTAAACTTCAATTTAGTTCTTTAGACATTTATTTTATTTAATTTTGCCCCTTTATAGATTTTTTATATATTATTTTTGTTATATTTTGTTTTATTTATTATACCTTTACTTTTCTAATACTTGGAATCGATTTGTTTTTTTTTTTTTTTGTATTTTCTTTTTAGTGTGTATTTTTCTTCTTTTATTTATTATTTTTCTTCTTTTATTATTGTTATTATCATCCCATTATTTATTTGTTTTTTTTTTTTGCACATTTCATATATTATTGTTATTATTTTTATTTTTGTTATTATTATTATTATTATTATTATTATTATTATTATTTATTTTTCCATTTATTATTTAGTTAGTATTAAAATTGATGATTTTAACATGATTCTTGCCATCGTTATTATTTGGTGTTTTATTATTATGGCCATATCATCATCATTTGGTAATACGATATTTTTTATCATGCATATTCCACTTTCTTTTATTATTATTATTTTTAATAAGCTTTTAGTTGCTGTTGTTGAGTTTTAAAATTTACATAGCAGATCTTTCATCTTTATAACTTGGTTAGATGTCCAAGCCAATAGTTCTCACAAGTTTGGCCAACCTAAGGAGAGCAAATCTAGAGTTTTTTTACCCCTTTCACTTTTCATTTTCCCTTCGAACTATAGAGTTCATAAAAAAGGTCATACGTACTCCATTAGTCCTTGATCCATACATCTGTTTTCCTCAATCGCTTGGAGTGGTTCAGAGACTGAACTGGACCCATTTGCATTGGCATTTTCATCACTATGAAGTTCAAACTGGGAATCCTGGAAGACGTAACGTAAACATGAATGTGACTTACTGGTTCATTGCAGTAATTAATACTTGTACTAGGTGGCTATAACAGGGAATACCAAGAGATAGGTTTGATTCCACTAAAGGACTCTTCGGCAAAAGCTACTGGCACATGATGGCACCCTGGAAACCTAACAATGTATAATCAACAAATTGTAATCTCTCTGATGGAGTCATCTTTGAAAACCCAAGTGAACCAGTCCAGGTGGGCAGCACATCAGGAACAGCAGATAACATCAGCCTCTGAACTCCTAATTCTATGAGCTTCTGATGAAATCAACAAACAATAGTCAGAAATTTGTAAGATGCAATGCATTTTAGCACAAAAAATGTAGGATGATAACTAATCTCAAATATCGAGTGCCATAAATTATGAAGGAATTTGACCAATAAACATAAGGAACTGGTAATACAAACCCAAACAAACTAGGTGTAACTAACCTTTTCGAGCTCATCCATCAAAATACGACACATTCCAAGTCGCCGGTATTGAAATCTGGTACCAATTAAAGGTATTTCGGCTACTTTTTCTCCATGGACCCTTGAATAGACAAATCAAAGCAAACATACAGAAGGGTGAAACCAAAAGCTTTAGCCCTATACAGCTAAATATTGTTAATTAGATAAGCATACCTAACATTAGCAACAGTAATGACTTCATCCTGTCTTTCCAAAAGTATTGTGTAGAAGCCTTGGAAGTTCAAGCGGTTATGTTCAGAGTTGTAGAAATCAAAATCATGATGATAAAAGTAAGTCATTTGCTTATAGTAAACACACGAATTTTGAATAAATCATCACTAATGATCAGTTCAATGCCCAATAAATACTGAAGTCCTTATAGTAAACACAAAAAATTTGAATAAATCAATCACTAATAAACACCTCAATTCCCGGTAGATATTGAAGTTATCAAGATGGCTTAAGAAAAATAAGAATATCATACCTTCTACTGAATATAATATCTGCGACAAGACCTCTGCCAGTGCGAAGTTCTTTTATAGGCTTGAAACACTCATGCATCACGTCAAGCGCGATGCTAAGTTTGCTATAATTCTCAACCATGGCTTCATTATCCGAAGCCTCATCATGAGTATTCGATGGCATGGATTTAATTAGTGTCCATGTTAGATTGTCTGTTCCGACAGGAATTGGTCTTCCTAAAAGTTCATGAAGGACCAAAAATATCTGCAGCAAGGCCAGGGTATAAGCAACATTTTCAAGATGTTCTATCATCTGTATGGTATAACACTGCTGCAATACTAACTTTAAAGTAGGCTACTGCTGTAAATAAATGAGTAATGAAATAACATTTATGACCTAATCCTAACAATATTACCAATGACAAGAAGGCTAGAATTGGCTGTTATTCTCGGGTGAAAGCAATGCATGTCACTATCAATAATCCCTGTGATTAATTTTATAAATAGCAGAAATATCTCCCACCAATTATCATTCCATCATATCAATCACATCGTAAAATCTTTTACAGCAAAAGAAGTTCCCTGCTGCTAGAAATTCACTGCTTGATTCTAAACATGCACATAAAAAGGGCTAAAAGTCTTCTTACAAGGTAAATCAAGGGACAAATGAAAATATTACTAGCTTTCTACCATGAACCACTCAAATAGTTAACAGAGGATTGAAGATGCGAAACTACACGTGCCCAAAATAAAAGATCAGAAAGAAGTCAGCAGTAGCTACCACTTATTGATGCACAATAAACATTACAAAAATAAAGCAGATCGGAAATACCTCTTCACACTTTTTGCAGCAAAACCAATTTTCTTTTGCACATATTTCCAACCTATCTGCCCCTCTACGGCATATGCATCGAACATGATCTGCATCAAATACACACCAAAAAAAAAAAAAGCATAAGAAACTATTAATATGTGGCTTTGACCTGTCAGAAAATGGAGAAAAGCAACCTACATTTATGCTCACACTGAGCACAAATAAGAACTCTATCATCCCCAATATTAGCAACATCTTCTTTAAGCTTGCTTTGACCACAGATTCCACAGCAACAAGATGGACAGAACCAGTCACCATCTGGAATACTCTATGATAGATCAAAGATCTGGGGGTTTTAAGAAAATGGAAAAAAGAAAAAGTAAATCTAAATCCGAATAAACTGACAACAGAATAAAAGATATACCTCTAAATCGAGGCAGCTTTTATGGAATGAGGATGGGCATTGATCACACAATATTAGTTCACATCCATAATGACAAACATAACAAATGCCATCATTCTTGTCTATTTGAGAATTGCGAGTCAAACGGCAACTCCGTTTTCTTTCAAACTTCATCTTATTACTTCGCATCATTTCTCGTTGGCAGTCCAACAGAGACCTGCCATCTGCCAAGAAGATCTTGGCAGCTGCTCTGTGGTTACTGCTGCCACCATGTGCTACAAAGCCACCGAGAGTGTATATCTTGTCACAACAATTGCACTTAACTCCATTACGAGTTATCCGGCCTTCAACTTTCAATCTCCTTTCCTTCCTGACCTTGGTAAAACAACATTGTTATCTATCAGCCAAGACAACACGGTTCGTGGATTTTGATGCAACGGACTAGGAGTTACAACTTGCTGCACTCTTTTGGTTGATCATAACAAATGGTTATGTTGATTGCCATTGAGATTCTCTCTTAATTTGATCAATGCTGCAGGTGATTTTCCACCTTTCAATCTTGAGATGCTAGTGTTTTTAACAGGTGAGTCAGTTTGCTTTTTAACTAAGTCAGCCACAAGATTCGATAAACTATCCTTTTTCCTCTTAGGCTTCTGAGTTCTTTGACCTACTACTATACTTTGTTGAGAAACATTTCTAGTCTCCAGTTTAGAATAAGATTTTCTAGTCCAATTGTTAATTTTAGCATTTGATGGCACCAAGCTTCTCAAGATATCTGTATCAGAAAGTGCAGAACAAAGCTTCTCACTTGCTAGCTGACTGTTAACCTCCTCATTGACATTAAGCTTCTCACTTGCTAGCTGGCTATCAACCTCCTCATTGACATTAATTTTCTCTACAGGTCTAGGAGACGCCTTCAGGGTCAAATCACTTCTCCTGAAATGACACTTTTGAATCTCATTGGATTCAGCTTTAGACCAGTTCAAAAGAGCTTGAGGGCAATATTCTGGTTCAACATGTAGATCTTTGATGTTTGGTTCAACAACATGATGTGCATCTTTGGTGTCAGAACAAACAAGCTTCCTCTGGATATCCATATTAGAGAGTGCAGAAGAAAGCTTCTTGCCTGCTAGTTGACTATCAACCCCTTCAGTGACATTAATGTTTTCGACAGATCCAGAAGGAGAAGCAGCATTTTGTGAAAGTCCGCCTTCTTTATACAAATTTTGCACACTCCACGAAGTGAATAACATGTCCTTCCTCTCGGTGAAGTATAGCACTGTTAGAACTTTGGACAACAAACAGCTATTGAAGCTGAAGCTAGAGTAGCAAAGCTCAATGCTTCCAGCAAAAGAAAGAAAAGAACAAAAAAAAATTTCCTAAGAAAATGAGAGAAGCAAGAAAGGGAACATTAACTTGAATGAAGAACACACATATAATTTTGATTACAAAGCATCATTTTTATAGCTAATACAAGTTGATTATTACCTAATTTTCACCTAACATAGAAAATTAACCAAGTTGGTCAATACCTAATTTTCACCTAACATAGAAAATTAACCAAGTTGGTCAATACCTAATTATACCATTAAAAATTAAATTACAACAAAACAAAGACTTGGATAAAATAATGGGCTGCTTCTAGATGCTGTATTGGAGGCCACACTTCAACACTCCTCCTTGGTCTCTATGCAGCAAACACCTATTTGATCTCTCAACTTACAGAACCTTCCCTTGCTTAGGGCTTTTGTAAAAATATCAGCAGCTTGATCTTCTGAGTTGCAATGAATCAACTCAATTTCTTTTGCCTGCTCCATTTCTCGAACAACATGGAGCTTGATACTGAAATGCTTGGTTCTCCCATGGAAGACAGGATTTTTGGCTATTGCTACTGCTGATTTGTTATCACAGTAGATCTTTGTAGCATTCTTTTGATTGAGATTTAGATCAGCCATGATCTTTCTAAGCCACTTAGCTTGATTGACTGCTGCAGCAGCAGCAACATACTCCGCTTCTGTAGTTGATTGTGCTACCAAGCTTTGCTTCCTCGAACTCCAGCAAAATATGCCCGAACCAAGAGTGAAAGCATAACCTGAAGTACTTTTCATATCATCACTTGAACCACCCCAATCACTGTCAGTATAGCCAATCAATTCAAAATGCTCAGTTTTTTTAAACGATATGCCATAGTTCAGGGTCCCTTTGATGTATCTAAGGACTCTTTTAGCAGCTCTGTGATGGCTTTCATTACAACAATGCATGAATCGAGAAATTAAACTCACGGCATACATTATGTCTGGTCTAGTAGTTGTTAAGTATAACAAACAACCTACTAAACTCCTGTAGGATGATTCACATACCTCTTTAAAATCACCTTGGCTCAATAACTTATCACCAATAGCTACTGGAGTGCTTGTTGGCTTGCTATTCTCCATGGAGAATTTGCTTAAGATCTTCTTAGCAAAAGTTTGTTGGCTCAAGAAGATCTTTCCTTCAATTTGACTCACCTCCATTCCAAGGAAATAGGTCATGTGGCCCAAATCTGACATCTCGAACACTTTCTTCATTTTGCCCTTGAAGTCACTCAAGACATTGTTGTCTCCTCCTGTAACCAAGAGATCATCTACATAAAGGGACACTATGAGCTGTGTTTCACCTTCATTCTTCATTACATACAATGTTGGTTCATTTGCACTCCTTTCAAATCCCAAATTCAGTAGATGATTATCAATTCGAGCATACCAAGCTCTAGGAGCTTGTTTTAGGCCATAAAGGGCCTTCTTGAGCTTATAAACCATGTGTTCTTTGCCTGGCACTTCAAAGCCTTGAGGTTGGTCAATGTATATCTCCTCTTCAAGCAGTCCATTTAGGAATGCTGACTTGACATCGAGTTGGTGTATGGACCATTGCTTTTGTGCTGCCAATGCAATCAACAATCTGATGGTGTCGAGCCTGGCTACTGGAGCAAAGGTTTCCATGTAGTCCAGGCCATATTTCTGACTAAAGCCCTTGACAACCAGCCTTGCCTTTAGCTTGTTTAATGTCCCATCAGCATTATGCTTGGCACGATAGACCCACTTAACACCTATGACCTTTCTGTCTTGTGGCCTATCGACTAGATCCCAAGTTTGGTTCTTCTCGATCATCTTCATTTCTTCAACCATTGCAGCCTTCCAGCCCTGGTGTGTTTCAGCCTCTTCGAAACTTGTTGGCTCCATGATAGCAACTTCAGCCCTTTCATAAACATCTGTCAATGATCTGGTCCCTCTAACTGGAACATCATCGATGTCCATTTCTGGACCAGCTTGTTCAGGTTCTATCTGCCCTACTACAAGCTCTTCTGAAGTCTCATTTGGTTGATTGTTATCCCAGTTCCAGTAGGCATTTTCATCAAAGACCACATCCCTACTCACTTGAACTTTTTTTGTGGCTGGGTCTATGATCCTATAGCCCTTTTTGACTGAGCTATATCCTACTAAAACACCAGGAGCTGCTCTCTTTGATAGTTTGTCCCTCTTTACTGATGGAATCTGAACATAACATAGACATCCAAAGACTTTTAAATGAGCCAATGAAGGTTTGAAGCCATACCAAGCTTCAAAGGGTGTCTTTCGAGCCAAGGCCTTTGTTGGAAGCCTATTCTGAAGGTAGACACCGGTGTGTTGATGACTTCAAATTTCACATAAACTTTGGCACATTCTTCTCGAACAAGCAAGCATCTTGCCATATTCAAAATGCTTCGATTCTTCCTTTCACTTACCCCATTTTGCTGAGGTGTATACACGTTAGTTAGTTGGTGTTTGACGCCTGCTTCACTGCAAATTGCTTGGAATTGAGCTGAAATGTATTCAGTCCCATTATCGACACTGATGGTCTTGACTTGCAAACCGCTCTCTCGCCGCTTGAACTTTAAACTTCATGTACACTTGTGGAACTTGGACTTGTGTTTTAAAAAATAAATCCAATGAGAATCTTGAGTAATCATCAATAAAGTGAATGAAGTACCTGTTTCCACTAACTGATTCTGTCTTCATAGGGCCACAAACATCTGTGTGAACAAGTTGAAGTTTCTCTGACGCTCTCCAGGCTTGGTTCGAGGGAAAGGGTAGCCTGGCTTGTTTTCCATATTGACACACTTCACAAACTTCATTATTGCATGCTGAGTTAGTGAAATTCTTGACCAGTTCTTCATGGATCATTCTGGCCATTGCTTTAAAGTTTATATGACCGAGCCTTTTGTGCCATATCTTTGAGTCACTCTCTGAGGTAGTGTAGGCTGCATTCAAGCCTTCTGACCAGTTAACCTCAAAGGACTTATCAGTCATAGTGACTGTCATGAAGCATGATCCACTTGGATCAGTTATTTGACACACTTTGTGTTTGAACACAAGTGAGTATCCTTTGTCAAGGAGTTGAGGTATGCTTAGCAAGTTTTTGTCAATATCGGGTACAAGTAACACATTAGAAATCACCTTGTTGCCTTTTGGAGTTGATATCAGAACATCACCTTTGCCTACAAAGCATTGATGAACTGACCATTTGCAACCTTGACCTTGGTTTGAACACTGTCTAAGGTTTTAAAAATAGTTGCATTAGGTGACATGTGATTTGTACATCCACCGCCCAGAGCCAAGCTTTAGAGCCTCTCTCTTACGGTCACTTGAGCATGACACAAAAAAACTCGTTTCTTCTTGATCACTTTCACCTTCACCACTCGAGCCTCGGTCTTTGATTGTTGTTGAGGCACTGCCTCGATGCCGCCTTTATTATTCTACAGACCTTTTCAACATGCCCTTTTTTTTTGCAATATTGGCATATTGCATCAGGCCTAAACCAACATTTGTCTTCTGGATGGCCTGGCTTCTTGCAAAATCTGCAAAGGTAGTCATTTGTCCTTGCAAAGATCGCTTGGGCCTGCTTTTTCCAGTCTTCTTGCCTTTATAGGCAGTGTTGGATGAGGAAGTCCTGGCTTTAGCTTGGAAAGCACCTTCTTGGTGCTCCTCATTCCTGCTTGCCCTTCTTTGCTCTTGAGCATAAAGGGCATTGATCAGCTCGGTCAAAGTGATGCTTGAGAGGTCCCTGGAGTCCTCGAGGGAGGATATTTTGCTTCATACCTTTCAGGTAAGGTTGACAGCACTTTTTCCACTATCCTTGCTTCATTAAACTGCTCACCAAGGAGCCTTATGCTGTTTACAACAGCCATTATCCTGTCTGAGTACTGTTTTACAGTCTCTTCTTCTTTCATCTTCAGATTTTCGAAGTCTCTCCTCAAATTCAAAAGCTGTTGCTGCCTGGTTCTTTCTGTACCTTGAAACTCCTCCTTAAGCTTGTCCCAGGCCTGCTTTGGAGTCTCACAGGCCATAATCCTTGTAAAGATGACATCCGAGACACAATTTTGGATGCAAGACAAAGCCTTGTGTTTCTTGGTCTTCTCCTCAAAGATGTTTGTTTTATTTGAGCCACAGCTTGGGTTGGCTCAAGAGGTTCTCAGTTCAACATCAGTGTTCACAACCTCCCATAGATCAAGAGCTTGCAGGTAAGTTTTCATTTTAACTTGCCATATATGAAAGCCTTCTCCATTGAAGACCGAAGGTACAGCAGGTGAGAAGCTTGATGAAGCCATTCCAATTTGAATTTAACAGCAACAGGTCCTCCAAGAATGCAGCTCTAGATACCAATTGTTAGAACTTTGGACAACAAACAGCTATTGAAGCTGAAGCTAGAGTAGCAAAGCTCAATGCTTCCAGCAAAAGAAAGAAAAGAACAAAAAAAAATTTCCTAAGAAAATGAGAGAAGCAAGAAAGAGAACATTAACTTGAATGAAGAACACACATATAATTTTGATTACAAAGCATCATTTTTATAGCTAATACAAGTTGATTATTACCTAATTTTCACCTAACATAGAAAATTAACCAAGTTGGTCAATACCTAATTTTCACCTAACATAGAAAATTAACCAAGTTGGTCAATACCTAATTATACCATTAAAAATTAAATTACAACAAAACAAAGACTTGGATAAAATAATGGGCTGCTTCTAGATGCTGTATTGGAGGCCACACTTCAACAAGCACAAATAGCGCCTTCCATTGCTGACTGCATAGTGAAATACCCAACCCAGCCATGAGAGATGCCTTTTTGCCTTCGGTATCATATCACTTTTCCTGAGACGGAGCTTGCAAATCGCATTGATATCAGCTTTAGACCAATTCAAAATAGCTTGAGGGCAATATTCAGGTTCAACGTGAACCTTGATGTTTGATTCAATAACATGATGCTCATCTTTTGTGTCTGAACAAATAAGCTCCCTGGTGTTATTCATTAAATGTGAGCAGAGCTTATAAAGAGAGTAATAACAAAGACCAAGAGGTGAGATGTACCGCATTCTGACAAGATGTTTTTCTCACTTCGATTCAATTCTCCATCCTTGATATAAGATGCTTCCTAACATCAGTTCTCAAAGCATTCAGATGTTTCTTGTTAGCAAGAGCATATTTTCTAATGGCATCGAGGCACGACTCACCTCGGGAACAAGGTTGGGACCCAGCGATTATCCATGTAACCTTTGCATTGTGTCTCTTTAGCCCGGCCTCCTTTGAGCCATATCATTATCGGTTTTGGAAAATCTTTCATTGGTGGTTAGAGAACAGATGCAAGAAATTCCATCCACAACAGAGGTGAGACCAACAAAGCTTCAGTGTAAAACAGAAAGTGTTTTATCAAGAGAGGACCCATTGCATTCGGTTAAAACATGAGTATCATCATTTGAGATGCACATCAACGGACCTATACTAGATTTCTCTTGAATTGGTTGAACAATAGATGAATTTGGAATCAACAAATTACTGTTAACCTTATGCTCAAATGGTAATCTAAATCGTGATCGGCATATTAGGCTCCAGGTTGCATGACTCAGATTCCAGTTGAGAGGACCCGGGAAGGCCTAATACCCTAACAAAATGATTCACGCTTATCTCATGATTATCTTTTATTACCTCCAAAGACCAAATTTTTCCACAAAGAATCACAAGAAATAGTCCACTCTCTAACATTTTGAAAACTATTTTTCTCCCGTAAATCATACCGTAGATGCTTCACGTAAGCAGTAAATGTAACACTCTTTGCTCATATTGTTTAATCAACTCAAGAAACAACCAAGTTCCACGTTGGTGCCACTCCTCTTCAAAATCATCCCAATCTTGTGTAATTCGTAAATCGCCAATTCCAATGACCATTTCATCACCCAAATCGGGAAAGAACACTCTCCTATTCTCTCAACCATCTTCATGGTAAAAATCACACCTTCCCACCGTGCATCCATATACCATACATCCACACACATATACCATTGCAAAGACTCCATTTATCGAACTCTAGCTTAGGTGGCAATCACCTCACTAACCCTCGATAGTGACGATGATTCTCACAGGACAAATCAATACCATTTATTCCAGTTGAAACACCCACAATGTCAACCGGACTATCGTAACCATCATCAACAACAATGTGGTCATACTTGATGTGAAACCCCGCTTATCCCATGCAATAATGGTCCCTTGATGCCATGAGCCCCGAAATCCCTATTTATTCAAGTGCATAAATATACTAAGGAACCTTTAATATAAGAAAAGAAAAGTCGCTTGTTCCCATGACCACTTCATTGGGGCTTATCGCACTATTTATTTCATGTAATTAAGTGTTAATTCATCAAACCATTTCTCGCATATGTTCAAGGCACATTCACCATATTGGGTTTCTTATTACATCATTGTAGAAGACATCATATTTGGTTTGCTTTTGCAATACTGGTTTTGTTCTTATTGCTATTGTTTTGTTTTCAAAGGTTGGCAATCTTTTTCTCAACTGTACCTTTAAGTTTTATATTTGCATAAACTCTCATTTACAGCTCCAACAAATTACTACATCTTAACAAAAGTTATCCAATGACATAGGCAAGAAATGAAAGAATGAAAAGTTGATATCTAAGCCTAATTCGTTGGCATCTCGAACCGCAAATAGGACAATAATGGCTCGCTTCACCACTTTTCGATGCAATCCCCATGAAAAGTATGAGAACAAGGCATCCAGAAGCAAAAAACCCAACTTCGAGCTCCTCCAAACATATCATGCAATCTTCTTGCTCTCCAACTTCCACTTTGACCATCTTTACCATCTCCTTAACCAATGACTCTTTAGCGGAACCATACCATAGTTATCGCTTTCAAACTCCAATGGCGATTCACCAAAGCTCTTCCCATCAAAAACCCGGCATTGTGAATGTAATCGTGTTCCACAATGGAAGCATGTATCGCTGATCGTAAGGGAAAGACTCCGTGAATAGTTCCTATGCCCATCGCACGTACAAAAATTTCATGAACGAAGTTATGATAAGCAAGGGAAGCCGTGTTGATTCGGAGCCTTCTAAACGTGGGAATCAGAACTTGGTGAAACAGGTACTGGTTTTCCATAATGTGGAGCTCGAAACGAAAGGTTTCTCGTAAGGACTCAAAGTCTGTGACGGTGGAGATGTCTGCTAAGCAATCATGGTGGACGGATAGGAGAACGATGTCAAGGGTTAATTCAATATTGATGAAAGCAACATCATGAGATTGTGAGATGATGTTGTCTTCAAAAATATGGTGGTGAAAGATATTATACTCGTATGGAGTTGAAGCCATTAAGAAAAACTTGAGAAACAAGAAAGCTTTAAACTTGAGAACAAGGAAAGCTTGAAGAAATCCGATTGTTTTGAAGACGACAAAGGCGGTTTAAAAGTATTGGATTAGGAAAAGGAAATCTCATTTGTTAAAGGGCTATATTATAAATATACCATGTATTAGTAACTCCTAATAAAGAAACAAAAGGTAATCCCCTAAATGTCCTCGCTGGAAAATTCCGAATTATGATGCAGGTGAACGCAGATAATAAACAATTAAAAGTATAACTGTAATCTTTATACCAATTATGTCCCCTAAAACAGATACATCCTATATTATGTCCCCTAAAACAGATACATCCTATATTATGTCCCCTAAAACAGATACATCCTATATCTTCTATTCCCCTGCCTCCCCTCCCTTCTCTCGTGCTGAATCCGATGCTCACACCCGATCATTAGTAACATGGACCATTAAGTACTTATTTTTCCTGATTTTAATGATGAATGCTTAAACCCTTGCTGTGATGCTTACATACAAGTATTATATACCCAATTATTACTGACTAACTTCATCAGGGAGATACAAAATCAATGTTCCGCTCTCATGAGAAGTTGAATACAACGCAAGTTATGTCCGACAAAGACCTTGGTGGGGATCGCAAACTGTTTTCATCGAGTGTGGGAAAAACTTGTCGATAAGAACCATCTCACCGTATCAGCACATCCTCATTCAAGAGCACATGATATGAGGGACGTCAAAATGTCTCACAGGCTGAATCAGAAAGGGAACTAGCCTTCATTCTCCTCTGCCTTGAGTCCTAAGCAACCATGGCGGAGTAAGGAGATTGATATCTGTTAGATCATGGTAGATAGTTTTTTTGACTACTTTATGGAAACTTCCAACCCCATCAAAACAGTGAAATCTGGCTCGGGTTGGGGGCTCTATAATGATGAATGACTTTGGTTTAATTTTGTCTGTTGTGCCTAATAAAATTGGTGAATGCATATCCCTCCAGTTATGTTATCTCCATATTTTTCCTTTACATGAACAGAGGCTCCGATGCATATGACCTTTGTCTTTGTGTGTATTTTGATGTTGCAAGTGCCATCCATTTTCTTTTAAATATTTTGCGTTTATATCTCACTTTTACACTTTAATTTTGACGTAGACTTATTTTTTTAAAGGGACATTTAGTACGGCTTAGTTTCATTTGTAATAAGAGAGGGATTTAAGCTCATTATATAGGAATGTTGGGATAACACTTTTCTTAGCTGTATTCATGCTTACCTTTCTCGTACATTGTGGGCTAAATATATAGCGAGTGTTCTTGTAGGATAAAGCATTTCACATCTCTTTATTTTGGGGCTCTTTGCTTATTTAGTAATTTAAAAATCTAATTTGCCTAAGCCCTGATCGAATTTCTAAATTGGACTATTTTTGAGGGTTCAGATGGCTTAATTGAGTCATTACTTTTGCATTTTAGCATTGCATGAATTTTGCTGAAAGAGTGCTGTAGCAGGAAGGTAGTTTGGTCACATTTGAAATGTTCACATTGTCCCAATTTTTGTATCTACATATATTCTGATTATATTAAAACTTAACTATTATCATAGTTAGTGACTTCTGCTTTTAATGGTCATTGGTGACAATTTTAAAACAGCAAAGGCAATTGCCTTAGAGAAATGTGGACATGTTTGGAGCCTAATCTCATTGAAGGAAAAGTTTTGAGTTTGCTACCTGATTCGCAAAGAGGAAAAGTTGTTTAGAAAATATTTGTATGCTTTGCTTCTCCATTCATTTTCTTAACATTTTTGCAGTTTAAAAACAATAAGAGAGTATTTAAATTAATCATGTTGTTATACACCGTGACGTGAAGAGTACGAAGATCCTGTTAGATCAGAATTGGGTGGCCAAGGTTTCAGATTTTGGACCACCAAAAATTGGCCCCAATGTTGTTGCAATAAAACGAGCCAATCCATGTTCTCACCAAGGACTAAATGGGTTCCAGACAAATTTTTCTGCTATCACAGCTCCGACACCGCCACATAGTCTCTTTGGTTGGATGCTGCAAGGAAAGGAAAGAAATGATACTCCTTTACGATTATATGGCAAACGGCACCTTGCATGATCATCTATACAAGATGAAGAAGCGTTCACTTTCATGGACGCGAAGGCTCACAATCTGTATTGGTGCAGCTCGAGGGTTGCATTACCTTCATACAGGTTCGAAGCATAGCATTATACACCATGGTGTGAAGAGTACTACTATCCTGTCAGAAATTGACTGAGAAATCAGATGTGTACTCCTTTGGGGTAGTATAGTTTGAGGCATTGTGTGCCAGACCTGCTGTTCTACAACTGACATGCATTGCATTGTTACCAATCAGGGAGGGTTGATCAAATCATTGACCCGTATCTACAAGGAAAAATAGATCCAACAATTCTGAGAACATTCACAGACATAGCAAGGAAATGTTTGGGTGAGAAGGGCAGTGAAAGGCCAACAATGGTTGAGGTGTTGTGGAATTTGGAGCAGGCATGGCTGCAGCAGTAGGAGCGTGATTGTTTCCAAAATGATGGCAACTACTGTGTAGCTGACAAGACAACAGCTTATGGATTATCTGTAATCGTAGACGTTGATGGAGTACCTCTGCATGGTGCTTCAGATCCCACCCCAGGAGTAGAGTTCTGAAGAATCCCAACTTTGCAGCAGTAAGGTCTGATTTGTCTTCCTAGTCCTAGGACTTGATTAGTAAACTAATGGCTTTTAGATTCAGTGGAACTTCAATTACAAGTGATAATTCAACTGCCTATATATTCATCCAATTCTTTTGACAACAATACTAAAATTCAATTCCTAATTCTTAGTTCAATCTAAGCAGACCTAGTTGGCAATTTCTAAGCCATAATCTCACAATTTCCCCCACAAAAAAAAAAAAAAAAAAAAAAAAAAAAAACTAAGACCTGTGTTCCTAATCCCATTGAAGATTACTGGGTTTTGGAAGCTTCAAGCCATGGCATCCATTGCAAGGGGAGGTCTGTTCTTTCATGGGGAACGGATCTTGTATTCATTGCACCACGTTTTAATTGTTTAAATACAAATATACAATTTATCATTTTCTTATTGTTGTTTTAGAAAATCCAGATTCCCAGAATTTTCATCTCCAGAAGTTAAACAGAACTTCTTTGGCAAGCGGTACCTTTAATTTGACCAAATTCCAAAATAAACTAATCGACAAATCATATCTTAAGTGGATTTGCATCCATTGACAAAAAAAAAAACCAACTAATTAATGTCCTCAGCCTCTCATAACAACACACGCCAACAAACCAAAATGATAAATTATGCTTAAGCCCCCTTCGATTTATTATTCTTTGAAATAAAA
Source organism: Gossypium bickii (assembly GCA_025503065.1). Lineage (NCBI taxonomy): Eukaryota > Viridiplantae > Streptophyta > Magnoliopsida > Malvales > Malvaceae > Gossypium > Gossypium bickii. The sequence goes on from CP106720.1 coordinate 96,669,369, forward strand.
CATAATAAAATTTGATTCCCTTGTTATAAAGCTCACAATCATAATTCACAATAATAGTTTTGTGTGTAACATTCAGAAAGAAATATATTTCTATGTAGTTAAAATTGTAAGGGGAATGAAATTCCATTGTTAATTTGACTTGTCAATAGAATCGTAGGGTGCCATTTGTAAAATGTGAAAAGTAAGGGACACCCCCCCCCCCCAAAAAAAACATGAAGTACTTTTTTTCTCCTACTTGCAATAAAATTCGTGACCATGTTGAAACCGAGAAGAAAACAAAACCAAAGCCAATCAAAAAAGAATATTCCATTCCTATGCTGCTCTTCCCTTTCCTTGTTTTGGTAATTCGATTTTTTGGGTCTCCAAAACATCAGCCCTTTCTATCTAATCATCGACTTCCCATTGATTCATTCACCCTTGATTTCACACCGTTTCCAAGTAAGATTCTTTAATATTTCTTCTTCTTCTTAAATCTACTTTTATATGTTGACCTCAACTAAGATTAACCTTCACCACCCAATACCGCCGAACACGGTGGCCGGAGAACACCAAAATACACTCTTGTAAAGCCCGTCACATGTAGAACGCTGATCCGAGGTCAAAACCCTCGAAAACCCGGCCTAACCCGACAGAGAAATAAAGAAACATTTCGCTTTCTTCTCTGAACTTTTGTTTCGAATTTTTTTTTTTTTGGTATTTGATTCCTATTTCTTCATGCGTGTGTTACGATCTGATTTTTATTGTGGCTTTATAGCCGAATACAAAAAGTTTGCTACTATTTTTACTGTATATTTGCTTCGTTTCTGCTTTCCCTTTTTTGCTTGTTTGCAGGCGTTGACGGTGGCATAGAAGGGATTTTTCCATTTCGGTGCAAGCTTGCAAACGGACCTCGGGACGAGGCATGGGCGACGTTGCCGAGAAGGAACGGCGCAGGGGGAGACCCTAGGGTTTTGTTTTACTGAAAAAAATTTAATGTTGTGGGCTTGTTTAAGTTGCGCTTAAGGTTTGTTTAAGTGATAAACTTTCCATTTTAGCTTCCAATATTTTATAAATCAATTCCAATCTCTTAAAAAGAATTTCTTACTTTGCCATTGCACCTAATTATTATACATAGAATACGAGAAACTTAATTTAAGATCTAGCTCAATGCTCATTTTATTATAAGTTTTCTTTAGTTCTTGAATTTTTTTAGACCACATTAGTCCTAAAACTCGTTAAGTACTTTGATATCGTGCCATGTTATCACCTAAAAAATTATAAATATTTTTATAAAATTTAAGTGATGATGTGACATAATCATAGAGTGTCACTTCATTACATGAATCAAAATTAGAGAAAATTACCTTGAATGATTAAATGTTATCATTTATTTTAATATATCAACTTAATCATTTTGACTAAACTTTTTTTATTTTTTACATTATTTTTTATATAATTTTTTTCCACCACATAGTCTGGCACGTGTATATATATCAAGTGAGTTAAAGCAATAAGTGTGTTGAGTTGAGAAAATGGAATCAAAATTTTAACACAGTTCAATAAGTCTATATTAACTCATGAATCAACAAGTTTAATGTCTCTCTCCAAATTGATACCTAGGTTAATTTTTGATACAACCAACTTAACCATACAATAAGCTTTGTTCTTTCTTTTGCCATTGCCTTCTGATGTTGGCATTGGCACACAATGTTACTTGTTCTTCCTTGTGTTGGTGCCTTTTGAGGTTGGCATTGGCCTGAAAGGCATTAGCACAAGGAAGAATAAGCCCATTGTGTGCCAATGCCAACATCATAAGGCATTAGCACAATGAAGAACAAGGTCCATTGTGTGTTTTGTCAATGTTTTAGATTCTAATTGTCGTTTAAATTTTTGTCTGGTAGAAGATTTTAGGAAAATACTAGTAATTTATGTCTATTCTTTTACAAATGATGAAAAAAATTATATTACAAATATATTTATAAAAGAAAGTTTTAAAAACTAAGTTGTCTTAGTATCAAATTTGCTTTTTTTTTTTTAAAACTATTTTGGTAATAATATTTCTTACTACTTTGTAAAAAGAATGAACTTTTTATTGATAAATTCGAATACGAATTAATTGCTAAGTTATACTTTTTTGTATAATCAAAGTTTCTTTTATGCTCGTTTTATGATCTGCGAAAAGTTTGGGAATATATAATTATCTCTCTCAACAATGTCGTTTCCAAAATCCTTGCTTTCTCTTTTGGAAGTGTAATGTGCCTTACCATTATATTTAATAATTAGTTAACTAGTTTGCTCAATACTTTCCATAGTGAGAAAAATCCAAGAGATTAGAAATGGATGGTTTTGATAAGAATGTCCAATACGGGTATGTATTTGATATTTGTATGTTTAATCTTTCAAAAAAAGAAGGAAAAAAAAAAGAGTTGAAATAGATTTTCGGAAAATCAGCTACCAAACTTGAGCTGTTTCATAGAGATTTTACTTATGCATATGAAAACATCCATGGACTTTTACTAGACAATTAAGAACACAAAAAGAAGCCGTACAATAATACAATAGTGACGTATATAATAAGTAAAATTGGGTGATGCCAAGTTCGTGTGAAAAAAAAATGCTTCGAACTTATGAATCTTTATATCACTTTTCTCACGCTCCTTCGCATTTGAAAAGAAAGGATTGAAGATGTAGCCTTACACTGACTGCAGCGGCAAGGGATTCTTCGTCTTGCTTCTCTTTGGCAGCATTGAGAGCGGCGTCGTAAGCTTGCCTTGCTTCTTCCATTTTCGGCATCTCCTTGTCATCTACATCTTTCTGTTTATACCAAAACCGAAACAAAATAGAAAAACCACACTTGAAGCTCCGTTTGCCATTAATGTTGGGAAGTGCTTAAAATACGGATTCTTTCGAGCAACTTCCCCTATCGGCAATTCCAAAAGAATAAAGAGCCATATATCGCAAAAACAAACCCTTATAAATGCTATTGCCAAGTAATGCACAACAAATATTTGGACTAATATTCTCTTCTATCATGTACATTCATTCGAAAATTTTGAATGGTGCAATTTGCAATTAAACTATGTTACCTACATGACAATTTTTTATCCGTGTCATGTGGTAATCGAATTTTTTTGACACAATTAGTGTAACACCCCGTACCCGTATCCTATGCCGGAACCGAGTACGAGGCATTACCAGACTTAACAATACATTTTGTCAAATTAATTAACACATATATAAAATGACTTAGTCAAGTCCCTATACATGCCATAGTTTAAATCATTTATAAATAAAGATAAATCATTTATAAATAAAGATACCCATAGATAGCTTGATAGTGTGAAGCGATCTCCGACGACCTCCAACCCGAGCTTGTTTAGTAGGACTCTGTAACATGGGAAAGAAAAGGGGGTAAGCTTATAAAGCTTAGTAAGTTCACATGCAAAAATAATAAGCATTAGCAAAGAATTTAGCTTACTACTAAGCTGTCATAACTTGCATAAATAATGCTAAGTTCTTACTTTCCCAACTTACTCATTTGTAGCCTTATCAAAGCCTCAACATGACAAATCCTCACAACAAGTTCTCAATTTGATACAAACATTAAATCACATGCTTATACCTTATTACTCATGTTCACATTAATCTGTCTGCTTGAATCGCTGTCACTAAATTATTTATTTCTTGAGCTACAGAGCTCCAAATTTAAAACCGCTAATTTTCCCCGAAACTAGACTCATATATCTTCATACCATAAAAGTTTCAGAATTTTTGGCTGATCCAATTAGTACAGTTTATTCATTAAAATTTCTCCTGTTTCACTGTTTGACTATTCTGACCACTTTTCATTACGAATAAATTTTATCCTTGTACAGAATTAAAACGATGTTATATTTTGTTTTATTTGAAACTAGACTCATTAGGGATTTCAAGCATATCACTTTTATCCCATAATTATTTTTGTACAATTTTTAATGATTTTTCCAAGTCAGAACAGGGGATCAAGTAATTATTCTAAACCAATCTCACATGAATTTAAATATCTCAAAATATAAAAATCCTTTGTTTTCTCTGTTTCTTTTATATGAAAATAGACTCAATAAGCTTTAAATCAATATCTCATCCAACTTATAATTCAATTTCTACTATTTTTGGTGACTTTTCAAATTCACATCACTGCTGCTGTCCAAAACAGTTTTATTGTAAATTTTACTCTTTCATGATTGCTTTGTATTAACATCCATTTAATCATACATAACCCCAAAACATATCCTTAACTAGCCATTCCAATAGCTAGCCATTATCGAATATTTACATGCCATTCATTTTCCCCTTTAACCTATACATCAACCACAAAACTTAAACTTATCATGTCACAATTTAATTTGGCCTAAAAGCCTCACACATAGTCATAAATCAATTTACCACCTATTTATACATCATAAGTATAGACCTATCGTCACAAGGTCATCACAAGATCATTTTCATAGGTATGACCTACTCATTTACATTCTTATCAAATGTTCCATATACGTCGAAATTTAGTTCTCATGAATTTTGCGTACATACCTGTACCCTTTCAACATGATCATATCTTGTCATTTCTTTGATATCATCTTTGGATTTACCCATTCAAACTCTTGGGATACTAAGGATGGATACTCGGGAAAAACTCGTACAAGATGTATCGTACCAATGCCATGTCCCAGACATGGTCTTACTCTAGCACACATATCAATGCCGATGCCATGTCCCAGACATGGTCTTACACTGGCTCTCATATCATGGCCGATGCCATGTCCCAGACATATGCCATGTCCCAGACATGGTCTTACACTGGCACACATATTGCCATGGTACAACCATGGTCTTTACTATCAATTCATCACATGTCGAAATTCGATCATACTCCGCCCTGCATTTCTCTTAATTTGATCTTTCAATACAATCTCGTAATTTTTATATTATTCATGATCCAATAATAACATACGAAATAACACATGGTATCAGTTAAACATTTAAACATATTAAATTTAATGCTTATTAACATACGAACTTACCTCGATACCAAAACGACCATTTTACCAACTTTCTCGATTTTCGATATTCCTCGCGTTCTAGGTCCAAATCTTGTTTTCTCCGGGTCTAAAACATCACATTTCACTTATTTAATTAATGTACTATTCAAAACAGTCCCTAACTCAATTTTTTTAAAATTACAATTTTGCCCCTAAACTTTCACATATTTACACTTTTGCCCCAATACTCAAAAATTAAACTTCAGCCCTTATTCATATGTTTTATAACATGCTGATCATTTTTCCCTTCTACGGCAACATCAAATTCTCACTCTAACATGTACTTATGAACAATAGGTATTTTTACTGATTATGATTTTTTACTCGTTTTCACTTAAAATCGCTTAGTAAAAGTTGTTTAACATAATTTCAGCCTTCATATTCTATCATAAAACATCTAAATACACACTTTTCACCTATGGGTAATTTTCTAAAGATGAACCTTAGCATGAATTATTGGTAGCATAAGCTAAATCGAGCTACCGGGACTCCAAAACCGTAAATAACTTGAAAAACGGGGCTAGAACAGACTTACCATGAGCTTGGAAAGTTTAGAAGACCCTAGCCATGTCTTCCTAAATTTCGTCCATATGAAGAAGATGGACAAATTTGGCATTTTAATTTTGTTTTTAATTCATTTAATTACCAATTTACCAAAATGCCCCTAACTTAAAAAATATCCCATTTCACTTATCTAATGTCCATTTTTGTCCAACAATTTAACCAATGGTCTAATTTCCATTTAAGGACCTCCAATTTAAAATTTCATAGAAATTGGACACTTCTAACATGTAGAGCTCAACTTTTGCACTATTTACAATTTAGTCCTTTTGACTAAATTGAGTGCCCAAACGTCGAAATTTTTGAACGAAATTTTTACCAAATCTTTCCGTAAAATTGTAGACCATAAAAATATAATAAAAATAGAATTTTACTTGTCGAATTTGTGGTCTCGAAACCACTGTTTCGATTAGACCCAAATTTAGGCTGTTACAATTAGAAAAAAGGGTTGAATTAGGTAATGGAATGATAATTTAAGTTCTAATTTAGGACAAAAAAAATTAAGTACCAAAGTGGGAAAGCAAACATAAATCGAGGGCCAAAGTGGTATAAATTGAGTATTTAAACATATTTTACACAATCAATTTTAAATATGGTTAAGTTTTTAAAAAGTTTTAAATTAATATATTTACTCATTATTTAGAAATATATTAATTACGTTTGCCTTTGTGTTATTGAAAATTTGAATACTTAATTTTTTAAATTACTTTATTAAAGCATTTCAATAATTTTACTCTAAATAAACATAATACTATGTTTGTTTCTCCATGGCATATATGGATATAAGTTGTAATAATGTATTATTAAATTAATTAACATGAACTATAGAATAATGGCAAACTAAACAAATTTCAAGGAAAAAAAATCACCTTGCTAAGATGGCTTTGGAAAAGAGTACGAAGCCGACCTTAGGATTGATAAGGTGAATAACCCTTCATTTATGATAATTAATTCATGTTTATTCACCAAAGAAAATATATGTTATTATATTACATTTAATAGTCTAAATTATTGGCTATACTTATGGGTTGATTACAAACTTATTTCACTAATTAAATTTCTTTAGCTTTAATAATAATCGTGTACAATTACTTTTCTTTTCTAAAATGAGTTGTAAATAAAAAAGAAATTATTTTAGACCTTAATTATTACATATAATTTGTTTATAGCTTTAAATGTCATGTCACTCTTGAAATAAAAAACAATCCAATTAAAACCCCCATTTCCTTCATTAATAATCCCGGCCTCATTAATAATCCAAATATTTCCGGCTGATAGAATCGGAAACATTCAACGGTGGCCTGGAAACCACCACTACCTATTATCTCCTCCTCACTCTCTCTTCCCTTCTCTATTGTTTTCCACGATTCAAATTTCTTGGGTTTTTCCTTGTAAGTTCCAGTACTACTTATAAGTACTGTGATTGCTGGTAATTGTCGATGCTGAAGATTAACTACTTGTAATTTAGGTGTGTTTAAACTTAGAAGGAGACTTACGTTTTAAGGGTTAAAATTTGTTCATAGCTGGTGGGCTTTTTATGATCAAATTACGCCAAACGTTTAGGCTTTTGTGTAGAAATATATATCTTTTAAATCCCTATTCACTTTGTTGCTTAACATTATTGACTTTGTTTTCTATTCATTGGAGAATTTCCTCTTCACCAGAATTTCTATATATGGAGCTAATAGTTAACTAGACTCGTGTTTGTATCCGATGTGGTTACTTTTTAAATATTTTTTTCAAGATTTTCTTCATATTTGTGTTGGGATATGCATGGGAGGAGTCAGAGCAGCATAGTTTTTTTGCTGTCACTGGTGATAACCTTGTGGTTTGCGTTACCAGAATTGAAGTACCAAACGCTACAAGATGGAGTGGAATTGGGTATCATTGAGGATTGAATTTGGATAGAAGATTCAAATTTGATATGCACTTGACATGCTTCCTTTGGAAAGGTCCTTGCAGGGCCACAAAGAAGATTGTAATTGAGATGTTTCTTTTGTATTGTACAACATTCATCCTCTTTCTTGTTTTTATCTTTTTAGTGGAACTCCGAGTACTCCTTCATGGTTTTTATTGATAATTTTGGGTACAAATTATTGGCCAAGTTATTCTTTTTTGTAAAATCAAGGTTTCATTCATGTCTGTTTTATATGGTACACGAAGATTTGAGAATGTATGATTATCTCTCCCAATACTATCAATCTCCAAAATTCGAATTTGCCTTCTCTCTTAGAAGTACAATGTGTCTTACCGCTATACTTAATAATTAGTTTGCTCAATGCATTCCCTAGTGAGAAAAATCAGTCAAAAAGATAAGTATTCCTTTCGTCCCTTAATCCTTCAGTGGCCAAAAGATGAGCCACTTGGTTCCCCTACCTTTGAATATGTGAGAATATATACACAGTTTTTAAATCTCTTCCTCAAAGAATTTAGATCTAAAATGTAAGCACTGATGCATGAATTGTCTTTCCTGTTTGCATGCAGTTTCTTTATCACCGCAAGTGAATCGCTTTCGATCATCACCTCTTGAAACCCCAAATCAATGCCCAATCGGACTACTTGGAGACATCCAATAGCTTCCATAGCAAACCCCGTTGGTATGTGATTATTAATAATTGTTGTTAACCCCAGAACACCCCTCTTGATTCCTGATAACAATCCCCGAACATAATTTCAGGGAATGAGCTTGAAAAGCCCCATTAAAATTTATCTTTACGAAAGCATTCACTAGAGACCTTCATCTTACAAGCTCAACTCTGGTAACAGGTAACAGTTTGTTTAAGGCATCTAATTCTTCTAAATAATTGAGCTTTAATCCTTTCTATTATTGCTTGACATGATTTCAATCCCATCATGCACAGATTATTTCGTTCAGTCCATAACACCCAAAGGGTTCAACCTACCATTCTCCAAATCTGGTTAGATGTGGTAGAAAACAAATTATCAAGCCAATGCTGAAAAATACGAACAAAGAACTCCATATGCTAGTAAATATTTAATTTATTTCACACTTCTATTGTAGTGATACAATCTCAAAACGAGTGCTCAAGAGTTTTCAGACTATTCAGACACCTTGAGCAAACGGGTGACTCCACTAATCTTATATTATACAGGTTAAGAATATAATTTCCAATCTAACCTTTTTAACGTGAAATCTTATGTTCTTGGCTAAACAATTTATTTTTAAAAAAAAAAATCAATAAAAATATACTATCAATGTAATAACCCATTTTGCCCGGCTCATAAAACCAGAATAAAACAAAAATTAAAATAAAATCCAATGGCCATTAAACAGTCCAGACCCAATACCACAAACAGATTACCTAAAACCCAAACTAATACCTAACAAACCCGTAGCCCAATTACAAGCCACCCAAACAGACCCAACTATCCAGAACCCAACACTTATAGCCCACTACTCAAATCCTAAACAGACACGGCCCAAGTGGCCCAAAAAATTAAACAGTCCTAGCAGTGGCCTAGGGTTTCTGAAACCCTAGGCGCCACCTCAGTAGGAGCTCGAGCGTCACGCCGCAAACACCTCACCTTGCAGCCTCGTCTAGCCTGTTCTTGGACCGAGATCAGTGCGCATGTCATCCCATCGCCAAGATTTCCTCCATTAACCTGCAAAGAAAGGATACAATCCGCAGCAAAAGAAGGCAAAATAGTAGCAGATTCTTTCTTTATTTTTTTCCATTTTCAAGGCTATAAAAGCCTTCCAAAAATATGTAAAAAGGGGGATACTGTAATACCCAAAAAAAAAAAAAAAAAATTTTACAGTAAGATATTATCTTTGATATAATAAGGAAATAAAGCGAAAAAAAGAAAAATTTAGATTATGTCAATATTCGGAAGTATATTATGATATATTACATTATTAATTCAAGAAAGGACTAAATTGTAAAGTGAGAAAAGTATTGTTGCCCAAGTGTAAATACTCAAAATTTGAGGGGTTAAAGTGTAAGTATGAAAAAGTTAAAGGACCAATAGTGCAAATATTTTAGGGGTGGAATAATCTAGAAACTAAAGGAAATGGATGAATTAGGACCAAATTGAATAGGTAAAGAATTATGAGGACTAAATCATAATTTTACCAAATTATGTGATGATTCAAGGATGGAATTTTAAAAGATCACAAAGGGCAAAATGGTCAATTGGAAGAGAGAGAAATCTAGAAAGTAATGATGATAGTGATGATATTTTATAATTATTTAATTAGATAAATATTATTTTATTTTGATAAGATATTTTATTATTTATCATTATTTTATTATTATTTATGTAGTATATAAGGAAGGAAAGATGATGAATTATTATCATCTCTTTCCCATGCAAACCAACGTGAGAAGAAGAGAAAGAAAAGAAAGTTTTGCTTTCTTTACAAATTAGTCCTTTCACCAAAAATCCATCATTTTCACTTAGAATTCAAAAGAATTTCCATAGCCATCAAGAGAGAAAGATGACAAGGAGACTATAGGAGCAAGAATATCAAGTTTGATTCAAGAAATAGAAGCTGGAGGAGAGAGAAAATCAAGTTAAAGATTGAAATCTATAAAACAAGGTAAGAACATCATGTTTTCAATATATTTTTAAGTTTGATATTGTGGAAAAAGCATGGAAATGATGTTAATGTAGAGTTTTCTTATATAAAGTTTTATGTTCTTGATATGTTAGTGAAGGAAAATAAGAGAAAGTAATGGGAAATGTTGTAGAGAAGGAAATAAAGGTGTTATAAACTTGATAATTAACATTTTGCATTAAAACAGTTTTGGACAGCAGCAGTAGTCTAACTTTGAAAAATCACCAAAAATTGTAGAAATTGAATTAGAAGTTGAGTGAGATATAGAATTAAATCTTATTGAGTCTATTTTCATATGAAAGAAACATGGAAAGCAAATGAATTCTGTATTCTGAGATATTTAGATTTTGGTAAGACTGGTTCAGAGTGATTTCGAGATCCCCTGTTCTGACTTGGAAAAATCATCAAATATTGTACAAAAATAATTTGGGAACATAATTTATATGGTTAGATTCCTTAATGAGTCTAGTTTTAGAAGAAATAAACTATAACATCATATGAATTCTATATAAAAAGATAATTAATTTTTAGTGAAGAAGGGTCGGAACTGCCAGACAGTAGAATAGGGGTGACTTTAAAGAATAAACTGTACTAATTGGCTAAATCAAAAATTCTGAAAATTTTATGAAAAGAAGATATGCGAGTCTAGTTTCAGGAAAAATTAACGGTTCTTCATTTGGAGTTTTGTAGCTCTGGAAATAAATAATTTAGTGACTATAACTCAAATGGACAGTTTTGAATATACTTATGAGTAATTAATGAAATTATTGATAATGATACTTATAGCATGTTATATACATTAAGGATGTGGAATGGAGAGGAGGAGGAGGAAAATATATATGAGTATTTAGCTAGCATATTCTAGGCTCGGGGACTAAATTGAATAAAAGTAAAACTTTATGGGCAATTTTGTAAAAATGTCAAAAATGACCAAATTGCATGAAATGGATTATTTTATTATTTAAATTATAAAATTGAATGAAATTATTAATTTAGATCAAGATAGGGTGAAAATATGTTTTAGGGATTAAATTGAAAAGTGTTGAAATTATGGAAAATTCGATATTTCATATAATTCATGAAATGTTGTCGATATATATGAGAATAATTAGGCTTGGAACAAGGATTAAATTACAAGAATTTTATTTTTCTCGAATCTAAGGATGAAATCATCATTAATTAAAATTTAGGGGCAAAATGGTAATTTTGCCTAGAGCATTAATTGAATGTATCGAATATGAAATGAATGAAAATGATGATCAAATTTATCCGGATAACTCAAATACGAGATTTGAACATGGAAAAGAGAAGACATCGAATTAGTGAAACTATAAACATGGGCAAGCAACGAAGTAAGTTCATGTAACTTGGATTATATTCTTAAATGTTTGAAATGTATGTTATTGATGTGAATATAATTTGAACGTTCATTGTATGAAAATTGATGAAACATTGATATATTTGATAAAAAGGGAAGAAATCGGTTGAATGAAAGGAAAATTCGATGGATCATCGAAAAGGAATTGACGGTAAAAAGGATCTAGCCGGACGGGTGATCCTATCCCGATATAGCCCTCCCGAAGAATATGTGTGAAAAGGATCTAGCCGGACGGGTGATCCCGATATAGCCCTCCCAGAAGAATATGTGGAAAATGGATTTAGCCGGACGGGTAATCCGAATTGGGGTCCGAATTTAGCTCGGACTGTAATTGGATCAAGCTCATTAGAGTAATTGTCGTTGCGAGAGGATTTAGCTCGGACGTAATCCCGACAATACTCTATGAGTTTATATTCTGAGGATTTAGCTCGGGTCGTAATCCCATTGTAAGGATGAGGTTCGCGGAGAGTGCTCTCTTCTACAGGATTTAGCTCGACGGTAATCCATTTGTAAGGATGAGGTTCGTGGAGTGTGCTCTCTGAAATGGAAATGTGCGCACATGAACATGAATTGATGGACTGGATTTGTACACTATAAGTGTACTACTAGAAAATCCATCGAAATTTCGAGAAATTCAACGGGATAAATATAGAAAATGACAAGTACTTGAAATCATGAAATTAAACTTGAAAGACATAGAAATGATAATTATTTGATACATTGAAATATGGCATGGAAAATACATGTATGTGAAATTTGCTCGATAATTATGCATATTCAAGATTATGAACTCGCTCATGGAATAAATATACACTAAACTCATGAAAATGATGGTACATGAAATATTGTCATAATAAATTGAACAATTTATATTTATGAAGAAACAATAAGAGAATGATATGTATCATGACATGTAAATATAATACTATCTTTGATACGTTGATACAGGAAAATTATGTGTATTAGGACAAGTAATAAATTGAAGCGAGACATGTCGAGAAAATAAGTTTGTTAATATTAAAGTACGTTAACCAATGTAGGAAAGTTTTAGGATTTTGCGAAAAATTCCCTATGATCCCGATTTAATTCCGGTTGGCTCCTAATGTATGTTTTGGGCTTCGAGGGCCCAATAGAGGGACGTTATGATTATTTTCAGAATATGAACAATAAATGACTCAGAATTATTCGAAAATGTTCAGTAAACTCTGGTAATACCTCCTACTCTATTCCAATAACAGATACGGGTAGGGGGTGTTACAGATACGAATACACTCACATACACAGAGAAACGGATATATAAAAACACGATTTTTACACAAGCAGAGGTTTTGTTTTATTTATTTTTATTTTTCAAGTACTGTTATATTTTTTTTTGAAACCATATATATATAAAATATTAATAAAATACATTTATAAAAAATAAAAAAACTTACGTTTTTTTTACTCCGGCCACCGCACGGCGACGGACGGCGGTCGGAGATACACTGGAGGCTGGCCGAAAATCGCCAGAGGAGAGCATTCCAGAGCTCTGGATTTTTTTAAGGGCTGATAAAATGAATTTTTTATTAATTTTCATTTTATATAGGCTTAAAAAACGACGTCGTTTTGGTGGTGCCGTGTAACAGCCCAATTTCAATAGTGTCGGAACAGTGATTTGAGATTTCTAAATCTGACGAAAAAGTTAGAAAACTTTGTTAATCGATAATTATAAGTTAAGTGTGATTTTGGAAATATTTTAAAATTAGTGAATTTTGTGAACTAAAAGAATTAATTAGAAAAATTGGGCCAAAAACAAGGTATTGAGAGCTCAAATTCATAAAGTGAGCCATAAATATTTCTAAAAATATTTATGGAGTGTCATTAAGTTATTATTAAAGTTTAGTTGAGAAATTTTAACGTTTGGATATGTAATTAAATGAAAAGGACTAAATTGAAAAAGGTGTAAAAGTTGAATTATAGATTAAAAGAAATTATGAAGGACCAAAATGATAATTATACTATTTTGTAAAGTTGAGACGGTTAAGTATGAAAAATCTGAGATTTTTTTTAAGTATGTTATTATATTATATATTAATATTATATTATATTATTATATTATTATATTATTATAATATTATATATATACAAACAAAAACAAAAGAAAAGAAAGGGGAGAATACCAGAAAAGAAACAGAGAACAAGACGAAAGCAAGGGAAGAAAAAGGGGAAAGAAAGAAAAAGGAGAAATTGATGGTTTGAAGCTTGGAAGTTTAATTGGTCCCCAGATATCAATGTTATGAGCAACGCTGCTATGGACTCAGAATTCCCTGATGAACAAGACATGTGCCTAGAGGGACCTCAGGACTTTACAGATAACGGAGATTATAGTTTATCCTCGGATTTGTTAAGGATGGTAGAGCGAGAAGAGAAGCTAATCATACCTCACAAAGAGACAATTGAGACTGTGATTTTAGAAGATGGGAAAGAGGTGAAAATTGGCTAGGCTAAAAATTCTGGAAATTTTATGGTATGAATATATGTGAGTCTAGTTTCAGTAAAAATTAACGGTGCTTCATTTGGAGTTCAGAGCTCAGGAAATAAATAATTTAGTGACTATAACTCAAATGGACAGCTTTTGAATATACTTATGAGTAATTAATGAAATTATTGACAATGTTACTTATAGCATGTTATATACATTAAGGATGTGGAATGGAGAGGAGGAGGAGGAAAATATGTATGAATATTTAGGTAGTATGGCTAATTTGAAATGTTTTAGACTCAAGGACTAAATTGAATAAAAGTAAAACTTTATGATTAATTTTGTAAAAATGTAGAAATGTCCAATTTGCATGAAATAGATTATTTTATTATTTAAAATTGCAAAATTGAATGAAATTAGTAATTTAGATTAAGATCGATTGAAAAATCGATGAAAATAGAAAATTACCAAAATGACCACTGAATCTTGATATTTCTCTGATTTGATTTAGCTGTAAGTAAGTTCGTGTAACTTAATTATATGATATAAGAAAATATGAGTTGATGGTACGTGAAATATTGATATGATAAATTAAGCTGTTTTATGTTTATGAAGAAACGGCAAGTGAATGATATTTATCATGACATGAAAATATGTGATTATCTTTAATATGTTAATACAAGGTAATTAAGTATGATGAAACAAGTAATAAATTCAAGTAAGACATGACGAGAAAAATGAATATCTTTAAGGGGCCATATGTTTGATTTTGATTGGTTTCAAATATAAATATTGAATTAAAATAAAATGTCTGATAAATAAATTTGTAATTCCGGTAATGCCTCGTACCCTATTCCAGCGTTGAATACGGGTAAGGGGTGTTACATGCCGGATAATGACCAAAACGACGTCGTTTCACCGAGGATCCGCGCGCAGTTGACCCGACCTGAAAGATCCACATGTTTTTTTTATTGAATGGTCTAATTTCTGTTTAAGCCCTTCGGCATTATTTATATTTTACGATTAAGTCCTGTTACATTTTTAAATTTTTACAAATGAGCCCATAATTATTTCTTGTTTTTCAATTTAGTCCCTCTTATATCTGTTTTATTTAATTTTTTATTTAATTTTTATTTTTTATAGTATTTTAATATTATTATTTTATCATATTAAAATGTTATATTATTTTATTAATTTGTTTATAATATAAAACTTATATATATAATTTTTTTATATATTTTAATTATTTTATTTGTTTAATAATTTATATATTATTATATGTCTTTTATTTATTATATTATATTTTGTATATTATATAGTATTATGTTACATTATATATTATTTCTAAAGCTTTTTTTATATAAAATTTATTTATATTATCTAATATATTTTATTTATATTGTTTATATTATGTATATAATTTTATAATTAATGTACTACACATATATATATATTTATTATTTATTATTTTATTTTGTTTAATGTTATTTTAATTATATATTATTTTTATATATTAGTTTATCTATATATTGTCTAGTATCATATTATATCATTTTTTATTCTGTTAAAATATATTTATATTGAAAAGCATGTTTCATTTATATTGTTTATATTATATTTTATTTAAAATCATTATATACTATTCTTTTTATTTATGCATTGTTTACATTGTTTATATTATATAAGTATGTAATTTTATTTATTTATTAGTAATCTTGCATGAAAATTTTCATAGTAATTTCTATTTTGATATTTATGGTACATGTATATATTTTATTTGCCCATATTCTTTCATTTATTTTATTTGTGATTGCCATTGTGTAGTTATTTATTAATTGTTTCATGAATACATGTTTTGCAAAATTATCATATTTTATCTAAAAGTTTTTGAAAATAAGGCAATATTTTGATATTTAGAAATTCGAAAAATAGTGCCCTAACATGCTTGGTTGCGATTTTTTGTTTGGCTAAATAGCTAAATATCCTTTTAACAAGTTTGGCAAATCGTGAGATGATTTTGGTTACGAAGGTTTTAAAACATTGTGTCCTAACGTGCTGGATGTGATGTTTATATTCCTTCGGAACAAGAATGTCTCAAATTTTAACTTAAATTGCTCGAAGTTTTTTTTTAAGAAATCATATTTTTAAATACTTTTAAATTTCAGACATTTGGACATGATTCTATCAATTTGGTACCAATTTGTGGGCGTTATGAGGGTGCTAACCCTTTCTCATATGTAACCGACTCCCGAACCCGTTTTCTCGTTTTTCGCGGACCAAAATCAAATATTTTAAAATAAAATGTTTTACAAGGTTATCCAATCACACCTAAGTAAAAAAGATTGGTGGCGACTCCCATTTTTATTTTTATAGTCGGTCCCCGTTTTAAAACCCGATATTTAAAATGGTTTCGACAATCAATCTATAAAGGGAGTTAATTAACATTAATAAATTAAAATGATTAGTTTCTTTCAAGAAAAGTAAAGTTTTAAGATAAAAGCGAATCTTATATAATTAAATGTTTGATTTTCTATGAAATTTTAGTAACATATATATATTTTTTAATAATCACACAAGATTATTAAAACTTCACTCAACTTTCCTTAAAAAAATATTTTTTTTATATGTAGATATATAGATTACTATAAAAAAGGAAAAAAAAAAAACCAAATATTTTGTTAGTAATAAATTATACCTTTATGTTTCCCTTTTATATTTTGTTAGTAAATATTTAATTTGTTTCACACTTCTATTGTAGTGATACAATCTCAAAATGAGTGCTCAAGAATTTTCAGACCATTCAGACACTTTGAGCAAATGGGTGACTCCACTAATATTATATTATAGAGGTTAGGAATTTAATTTTCAATCTAACCCTTTTAACGTGAAATCTTATGTTTTTGGCTAAACAAGCTTATTAGATTTATTAAAAAAAAATCAATGAAAATATACTATCAATCTATTAAGGGAGTTAATTAACATTAATAAATTAAAATTATTAGTTTCTTTCAAGAAAAATAAAGTTTTAAGATAAAAGCAAATCTTATGTAATTAAATGTTTGATTTTCTATGAAATATATTTTTTAATAATCACACAAGATTGTTAAAACTTCACTCAACTTTCCTTAAAAAAATATTTTTTTATATGTAGATATATAGATATTTATAAAAAAAAAGAAAAAAAAACCATTGCGTGCAAAATCATAACCCGCCCTTATATATATATGATCATTCATGCAATGTCTTTTCCACTATAAACCCCCTCTCTCTCTCAGTTACTATTATTTCGTTGCATATTCTCTTCATAGCTTTCAAATTCAAAATCCCTCAAAGAAAATTCGAAAAATAAAATGTTTACTCCATCTATATTAACTAGGCTTGTTAGATGGACTGTTCGGGTCTTTGCTTCATGTTTCTTGGCTTGAACATTCACCAGTAATTTTTTTACATAAAAACGTAATTTTTTTCATGCGTTTGTTGTGCTCTGAGTTTTGTTTGTGTTGGAGTCATTATGGTAGTTTTGTTTTGTTATGAACTATTTTGATGAATAATTTAAATTCCTGACCATAATCAGATGTTTCGGGGTGGCTACAATATTCATTATAATTGATTGTGATAGTATATTTTATGTTTTTAATGTATTTGCATAAATTAATTTTTTGAGGTTACTGTGATATTTATCGTAATTGATTGTGATGGTATATTTTATTGTGTTTTTAATGTATTTGTTAAATTATAGAAGAGAAACCGGCAAAGATGAATCCGTCACGGTCTGTGAAACATTCGACAGGACACATTGTTTTCGAAACGAAAAACAATACGGGAGATAAGAAGATTAGTTATAAAAATAGACGACAGCGGAACCACAGTCGCACAATGTCGAAAAGCATTGTTTCGGTGGACAAGGAAAGTGAAAACTCGAGCTGGATATGTCTTCCTGATGAAGAATATATAGTTTTTTGTATTAAATAAGACGGAGCTTATGATGTTATAATAGAATCGGACAAATCAGAAGAATCAAATCAATCTGAAAGAAGTACATGGAGAAGGGGACACGACCAACCATGAACTTCTTTCGGATTGATTTGATTCTTTTGATTTGTCTTATTCTATTATAACATCATAAGCTCCGTCTTCTTTAATACAAAAAACTATATATTCTTCATCAAGAAGACATATCCAGCTCGAGTTTTCACTTTCCTTGTCCACCAACACAATGCTTTTCGACATTGTGCGATTGTGGTTCAACTGTCGTCTATTTTTGTCACTAATCTTCTTATCTCCCGTATTATTTTTTGTTTCGAAAATAATGTGTCCTGTGAAATATTTCACCAACGGTGACAGATTCATCTCTATCGGTTTCTCTTCTGTAATTCAACAAATACATTGAAAACACAATAAAATATACCATCACAATTAATTACAATAAATATCACAGTAACCTTAAAAAATCAATTTATGCAAATACTTAAATTACTCGTCAAAATAGCTCATAACAAAATAAAACTTCTATAATGACTCCAACACAAACAAAAATCACAGTACAAACATAAATCAAAGACCCGAACAGAGGAGCATCAAGGAAGGATGGGATTTTCTTCGTCTGCGATTTTGGAACTGTATGTTATTAATTCATTCTCCTTTTTTTTTTTTTTATGTATCATATTCTTTCATTTTTTTCTATTAATAATAATAATAATAACAGAGGAGCATGACAGCCAACCCAACCACCGCTGTCTCAATAGATTCACGATTTTCTTTTTCTTTTTTTCTTTTAATTATCACATAATTATTTACACAATCATCAGTTTGTTTTTCCTTTTAAATTTTAATCTAACTCGCCGGAAAAGTCGTCGCCTTTTTCACCGGGAAAATTTCATCTCCTTATCCATCTTTTCTACTTCAGACATAGTTTGACTGAAATTGCAATGAACAAGAATTTGCTCTGAATTACATTTTTCGGGCTTTGAAGATTGGTGAGCTTTTGTGCTTTAGAAGAATAGCAGAATGGGGTGTGTTGGATCGACGCCGGCCAAAGGAGACGGTGATGGTTTTTCATTTTACTTGCTCTTTTTTTTCTATTCCTTTTGTTTTTCCTGTTTGATTTCTGAGAAAATCGTGGGAAAATTGGAAGCTTAAAGAGACAATGACAGCATCGTTCAATTGATTGAGCCCAAGAAAACTTTGAGCTATTCAGTTAAAGTTTCTGATATTTTCTAACCAGCGGAAAGGCTGCACTTTTTTTTTTCTTTCCATTTTTTTCCAATTTTTTTTAAGTTTTGGCTATTGAGTTCTACCATAATTATAGTTTTTTTTTCCTGGAAATATTCAAAAACAAAAACTTTTAAAAAAAACTTAAATTTCCTTTTTAATTGTATAAATAATGTTGTTATTAACTTAATTTGAATACTTAGATATTAATTTGAAATTTTTCTTGGAGTTGCAACTGCGTTATTTGATAATCATTATCTTCTAATTTTGCAAAAAGATTGAACACACATGGAACATTATGCTATCTTTTGTAGTATTTTAGTATTTCAATTCATTAACTCTTTCTGATTAACATGCTGTATGAACTCATATTTCTCCATTTGCATTTTTTTTTTTTTTGGGTAGTATTTTAGTATTTCAATTCATTAACTCTCTCTGATGAACATGCTGTATGAACTTGTACTTCTCGATTTGCATTTGAAGTATATACATAGTTAATCATATCGCGGACGATTCGGTTCAGATAGGGAATGCGAAAAAGATTTGAAAGCCAAAACCATGGAAACACCCTCAGCCGATAACAAAGTCTGAACTCGAGCAGATGCATTATGCGTTTTGGGACACTGCGCCTCATTACGGTGGCCAAAAAGGTAGTTTTCCCTATAACTTATTGCCACTTCGCATGTAGATATTCTCGATTTCCGAAAGTGTGAAGGAATGTTGTTGATCTTGAGTTGACCAAATATAGAAAATCTTCTTTTCTGTATGAGCTGAAAAACTTAGTGGTTAATCTGATAATGGCAACTAAACCACAAATATGCAGACCTAGTTATATGGTGGATCCGTTTTTTAGCAAACTGAATCAAACTAAGCTAATATATTCATTTCGAGTTGGCTTGGATGTTAGGCCAGGAACTATAAATATAGAATGATTGTACTTGGTCCCTAGAATTCATGCTGCAAGGTGTTTCCTTGTTCATTGTTGAAGTTCTGAATCCCCAATGCAATATAACATAAGATCTTGAATTATCTGTACTATTACTTAAAGCATTCACGGGAATCAATTGAAACTGATAAGTATGTATGAACTAGGTAGGCCAACTCTTTAGCTGACCGACAGGAAAACATGAATGTTGAACTGGCTTATCGATACGTTGAAGATAACTCAGGTTTTGTGTTTGATTGACCAGACAGAGTTACTAATGGAAACTAAAAGGTCTCATTAGAAGCTTTTCCATGGGTATGATTGTGATACTAAACATTGATATTTAGGAGTCTTCAGTTTCTGGTATCAACAAGAAGTCTGGTTATTTTGCTAATATGCAATTCGGTTTTTACTGTAGAATAGAAAATTCCAAGTAAATGATTGAATTTATATTGAACAGGTTGGTTTTCTTACCCTTTTTACTTGCAGTATGGCATTTTTATTTTTTTAATCTGCTTTAATGTGAATAATCTGGTGATTTTATCATGAACTTGAATGTAAATGGCAACTTTTAAGAAACAAATAAAATTTTAATTGCATTTCAAGAGATATATGAAATACTTAATGTAAAAGATTATTTAAAAGCTGTTGGCCTTCTTGAATGTAAAAAATATCATTCTCCCAGCTGCTGAAGAAGCTGAATCAATCTGGACAGATAAATTCAGTTTCAAGAAGTTAAGACCCGACCAGGTTTGTCAATAACATCATAATCATGCTTGTATTTCCCTTTTATCCGATTCGACTTCCATGTTTGTGAAAACATTACATTTCTCTCGTGCTTCAGCTCAGTGAATATAGAAAATCATGCTGCCAGATGGTTATTTTCCAAGGAACTTCGATGCTACAGAAAGAAGTTCCAATCCATCAACTAATTAGTAGTATCGAGCGCAGGGAGTTATATGAACATTTGAACCAAGGAAGATCTAATTTTCTAGAGTAAGGAAATGCATTTGTGGTGTTCTTTTTTCTTTTTCTTTTTTTTTAATGTTAAATTTAATTTAATTTGTGCATGGAATTAGATAGGTATTGAGGTTACATAAATTGTGTTATTTTGTTTCATTGGTTTAAGGTGAAGATGATAAAGAAGTGAACTCAATTTGTGAACTGGAATGAGCTTCCAGAAGTGAACCAAATGCTGTTAAAATATCCATTCTAGTTCCCTACTATTACGAAATAGTCACCCACATACGAGACTTGAATTTTTAGCTTAAT
The DNA here is from genome assembly GCA_025503065.1 of Gossypium bickii. Classification (NCBI taxonomy): domain Eukaryota; kingdom Viridiplantae; phylum Streptophyta; class Magnoliopsida; order Malvales; family Malvaceae; genus Gossypium; species Gossypium bickii. The sequence continues at coordinate 96,690,813 of CP106720.1, forward strand.
GATTTTGAAGCAGAGCCATACATTTATTTTCATTAGTAGGAATATATATATATATAAATAACAAAAATCACTGGTTCTTATCTGGTGCTTGAAATCAAGTACCTTTCTGTTTGTTTGACCTGACTTGACTCAGTTTTTCCCGGAATAATATTTGGTACTGTATCTCAGGTACGGCTAAATTAATAAGTTTCTTATAGGGATGTAATAAAATATTAAAAAAGTATTTTTAAAAAATAAATTATAGTTTTTAAAAGCTGCTTGTGGAATAAAAATAGTACCCCTTTTTCACAAAGTTCTAATCAAATGCACTGCCTATGTTACCCTTTTTCACATGTTTGGGCAATAACCTTTTATCTGTTGTGTTTTACTCTACAATGTCTTATGCGACATTGTAACTATCATACGTATAACTTTAGAACTTTGTTTCTTTGTCCTCAGGAAGCGGCTTGATTTATCTCTTCAAGATTTGGAAGAGAAACAACACAGCAAGGGAGATGCGGTTGGTGTTCTTCTTTTTTTTTTTATGTGCCTTAATTGTTCTCTTTTATGCTATATAAGACTTTTCTATATTACGGTAAACAACAGTAGTGCAGCATGTTTCTGTTCTGCTTTTTACAAATAAATACTATTGTTCCTTGTTAAACAATTGAATAGTTTAGACAATCATTAGAAAGAATGCCTATTTGTGACACATGGAAGAGCTATGATTGAGATTGTTTGTTAGTATGGTTCAACCTGCTACTAAAGCTGTACATAATTCTTAAGCTCGGTTCCAAGCTTTTAGAACATTTGCTTTGTTTGAACATGAATCATGGTTATATATTTTTTTAGCCTTAATGGTTATATATATTTTTTATTTTTAACATCTTTATTGTTCACCAAGATTTTTGAGGGGTGTCGGATATTTATGTATCCAATAATATTTGAACAAACCCATTTTTGAATGTATTGAATATAGAACTATCTATTCTGTTTTAAACTTGAATGAATTAATTTAAACACAAAAGGATATGAAAACTGAATACAAATATTTAAAAAAAAATGAAACAAATCTAACTTTATTTTTTGATGGATATATTGCTGCAGATTAGAGTGGGATTGGATTGAAAGTCCAGTGAGAATGCCAATGCCAACATCGAAAGGCATTACCCCAAGCAAGAACAAGGCCCATTGTGTGCCAAAGCCGAGGAAGAAAGGCATTGGCACAAGAAAGAACAAGACCCATTTTATGTTTTTTCAATGGTTTAGCTTTTGATTGTCGATTTCTTACTAGTGACTATTCTTTTACAAATAATGAAAAAGAAATTATATAAAAATATATTTATAAAAGAAAATTGAAAAAATTATGTTGCTCCAATATCAAACTTGCTTATTTTTGTGAAAAAGACAACTTTTATACTAATATTCTGTACTACTTCGTAAAAAGCATGAGCTTTTTATTGATAAATTTGGGTACAAATTGTTTGTTAAGTTATACTTTTTTTTTTATAATCAAGGTCTTTTTCATATCCGTTTTATGGTCCATGAAAATTTGAGAATATATGACTCTCTCTCCCAATAATATCATCTCTAAAGTTCGAACTTGCCTTCTCCCTTAGAATGCAATGTGCATTACAACTACACTTAATAATTAGTTTGCTAAATACGTTCCCTAGTAAGAAAAATCTAAGAGACTAGAAATTGATGGTTTTGACAAGAATGTCCAATACGGGTATGTATTCGATATTTGTATGTTCATTCTTTCAAAAAAAAAAAGAAAAAAAAAAAGAGTTGAAGCAACATAAGATGATTCAACACAGGTTTTCGGAAAATCTAATACCGAACTCGGGCTGTTCCATAGAGATTTTACTTGTGCATATGAAACATCCATGACTTTTACTAGACAATAAAGAACACAAAAAGATACCATACAAGCATACAATAGTGACGTATATAATAAGTAAACTTTGGTAATGCCAATGCATCAATAAGTTCGTTTGAAAAAAATGCTTCGAACTTGTGAAATATTTATATCATTTTTCTTACGCACCTTCGGATTTGAAAAGAAAGGATTGAAGATGTAGCCTTGCACTGGCTACAGCGGCAAGGGATTCTTCGTCTTGCTTCTCTTTGGCAGCATTGAGAGCGGCGACGTAAGCTTGCCTCGCTTCTTCCATTTTCGGCATCTCCTTGTCATCTACATCATCCTGTTTATACCAAAACCGAAACAAAATAGGAAAACCACACTTAAAGCTCCGTTTACCATTGAGGTTGGAAAGTGCTTAAAATATTAAAATACAGATTCTTTCAAAAGAATAAAGAGCCATATATTGCAAAAACAAACCCTTACAAATGCTGTTTCCAAGCAATGCACAACAAATATTTGATCTAATATTCTCTTCTATCATGTTCAATCATTTGATATTTTCAAATGGTGCAATTTGCAATTAAACTATGTTACCCGGATTTTGTGTGAATGTAAGATACAGATATGCATTCAAGATGGGTATGGTCAATTTTTTCAAAGATTTTTCCATACCTATGTCCGGATTTTGTTGGGTAAGGTTAATTCAAGAAAAATGAAAAGGGGAAGCAGCAAAAAGCAAGCAAAAGCCAGGAAAACTCGAATTTAAATAAGTTGATTAGGCAAAGGATAGTGAAGTTACCAGGTGAGGGAAATGATCCGAATGGTATGGTGCTACATCATAATCTTCAGCATATGCGGTGCGATTTTTCTTTGTCAAGCCATTTAATAACAGCATAAATGATGAAAATTCTCCTTGCATGGAGTCTATATCATTTTGCAGCTTCTCCAACTTTTGTTTAGATGTCATTGCTTCCCATTGTGTCTTTTCTAAGGCCGCCTGCTTGTCTGCTAGCTTAATCTAAAGAGAAAAAAGCATGTGTATCAATAACAATAAAGAAACAAGAAGCTCTGTATTTAACTCGGTTTATGTATTCAATTGCAGCTATGTTAAGAAGTGGTATCGAGTACATCTGGGATTTCAATCCCAACCTCTGCTACCTCTCCTTTCTACCACAAAAATAACAATAGAGAAATAAAGACCACGGAGATTAACTCAGTTCATACAGCCATCTTATGAGGCAGCATTAAGCAAATATGGAATTTGAATCCTAGCATTTGTATCCTCTTCTTCTATCACTATTGAGGCATCCTTTTTATGTCAATTAAACAAACAATACTTGCAAAATCAATCAAAATTTCGGGCAATACAGTTAATTATAATGCACTACATATTATACAAAATCTATGGTAATCAGGTTCGGGTATGAATGTTAGAATAAGTATGTCTCTAACACGGGTATGTTCAATTTTTTCCACGTATTTGGAGGGTCCTTAGAGGGTCATAACCCCATATCCATGTATGGAAACGAATCAAACATAAGTTTCAACAAATGATACTTCAAGAAAAACGAAAAGTTAGAGCAACATAAGAATATTCTAGCAGGAAAACATGAGAAATGTATACCTTTGCATCAGAGAGTTGCAGCTGAATGGACTTGATTGAAGAGTCCTTTTCTGCAGCATGTCGATTCAGTTGCTCAAGTTCTGCTTGAACATCATTAATATGCATTGATCCATGGACGGACTAATTATGCACCACCGTAGCACCGGATAAAATGCAAGACTTTTCACTCTAAATATGACCGTGTTCTTCTAGTTACAATTGATGTTAATTGAGCCCAAAGTCTCTTACTTTAGATTCTATTAGAAAACACACAACAACGCCATACAAACTGCATTTTTCCTTGAAAAAAGAAAATCAAATAGCAAGTGTATAAGGAAAGCGGCCTTAAATATATATTAACTGTAGATTAAATGAAAACAGCCAAGTGTTCAAGTAATTGGAAACAGCTATTCCCTGACCTTAAATATATAAAAACTGTAGATTAAAGGATATCAACCTCATTTAACACTCAAGATTAAACTTACCTGTAAACAGAGAGTAGGCTTCCCCTAACATACCTATATCTTGACAGTTCAGAAAATTACAGCATAACTTTTTCACATTGTCCTAATCAAATTTCCACATCAACCATTCATGATTTGAGAAATTTTGAATTAAACCCAAAACACCACAAGAAGATTGTTCAAAGAATCAAATTCATGCAATAAAAACCGAAGTCATTAACCAATGGCTCAAAAAGGAAAGTGAGCTCAATTTATTAGTTCCTTCTCCTTGGCAGGAGCCCCCTCTTAAGTTTGGCTGCTTGTGCAAATGTAGACGGCCTTATAGATATGATAAATCATTTTTCAAGTTTAGAAATTACCTGACTTCTTGCCAAAAGAATTGTCACAATCCTCATAGTGGCATCCTTAACCTAAAAATAAATGAAGAATGTTTGTGCAGTCGGATTGATTAGAGGTAATTAAGTTCATATACTATATATCATCTTCACAAGTTGACTTTTCATCCGAAAAGGAAATAAGATGACAACCATCTATTAAACACAAACTTGAGTGTTGTCAGTTTATGTCTAACACTGATTTGTTTAAAAATTTTAAAGAGTTTTTTTTATATACTTGGAGGGTCATATAACATATCTATTTCCAGATGTATATTACACATGGATCTTGAATACAAGTTCTTAAAAATAAAAAAGGAAATTGGGAGCAACATAAGTAACATGGAGCTAAAAAGTTAAAACATACCCGATAGCACTCGCAATACTATTTTAGGCATTTTGACCTCCTGCATTTGCATCCGCTTTTGTGCCTGGCTGATGGAGTGCTCATCATGTCAAACACTTATGAAATTACACAAATTTAATGGGAAAAGAAGTGTAAGATCATAGAAGTTATAATTACAGTAAAATTAGGGGAATCATTAGGTGGGTTAACAATAGGTGGAGCAAATGCGAGAGGGTTACGCAATTCAATTTGATGTCGAATTGTTGACAGAAACCATTGACTCTTGGTTTATGGTGGTATCGGGATCAAAGTGAGGATGATTTTATGCATTCTTCACTTCGATGGGTGGAGAATTAAATTTATAGGGAACTCTCCAATTCCTCTGTTCGCATCAGAGGTGATAGGCCCTAGAGAAGATTCCTTATTACCCTGTCTAGTAGTTGCCGAAGGATCAATAATTACCCTATTAGTTTCGTCTGTGCAAACTTTATCTGAGTTTTTAATTAACTTGAGAGAATTGTCTTTGCATTTGCTGGCACAATTTCTAGAATCCATTGATCCAATCATAAAACAAAGCCTAGGCAGCTGCAACGAAGGGAATAATAATATTATTATTATTGAAAAAAAAAGCCAAGAGGAGAGGTCATGTTGGCGAATCTTTTGAGACGGCGGATGAATAAGAAATTCTAACCCTATTCCCAACCCTAAAGCACCGTTTCAAAACTAAGTTTTTGTGTTTTAAACTACATCCTCTATTCGTTTTTAGATATAAAAACCCTAGATTCAAAAGTAACACTAAGGCAAAAGGAAAACCGCGGATCAAATATGCAAAGATGAGCACAAGTCAGAATCCTTCTTTCATTTGAATTAGGAAATGCAATACGAGGAATTTTGTACTCAACCCAGAAAGCAGAAAATCCTAATAATCTTAAGTAACAGAAAAGTAAATTAATGAAAAATACGAGAGAGCTATTTCATTTTAAGTTACAGAAACCCTAGAAGAAAAAAAGCCTAACAAAATCAACGAGTGTATAGGGACAATAGTAAAGACGAATAAAAAGAAAATGCTTACTTGACAAACCAAGCCGAATGCTGAAGGCGAACAGAAACAGTAGCAGCAGCCGCCGCGCAGCGAAGAAGGGAATAAAAGTGGTAGCACTATCCTCGAAACCACAAAGCTAATGTTCTGAAATTTTTAATTTCATAAGTACTTCCAGATTGGTAGGATCGGCCTCCTGAGCACGCATCATTGCGGCAATTGCCTGTACAGAGATATCTAATCAGTGAATTACATTTTTTTTACAAAGTCAAATATTTGGACCCCAATAAAGACCACATAAAACTGCAGATGCATTAATCAAGAATAACAGAAGTATAAAAAGGTCTTGCATAATCCATATAAGTCTCAAGATAATGACAAGCAGACACATTAATCATCCAAAACAATTTGCAATAAATGTGAAACCTTACACTTCATAGGCTTGATATAAACATAGTTTAAGATGGGACCTTATCCATTCAAATTAATTTTAATTAAGCCAAAACGGTTTTGACATGGTTCAAGAATAAATAGAAGCGATGATAAGTGAAATGTAATGCACTACTAGTTCATGTGATAACAAACGATAATAGGTTAGATCCAGAACATTAGCAGCCAGGCAAAGACTGCGGCCTTAGATCTGGTACTCTGACTGAAGCCTTAGGCCACTAAGATAAACGTAATACCAATCATATTGCAAACTTCAATGTTTAAACGAAAAATAGCTCTTTCTATCCCTTTCCAGTAGAAGTTTTCATATATAAGAAATGAACATTGCATGGTACACCAACATGGCTATATCAAGCCAGCAAATAAAACACAAAATGTAGCGGTACAAGAAAATAGATCCTTTGTGTTCAAAAGGTTTTCTTGCTTGCTTAATCAATAGGCTGCTCTGTTTCCTAAAATATGATGGTATTCACAGGGCATTAGACAAGATTAAAAATGATTTAGATTTAGGTGGAATAGAAAGGTAAATGGTCAACCTTGCCAGGCAAAGAATCATAACCAAAGATGCTGAACAGATGGCTGAACTAGACAGGCAGTCACATCTCTTAATAGAAATTCTTGTAGTATTAAAGAACACAAAAACAATGCCTTTTGGTGTAAGAATACACATGAACTATCCAACTCTGACAAACTAGAGCAAAGTGGATTACCTGCTGGTCATCATCATTTTCAGCATGGGTTATTCCTAGCAATCTCCAACCTTCAGCTTTCTCAGGATTTTTCATAACTTCAGCCTCTAGGGCAAGCACTGCTTCACTCAAAAGTCCTTTCCTGAATAGCTCTTGACCTTCTTTTAAAGGATTTTGATGACCAACATATGGATTCATATCAGAAAATACACAGACACCCCTTGAAGCGTCCGACCGCTGAGGAACCTACAAGTTTTCACAACCAAAACATTCATGTAGAATTAAGAGAGGTTATAAAGTGAACTTCTTCAAGGCTACCAGACTTGCTCATCATATGAATTTTCCCAGTTATCAGACGAACTATCTCCCAAAGCCCCCTCACCAACTTGACGACCAAATTCTTCCGCCCAGTCATCAACATGCAACTTTGAGAATTCATTGACCCATTGATCATCGACAGACTCTTGTTGCAATCTTTCAGCACCAAATTCATTGGCCCAATGGTCAGGTCCACGGAAAATCTATTAACCATCAGGTCAAGAAACATTTAATGAAATGAAGAAAATTAGAATATTTCAACTAAGAATAAAAGCTTAGCACGGTTTAAGAGTCTCAAAATAATACATAACATGCAGAATCATTAGTTGCACTTTGTATCCTGAATAAACAAATCAAAAGACCCTAGTTGTTCTCATACAGTAGCAAACTCCTCAGCCCATTGATCAGGTTGAAGAAAATCAAAGAACCACTAACCAGAGTAGCAGATTCTGTATAATAAGAACATTTATACAAATTACAATGTTTTTACCTGGTTTAATACCAAACAAAGATATACAATTACAAGAATCATCAGTGACAGTTTATCTTCTAACTTATTATAATCAATAAGCCCTCACTGCTCAATTTAGTAGCAAACTCCATGACCCATTGGTTTGGCCCATAGAAATACTAAGAACCACCAAAACGGTGAGTAGCATATTTTATAAATAACAAATATAGATAATCTCATATAAGATTTACAGGTTTAGTTGATTTAAAAGTTCAACTGAAGATGTAATAATACAGAATCATTAGTCATTCACACTGTGTTTGCTAAATTATAGTAGATATATAGATAATAGCACTAACCAAACCATCATTATCATTTGGGACATTCTCAAGTCATCAAAACTAGTTTCAGCTACCTAGGGTTGGTGAATGAGATTACTACCTAAGGTCAGTGATGTTAGTTCCATTTTAGTCTACGTAGGCAAGGCAGAAGAAAAAAAAAAGGAGGAAACTGCTAAACGGAATTTATGACTGATTACCAGGACATATTAATCTATAAGCTTCTTTAGCTTCCACAATATCTCTACTTGCCTCATCATGAGCAAATTCATCAGCCAAAGAAGCACCTCCATTGTACTGTTGCTGATATTCTGTTGCCCAGTTATCTGATGCTGGTTTGACCTGATTATCATCAATGATAAGTTCATCACAACTCATCTTGGATACAAATTGAAGAAATTCTGAATTCTGCACGCCCCAAAGCATACAGCACATAAGTGCATATATTAACTCATGCATAGTAACAATTATATCATTAAGAGCTATCTTGACACATTGCAAGTATTTAGCCAAACAGTTTTAAATAACCCGAAACTTAGGATCACTGTTTTGAGAGAGTGTATGTGCAAGCATCCTAGTCTGCTGAATTGCAGCCAAACTTTCTATATTTCCCCCTCTCATTTGATCTACAGATGTTAACTGAGCTTGTTCCTGTATGTTTTAGCTCATTAATTGTGTTATGCAAGAAAAGCAGGCTAAAAGGTGACATGCATGTAAAGACTACTCAAAGCACGAGATAGTAGCCGAAAGAAAAGGAAAAGATAAAGCTAAATTGGAAGGTATATCCATCTGCAATAGCACAAGGAGTTAGATATGGTTCCCTGGTAAAAACACATTAGCATGTCCTTTCAAATTTGCACATGATGCATTGGTAGAGAAACCTACATATCGAATAAAGCACTGAAAACATACCACTGAAAGAAAGGAATGGGTTTAGGGTTTAGAGACTTCCGGATCATTTCCACTTATATTGTTCTTATTTACTTCGTCTAACTTTTGTAGCTTTTAAGTGGTGTGTAATGCTTGAACCTAATGATCCGGTTTAAAAAAAAAATTTAAAACAATTCTTAAAATTTAAATTAAATTAAAGTTTATTAAAATTATTTTCTTTCAAAGCAATTGCTTCAAAATTGAATTGTTTTGCTCAAAAATATTTTACTAATCCTTTAAAAATTAAATTTGATCCAAAGAAAATTTACTTTAATTTTGACAATTTAGAAAACAACAATCAAATAAAACAACACGCATCAATGTTATTCCAAACAAAACCATGAGATTGTAGAGAGATACCTTGGGTTGATATGAATGGCCGACGTCCTCAAAAGAGAAGCCTTCGTTTTCTACATAATTAACAATACCAAAGCAAAAGATGAGTAATCTGGATTTTTAGAAAAATAAACCGATGAATCTGATTCAAATATAAAACTTTGCAAGAAAACTGTCATTGTAAGATCAAAAAGGCAAATATCTTTGCATTCTTCATAAGAAAGAAAACAACTCATAGTTAACATCTTCTAATGCAACACAATAACTACTCAGTAACTACTTTGTAATATAAAACAACCTTGTCGATTAAATTGCATCCCTAATTCTGCCATGCCATGCATTTAGATATTACGAATATTTCAATCAAAATCCATTTCCAAATCATATAAGCACGGCACTGACACAAACAATTCCAACTAAGTTCATCAATGAGCTCCACTCAACTATTTTAAAGAAAATCTACCCGATCCTTCATGAAGAGTGCAAGCACCTAGCAAAGTGTGAAAAGAAAACTAAATATGCATTGATCCATGGACGGACTAATATGCACCACCTTAGTACGAGATAAAATGGCAGACTTTTCACTCCAAATATGACCGTGTTCTTCTAGTTAAAATTGATGTTAATTGATCCCAAAGTCTCTTACTTCCGATTCTATTAGGAAACACACAACAATGCCATACAAACAGCATTTTTTCCTTGAAAAAGGAAATCAAACAACACTTGTATAAGGAAAGTGGTCTTAAATATTTATTACTTAGTAATTAAATGAAAAGCGACCAAGTGTTCAAGAAATTGGAAACTTGACTATTCCACGACCTTAAATTTATATAAAGCTGTAGATTAAAAATATCAACCTCATTTAACACTCAAGATTAAACTTACCAAGAAATGCAGAGAGTAGGCTTCCCCTAAAATACCTATATCTTGATAGTTCGGAAAATTAGAGCATAACTTTTTCACATTGTCCTAATCAAATTTTCACATCAAATTCGGAAAATTTTGAATTAAACCCAAAAAACCACAAGAAGATTGTTCAAAGAATCAAATTCATGCAAACTAATACGATATAAGCCGAAGTCATTAACCAATGGTCGCTTAAATAGAACTCTGTTACTTGAATCACTTACCACAAAAAGAAAGCAACATCTTCCAAAAGTCGCTTAAAATATGAATTACACAAAATCAAGCCACTTTTTTTGGATAAGATGCTATCTGGAAGACATGAGATTCTTCAAACGACTTTCTTGAACCGACATTAAGAAAAAGCGAGAACACTTACGGATGTAAAGAACACACCCTTTTAACCATAAAGCTAATTTATTATTCCAAGTAATGTTCTAGAGACCGGAGAATTTACTGAAGGACAACATGAAAACTCAAACATCCATCCCGGATGATTGGTGTAAAGAGATCATCCATCCTATGAAAAATTTTAAGTCATGACTTAGATACTAATGAAGAGTTCTCACTTTGAAACACGTGACAAGCAGAGTGTACAATTTGATACAGCAACGCAATATCCTATGCTACTCCAAAATAGTCAAACTATTTTAAACCAACCAAAAGCATAAATTACAAATAAATCAGTTTCAGAAATAACAAAGACAAAGAAATCCAAAATCCATTTATGGATTTATAATCCCAATTCACTCAATTGCTTACAATACAAAACAAAAACCCAATTTGGAAACCGATTCAGTCAACCATCCTATGATCGACCCGTAAGTGGGTTAACTAATTCACTGACCGAACCGGCTAACATAAGCGGATTCAATTTTATATTTTTTTGAAAATCTCCGAGGTTGCTTAACTATCTAGAAGTGAAATTTATCTTTGAAGATATTCAAAGAGTGTCTAAAAATTTTTTTTCACATTTTCGAAGAATCATATTTGAACATATTTTTTAAAATGCATCGAATAAAAATATATATATATTAAAAAAGGAAAAATTCGGTAACGGTTTTGGTTTAACATATAGGGTGATGGAGAAACGGGAACGACTTGCTGTGAAGTAGAGTTGGCTTCAAGTAGCTTGAAGAGATTAGAAGAATCAAGAGACTCGTATCAATTTGATGGTAGCACGGGACTAGCTTCAAGTACTTAAGGAGATTAGAAGAACCAAGAGTCATATGAATCTGATGGTAGCACCGGATCCTTTACCTTTCCTGTGTAAGTGTGCAAAAGGGAATTTTTGTTTCTATGTTGCTTAGATTTTTGAGGGGTGTCGGATATTTATGTATCCAATAATATTTGAACAAACCCATTTTTGAATGTATTGAATATAGAACTATCTATTCTGTTTTAAACTTGTATGAATTAATTTAAACACAAAAGGATATGAAAACTGAATACAAATATTTTAAAGAAAATGAAACAAATCTAACTTTATTTTTTGATGGATATGTTGCTACAGATTAGAGTGGGATTGGATTGGAAGTCCAGTGAGAATACCAATGCCAACATCGGAAGGCATTGCCCCAAGCAAGAACAAGACTCATTGTGTGCCAATATCGGAAGGCATTACCCCAAGCAAGAACAAGGCCCGTTGTGCGCCAAAGCCAAGGAAGAAAGGCATTGGCACAAGAAAGAAGAAGACCCATTTTATGTTTTTTCAATGTTTTAGATTTTGATTGTCGGTTTCTTAGTAGTAATTTATGACTATTCTTTTACAAATAATGAAAAAGTTATATAAAAATATATTTATAAAAGAAAATTGAAAAAACTATGTTGCCCTAGTATCAAATCTGCTTATTTTTGTGAAAAAGACAACTTTTATACTAATATTCCATACTACTTCGTAAAATGAATGAGCTTTTTATTGATAAATTTGGGTACAAATTATTTGTTAAGTTATACTTTTTTGTATAATCAAGGTTTCTCCCAATAATATCGTCTCTAAAGTTTGAACTTGCCTTCTCCCTTAGGAGTGCAATGTGCGTTACAACTACACTTAATAATTAGTTTGCTCAATACGTTCCCTAGTAAGAAAAATCTAAGAGACTAGAAATTGATGGTTTTGACAAGAATGTCCAATACGGGTATGTATTTGATATTTGTATGTTCATTCTTTCAAAAAAAAGAAGAAGAAAAAAAAAGAGTTGAAGCAACACAAGATGATTCAACACAGGTTTTCGAAAAATCTGATACCGAACTCAGGCTGTTCCATGGAGATTTTACTTGTTCCATGGAGATTTTACTTGTGCATATGAAACATCCATGGACTTTTACTAGACAATAAAGAACACAAAAGAAACCATACAAGCATACAATAGTGACATATATAATAAGTTTGGTAATGCCAATGCATCATTAAGTTCGATTGAAAAAAATGCTTCGAACTTACGTTAATTTTTCTTAATTTAGGTTGAAATCCTGCCATAAGTAGATTTGATTCTCTCTGTTTGTATTTCGTTTATATATCGCATATCTAAATAATTATATTTATTCAATATAAACATAAACTGATGAATAACTTTTCATAATTAGATGATAAAAAAAATGATATTAATAATTAGATGTACTAGTATAATTTATTCATTTTTTTATACAAGTTCTAAACTTCCCATTACTCTCTTAAACTATCTATAGTCCCTACAATCTCCAAAGTAAAAAGTATTACGCGCTTAAATTACAACAATGACTTAGTCAACAATGACAGTCGCACAATGTCGAAAAGCATTGTGTTGGTGGACAAGGAAAGTGAAAACTCGAGCCGGATATGTCTTCCTAATAAAGAATACATAGTTTTTTGTATTAAAGAAGACGGAGCTTATGATGTTATAATAGAATCGAACAAATCAAAAGAATCAAATAAATCCGAAAGAAGTTCATAGTTGGTTAATAGAAAGAAGTTCATGGAGAAGGGGACACGAATACCAACCATGAACTTCTTTCGGATTGATATGATTCTTTTGATTCGTTCGGTTCTATTATAACATCATAATCCCCGTCTTCTTTAATACAAAAAACTATGTATTCTTCATCAGGAAGACATATCCAGCTCGAGTTTTCACTTTCCTTGTCCACCAACACAATGCTTTTCGACATTGTGCGACTATGGTTCAGCTGTCGTCTATTTTTGTCACTAATCTTCTTATCTCCCATATTGTTCTTCGTTTCGGAAACAATTACTGGCGAATGTGCAAGCCAAGAAACATGAAGCAAAGACCCGAATAGTCCATCTAACAAGGCTACACTACAGCAAAACAGACTTTTAGCGGCGTTTTTTTTGACATTTAGCGGCGTTTATAAGCGCCACTAAAAGTGTTTCATGCGCGCTTTTGTAAGCGCCACAAAACGCCGCTAATACACGCGCGCAAAAGTTTGCGGCGTTTATGGTGAAAAACGCCGCTAAAGAACATGGTCTTTAGCGGCGTTTTTTCAGCGCCGCTTAAAGACCATGGTCTTTAGCGGCGCTTCTCGAAAACGCCGCTAAAGACCATGTTCTTTAGCGTTTTTTTTCAAGCGCCGCTAAAGACCATGTTTTTTTAGCGTTTTTTTTTCAAGCGCCGCTAAAGACCATGTTCTTTAGCGGCGCTTTTTGTTAAAAACGCCGCTAAAGACCATGTTCTTTAGCGGCGCGCATAAACGCCGCTAAAGAACATGGTCTTTAGCGGCGTTTTCGACAAGCGCCGCTAATTTTTACTGATTTGCACACCCATTTTTTCAATATTATACCCTCTCCGCATTAAAACCAACTAATAATGAAGAAATACAAAGATATAATTCCATCGTGAAAACAACAAATTTAGCATAAAAATCGCACCAAATACATTAATTCTAAATAATACTTGAAATTTAATAAATTAAAATGATAACTAAAAATATTGTAACAATAATGTTAAATGTAATAATGTCAAAACATTCTTACAACGAGAAACTAAATGTGTCTAAGATGGCGGTTTCGCGATCGCTCAAACATCTCAATCATACGTTTGAAAGGCATTCTTTGGAGCTCTTCGCATTTTCGTGCTCGCTCTGCTAGCATCGATGATGCCTCGCTGCCTCCTCGCGAGCCTACCGCCGCTCTCTCCGCCATTCTTTGCATTTGCCTCCTCCTCACGATGCCGCTCAGATTCGCTCTAAAGTCATTCTTTGGAGTTCTTCATATTTTCTTTGAACATCGCAATTTGTTGGCTCTGCTCAAGCGTGCTCTCTTTCATCCGAGCTATTTGGTCTTGTAGCCTCGAACTTCAAAGACGAGATTGACCCGGAAGGCATGTACTATCGAGCCGGATCAAAATATTGAGTCGGGGTAACACGGATCCTTTAGATCGAACCCGACCATACCTTTCAAGTCCAAAAACATCAATGATAAGTCTATTAAAAATATACTAAAGATTAATGTAACTATCGATTGAAGCGATCGTACCTTTCAGGGACCTAAAACATCGTAATAAATTTCGTTATCAATCTCGCCAAGATTAACAGAACTATCACTCGACGCAACCGCTTCATACTCCGCCTTTTTCTCCTTTAGTTTATCCTAATAAATCAATAAAACAGATTAGAAACGAAATATATAAATAAGAAAGAATGCAACATAATTTAACATTATAAATTTAAAACTATAAACGATGAATTAAACTATTATAATTAAACATTATAAATATTTATAAAATATAAAATTTTATTAAGTAAATATGCCAAAATTTCTCGCATGACTTCGGGTGTCATCGGAGATCCATCCTTCTTTCTATGCGTAATGTCAAAAAGCTAAACGCGTCCAACTTTTTGACCAGTCGAAGTTTCCTGCATTTTAGCAGAAAAAATATAATTTAATAGTATAAAGTAATTAATATTTGTGAATTAATAAATTATAATACCTCGGCCTCGCCTACACAAGCAAAACTTCTAGAACTCGCTGTGTGCGTGAATTTCATTCTTTGTCACGCTTATTCCAACTCGCTCACGGTCCTACATAATGCAATTTGAATTATATATATAGTAAATACTATAAACCAAATAATTTCTAAGATTTTAGAAGTAACGTAATACCTCTCCTTTTTTGAATTCCAAAATCTAAGCTGCATCTTCCCATTGGTACCTCAAACATTCGGTGGAACATTTCTTAATTTTTCGTCGAGGCTTATGTCTTTCTTAAAATATTGTTTTTTGAGCGTGCTTTTATTGTCTCTCCATTTTTACCCAATGTCTTCTTAACATAGTCATCAGAGACATCTAAATTAAATCTAGCTCAAGAAAAAAAGTATAAAAAGTTAATATAAATGAAAATTAAATTAAAGTATTATAAATTACATTCACGTTTTGGTACCTTAATATTTTCGAGAGCTCGATTTTTGTTGGCATCGTGCATGTGATGCCATGATTCGTAGTTAATGGGTAACATATTGGCATTTCGTGAAATAATGCCCAAATAGCTTCCTAACAATCGAGCCGGATCCAACAGTGGCCATGATTGTTTCTCCTTACTTTAACACGATTGGGAGGCTCTAGGTCGTATAAATCTTTAAGTAGCGACGCCCCCGAGCTCTGCGCGTCCACCACCTTCAGCTGAAAAATGATATATTATTATCCTAAAATTGAAAAATGAATCAATAATAAAATTCAACATGCATGTAAAATAAACTTAACATTACTTTCAAATTCTCCGTGCTCATCATCGATGTCCTAAAAGTAGAAGATCCAACAATTGTTTGTTGTTCACTATTTTCTTCTTACGGATTTGGAGTATCGCGAACAATATTAAAATCTCTCGTATTAATCGTCTTCTAGGCATTTTTCCGCAATACACGTAAAATGGTTCAAAATTTTAGTAACAAATAACAACAATAATAGGACATTTAAAATAGTTAAATTATATAACATGCTCAACATTAAAATTATAATATTACATATAAATTATAAATCGTAAAATCTTACTAAATCATATTTCAGTAAATATCTTCGTCCACATCTTGACGAACCCATTGAAATTGTTGACTAGTACTAGGGATATTTTCGTTTAAGTTTTGTTCTGGAAAAGGCAATGTTTCTGATCTTTCGACTATGTCATCTCTACTTCCACTGCCAATGTCGAAAAAGTCTCTAGGGGTGTTTCAAGCACGACGCACCAACCCTCATCAATTGGATCTTCCGAGTAAAAACTTGTTTAACTTGAGAAGAAAACACATACGGCTCGTCCATCAGTTGTTCTCCGGTGTGAATCAATCGAGAGAAATTCACCATTGTAAAGCCATACTGATCGACTTTAATTCCACGAGCCGTATTCACATCAGCCCAATCACCTCGAAATAAGACAACTTTGCATTTGCCGTAATAATCCAACTCAATGATGTCAGTAATAAGTCCGTAGTACTCCGATTCCCTCAACCGGATTCATCGTCCCTAGCACTAGCATAACTTGTAATCGAAGAATTAACAACAATTCCGCAATTTTGGGTTCTCCTCAATCTCTCGCGATACTTTGTATGAAATCTGTATCCGTTGATAAGGAAGCCACTATATCTTTTAACTAATCTGTTTGGACCTTGTGAAAGCCATTTAACGTCGTCATTTACTTCATTCCGACTCCAAACCTATCAAGTCGAAAGTAAATCGAGTAATTATTATGAGAAAACCTTATTACTTGTTAATGAAAACTTAAATTACATACCATTTGGCTTAACCATTCATGCCAATAAGGTTTTACTATTGTTATAAACGTAGAGATTTTAATTATTTGAGTATTTAAGTTTGAGTTTTATTATAGGCAATTATAACATGTAAATTTCTAATTACGTAATGTGGAAATATTATGTATAGAATTTATTCAATTATTTTTAGTTCTTCGATTTTTGTCTTTTATACTAATTTTAACAAGTATTAACGATTACTTAATTAACTAGGTTAGATTTGACATCTCTATTTTTTATTTTCATATGTGAATTCTTTCAACTAGAACTAAAGCCTAAGAAGAAAAAACTAAGTATAGAGCAGAAATCTCTTTCAAGAATGTTTCACTATATCCATGTCTTTCAAGAATTAAAAAGCAAGCAACATAGATAGCAAACAACCAATAATGTAGTCTAAACACACAATGCTCACATTATCAAGATTTCAACAAGCACTACAAAGCCCTTGTTTGAAGGATTAAATCCAAAGAATTAGTAGTTCAAAGATTGAAATTCAACTTCACTTGATAAACTAATAATCCAATGTCAAAAATCTCACTAGATAATCTAACAATCCAATCTTTGGTATACAATGTAATAGACATAACCATAATGATAATCACTAGTCTCATCTTCTGAGAAAGCCAACAAAGAACATCATTTCTATCAATAAATCAAACCCAATACTAAATGCTGCTTACTAATCATCATCAAGTTGTCGAACTAAGTCCTCTTAATATAATATATATATATACATGCAAGTATAATTGAATTACATATAATAACATATTCATATGCAAATATAAATATAAAATTATTAATTATTATTTAAACTTAATAACTTAATTATACGAGCTACTACGGATGATTGAGGTTGATATTGACCAAATCAATCCAAACACACTAATGTTTTCACCAAAACAACTTGATACCGGTTTAAAGTGAAATGGAACATACCCATCAATAGATTATTGACAACCATGATTAAAAATAAAAACAATTATATTAAAATCAATGGGTATAAAACGAGGGTTTTTTCAATGAATCAAAACCGAAATAAGAAAGTAAATTCAGTTCATTCAAACCGGAATAAGCAATTTTTCATAGTAATACCAAAAAGAAACAAAGCGCTTAAATTTTTGAAGTATTCTTTCATGAATGAACAAAAATTTAAGCACCAAAAATGGATCATAATTTCAAGAATCCATCATTACCAAAACAAAACAGAGCACTTAAACAAACAAAACTTAAGGAAGCAGATCAATAGCCAATGAATAAAGAAGAAAAAAGCGATTATTACCCTTACAACTGCGGTGATATCTCTAAACCGATTCTCGGATTCCCAAAACGGCCACCTCGTCGGAGCCCTACACCATGGCGTTTCAGTTACCCAAATATTGTAGACGGAATAGAACTATGAGCGAAGGTTACATCGATTTTATCCAAATGACAACTCAATCTTCAATTTAGGGATTTGAGAAGAAGGGGAAATGACTTTCAGAAGAAGGGGAAATTGAGTCAATCGGGTTAAAGGGTTGGGGAAATGGACGAGAGCAAAACGGCAACGTTGTCCGTAAAAACATTCACGCATTGTGGCGTTTAACATAAAAACGCCACTAAAAAATACAAAACTACGTCGTTTTAATTAAAATACACGAACATATTTGCGTGATTTTTTTAAAACGCCACTATTCTCAATTTTAATTTAAATTTTGATACTAATATATATTTAAAGATTTAATTTAATTTTTTATTTATTTTAAGGTTTAATTAATCCAATTTTTATTTATTTTAAGGTTTAAGTAATATTTAAAAGAATTGAATAAATGTTAAAATCTTTAAAATTTATTTAACATTATTTAAAATTTTGAAATCTTTAAAATTTTTAAAATTTAAAATAATAGTATTTTAATTTTTTTATTTTTAACATATACTTTTAATGTTATTAGTTCTAAATTTTTTGTACATGTCATTAATTTTTTTGAATATTTTAAAAATTAAATTACAAATAAATTTTATTTTAATTAATTAATATAAAAATTTAGTTAAATAATAATAGATCGAAGACAATTTTATATTGTTATTATTACATAATTCATATCAATTTTAAATAAATAATTTTGGAAATTGTGACTAATATTTAAAAGAATTAGATACATGACATAATTTTTTTATAAAATTTTTATGTAAGAATATTTATATACAAAAAATTTCAAAATATGATATAAAAAAGGTTTAAAATACTATAATATCGCTTTTACGATTATATAATAATTTATTTAATATATAAATTTAAATACTTAATTAACCACAAATCACACAATACATAACCCCAACTTCAAACTTTTAAACCCTAATCTCTAACATATTACCCCAAACCCCAAAGTACATAACCCCAAACCCCAAATCCCAAACCCCAAAGTACATAACCCCAAACCCCAAAGACCTGAGCCTATTTTACATAAATAAACACTCGGATAAACCTTAAACCATAAATTCTTGACCATCGCCCTAAATCACTAACCCTAAATATTAAAACCCTAAACTTTAGAATCACAAGACTTAAAACTATAAACCCTAACCTTTATCCTCTTAACCCTTAAACCCATAACACCTAAACCCATAAACCTTAAAAATGTATCCTTTAAACCCTAATCCCCAATGAATAACCCCTAAACCCTAAATCATGGACTACTATAAACCCTAAAACCTTAAATCATGAACTGTAAACACTAAACTCATAACCTTATAAACTTATAAACCCTAAATATTAGACAATTGAACCACTAAATTATAAACACTAAATTATAGACAATTGATACCAAAACGGCACCGTTCTATTTAGAAATCAAATAGTTTTTTGCATTGCTATACATTTCATGGCGTTTTTAACAAAAACGCCACTAATGTTGATTATTTTTTTCAATTTTTATATAAAATGTAAAACGACGACGTTTTATTTTTAATCGAAATAGTTTTAATAGATTTTAGCGGCGTTTTTACAAAAGCGCGCTATAAAGTGACTTTTGGCGGCGTTTTTAGAAAAGCGCCGCACGGGCTCGACTTTTAGCGGCGCTTTTCCATAAGCGCCATTCGGAGTCGACTTTTAGCGGCGTTTTTACGTGAAGCGCGCGCTATGGACTGACTTTTAGCGGCGTTTTTCCGTAAGCGCGCTACGGGCGGACTTTTAGCATGTTTTTCCGAAGCGCGCCTAAGGGGGTGACTTTTAGCGGCGTTTTCCGAAAGCGCGCTCACTGGGTCGACTTTTTGCGGCGTTTTTTTCCGTGCGTTACCGCTAAGGGTCGACTTTTAGCGGCGTTTTTCGAAGCGCGCACTGCCACGGATCGACTTTTAGCGGCGTTTTTCGAAGCGCGCGCCACGGGATGACTTTTACCTGCTTTTTTTTCGAAGCGCGCACACGGCCGACTTGTAGGCGCATTTTTCGAAAAAGCTACCGCACGGGCCGACTTGTAGCGGCGTTTTCCGAAGCGCCGCCACTGGTCGACTTTTAGCGGCGTTTTCCATATAAACGCCAGATATATATATCATTTTCGCGGCGTTTTTAAAATAAACGCCGCTATTATTCATTTTTAGCGGTTTCCTTCAAACGCCACTAATGTATGATATTTGCGTCGTTTTTCCTAAAACGCCACTAAAAACGCCGCTAAAAATGCATTTTCAGAGTGCACTACTGACAATTTGGACTTTTAGCGGCGTTTTTAGCCTTTAGCGGCGTTTTTAAGCGCCACTAATAGTATTTTGCGCGCTTTTAGACGCGCGCAAAAACGCCATAAAAGAAGCGCCAAGAAATTTAGCGGCGTTTATGAGCAAAAACGCCGCTAGAAGTTATGACTTTTAGCGGCGTTTTTCAACAACGCCGCTAAAAGCATGACTTTTAGCGGCGCTTTTTCCACAAACGCCGCTAAAGCCATGACTTTTAGCGACGCTTTCCTACAAACGCCGCTAAAGCCATGACTTTTAGCGGCGCGCTTTCCACAAACGCCGCTAAAAGCCATGACTTTTAGCGCGCGCTTTTCCTACAAACGCCGCTAAAAGCATGACCTTTAGCGGCGCTTTCCCCATAAACGCTTGCTAAAAGCCATGACTTTTTAGCGTTTTTCAGAAAAGCGCGCTAAAGGTCATTAAAAATAAAAATTAAAATATCATACTTTTAGCGCGCTTTTTCCAAAACGCCGCTAAAAGTCATGAAAATTAAAAAAATTAAAATATTATATAAAAAGCAACACTATTATCACAAAGACCCAAACAAGCTTTAATTGGATAACGGTTTACATACAAATCCATTCTTATCCTGTACTCCACTTAAGCAAATCCTTTAGCATTACTTTGATAATAAAGTCCCTATACAAATCAATTTATGTTCCAAGGCCACAAATCTATTTAACAAGCAAATAAAAACTCAACCAATACACAAGAAATTTCATAAGCCTATATTATGCTATGAGTTTATCCAACTCACAAGAAAAATCAGGCTCCTACTATTGAAAAAGGTGGTGTCAAATCCAAAGACCAAAGACAATTAAACAATCACCAACGCCTTTGATGATGAAACATCCAAGTTGAGTCCAATGGCGTGAAGCAATGCACAACAAAGGTTCAAGCATTTCTCTCGTGGGAGTTGGATGCCGCCTGAACCAAAAATTAATGTCGGGGAGGCAAGGCCGAGTGCCAAACAACAAAGATTATCAATGTCAAAGAAATAGCCACAACACTGGAATTTTCCATTGATAACTGGATTGTTGAAGAGATTACACGATGTATAATAGTGACAATTATCATACGCTAATGCTAATTTTATGATTAAACACCATCTTGGACCAAGTGGTTCACATTAAAAATACTAACATGCAATCTTATTTATCCTATGATAAATAATTCCGATGATATAAATTTACGCAAGATCATAAATGGTTAGGATTTCTACTGGCATTTACAAAAATAAAATAATTTTTTGATGGGATAAACCTTATGGTTAAATCATAAGCACAAACAGAACTAGACAAAGTGAATGAAAGAAGAGGTACAATAGAAATGCAAGTCCCACAAGAACATTATAGCAAAGAAGTACGAAAAAACAAGTTTACCTTAGTAGCGAACAAGAAGGAAAACAATCACGGATTTGTTTGGCAATGAAACATGGGCGACAAGCATGAATTCCTCAACCATTTGGTTTGCTTCTTGAATCGATGCATGCTGAATGAATAACTCGGATATCGGACAAAAATTGAGGCATGACCAAAAATGAAAAACATTCTTTACGGATTTTGGGATCTCAAAACTATTTAATTTAATTAGTATTGTCTTGATTATAATTCTTAATTACTACTGGTCACCACTGGACAAATGAAGAAAAGGCCAAATTATAATAAAGTAATTAAAAACAATCTCCATATTGACGACCAAATGGCAAAAACGAAAATCCATTAAAAAATAACAAATCAAAACCGAAATAAATAAATAAAATAATGATAACTCAATAATAAATTTCAATCTTTCTCTTGTATTACCCAAATCTTTCAATCTTTATTAAGTATATCATATCCATCAGCTCGCTTACAAAAATGTTGATAGGTTCTATGTCTTGGATACTGATTGTAATATAACCCAATTTGCTTTTTATATCAACAAAAAAGCGATTCCAAAATCGAAACAATGAAAAAACATTCAAGCTCCAACTATCTTGAAGTAAATAAAGAACCAGATTGAAGTAGAAGTGGACACTTACCAGTAGAAGTGAAAGTAGAGCAGGAAAACAAGAAAAGAAGCAAAGCGGTGAAGCATATGAGCTTGGAAATGGATCTACTTGCTGCTGAAAAGACAGTCTTCACATGCACACACTCAAATCACCATCCCGCCCCTTTCTTTACTTCAATTATTTCCCATATATTATTAAATTAAAAATTACATTTAAATAATGTAATTTACTCTCTTAACCTCCATTGTGTAATTGTGTGTGAAACAAAATAGGGTTGGCAATGGTGGAATGGAACATTGAACATTTAAATATGGAAATCGGCATAAAAGCAAGTGGGACATAAACTCATAAAAGAAAACAAAAAATTAGATTATTAATTGCATTTAAAATATTTAATATAATTATTATATATTATCATGGGGTTGGGGTTTATGGTTAATGCAGTACTTTGCCTCGACAAATAACAGTAGGATGATAAGTTTTCTCAATAAAAGCTTTTGCAACATGAAGCATCTCACCAATTTGCACCAAAAAGTACACCAAATATAAGTACTAAAGGCAATTGGATCCTAACATGTTGATTAAATCATGGATAAACACATGAACCCATGGCAATTAAAATTCCATTGAGCTTAAAATTTTACCAGTTCTTCAAAAAATATCTTATAGATAAAAGAATAAACTGGATAATTAACTACTACGTTAAAAATATCAAACATAGCACATAAATAGCATTCTCATTTGTATAAAGATATACCAAGAACAATGATGGATGTTGTTCCATCTCCAACTTTTTCATCTTGGAGTGCGGCTCAATTCAATCATTGATTGCCAAGACCAAACCACAAAAAGATAAGAAAGAATGAAAATAACACAAATATAGGCGAAAAGGGCATTCACATGCTAAAGCAAATAGATAAGCATGGTGGAATAACATACCTTTCTTCTTTGGATGTACAAGATCTAACTTGGAAATATTTAAGCACTTAACTTTCCAAGTGTGGGGATGAAGATGAAGGTAGTGGAACCCTCCATTGCTTAGTGAAAAGCAAGCACATAAAGCTCTTAACCCACCAAATGCTTCCTCCAAAGCCCCGGGCATTAGCCATGTGGGTTATTTTTTGCTTTCTTTCTTTCAAGCAGTTCATCAACTTCTCCCATTATCCGGCCTTTTAATTTTACTGAAAAGAAAAATCTATTGAAAGAGAAAAGAATCTGGTCAAAAGCGTCTTTTATGTTCCATGTATTTGTGATCCTTGAAACAAATCTCTTTTCTTTTTGATTTTCTTTTTCTAGATTATTTTAGGCATACCCCTTTTTCCCTTAAAGTAAAAAATAGAGAACATGATCCATCAAGATTTCATATTGGAAAAATCAAAGGATAAAACTTTGATCAAAGTGGTCTGTTCTTATATGGAAACTGGAAATATGCACAAAGCTAAAGTGTTTGAATCATTGGGCTGACTGGCATCAATATTTTAACAAAGAAGTGGATAATCTCCACCATTATTGTTGGAAGATACCAAAGCTACGTATAAAAATCATTCTAAATAACACCATAAGGAAATAAAGGGATCAACACAGTAAGACACGGGCAATGCAGCAATATATATAATCTAACGAGGAAAAATAAGCTTATGGTGTGATAGAAGCACAGAAACACGATCCATATGGTGTCCCTAATTTGGTTTCTAGTTTATACCACAATAATCTTTTATACCATTACAACAAATATCATTATATTCCCAGACACTTAATGCACACTAAATAATTTATATGATTGCCAAGAGTAGCATTCATTTTGATAAACTCATGACCATAACATCAGATAAAATGTCGTTTTCCTGCTTATGCAGAAAGTGTAATGGTTCAGAACAAAGACAAATGGATTAATAAGACAAAGTAAAGAGGCACCTACAGGTGTAGGGATTACTACAACATAAATTACATTTGTTTATACACGATTAAATGGTGAGTAAGTCGATAGAAAATCCAGATATTTCTTGCCTTACGGATCCCATATGATTGATCCCTTTGCTTCAGAGAATACAACAGGAACTGGGTGGTAACTGTACTTGAACAAGAAAAGTAATTTTGCTTACTCTATCCTTGAAAAAATAAAGGCCATGGAATCAAATTACAAATGAAAAGGCAACTTCAGAGACCATAAAAAATATCCTCCATGGAAAAGTTTCCTGATTTCCAACCACAACAAAAGCCGTTAATCTAATTGGTAGAGTTTACATATTAGGGTATGGTCTAATTATATCAACAAAACCTTGAACACAGAAGTTAAAAAATTTCACCTTATTGAACTTGGACACAGCAACAGATACTCCATCATTCTAACAAGAAAGATCAATTGAACCCATTTATATTATCGAAGAAAAATTCTCACATAATCGATCATTCTAACAGGAACGATTAACAAAGACTAAAGCTTGAAGCTAACAAAGGAAAACCAAAACCACAAATACTAATTATAATAAATATGTTTCCGATAAACGTAAGCAAAACCGAAAACACAACCAAAACCCAGGACCCAAAACAGGAAGAAAAAAAACTTAATTGCCAGAAGAAGAGAAAGATTAAGGCCAGAGATTACGGATGAATCAAATCTAAAAAGAGAGAAAAGAACTACCTTGTGGGCAGTATATTCGTGTTCAAGGTTGATGAGATGGTTAGAAGAGGAGGAAGAAGAAGAAGAGCTGCCTTCAGCCAGAACACCATAGGCCCTGCTTGTTCGGCTCACTCTGCTTAGCAAAGACAGTAAGGGTTTCCTCGTTGCGATGTAGAGAAATTTTGAGAAACCGAGGTAGAGAAATTTTGGACTTACGAAATTTAGGGTTTGGGGGAAATAAAAATCGGGGTTATAGGTTAGCTTTTGGAGAGAGAAAAAATGACTGAGAATTTTATGCGGCGTTTTTAATAAAAACGCCACTATAGATTATTTTTTGCGGCGTTTTTAGCAAAAACGCCACTAAAGCTCTATTTTTACTATTACACAATTTGAACTTATATATTTTTTTATGTTTTTTCTTTTAAAATTATTGTGATGAGATTATCATTTTTAAATATTAAATTTTTAAGTTTTTAACTTTTTACTATTAAATTTAAAAAATAATTTTTATTATTAAATATTAAAAATTTTAAATAAATAAATTTTCAAACTTAATTCGAGTAATATTAATTTAAAAGAATTAGATATATGCCATAAGTTTATATAATTTTTTATGTAAGAAAACAAAACTAAAAATTCCAAAATATGAAGTAAAAAAGGTTTAAAAAGCTATAATTTATATAAAAATTCATAATATCTCTTTTTACGATTATATAATAAATTATTTAATATATAAATTAAAAACTTAACTCCAAACCTATTATATAACCCCAAATCCAATCTCAAAACTCTAAACTAAAACACATACCCTCAAACCCTAAACTATATAATGATAATTTTAATATTAAAATTCATATTATCTATTTTTCAATTATATATAATAAATTATTTAATATATCAATTAAGGATAAAAATTTGAACCTATTTTAAAGAAGTAAACATTGGGGTATTGCATACATAATACCATTTGGAGTTATGGGAAGATAGTTTCGCAATAGAATGATGGATCGATGAGCGATGGTCGGATCTAATGACTTGGGGTTATGAGATTTAGGGATTTGAATTAGGAAAAGCGATTTGAGGATTTTGGTTTGAGATTTTGGGTCATATAGCTAACATCCTAAACCCTAAACTATAAACCCTAAAATAAAAACCTAACACATTATCCATTTCCCCAAACCCCTAACACTAAACCCATAAACCCTAAACTCAAAACCCTACCCCATTAACCATTTTCCTTTAAACCCCTAACCCTAAACTTTAACCCTAACCACTAACACTTAAACCTTAATACCAGTAAACTAAGATATTAAACACTATACAATGAACCTAAACAACAAACTTTAAAACACTAAACCCATACACCAAAATAACAAACCCTAAACCATGAAATTAACATACTAAACATTAAACCCTAAATCAATTTTAATAGCTTAATTTGTAACTTAAATGAAAACTTCTAAATTGTTTAATTAGCAATTTGTAACTTTTCATAATTAAGTAACTAAAATGAAACTTTCTCATTGCTTATAAGTGAATGTATCAAAATCAAATATAATTCAAAGCAAGAAAAAGAAAAAAAAATATGAAAAACTATCTCTGTTACGATTATATAAGAAATTATTTTTTTCATTTTTAACAAATATTTTTCTATGTTTTTACTTTCAAATTTTTTCTAAGTGTCATTATTTTTTTGATTAAAAATAATTTATATTTTAATCAATATAATTTATATTTTAAGTAAGATAAAATATTTATATTTTATATATTCAATTAAAATAAATTGTATTTTAATTAACATTACTAGTGGTTTTGAACTTTTAGCGGCGTTTTTCTAGAAGCGCCGCTAATGCTCAGACTTTTAGCGGCGTTTTTCCAGAAGCGCCGCTAATGCTCGACTTTTTAGCGGCGTTTTTTCGAAGCGCGCTAATGCTCGACTTTTAGCGGCGTTTATCAGAAAGCGCCGCTAATGCTCTGACTTTTAGCGGCGTTTATCAGAAAGCGCCGCTAATGCTCTGACTTTTAGCGCCGTTTTTCCAGAAGCGCCGCTAATGCTCTGATTTTTAGCGGCGTTTTATGAATAAACGCCGCTATATATCATTTTTAGCGGCGCTTTGAAAATAAACGCCGCTATTGCTCATTTTTTTGCGGCGTTTTCCTTCAAACGCCGCT
The DNA here is from genome assembly GCA_025503065.1 of Gossypium bickii. Classification (NCBI taxonomy): domain Eukaryota; kingdom Viridiplantae; phylum Streptophyta; class Magnoliopsida; order Malvales; family Malvaceae; genus Gossypium; species Gossypium bickii. The sequence continues at coordinate 96,718,121 of CP106720.1, forward strand.
AATGTATAATATTTGCGGCGTTTTTATTCAAAACGCCACTAAAAGCGCCGCTAAAAGTCTGTTTTGCTGTAGTGAACTTGATTTCTCTCCCTTAGAATATACTTGATTTGCCATTGTTTCATGGTCCATGTTTATTTTGTTATTAAAATTTATATCCACATATATATATATATATCATGGAGAAATAAATATTGTATTATGTTTATTTAAAGTAAAATTATTGAAATGCTTTAATAATTTGTTTTAAATTAATTTAAAAAATTAAGTATTCAATATTTCCATAATATACAATGGTAAATGTAATTAATATATTTGTAAATAATGAGTAAATATATTAAATTAAAACTTTTTAAAATTTTAATCAGCTTTAAAATTGATTATGTAAAATATAATGCCATATGTTTTAAAATTCAATTTTAATTAAATGGTTAAACTAATAGTTTTTTAAGATATTAGTTGCGTTTGCACGTAATTTTATATTTTTATTTTTTTAATTTATTATATAATATATTTTATAATGTGAAAAATAGAACGTCGATAATGACAATGTATCGCAAAGAAAAGAGAGAGAAAAATAAAGAACACATAGATTTTTATATGAAACCCTTTCGGGAAAGAAACCACGGGCAGAGTAAAAGATAATTCACTATGTAGGAAATTTTTGAGAAAATAAATTAGGATTAATTTGTAAATTAGAGAAGGTATTTAGGCAATGGAGTAATTGTTAAAAGTGATGTGAAATAATATTTTTATGTGGGGTATGATTAAATTGCAATGTAATAAAAAGAAAAGGGACTAAAAATATAATTTTATTATAAAAATAATTTTGGTGATAAAGTAAATATGATGACTAATAAAGGGTAAAGTGAGCTTTTTATAAGAGATAGTATCCGAAATATTTGAAATTTCAAAATGTAGAGGTTTAAAAGGAAAAGAAGAGATTTTTATTAGCCAAAAGGTGGCCCTTGATTTTGACCAAGGTCAGGCTAATAAAAGAGGAGATGGAAGTTTTTCCTCTTTCATTTTCTCTTCAAACCCAATTTCCACTCATAACATTAGAAAAGATAACAATTACTCCACGGGCAGAGGGTGAGAACCAAGATTCCATCAAGCGGCACCAAGACCTTCCCCAAAAGCAGCAAACTGTCATGAAATAGATGATCCATCAGATTGTTATTGTTTGCGACATTGGGCTGAAATGGAACCCGAATCCAATACATTCCGAAGGAAATTGGTATTTACATGGATGACCGGAGTGGGAATTAAAGCATGAATCTTTGGTGGTTAAACCAACAAAAAACCTATAAGCAAGAATCAATAAACATTCATGGGGCTAAGCTGATATTTAGTAGATTTAGGGATATTTTGTCTTTTCTCATGTCTGGTTATCTTTATTTATAGTTTTTATTCAGCTTTGTTTGTAAGGTTCAGCTCTCATGGTTTTCTTGAAAGGTACAATAATGTATAGTTTTGTTTCTTAAATCATTTGGTTTAGAAAAGAATGCGAGGTGCTTTTTACTATGAAATATCTGAACCCAGATAAAGAACTAAATACAATATTTTTACAACTAGATCGATTAAAAAAAAAAAAGGCTCAATTGTCGTTTAAATAGGTTTTTTTAGCTTATTTCAACCAATTCTTGTGGTCAATCCAATTGGTCAAGAGAGAGTTTTAGAGTGAGAAATATTAATTTTTAACCCTTTTAACTTGAAATTTTATGTTTTTGGCTAAACAAGCTTATTAGATTTATTTAAAAAAAAATCAATGAAAATATACTATCAATCTATTAAGGGAGTTAATTAACATTAATAAATTAAAATTATTAGTTTCTTTCAAGAAAAATAAAGTTTTAAGATAAAAGTGAATCTTATATAATTAAATGTTTGATTTTCTATGAAATATATTTTTTAATAATCACACAAGATTGTTAAAACTTCACTCAACTTTCCTTAAAAAATATTTTTTTATATGTAGATATATAGATATTTATAAAAAAAAAACCCAAATATTTTGTTAGTAATAAATTATCTCTTTACGTTTCCCTTTTATATTTTGTTAGTAAATATTTAATTTGTTTCACACTTCTATTGTAGTGATACAATCTCAAAACGAGTGCTCAAGAATTTTCAGACCATTCTGACACTTTGAGCAAACGGGTGACTCCACTAATATTATATTATAGAGGTTAGTAATTTAATTTCCAATCTAACCCTTTTAACTTGAAATCTTATGTTTTTGGCTAAACAAACTTATTAGATTTTTTTTTTTTAAAAAAAAATCAATGAAAATATACTATCAATCTATTAAGGGAGTTAATTAACATTAATAAATTAAAATTATTAGTTTCTTTCAAGAAAAGTAAAGTTTTAAGATAAAAGCAAATCTTACGTAGTTAAATGTTTGATTTTCTATGAAATATATTTTTTAATAATCATACAAGATTGTTAAAACTTCACTCAACTTTTCTTAAAAAAAATATTTTTTTATATGTAGATATATAGATTATTATAAAAAAAGAAAAAAAATATTTTGTTCGTAATAAATTATATCTTAATTTATGTTTCCCTTTTATTCTTTTTAACCATTGCGTGCAAAATCATAACCCGCCCTTATATATATATTTGATCATTCATGCAATGTCTTTTCTACTATAAACTCTCTCTCTCTCTCAGTTACTATTATTTCGTTGCATCTTCTCTTCATAGCTTTCAAATTCAAAATCCCTCAAAGAAAATTCGAGAAAGAAAATGTTTACTCCATCTATATTAACTAGGCTTGTTAGATGGACTGTTCGGGTCTTTGCTTCATGTTTCTTGGCTTGCACATTCGCCAGTAATTTTTTTACGTAAAAAAGTGATTTTTTTCATGTATTTGTTGTGCTATGATTTTTGTTTGTGTTGGAGTCATTATGTTATTTTTGTTATGAACTATTTTGATGAGTAATTTAAATTCCTGACCATAATCAGATGTTTCGGGGTGGCTACAATATTCATTATAATTTATTGCGATAGCATATTTTATGTTTTTAATGTATTTGCATAAATTGATTTTTTTAGGTTACTGCGATATTTATTGTAATTGATTGTGATGGTATTTTTATTGTGTTTTCAATGTTTTTGTTCAATTACAGAAGAGAAACCGGTAGAGATGAATCCGTCACTGTCGGTGAAACATTCGGCAGGACATATTGTTTCCGAAACGAAAAACAATATGGGAGATCAAAAGATTAGTGACAAAAATAGACTACAACGGAACCACAGTCGCACAATGTCGAAAAGCATTGTTTTGGTGGACAAGGAAAGTGAAAACTCGAGCTGGATATGTCTTCTTGATGAAGAATACATATTTTTTTGTATTAAAGAAGACGGAGCTTATGATGTTATGATAGAATCGAACAAATCAGACGAATCAAATCAATCTGAAAGAAGTTCATGGTTGGTTAATAGAAAGGTTAATTATATTCCTTTGACTCTTTATTTTACTTTTAGTATTCGTGTCTCAAACTTAAGTTTGAATATGTTGGAAATGCTTAGGTAGTGGAATTTTGCATAGTTTAATATTCATAAAACTCAAAGAAGTCATTTTCCTTGTCTTTCAAAAAATATGGGTTCACAATTTTTTTCTATATTTTTTTGAAAATCTCCGAGGTTGCTTAACCATCTAGAAGTGAAATTTATCTTTGAAGATATTCAAAGAGTGTCTAGTAAATTTTTTTCACATTTTCGAAGAATCATATCTGAATATATTTTTGAATATGCATCGAATACAAGTATATATATATTTAAAAGGAAAAATTCGGTAATGGTTTTGGTTTCACATATAGGGTGATGGAGAAAGGGGCACGACTTGCTGTGAAATAGAGTTGGCTTCAAGTAGCTTGAAGAGATTAAAAGAATCAAGAGACTCGTATCAATTTGATGGTAGCACGGGACTAGCTTCAGGTAGCTTAAGGAGATTAGAAGAATCAAGAGACTCTTATGAATCTGATGGTAGCACTGGATCCTTTACCTTTCCTGTGTAAGTGTGAAAAAGGGAATTTTTGTTTCTATGTTGCTTAGATTTTTGAGGGGTGTCGGATATTTATGTATCCAATAATATTTGAACAAACCCATTTTGAATGTATTGAATATAGAACTATCTATTCTGTTTTAAACTTAAATGAATTAATTTAAACACAAAAGGATATGAAAACTGAATACAAATATTTTAAAGAAAATGAAACAAATCTAACTTTATTTTTTGATGGATATATTGCTGCAGATTAGAGTGGGATTGGATTGGAAGTCCAGTGAGAATGCCAATGCCAACATCGGAAGGCATTACCCCAAGCAAGAACAAGGCCCATTGTGTGCCAATATCGGAAGGCATTACCCCAAGCAAGAACAAGGCCCGTTGTGTGCCAAAGCCGAGGAAGAAAGGCATTGGCACAAGAAAGAAGAAGACCCATTTTATGTTTTTTCAATGTTTTAGATTTTGATTGTCGGTTTCTTACTAGTAATTTATGAGTATTCTTTTACAAATAATGAAAAAGTTATATAAAAATATATTTATAAAAGAAAATTGAAAAAATATGTTGTCCTAGCACCAAATCTGTTTATTTTTGTGAAAAAGACAATTTTTATACTAATATTCCATACTACTTCGTGAAAAGAATGAGCTTTTTATTGATAAATTTTGTAACACCCCTTACCCGTATTCAACGCCGGAATAGGGTACGAGGCATTACCGGAATTACAAATTTATTTATCAGACATTTTATTTCATCTAGCATTTATATTTGAAATCAATCAAAATCAAACATATTGTCCCTTAAATATATTTATTTTTATCGACATGTCTTACTCGAATTTATTACTCGTTTCATCATACTTAATTACCTTGTATTAACATATTAAATATAATCACATATTTATATGTCATGATAAATATCATTCACTTACCGTTTCTTCATAAACATAAAACAGTTAATTCATTATATCAATATTTCACGTACCATCAACTTATATTTCCTTATATTACATAATTAAGTTACACGAACTTACCTGGTTAAATTTGCAGAAATATCAAGATTCAGGGGCACTTTGGAAATTTTCTATTTTCATTGATCTTTCAATCGATCTTAATCTAAATTAATAATTTCATTAAATTTTGAAATTTTAAATAATAAAATAATCCATTTCATGCAAATTGGTCATTTCCACATTTTTACAAAATTAATCATAAAGTTTTACTTTTATTCAATTTAGTCCCTGAGCCTAAAACATTACAAATTAGCCATACTAGCTAAATATTCATACATATTTTCCTCCTCCTCCTCTCCATTCCACATCCTTAATGTATATAACATGCTATAAGTAACATTATCAATAATTTCATTAATTACTCAAAAGTATATTCAAAACTGTCCATTTGAGTTATAGTCACTAAATTATTTATTTCCAGAGCTACAGAACTCCAAATGAAGAACCGTTAATTTTTTTTGAAACTAGACTCACATATCTTCTTGCCATAAAATTTTCAGAATTTTTGATTTATCCAATTAGTACAGTTTATTCTTTAAAATCACCCCTATTCTGCTGTCTGGCAGTTCCGACCCTTCTTCACTAAAAATTAATTATCTTTTTATATAGAATTAAGATGATGTTATAGTTTATTTTTTATAAAACTAGACTCATTAAGGAATCTAACCGTATAAATTATGTTCCCAAATTATTTTTATACAATATTTGATGATTTTTCCAAGTCAGAACAGGGGATCTCGAAATCACTCTGAACCAGTCTTACCAAAATCTAAATATCTCAAAATACAGAATTTATTTTCTTTCTCTGTTTCTTTCATATGAAAATAGACTCAATAAGCTTTAATTTCATATCTCAGTCAACTTCTAATTCCTTTTCTACCATTTTTGGTGATTTTTCAAAGTTACCTTCAACTTTTCTTTAATCTATAATTAAACTTTTACCTCTATTGTAATTTAATCCTTTTTTTTTAATTTCTCCTAATTAAGTCAAATTCACCAAATCAACATTTAATTAAACATACAACTAACTTCGTAAATATTTATAAAAATTATTTACACCACAATTTATAATATCGAGGTCTAAATACCTCGTTTTCGACCCAATTTACTTTTTTTAAAATCACAAAATTCACTATTTTAAAAATATTTCTAAAATCACACTTAACTTATAATTATTGATTAATTAAGTTTTCTAACTTTTTCGTCAGATTTAGTGATCTCGAATCACTGTTCCGACACTACTAAAATTGGGCTGTTACAACTCTTTCCCCCTAAAAAAATTTCGTCCTCGAAATTTCCTTGTTTTATTTTGATCATGAACTTCATTATTTCTATAATTCTATATCTCCTTTGTGCACATAATTATCTAGTTTATCATTTATATCCATTCCATATCCTTTCAATTCGCAATTTATTTTTTTTTAATTCAATTTTGCGAACATACCTTATAACAAAAATTACTTACCTTTTTATAAAAGGTCCAATAGTGTATTATTATGTACTATTAATCAGATAGCACTTGATAAGTACCAAAGTGTTATTATCAGAGAATGCGCTAAAGTCCCTTAATGGTATACCACTAATATCTTAGTAGATCTAATCTCATTTACTTAGGAAAATTACATTATACACACATGTCACTTTTACAATTTTAACATAATGCTTTTACATACTTTACAATTTAACCATTGTACTAAAAACCTGTATGTTTATATATTTTCTTTCTTTAATATATGTAACATATTTCAAAATTTACTAGTCATTCTTAATTTACTAATAATTCTTATTATGTGCTTCACATATCATTTTTATTTTAATTCCAATTTCACTTCAATTTATTTACAACTAAATTTAATTTCACTTCCTCATCAATATACAATTCAATACTAATACTTATCCATCACTTAATTCAATTTCCATTTAATTCAACAATAACACTTACCTCATACTTCACTTACTATACGCATAGTTTAAATTTAACATTTAATATTAAATAATTTGAATTATAATAATACAATCGTATGTTGAGCATGTCTATATCTATACTCATTGGTATTACCATAATTCAAATTATAAAAATTATAATAAATAATAAATAATAAATATCAAACATGTAACAATATAAATCATATGTGTTAATTTATACTTTAATTTCATACATCAACAATAGACTTTCATTTATACTTTAATTTCATACATCAACAATAGACTTTCATCAAATAGCATCATATATCATCTATATTATCTAATCAAATTATGAACCTTTGGTTCAAGCTTTCAATTTCATATATCGATTTTAATTCATAATTCCACTTTTTCATACTTTCAATAGTTCAATCGATCAAATTCATTCAATTTTCTCATTTCATTTATTCAATTGATTTCAATATCAATAATTCGATATTTTAGCAAATTCATGAACCCTAAGTTCATGCTTTAAATCTCACATTTCAATTCGATTCACAATTCAACTCATAATTTCTTTCTCATATTGTCAATAGTTCAATCAATCAATTTTTTTTTTCATTTCAGTTATTCACCCTACTAACAATCCGGACTTTGATGGATACACGGATTCCAACCCAAACACACCAGTACGCACATTGTGCCTAAAACGGTACATAGTACCTGATCAGTGTACGACACATAAGTGCTCAAAACGCACACACGAGGTGCTCAAATACGACACATAAAAGTAAAGACACGACACACGAGGTGCCTGAAATACGACACATAAAGTGCCTGATCGGCAAAGCCGATAAATTCCGTGCTCTTCCAAATCCTATGGCATGCCAATTATATCCGACTAGTCCGACAAGTTAATAGGGAAATCAATTCTCATTTTAATTTCACTTAATATTCATATCTACCCCTATTAACAAGACTCGGACTTTGGCGGATACGCTGGATCCAACCAAACACACCGATTGGCACCCGGTGCCTCATCGATAGTTGAAGCAATATAGTGACACCCGGTGTCTCATCGCCTAGCCAAGTAAAGTGGTACCCAAGACCTTATTGAATCTATCCAAGTAAATAATATGACACCAAAGTGTCTCATCGACTCAAGGTCGAAGAATCCCTGAACACTTCCAATCCTATGGCATGCCATTTGTATCCAATCTAGCCCGATGAGTTAATAGGGTATTCAAATCATCATTTTTTTTTTCTATTTCAAATTCACTTTTCCATTTTCTAATCAGTATACAATTCAGTACCAATATATATTGCAAATATTCACATATAATCAGACTTCGATTCAATTCCAACCACTTTTCAATCAATACACGATTCATATATTTACACATATTCATAATTTAATGCATTTTTATTCAATTCGTATTTTTAATTTATTGTCCAATCAAATTTAAAATCACTAATTACTTTCCAATCAATATACATTTCAATTACTCACATATTTTCTTTATTTAATTTAATTTGATTCAATTCAAATCACTTTTAGTTTCCTATTAATATACCTTCAAATATTCACATAGTTCATAATTCAGTTACGTAATTTAAATAACTTTCTAATTTCCAGTTCATTCTATTTTCACTTCGATATTTCAACCAGTTTCACAATTTTACAGTAATTCATTACATCAATAATTTCATAATTTAATGCAATACAGATAACTTCACAATTCAATTCAGTATTCAAAATAATATTCAGTATCCCATAATTCAGTTTAGTATCAGTCTCAATTTTAGTACCCAATCATAAATTTATCAATTTACTAAGCACTTACCTTAAAATACTTACCACACATAATTAGTAAATTACACATAATAATGATAAAGTTTAAATTATAGTGATACAAATATCATCAAAGTCGGAACATATCACATTATCTCAATAAGTTATATATTAATAATGGCATATATTTCTAGACTTCACATATACTACGTTTGGTCCGAGAACCGACTAAACTTAAGCTCTGATACCATTAAATGTAACACCCCTTACCCGTATTCAACGCCGGAATAGGGTACGAGGCATTACCAGAATTACAAATTTATTTATCAGACATTTTATTTCATCTAGCATTCATATTTGAAATCAATCAAAATCAAACATATTGTCCCTTAAATATATTTATTTTTATCGACATGTCTTACTCGAATTTATTACTCGTTTCATCATACTTAATTACCTTGTATTAACATATTAAATATAATCACATATTTATATGTCATGATAAATATCATTCACTTACCGTTTCTTCATAAACATAAAACAGTTAATTCATTATATCAATATTTCACGTACTCATCAACTTATATTTCCTTATATCACATAATTAAGTTACACGAACGAACTTACCAGTTAAATTTGCGAAATATCAAGATTCAAGGGCACTTTGGAAATTTTCTATTTTCATTGATCTTTCAATCGATCTTAATCTAAATTAATAATTTCATTAAATTTTGAAATTTTAAATAACAAAATAATCCATTTCATGCAAATTGGTCATTTCCACATTTTTACAAAATTAATCATAAAGTTTTACTTTTATTCAATTTAGTCCCTGAGCCTAAAACATTACAAATTAGCCATACTAGCTAAATATTCATACATATTTTCCTCCTCCTCCTCTCCATTCCACATCCTTAATGTATATAACATGCTATAAGTAACATTATCAATAATTTCATTAATTACTCAAAAGTATATTCAAAACTGTCCATTTGAGTTATAGTCACTAAATTATTTATTTCTAGAGCTACAGAACTCCAAATGAAGAACCGTTAATTTTTCTTGAAACTAGACTCACATATCTTCTTGCCATAAAATTTTCAGAATTTTTGATTTATCCAATTAGTACAGTTTATTCTTTAAAATCACCCCTATTCTGCTGTCTGGCAGTTCCGACCCTTCTTCACTAAAAATTAATTATCTTTTTATATAGAATTAAGATGATGTTATAGTTTATTTCTTATAAAACTAGACTCATTAAGGAATCTAACCATATAAATTATGTTCCCAAATTATTTTTATACAATATTTGATGATTTTTCCAAGTTAGAACAGGGGATCTCGAAATCACTCTGAACCAGTCTTACCAAAATCTAAATATCTCAAAATACAGAATTTATTTTCTTTCTCTGTTTTTTTCATATGAAAATAGACTCAATAAGCTTTAATTTCATATCTCACTCAACTTCTAATTCCTTTTCTACCATTTTTGGTGATTTTTCAAAGTTACCTTCAACTTTTCTTTAATCTATAATTAAACTTTTACCTCTATTGTAATTTAATCCTTTTTTTTTGGGTACGAATTATTTGTTAAGTTATACTTTTTTGTATAATCAAGGTTTCCTTCATATTCGTTTTATGGTCCATGAAAATTTGAGAATATATGACTCTCTCCCAATAATATCGTCTCTAAAGTTTGAACTTGCCTTCTCTCTTAGGAGTGAAATGTGCGTTACAACTACACTTAATAATTAGTTTGCTCAATACGTTCCCTAGTAAGAAAAATCTAAGAGACTAGAAATTGATGGTTTTGACAAGAATGTCCAATACGGGTATGTATTCGATATTTGTATGTTCATTCTTTTAAAAAAAAAAAAAAAGAGTTGAAGCAACATAAGATGATTCAACACAGGTTTTCAGAAAATCTGATACCGAACTCGGGCTGTTCCATGGAGATTTTACTTGTGCATATGAAACATCCATGGACTTTTACTAGACAATAAAGAACACAAAAAGAAACCATACAAGCATACAATAGTGACATATATAATAAGTAAACTTTGGTAATGCCAATGCATCAATAAGTTCGTTTGAAAAAAATGCTTCGAACTTGTGAAATATTTATATCACTTTTCTTACGCACCTTCGGATTTGAAAAGAAAGGATTGAAGATGTTGCCTTGCACTGGCTGCGGCGGCAAGGGATTCTTCGTCTTGCTTCTCTTTGGCAGCATTGAGAGCGGCGACGTAAGCTTGCCTTGCTTCTTCCATTTTCGGCATCTCCTTGTCATCTACATCACCCTGTTTATACCAAAACCGAAACAAAATAGGAAACCACACTTAAACCTCCGTTTACCATTGAGGTTGGAAAGTGCTTAAAATACAGATTCTTTCAAAAGAATAAAGAGCCATATATTGCAAAAACAAACCCTTATAAATGCTATTTCCAAGAAATGCACAACAAATATTTGGTCTAATATTCTCTTCTATCATGTTCAATCATTCGATATTTTCAAATGGTCCAATTTGCAATTAAACTATGTTACCCGGATTTTGTGTGAATGTAAGATAACAGATATGCATTCAAGATGGGTATGGTCAATTTTTTCAAAGATTTTTCCATACCTATGTCTGGATTTTGTTGGGTAAGGTTAATTCAAGAAAAGTGAAAAGGGGGAGCAGCAAAAAGCAAGCAAAAGCCAGGAAAACTCAAATTTAAATAAGTTGATTAGGCAAAGGATAGTGAAGTTACCAGGTGAGGGAAATGATCCGAATGGTATGGTGCTACATCATAATCTTCAGCATATGCGGTGCGATTTTTCTTTGTCAAGCCATTTAATAACAGCATAAATGATGAAAATTCTCCTTGCATGGAGTCTATATCATTTTGCAGCTTCTCCAACTTTTGATTAGATGTCATTGCTTCCCATTGTGTCTTTTCTAAGGCCGCCTGCTTGTCTGCTAGCTTAATCTAAAGAGAAAAAAGCATGTGTATCAATAACAATAAAGAAACAAGAAGCTCTGTATTTAACTCGGTTCGTTTATTCAGACAGTGGTGAAGGCAAAGGGGGGCAGGCAGTGGCCTTGGCCCCCCAAAATGGTAGATTTGCCCTTTAGCCCTTTAAAATAGTATGAAATTACATGTTCTTATAATGGTAAAAGTGCATTTTGACTCCCAAAAATTTATGATTCATCTTTGGCCCCTCCTAAAGTCATTTTCTGGCTTCGCCCCTGATGCAGCTATGTTAAGAAGTCGTATTGAGTACATCTGGGATTTCAATCCCCAACCTCTGCTACCTCTCCTTTCTACCACAAAAATAACAATAAAGGAATAAAGACCACGGAGATTAACTCGGTTCATACAGCCATCTTATGAGGCAGCATTAAGCAAATATGGAATTTGAATCCTAGCATTTGTAACCTCCTCTTTTATCACTATTGGGGCATCCTTTTTATGTCAATTAAACAAACAATACTTGCAAAATCAATCAACATTTCAGGCAATACAGTTAATTAGAATGCACTAAATATTATACAAAATCTATGATAATCAGGTTCGGGTATGAATGTTAGAATAAGTATGTCTCTAACACGGATATGTTCAATTTTTTCCATGTATTTGGAGGGTCCTTAGAGGGTCACAACCCCATATCCATGTATGGAAACGAATCAAACATAAGTTTCAACAAATGATACTTCAAGAAAAACGAAAAGTCAGAGCTAGCAGGAAAACATGAGAAATGTATACCTTTGCATCAGAGAGTTGCAGCTGAATGGACTTGATTAAAGAGTCCTTTTCTGCAGCATGTCGATTCAGTTGCTCAAGTTCTGCTTGAACATCATTAATATGGTTCTTTGAAATCTCTGAAGATTTTAGAAGGTCCTCTTTCTCCAACAACATTTTTTGCAGATTCTCCACTTGTCCTCTCAGTGCAATTAACTCCTCATTTTCCTTTTCTGCTATCAAATCCCTCGAGGAAAAGATTGGTAAACTATCACCATTCTTGTCTACTTGATCCTTTTTCTTTTTCACTGGAATAGCCAAACCGGTATTCCTTCCTTTTACATCCGTAGTCTTTATAAGCAAAAAGAGCAACATCATAAATTTATATGAAGAAATTATTAAAAATATATATATATATCTCAAAAAAGAAAAGCTATTAGATTAAATCCAGGAAAGTGAGAAAAAAATTTGATAGGAAAAAGAGTTGCATGTTAAAAATCATGGGATTTGTAATTAAAACCTATTAAACACTAGATGTTTTATATTTGACATATTTGCTCCAGACAAATGTCTAATAAAGAGACAATTATGCATACTATGATAAGATTACCACTTCAATTCAACAAATTACGAACAACCGCTAACCAATAAAGAAAGGAAACAATTGTTTATAGTCATCAAAATGACTAATAAGCCTATGTTTATTGGACTCTGATGTTTATTTTCTAAGTTTTTCATGTATTTGAAGGGTCATACAAGGGTCAAAAGCTCCGTACCCATGTCTGAAAATACGTTGAACACAAGTATAAAAAGTCAAGAATAAGGTAGTAATAAACTAGATAACCGAAATTGGTAAAATATAACCATTCATATACTATAAATATAAAGATTTAATTGAATAAGAGCATATATATATATAGTTACATATCCCACTAGCAAATTACAACGTTGCTCCCCATCAGTAATTTTTTAAATGTTACTAATGATGAAACTGTATGCTCTAGTTCACTATCACTGTCAGTATAAGCTTACAAGGAAATGATAAGGCAAGAAATACATAATTCCACAAAATTTCAACCATGTTATCGGAAATTTGGATTTCAAAAATAAATATTTATGAATTTAAAATTCATATTCTTATATATACTTTTTAAATATATAATAATATCGAATCTTAACTAATTTATATATAGTATATGCATTTCATTCACACAATTTATGCAGACAACGAAATCCAGTTTTTTAGTCATTTAACCAAACAAACCGCAAGTGAAATCAACAAATTAAACTAAAACAAGCAAGGATTTATGAACATACTTTACGAGATAGGGATTCCCTCGAAGGTGTCTTGGTATATATCATCGATCCACGCCTTGTAAATGAACTGTTTGCTTTACGCTCCTAAATCAAATTCCAAGTTTACGAAATGATAATAAATTAAAATTTATTTCCAGATAGCGGAAGTGTAAATAAACTATTTTCTTCATTTCCTTCCATTTTTCATTAATTTCAAACAAAAACTGAAAAAAATGAAAATTACAGTAAAAAAAAGAGGGAAAGATTACAATGAGGGACTGAACAAGAGGGATCATCTCAACGAGATCCTTGTAGAGGACACGATCCACATCGCCAGGAGCTGAATGAACGAGTGAGGACTCAACTCGACGGTGAGTCGGGGACGAGTTACTGTTATCCCCTGAAAGCCAAGTTCCAAAATCTGAATTTTCTTGTAAATCTAACAAATGTTGCGGCTCAAACATTTTCTTTCACTGTTTTTTTTTCCTTCTAAAATTCAAAGAATTTGAAAATAAAGAACTGAACAGCTTGAAAGTGATAGTGAAGAAATGAAGAAGTTGCAGCAGTTAACAATGGCGTTTTTTTTTCTTTTTTGAAAAAAATCGTTTATTTTGTTTCCAATTTTCTTCAAACTAAATTATGATAAGGGAAAATTAGTTTTGTTGTACTTTTTTGTGATTTACTTGCATTTTTTATAATTTCTCAAGTAATTAATATTTATTTTTTAAAATAAAAAAATACACCAAAATTTAGTGTGCATCAACTATGTGTAGATTAGAAAAACATATAATTTTTTTTTGAGTTATTTATTACGACCATCCATTTGATTTGGGAAAGGATTAAGCAATAATATTTAAATTGTGGTTTATTTATTAAGTATATTAAAGGTGTAGTCTTAATTAAACTTTAACTCGATTAGTATTGGTATTGTTATCAATATAGAAAGACGCATTTCTTTTGATTTGATTTGATTTAATTTGTTCGAACCACATTTTCAAATTAATTTAATTTTTTTAATTTGTTCGATTCTATTATAACATCATAAGTTCCGTCTTTTTTAATACAAAAAATTATATATTCTTCATCAGGAAGACATATCCAGCTCGAGTTTTCACTTTCCTTGTCCACCAACACAACGCTTTTCGACATTGTGCGACTGTGGTTCACCTGTCGTCTATTTTTGTCACTAATCTTATTATCTTCCGTTTTATTTTTTATTTCGAAAACAATGTGTCCTGTCGAATGTTTCATCGACAGTGACAGATTCATCTCTGCCGATTTGTTTTCTGTAATTCAACAAATGCATTAAAAATACAATAAAATATGCCATCACAATCAATTACAATAAATATCACAAAAAACTAAAAAAATCAATTTATGCAAATATACTATCAGAATCAATTATAATGAATTTTGTAACCACCACAAAACATAGTTAGGAATTTATATTACTCGTTAAAATAATTCATAACAAAACAAAATTACCATAATATCTCCAACAGAAACAAAAATTATAGCACAATAAATACATAAAAAAAAACACTTTTTTACGTAAGAAAATTACTGGCCAATGTGCAAGCCAAGAAACATAAAGCAAAGACCGAACAGTCCATCTAACAAGCCTAGTTAATATATAGATGGAGTAAACGTTTTACTCTGCTCAACTTTTCCCATCGTATATACCCCAAAAGACTTATTTTTTTCCCCCTAAAATTTCCCCTCCAATTCCTAAATTTTTCCCCAAACGCGAAAGGAAAGAGGATAGCATCAAGGAAGGATGGGATTTTCTTCGTCTGCGATTTTGGAACTGTATGTTATTAATTCATTCTACCTCCTTCTTTTTTTTTTATGTATCATATTCTTTCATTTTTTTCGATTAATAATAATAATAATAACAGAGGAGCATGATAGCCAACCCAACCACCACTTTCTCAATCGGCTCACGATTTTCTTTTTCTTTTTTCTTTTAATTATCACATTATTATTTACACAATCATCAGTTTGTTTTTCCTTTTAAATTTTAACTTAACTCGCCGGAAAAGTCGTCGCCTTTTTCACCGGGAAAATTTCATCTCCTTACCCATCTTTTCTACTTCAGACATAGTTTGACTGAAATTGCAATGAACAAGAATTTGCTCTAAATTTCATTTTTCGGGCTTTGAAGATTGGTGAGCTTTTGTGCTTTAGAAGAATAGCAGAATGGGGTGTGTTGGATCGACGCCGGCTAAAGGAGACTGTGATGGTTTTTCATTTTACTTGCTCTTTTTTTTTTCTTTTCCTTTTGTTTTTCCTGTTTGGTTTCTGAGAAAATCGTGGGAAAATTGGAAGCTTAAAGGGACAATGACAGCATCGTTCAATTGATTGAGCCCAAGAAAATTTTGAGCTATTCAGTTAAAGTTTCTGATATTTTCTAACCAGCTGAAAGGCTGCACTTTTTTTTTTCCGTTTTTGTTTCAATTTTTTTTTTAAGTTTGAAGAGATTAACAACATTTTGGCTATTGAGTTCTACCATAATTATAGTTTTTTCCCTGGAAATATTCAAAAATAAAAACTTTAAAAAAAAAACTTAAATTTCCTTTTTAATTGTATAAATAATGTTGTTATTAACTTAATTTGCATACTTAGATATTAATTTGAAATTTTTCTTGGAGTTGCAACTGCGTTATTTGATAATCATTATCTTCTAATTTTGCAAAAAGATTGAACACACATGGAACATTATGCTATCTTTTGTAGTATTTTAGTATTTCAATTCATTAACTCTTTCTGATTAACATGCTGTATGAACACATATTTCTCCATTTGCATTTTTTTTTGGTAGTATTTTAGTATTTCAATTCATTAACTCTCTCTGATGAACATGCTGTATGAACTCATATTTCTCGATTTGCATTTGAAGTATATACGTAGTTAATCATATCGTGGACGATTTGGTTCTGATAGGGAATGCGAAAAAGATTTGAAAGCCAAAACCATGGAAACATCCTCAGCTGATAACAAAGTCTGAACTCGAGCAGATGCGTGATGAGTTTTGGGACACTGCACCTCATTACGGTGGCCAAAAAGGTGGTTTTCCCTATAACTTATTGCCACTTCGCATGTAGATATTCTCGATTTCCGCAAGTGTGAAGGAATGTTGTTGATCTTGAGTTGACCAAATAAAGAAAATCTTCTTTTCTGTATGAGCTGAAAAACTTAGTGGTTAATCTGATAATGGCAACTAAACCACCAATATGCAGACCTAGTTATATGGTGGATCCGTTTTTTAGCAAACTGAATCAAACGAAACTGATATATTCATTTCGAGTTGGCTTGGATGTTAGGCCAGGAACTATAAATATAGAATGATTGTACTTGGTCCCTAGAATTCATGCTGCAAGGTGTTTCCTTGTTCATTGTTGAAGTTCTGAATCCCCAATGCAATATAACATAAGATCTTGAATTATCTGTACTATTACTTAAAGCATTCATGGGAATCAATTGAAACTGATAAGTATGTATGAACTAGGTAGGCCAACTCTTTAGCTGACCGACAGGGAAACATGAATGTTGAACTTGGCTTATCGATACGTTGAAGATAACTCAGGTTTGGTGTTTGATTGACCAGACAGAGTTACTAATGGATTCTAAAAGGTCTCATTAGAAGCTTTTCCATGGGTATGATTGTGATACTAAACATTGATATTTAGGAGTCTTCAGTTTCTGGTATCAACAAGAAGTCTGGTTATTTTGCTAATATGCAATTCAGTTTTTACTGTAGAATAGAAAATTCCAAGTAAATGATTGAATTTATATTGAACAGGTTGGTTTTCTTACCCTTTTTACTTGCAGTATGGCATTTTTATTTTTTAATCTGCTTTAATGTGAATAATCTGGTGATTTTCTCATGAACTTGAATGTAAATGGCAACTTTTAAGAAACAAATAAAATTTTAATTGCATTTCAAGAGATATATGAAATTTTAGTAACATATATATATTTTTCAATAATCACACGAGATGATTAAAACTTCACTCAACTTTCCTTAAAAAGATATTTTTTATATATAGATATATAGATTATTATAAAAAAGAAAAAAAATCAAATATTTTGTTAGTAATAAATATCTATTTATGTTTCCCAGTTATTCTTTTTAACCATTGCGTACAAAATCATAACCGACCCTTATATTTATTATCATTCATTCAATGGCTTCTCCACTATAAACCCTCTCTCTCTCTCTCTCTCTCTCTCTCACAGTTATTATTATTTCATTGCATCTTCTCTTTATATCTTTCAAATTCAAAACCCCTCAACCAAAGAAAATTTGAAAAAGATGTGTACTCCATCAATATTCACTATGCTTGTTAGATGGAGTGTTAGGGAGTTTGCTTCATGTTTCTTGGCTCGCAGATTCCCTGGTAATTTTCTTACGTAAAAAGTGATTCTTTTAATCTCTTTATGCTTCAGGTTTTTATTTTGATTATTTTTGCCTTCCATATTTATTGTATTTTTTTTTTCATATTTGTTGTCCTATGATTTTTGTTTGTGTTGGAACCATTATGGTAATTTTGTTTTGTTATTAAGGTTTCCGGGTTGAATACTTGATTGCGATTGCATCTTTTATGTTTTTAATGTATTAGCAGAAATTGATTTTTCGAGTTTACTTCCATAGTTTTTGTAATTGATTGTGATAGTATATTTTATGGTGTTTTCAATGTATTTGGTGGATTGTAGAAGAGAAACTGGCAGAGATGAATCCGTCTCCGTCGTTGAAACATCCGATGAGACTCATTGTCGCTGAAACGAAAGACAACACGGGAGATAGGAGTATTAGTGACAAATATAGAAAACGGCGGAACCACAGTCGGCCAATATCGAAAAGCATAGTTTCAGTGGACAATGAAAGCGAAAACTCGAGTTGGATATGTCTTCCTGATGAAGAATACATAGTTTTTTGCTTTAAAGAAGATGGAGCTTTTGATGTTATGATAGAATCGAGCAAATCTGAAAGAAGTTCATGGCCGGTTAATAGAAAGGTTAATTCTGTTCCTTTGATTACTTGAAGTATTCATGTCTGAAACCCCGTTTCTAGCATAGGCATGTACATATGACATTCTAAGAAACCCTATAAATAGGGTGAAAAAATCTCGGTTAAAAATAACTCAGTTCCGGTTGACATGGGTTAACTGGCTCACTGACCAAACAGACTAACCAGAGTCGGTTCAATTTTCGGTTAATATTTATAGGCAGTTAGTTAAGCGCATTTTCATTATTTTTTTTTTAGATGAACGGACCGAAAAGACAAACACCACACCTTTCTGAATACAACAAAAAACTAAATATATCTGTTTTGGACAAATACTCGTATCCGAACTGAAGGATTTGTACTGGAACAGATTGATTCTACCGAGGACACCGAAAGAGATGAGCTGAGCAGTGATAAAGGAAGATCAAATGAAGACGCGAGTGAAAGAGAGGCCAATGCTACTAAAGAACAGGTGAGCCTATGATTTCTTTGAAACATTTGTTTACGATTATTGACAATTTTTTCGAATATTTGGAGAATTATTTATTGGAAGTTGTTAGGTTTAACGAAATTTAGCATCGTTTTGTACCTATAGGGTTCCAAAGATCATTTCCATGTTAGATACCTATGAGACTTGACTTTGAAGAGACCCTCGAATAGGTATCGTATGTGATGTGTGTTTGAAACGAATTTTTCCGATTTTCTCATCTATGCTCAAACTTATGTTTGAATACGTCGGAAATGCTTAGGTAGTGGAAATTTGCATAGTTTAGTATTCCTCAAAGAAGTCATTTTCCTGTTAGATAGCCACAAGGTTTGTCTTGCAAGAAATCTTTGACAAGTGTTGGATATACGCATGTGCCTAATGTGGGTTTACAATTTTTATATTTATATATTGAAAATCATGCTATGTGGTTGTTTAACTATTAGATAAGAAGTGAAACTTATCTTTGAAGAAATCCTGAAAGAGTGTTTACTAAAACTTTTTTCACATCTTTGGAGAATCTTATCTGAACCTGTTTTTGAATGTGCATTGAATACAAATATATATATTTTTTAAAAGGAAAAATTCGGGTAACAGTTTTGGTTTTACATATAGGGTGATGAAAAAAGGGGCAGCATTTGTTGGGAAGTAGAGTTAGTTTCAGCTAGCTTAAAAAGATTAGAAGAATCAAGAGACTCGTATCAATCTGATGGTAGCGCCGGATCCTTTACCTTTCCTGTGTAAGTGTGTAAAAAGAAATTTTTGTTTCTATGTTGCTTGGATTTTCGAGGGGTGAGTGTCGGATATTTATGTATCCGATAATATTTGAACAAACCTGTTTTTTAATGTATTGAATATAGGATTATCTATTCTGTTTTAAACTCGATCGAATATTTTTAAATTCAAAAAGATATGAGAATCAAATATAAATATTTTAAAGAAAATGAAGAATGAAACACATCTAACTTTATTTTTTGATGAATATTGTTACAGATTAGGATGGGAATCGTTGGGAAGTCCAATGAGAATGCCAATGCCAACATCAGAAGGCATTAGCAAAAGGAAGCACAAGACTCATTGTATGCCAATGCCAACAGAAGGCATTAGCACAAGGAAACTGACAATCAGAATCTAAAACATTGAAAAAACACGCAATAAGCTTTGTTCTTTCTTATGCCATTGCCTTCTGATGTTGGCATTGGCACACAGATTTTCGGAAAATCAGCTACCGAACTCGGGCTGTTTCATAGAGATTTTACTTATGCATATGAAAACATCCATGGACTTTTACTAGACAATTAAGAACACAAAAAGAAGCCGTACAATAATACAATAGTGACGTATATAATAAGTAAAATTGGGTAATGCCAATGCATTACCAAGTTCGTGTGAAAAAATGCTTCGAACTTATGAATCTTTATATCACTTTTCCCACGCTCCTTCGCATTTGAAAAGAAAGAATTGAAGATGTAGCCTTGCACTTCTTCGTCTTGCTTCTCTTTGGCAGCACCGAGAGCGGCGTCGTAAGCTTGCTTTGCTTCTTCCATTTTCGGCATCTCCTTGTCATCTACATCAGTCTGTTTATACCAAAACCAAAACAAAATAGAAAAACCACGCTTAAAGCTCCATTTGCCATTAATGTTGGAAAGTTCTTAAAATACGGATTCTTTCGAGCAACTTCCCCCATCGGCAATTCCAAAAGAATAAAGAGACTTATATCGCAAAAACAAACCCTTATAAATGCTATCCCCAAGTAATGCACAACAAATATTTGGACTAATATTCTCTTCTATCATGTACAATCATTCGATAATTTCGAATGGTGCAATTTGCAATTAAACTATGTTACCTACATGACAATTTTTTATCCGCGTCATGTGGCAATCGAATTTTTTTAACACAATTAAAGAAAAGGGTTGAATTAGGTAATGGAATGATAATTTAAATACTAATTTAAGACGAAAAAAATTTAAGTATCAAAGTGGGGAAGCAAACATAATTCGAGGGTCAAAGTGGTATAAATTCAGTATTTAAATATAATTTACACAATCAATTTTAAATATGGTTAAGTTTTTAAAAAGTTTTAAAATAATATAATTACTCATTATTTAAAAATATATTAATTACATTTGCCTTTTGTGTTATTGAAAATTTGAATACTTAATTTTTTAAATTAATTTGTTAAAGCATTTCAATAATTTTATTCTAAATAAACATAATACCATGTTTGTTTCTCCATGGCATATATGGATATAAGTTTTAATAATGTATTATTAAATTAATTAACGCGAACTATAGAATAATAGTAAATTAAATAAATTCCAAGAGAAAATAATAGTAAATTAAATAAATTCCAAGGGAAAAAATCGCTTTGTTAAGATGGCTTTGGAAAGGAGTACGAACCTGTAGCCGACCTTAGGATTGATAAGATGAGTAACCCTTCATTTATGATAATTAATTCATGTTTATTCACTAAAGAAGATATATGTTATTATATTAGTCTAAAATTTTGGCTATAATTATGGGTTGATTATAAACTTATTTCACTAATTAAATTTCTTTAGCTTTAATAATAATCGTGTACAATTACTTTTCTTTTCTACAATGAGTTGTAAATAATAAAGAAATTATTTTAGACTTTAATTATTACGTATAATTTGTTTATAGCTTTAAATTTCATGTGACCCTTGAAATAACACAGCGCTGGAGTATAGTAATAAATAAAAAACAATCCAACTAAAACCCCCATTCCCTAAAAACAATAACTATACCCCAGCCTAATTAATAATCCAAATATTTCCGGCTGTTAGAATCGGAAACATTCAACGGTGGTGTTGGAAATGGCCAACCATGCTGCTGTTACACTTTGGTTAAGTGAATGCAGCTTGCACATTTTTGCTGCAGCACTAATGCTTACTGTAACAGCAAGGCTGTTTAGTTACTTTGTTAAGTAACTTAGTTGAAAATGAACAAGCTGATGACAGCTTGATATGTTTGTTTAGGTGTTGAATGACTAGTTTAGGTGGCTTGTTTATGTGCACAAGCAATGTTTTACAAGTTACTAGGCTACTTAGTGGTAGTAGGTAGTGTTTGGTGATGTATTTGGCTATAAATGTATTGTTTTTCTAGTTGAATGAATGAGCAAACATGAGCTATCAGCCATAAGCTCCCTTGCTGCACATTTGTGAGCAAGTAAAATATCATACTGCCTTGTTCTGTGTTCTTTGTTTTCTTCTTTTGTTGCTGCCAATGTTCCAACGGGTGGCCTGGAAACCACCACTACCTATTATCTCCTCCTCACTCTTTCTTCCCTTCACTATTGTTTTCCACGATTCAAATTCCTTGGGTTTTTCCTTGTAAGTTCCAGTACTTATAAGTATTTTGGTTGCTGGTAATTGTTGATGCTGAAGATTAACTACTAGTAATTTAGGTGTGTTTAAACTTAGAAGGAGACTTACGTTTTAAGGGTTAAAGTTTGTTCATAGCTGGTGGTTTTTTTATGATCAAATTACGCCAAACGTTTAGGCTTTTGTGTAGAAATATATATCTTTTAAATCCCTTTTCACTTTGTTGCTTCACGTTATTGACTTTGTTTTCTATTCATTGGAGAGTTTGCTCTTCACCAGAATTTCTATATATGGAGCTAATAGTTTACTTAGACTCATGTTTGTATCCGATGTGGTTACGTTTTAAATATTTTTTTCAAGATTTTCTTCATATTTGTGTTGGGATATGCGTGGGAAGAGTCAGAGCAGCATAGTTTTTTGCTGTCACTGGTGATAACCTTGTGGTTTGTGTTACCAGAATTGAAGTACCAAATGCTACAAGATGGAGTGGAATTGGGTATTATTGAGGATTGAATTTGGATAGAAGATTCAAATTTGATATGCACTTGACATGATTCCTTTGGAAAGGTCCCTGCAGGGCCACAAAGAAGATTGTAACTGAGATGTTTCTTTTGTATTGTACAACATTCATCCTCTTGTCTTGTTTTTATCTTTTCTAGTGGAACTCCGAGTACTCCTTCATGGTTTTTATTGATAAATTTGGGTACAAATTATTGGCCAAGTTATTCTTTTTTGTATAATCAAGGTTTCTTCATGTTCGTTTTATGGTACATGAAGATTTGAGAATGTATGACTATCTCTCCCAATACTATCAGTCTCCAAAGTTCGAATTTACCTTTTCTCTTAGGAGTGTAATGTATCTTACCGTTATACTTAATAATTAGTTTGCTCAATGCATTTCCTAGTGAGAAAAATCCGTAAAGAAGATAAGTGTTCCTTTCGTGACCAAAAGATGAGTCACTTGGTTCCTCTACCTCTGAATGTGAGAATATATACACAGTTTTTAAATCTCTTCCTCAAAGAATTTAGATCTAAAATGTAAGCACTGATGCATAATTGTCTTTCCTGTTTGCATGCAGTTTCTTTCCCCTTGAAAGCCCAAACCAATGCCCAATCAGACTACTTAGAGACATCCAATAGCTTTTACAGGTATGTGATTATTAATAAATGTTGTTAACCCCAAAACACCCCTCTTGATTCCTGATAACAATCCCCGAACATAATTTCAGGGAATGAGCTTGACAAGCCCCATTAAAATTTATCCCCGAACATAATTTCAGGGAATGAGCTTGACAAGCCCCATTAAAATTTATCTTTATGAAAGCATTCTCTAAAGGCCTTCATCTTACAAGCTCAACACTGGTAACAGGTAACAGTTTGTTTTAAGGCATCTAAATCTTTTAATTGAGCTTCAATCCTTTCTATTATTGCTTGAGTATGAATTCAATCCCATCATGCACATATTTATTTCGTTCAGTCCATAACACCCAAAGGGTTCCACCTACCATTCTCCAAATCTGGTTAGATGAGGTAGAAAATAAATTATCAAGCCAATGCTGAAAAATAAGAACAAAGAACTCCATATGCCAGTAAATATTTAATTTGTTTCACACTTCTATTGTAGCGATACAATCTCAAAACGAGTGCTCAAGAGTTATCAGACTCAGACACCTTGAGCAAACAGGTGACTCACTGACTCCACTAATCTTATATTATAGAGGTTAGGAATTTAATTTCCAATCTAACCCTTTTAACGTGAAATCTTATGTTTTTGGCTAAACAAGTTTATTAGATTTATTATTAAAAAAAATCAATGAAAATATACTATCAATCTATAAAGGGAGTTAATTAACATTAATAAATTAAAATTATCAGTTTCTTTCAAGAAAAGTAAAGTTTTAAGATAAAAGTAAATCTTATATAATTAAATGTTTGATTTTCTATGAAATATATTTTTTAATAATATCACAAGATTGTTAAAACTTCACTCAACTTTCCTTAAAAAAAATATTTTTTTTATGTAGATATATAGATTATTATAAAAAAAAGAAGAAGAAAAAAAACCAAATATTTTGTTCGCAATAAATTATCTCTTTATGTTTCCCTTTTATTCTTTTTAACCATTGCATGCAAAATCATAACCCGCCCTTTTATATATATATATATATATATATATATATACACACGATCATTCATGCAATGTCTTCTCCACTATAAACCCCCTCTCTCTCTCTTACTATTATTTCGTTGCATCCTCTCTTCATAGCTTTCAAATTCGAAATCCGTCGAAGAAAATTCGAAAAAGAAAATGTTTACTCCATCTATATTAACTAGGCTTGTCAGATGGACCGTTCGGGTCTCTGCTTCATGTTTCTCGGCTTGCACATTCGCCAGTAATTTTCTTACCTAAAAAAGTGATTGTTTTCATGTATTTGTTGTGCTATTATTTTTGTTTGTGTTGGAGTCATTATGGTAGTTTTGTTTTGTTATGAACTATTTTGATGAGTAATTTAAATTCTTGATCATGTTTGGGGTGGCTACAATATTTATTATAATTGATTGTGATAGTATATTTTATTTTTTTAATGTATTTGCATACATTGATTTTTTGAGGTTACTCGATATTTATTGTAATTGATTGTGATGGTATATTTTATTGTGTTTTCAATGCATTTGTTGAATTACAGAAGAGAAATTGGCAGAGATAAATCTGTCACCGTCGGTGAAACATTCGACAGGACACATTGTTTCCGAAACAAAAAACAATACGGGAGATAAGAAGATTAGTGACAAAAATAGACAACAGCGGAACCACAGTCACACAATGTCGAAAAGCATTGTTTCGATGGACAGGGAAAGTGAAAACTTGAGCTGGATATGTCTTCCTAATGAAGAATACATAGTTTTTTGTATTAGAGAAGACGGAGCTTATGATGTTACGATAGAATCGAACAAATCAGAAGAACCAAATCAATCCGAAAGAAGCTCATGGTTGGTTAATAGAAAGGTTAATTATATTCCTTTCACTCTTTATTTTACTTTTAGTATTTGTGTCTGAAACTTGTTTTTAACACGAGTACGAACATATGACATTCTAAGATACCTACAAATAAGGGTGAAAAAAAACTTGATTACAAATAGCTCGGTTCAGTTCACATCGGTTAACTAATTCTTGATAACAGCAAGCTAACATAAGTGGGTTCAATTTTATATTTTTTGAAAATCTCCGAGGTTGCTTAACTATCTAGAAGTGAAATTTATCTTTGAAGATATTCAAAGAGTCTCTAGTAAATTTTTTTCACATTTTCGAAGAATCATATCTGAACATATTTTTGAATATGCATCGAATACAAATATATATATATATTAAAAAGGAAAAATTCGGTAACGGTTTTGGTATAACATATAGGGTGATGGAGAAAAGGGCACGACTTGCTGTGAAGTAGAGTTGGCTTCAAGTAGCTTGAAGAGATTAGAAGAATCAAGAGACTCGTATCAATTTGATGGTAGCACGGGACTAGCTTCAAGTAGCTTAAGGAGATTAGAAGAATCAAGAGACTCGTATAAATCTGATGGTAGCACCGGATCCTTTACCTTTCCTGTGTAAGTGTGGAAAAGGGAATTTTTGTTTCTATGTTGCTCGGATTTTTGAGGGTGTCGGATATTTATGTATCCAATAATATTTGAACAAACCCATTTTTGAATGTATTGAATATAGAAGTATCTATTCTGCATTTTAAACTCGATGAATTAATTTAAACACAAAAGGATATGGCGAATAATAAATATTTTAAAGAAAATAAAGAATTGAAACAAATCTAACTTTATTTTTTGATGGATATATTGCTGCAGATTAGAGTGGGATTGGATTGGAAGTCCAGTGAGAATGCCAATGCCAACATCGGAAGGCATTACCCCAAGCAAGAACAAGGCCCATTGTGTGCCAATATCGGAAGGCATTACCCCAAGCAAGAACAAGGCCCATTGTGTGCCGAAGCCAAGGAAGAAAGGCATTGGCACAAGAAAGAAGAAGACCCATTATATGTTTTTTCAATGTTTTAGATTTTGATTGTCGACTGTTCTTTTACAAATAATGAAAAAGTTATATAAAAATATATTTATAAAAGAAAATTGAAAAAACTATGTTGTCCTAGTATCAAATCTGCTTATTTTTGTGAAAAAGACAACTTTTATACTAATATTCCATACTACTTCGTAAAAAGAATGAGCTTTTTATTGATAAATTTGGGTACAATTATTTATTAAGTTATACTTTTTTGTATAATCAAGGTTTCCTTCATATCCGTTTTATGTTCCATGAAAATTTGAGAATATATGACTCTCTCTCCCAATAATATCGTCTCTAAAGTTTGAACTTGCCTTCTCTCTTAGGAATGCAATGTGCGCTACGACGACACTTAATAATTAGTTTGCTCAATACGTTCCCTAGTAAGAAAAATTTAAGAGACTAGAAATTGATGGTTTTGACAAGAATGTCCAATACGGGTATGTATTCGATATTTGTATGTTCATTCTTTCAAAAAAAAAAAAAAAGAAAAAAAAAAGAGTTGAAGCAACATAAGATGATTCAACACAGGCTTTTGGAAAATCTGATACCGGACGCAGGCTGTTCCATGGAGATTTTACTTGTGCATATGAAACATCCATGGACTTTTACTAGACAATAAAGAACACAAAAAGAAACAGTACAAGCATGCAATAGTGACATATATAATACGTAAACTTTGGTAATGCCAATGCATCAATAAGTTCGTTTGAAAAAAATGCTTCGAACTTATGAAATATTTATATCACTTTTCTTACGCACCTTCGGATTTGAAAAGAAAGGATTGAAGATGTAACCTTGCACTGGCTGCAGCGGCAAGGGATTCTTCGTCTTGCTTCTCTTTGGCAGCATTGAGAGTGGCGACGTAAGCTTGCCTTGCTTCTTCCATTTTCCGCATCTCCTTGTCATCTACATCATCCTGTTTATACCAAAACCGAAACAAAATAGGAAAACCACACTTAAAGCTCCCGTTTACCATTGAGGTTGGAAAGTGCTTAAAATACAGATTCTTTCAAAAGAATAAAGAGCCATATATTGCAAAAACAAACCCTTATAAATGCTATTTCCAAGCAATGCACAACAAATATTTGGTCTAATATTCTCCTCTATCATGTTCAATCATTCGATATTTTCAAATGGTGCAATTTGCAATTAAACTATGTTACCCGGATTTTGTGTGAATGTAAGATACAGATATGCATTCAAAATGGGTATGGTCAATTTTTTCAAAGATTTTTCCATACCTATGTCTGGATATTGTTGGGTAAGGTTAATTCAAGAAAAATGAAAAGGGGGAACAGCAAAAAGCAAGCAAAAGCCAGGAAAACTCGAATTTAAATAAGTTGATTAGGCAAAGGATAGTGAGGTTACCAGGTGAGGGAAATGATCCGAATGGTATGGTGC
Organism: Gossypium bickii; assembly: GCA_025503065.1. Lineage (NCBI taxonomy): Eukaryota > Viridiplantae > Streptophyta > Magnoliopsida > Malvales > Malvaceae > Gossypium > Gossypium bickii. The sequence goes on from CP106720.1 coordinate 96,746,168, forward strand.
CACATCATAATCTTCAGCATATGCGGTGCGATTTTTCTTTGTCAAGCCATTTAATAACAGCATAAATGATGAAAATTCTCCTTGCATGGAGTCTATATCATTTTGCAGCTTCTCCAACTTTTGTTTAGATGTCATTGCTTCCCATTGTGTCCTTTCTAAGGCCGCCTGCTTGTCTGCTAGCTTAATCTAAAGAGAAAAAAGCATGTATATCAATAACAATAAAGAAACAAGAAGCTCTGTATTAAACTCGGTTGGTGTATTCAGACAGTGGCGAAGGCAAAGGGGGGCAGGCAGTGGCCTTGGCCCCCCAAAATGGTAGATTTGCCCTTTAGCCCTTTAAAATAGTATGAAATTACATGTTCTTATAATGGTAAAATTGCACTTTGACTCCCAAAAATTTATGAATCATCTTTGGCCCCTCCTAAAGTCATTTTCTGGCTTCGCCCCTGATGCAGCTATGTTAAGAAGTGGTATTGAGTACATCTGGGATTTCAATCCCAACCTCCGCTACCTCTCCTTTCTACCACAAAAATAACAATAAAGGAATAAAGACCACGGAGATTAACTCGGTTCATACAGCCATCTTATGAGGCAGCATTAAGCAAATATGGAATTTGAATCCTAGCATTTGTAACCTCTTCTTTTATCACTATTGAGGCATCCTTTTTATGTCAATTAAACAAACAATACTTGCAAAATCAATCAAAATTTCAGGCAAAACAGTTAATTATAATGCACTAAATATTATACAAAATCTATGGTAATCAGGTTCGGGTATGAATGTTAGAATAAGTATGTCTCTAACACGGATATATTCAATTTTTTCCATGTATTTGGAGGGTCCTTAGATGGTCATAACCCCATATCCATGTATGGAAACGAATCAAACATAAGTTTCAACAAATGATACTTCAAGAAAAACGAAAAGTCAGAGCTAGCAGGAAAACATGAGAAATGTATACCTTTGCATCAGAGAGTTGCAGCTGAATGGACTTGATTAAAGAGTCCTTTTCTGCAGCATGTCGATTCAGTTGCTCAAGTTCTGCTTGAACATCATTAATATGGTTCTTTGAAATCTCTGAAGATTTTAGAAGGTCCTCTTTCTCCAACAACATTTTTGCAGATTCTCCACTTGTCCTCTCAGTGCAATTAACTCCTCATTTTCCTTTTCTGCTATCAAATCCTCGAGGAAAAGATTGGTAAACTATCACCATTCTTGTCTACTTGATCCTTTTTCTTTTTCACTGGAATAGCCAAACCGGTATTCCTTCCTTTTACATCCGTAGTCTTTATAAGCAAAAAGAGCAACATCATAAATTTATATGAAGAAACTATTAAAAATATATATATATATCTCAAAAAAGAAAAGCTATTAGATTAAATCCAGGAAAGTGAGAAAAAAATTTGATAGGAAAAAGAGTTGCATGTTAAAAATCATGGGATTTGTAATTAAAACCTATTAAACACTAGATGTTTTATATTTGACATATTTGCTCCAGACAAATGTCTAATAAAGAGACAATTATGCATACTATGATAAGATTACCACTTCAATTCAACAAATTACGAACAACCGCTAACCAATAAAGAAAGGAAACAATTGTTTATAGTCATCAAAATGACTAATAAGCCTATGTTTATTGGACTCTGATGTTTATTTTCTAAGTTTTTCATGTATTTGAAGGGTCATACAAGGGTCAAAAGCTCCGTACCCATGTCTGAAAATACGTTGAACACAAGTATAAAAAGTCAAGAATAAGGTAGTAATAAACTAGATAACCGGAATTGGTAAAATATAACCATTTATATACTATAAATATAAAGATTTAATTGAATAAGAGCATATATATATAGTTACATATCCCACTAGCAAATTACAACGTTGCTCCCCATCAGTAATTTTTTAAATGTTACTAATGATGAAACAGTATGCTCTAGTTCACTATCACTGTCAGTATAAGCTTACAAGGAAATGATAAGGCAAGAAATACATAATTCCACAAAATTTCAACCATGTTATCGGAAATTTGGATTTCAAAAATAAATATTTATGAATTTAAAATTCATATTCTTATATATACTTTTCAAATATATAATAATATCGAATCTTAACTAATTTATATATAGTATATGCATTTCATTCACACAATTTATGCAGACAACGAAATCCAGTTTTTTAGTCATTTAACCAAACAAACCGCAAGTGAAATCAACAAATTAAACTAAAACAAGCAAGGATTTATGAACATACTTTACGAGATAGGGATTCCCTCGAAGGTGTCTTGGTATATATCATCGATCCACGCCTTGTAAATGAACTGTTCGCTTTACGCTCCTAAATCAAATTCCAAGTTTACGAAAAGATAATAAATTAAAATTTATTTCCAGATAGCGGAAGTGTAAATAAACTATTTTCTTCATTTCCTTCCATTTTTCAGTAATTTCAAACAAAAACTGAAAAAAAATGAAAATTACAGTTAAAAAAAAAGAGGGAAAGATTACAATGAGGGACTGAACAAGAGGGATCATCTCAACGAGATCCTTGTAGAGGACACGATCCACATCGCCAGGAGCTGAATGAACGAGTGAGGACTCAACTCGACGGCGAGTCGGGGACGAGTTACTGTTATCCCCTGAAAGCCAAGTTCCAAAACCTGAATTTTCTTGTAAATCTAACAAATGTTGCGGCTCAAACATTTTCTTTCACTGGTTTTTTTTTTCCTTCTAAAATCCAAAGAATTTGAAAATAAAGAACTGAACAGCTTGAAAGTGATAGTGAAGAAATGAAGAAGTTGCAGCAGTTAACAATGGCGTTTTTTTTCTTTTTTGAAAAAAATCGTTTATTTTGTTTCCTTTTTAGGGTACAGCGAATTTTCCTCAAACTTTAAGTTGAAGGTAAATTATGATATTACTAAAATACCCCTAAGTTACTTAAGGGAAAATTAGTTTTGTTGTACTTTTTTGTGATTTACTTGCATTTCTTATAATTTCTCAAGTAATTAATCTTTATTTTTTAAAATAAAAAAATACACCAAAACTTAGTGGGCATCAACTATGTGTAGATTAGAAAAACATATAAAAAAAATTTTTGAGTTATTTATTACCTAGAAGTGACCATCCATTTGATTTGGGTAAAGATTAAGCAATAGTATTTAAATTGTTGGTTATTTATTAAGTATATTAAAGGTGTAGTTTTAATTAAACCTTAACTCGATTAGTATTGGTATTGTTGTCAATATAGAAAGACGCAATTTAAGTGTATTGAAGCGTATTATCCTCTTATTTGTGGGTTGAGAATGTGTTATAGGTAGTTCTAAGTATTGAGTCAAATTGAGCAAATATGATCAGGACATATAATGAGATTGTTCCAAAAAATATGATTGGGTAAATTACACCAAGGTTACTAAATTATTAGTAGGTTTACATTTTGATCACTTAACTTTAAAAAATTATAAAATGGTCATTGAACTATTCAAAAGTTTTTACTTTAGTGTTGTCAAGTTTCTTTTTTTTTTTTTAAGCCATGACAATTCGACAATCAATACGATAGATCGGTACCCATCGATGAGTAGAAGAACATACCTTAGAACCAAGTTGACTTGTAAATGTCAGAAACCAAAGAATGGATTTTAATTTACAAATTCATGACGTTTAAATTGTTTCATGAAAAAAAAAAATGAAAGTGTAGATGGGAAGAGGAAGGAATCGTTTAGATTGTTACAAGTAGTGTGAACCAAAAATGCCATATAATAACAATTTTAATAACCCAGTGACTTAAATAAAAATTTTAGAATAGTTCAATGACTATTTTATAACTTTTTGAAATTAAGCGGTCAAAATATAAACTTACAAATAGTTTAATAACTTTAAATGTAGTTTATTCTTTATTTATTTTTATATTTTAAAATTTCAATTAAAGATATGTGATGATTTTTTTTATCAAAGACATGTGTCTTATTTAATTTTAATTTTACGTTAGTATATAAATGATTATCCATAAATTATAGGTATTACATTTTGTTCATCAACTATATGGGTAATAATAAAACAATTATTTAAATTTAATTCCAATTTATTTTACATTTTTATGAGTGATTTTATGTTATGATATGTCATTATGACATTTGGTTCGTAAAAGTTATTGAGCAAGTAATCTTATGTGTCAATATTTTAAATTATAAAAAAGATTATTTCGATTGATTTTAGCCGATTCAACAATTGATTTTTTGTCTCAATTTTCAATTTTTTATTGATTTCGAGCAGTTCATTCAAATGTCAGTATGATTAACCAATATACCAATTTATTTTCGATCCAACCAATATAATCAACCAATCCAGTTTGATTCCAATAATAGAGTAATTAGTTTATGAATTTTCTTAGATTTTGTTCTAGAGAGTGAAGCTAATGGAGGCGGCAAGGACCCTAGTCCCAATAATAAAAAATTACTCTTTTAATCTCTTGAGTATTGTAAAGTTTTAAATTAATTTAATGGTAAAATTGTATTTCAATAGCTTCTTAAATTTTAAAATTCAATTATACCCTCTCCAAAAATAAAAAAAAATTAATCCCTTAAAAATGATAACATTTTATATTAATATAATAATAAAATTATATTTTTAACTATCTCAAAATTTATAATTAAAATTTGATTAAGAAAAAAAACCTATCGTTGGCAACCCTACGAACCCATTTTAAAACATTTTGGTGGAAACCCAAAATGGAAGACTCGTTGGACAAGCATTATTGGGTAGCCAAGCCAACTGAACACATCAAAATCAGTGCTAGGAAAAAGTTAAGGTGGGATGGCTAAGGCTAAGACTACTCAACAAAGAGTCAAGGACCACGATCATGTGCCTAACCTTGAGGTGCCAATTTTCAGACGCGGTCCATTCCTTATTGTCGCCTTCGTCCATGCCCATTGCCAAAATTTTCAACACATCATGGCCCACATTGCATCTAGATCTTTAATTGATCTTCCCTCTTGCCTATCAAGTCAATAGGACACACCAAAATTTATTTTTGTGTCTTTGTACTTCATTTTTCTTATAAATTTTTTATATAAATTTTCGGTAAAAATATTAAGTAGACTTTCGTAATAAGAATCAAATTACATTTTATAATACACATCGCCTGTCTCGATGATAGAAACGATTGAGAGACACATTCAGAACATTTTAAGGGCAACAACTAATATTTTGTTTAAAAAAATATATAACTTACATTCTACTCAAAATGAGCTTTATACTTTTCAAAGTTAAATAAAGTTATTATTATAGTACCCATTTAAAGAAAATAACTACGTAATTTATAAAATATAAGAATGTTACTCATTTTACTCCATCTACTCAAAAAATGGATAAATTAGTCCATATACATTAGATCAAGAGTAAGTTGGTCCTTTTTATTAAATTTTTTATCTATTTGTATTGTTAAAAACTGACTTGGCTAATAGAATAACCAAATAGTGGCACATGCCATTGTACCTCATGTTGGTGTCTAAGAACTAGTTTTTAATTGTAGAAATGCATGAAATTTTAACAAAAGATCACCAGTTTGCTTTTTGATCTAATATAAATAGACTAATTTGCTAATTTTTTGAGTAAAGAAATAAAATGTAATCTATCTTCTAGTACAGGGACCTTGATAGCACTTTTATCTAATTTGATATTATGTTTTGTATATTTGTCTCATGTCTTTACTTTTGGTGTTATCTTTTGTTTTTATTTAGATATATATTCTACCCTTATTATGTGAAAGAATTATTAGGTAAACCAAGCAAATTGGAGTAATTTGATTTTGATTTTAATTTTTAGACTCTAAAAATGAAATTTAGCTTTAATTTGAAATCAATGCGAAGTAATTATAGCATAGAGAGAGTAGGAGCAATGTCTCCTAGTGGTCCAACCCTTCTGCCTAATAGTTAGACTTGTGGATTGCAATTTAGTTTTAAAAAGAAAATAAAATTATTTAAAACTTAATCAAGTTATAAAAAAGTTATGTATATATAATTATAGTTTCTTCTATATTTATTTTATAATCTTAAAAAATTAATTTTTTGATAATTCGTGAATACATTTGTCAACTAAGTATAAATATATTTACTTAATACAGGCAATTAATTAAGATAACCGATAGAACTCATCCAACTAAACCAATTTATATAAGTGTTATCATTATCTGTCAATTATATTCAATCTTTTTACTTTTTAATTTAACCGGGGAATTGCACGCTATACATAAAAGTCCTAGAAAACACATTTTATGTGAACAAAATCTGAAAAATAGCCAAATAAATTAAGATTAAAAACCAACATGAAAGTTGGTCGCATATGAACAAACTAGAAATATCTCGTAAAATCATAAGTAAATAAATATAAATATTGAAAAAAAGTTTGCAAAACAAGAAACAACCACATTCATATATCCTGTGAGTAAGTTTTTTCAAGTATTTTTTTGTATTCTTATTTTTCTTTTTTAGATTATAAATTTATATCCAATTGTTAATACTATAATTTTTTTTTTTAAGTTTATCTGTTTAACATTTTACAAAGACGAAGTAAAAAATTTGCTTAGAAGAGCTACAGATGAATCATAAATTATTGGGAATTGTAGTGCAATTTACTATTATACTAACATGTAATTTCTTAAAAATTTAAGGAATCAAATAGTAAATCTATCATAGAAAATAAATTATTTGTTATTTATGTAACAAAAAAATTGACTTATAATGAATCTAAATTTAACAAAATAATTTTAATAATATTAATAATTGAATTTATATTTTTTAATTCGAAAATTAAATATTAATTTAAATAAAAGTTGGACCAAATTCTAAATATAAAAAAATATGGACTTATGGTATTTTTTAATTTTTTTAATTTGTGTAGCTAATAAATAACTTTTAAGGAAATTAAGAAGGTAAAAGATATAATTTACGGGAGATAGAGTGTAGGAGGATCTTGATCAGCCCACTGATTTTGATTCCAATACGTCTGATCAAAACTTCCATTAGAAAGATCAAGCAACGTCGTCCCTTGATCTCCACTCCCTTCCCAATCAAACGGTCGAAATCCTCCATAATCTCCACCCTTAGATCTATTATCCAAATTTGCTAACTCAATCTCTACTGTTGGATCAAGCAATCCCATTGTGAGTTCCTCCACTCCCGTGCTCACCATTTTTGGCTGCTGTTGCAGTTGCTGCCATTGTCCTTGCTCACTGAATACATTACCAAAACCAAACGGCAACGTTTCATTGTTCGACCAAGTGATCAAGCTCGTGAAACTCTCCATCTCCGTAAACCCTAAATCATTAGGATTTTCGTAAAATTTCGAATCGCTTGCATTTATCAAGCTAGAATGAGACGTTACCGCCGGCGCCGCTTCGGCGGTGCTGCCGCCGGAGATATTATTGTTATTCGTCGCTGGTACGTTAAAATTGTCTGCGGTAAGACTGGAACTCTTGCTGCAGGAATGAGTATTCTCTTTAAGTTGATTACAGTGTTGCTGCTGGAGGAGCTGTGGCTGTACAGCGGAGGCGGCGACTGTGATGGTTGCGGATGGTTTGATTTTCGAGTGCCTGGCTTTACGACAGCCGCCGCCGACGGGGACGTTTCGAAGTACGCCACCTTTCGTCCAGTAACGACGGCAGCTCTTACAGAAATAACGTGGCTGAGAGAGGTTGTAGTTGTTGTAGTAACAGAATTTTGTATTGAGAGAGTCGCAGCGGGGACACTCGAGTGCTTGGTGGTGCTGCGGCCGTAACCTGCCGTAACCGACTCCTCCGCCGCCGCTGAACATACGGCTAACTTCGGTCGAGTGGGTGTCTTGCATTGCTCACAACAACTTTCGCTCCAAAAAAAAAATGAAAACCCAATCTGTTGAATAAAGCGCAGAAGAATTTGAGCTTGTCCTTACAAATATTGTTTTGCATATATCTTGTACAAAATAAAATGGTATACAATTACCAAATTAACCCTCTATCGTAAACGAAATTACATGTACGTGCTTAGGGTCGTGACTTAATTTTTATCAACTTGATTCAAGCTAAATAAATCATGTACAAAATACACCATCAAATCATATTTAGTTGATTTATGTTTCTAAATAAATTCTTTTTATAAATATTTTAAATAAAAATTATTTGATTCTTTATAATAATGTAAAATAAATTAATCCATTTAATAATTAAAGTATGTCGATTAAGTCTTATTGTTTAAAGGTTGAGAGGAGTTATGGGTAATTTTAGGTACTGTATAAAAAAATCAAAGCATAATCTGAGTGAGGTTTCGATACCCAAATTCAAAGCCAATCACGTGCAATTATATTTGTCAGTTTTGAGCTGCATTATAGGTTATTGGCATGTGTAAAATTTTAATTTGATTAATCAGATATTTAAATTGTTCCAATTTTTAACTGGTTTATCTGTAAGTCCCTATCAAGAGTATACTATAAAGAGTATACCAACTACTTTCACTACTACTAAATTTCTATATATATATTTTAGGGTGTAAAATCTAAAATTCATTCAGTATTTCTTCACTTATACATATATACAATGTTATTTGAATTGAATTGAATGAATCAAATCAGTGAATTTAAAAATTAACTAATATATTAATTCAAACATGAAAGTTGAATATATCAAAAAGATCCTTAAATTTTTTTTTTTAAAAAAAGAAGAAGCAATTAAAGCCCTGTTTTTATTAAAAATTAGAAAAAAAGTTATAAAAAATTAAAATAAATAAAAGCTATAAATATTGTTGCTGACGATATTGGATGAGCTTGCTTATGAAAATCTCTGAAGGATGACGGAGGCTAATCAAATGGGTAAAAAGGGTTTTGAAACTCTTATGAGTTGTATTATACGACAAAGGACGATGTATTGGATGAGCTTGCTTATGAGTTGTTAATAAAAACTCAACAATCTAATGACTTGGAATTTATCAATTTGGGGAAGAACAATTAATGAGAATTTGATTGAATTTTTAAAAACTTAAAATAATATATTTTTCTTTTATATAAAGCTGGTTTTTCTAAATTTGATGAATGAATATATTTTTTTTGGTAAATTAAAAATACGATTTGGATTTAAATAGATTGCTTGCAAGTTAAATTAAATGAAATATATTTTTCTTCTAGTAGATTTAGTACTTATTAGTATAAAATTTTAATTTATTTTTTTATATTTATCAATCTTAGAAGATATATAATTTGATAAGATTTGATTTTGTAATTTGATGCTATTTGACTTTATAATTTAATTTTGTATGCTTTGATCTCATCTGCTGACCGTGAACTATAAATAATGAGTTTTCCCTCGCCCATTGTATTTCATGATTATTCTGTTTTCTTGAGTAAAAGTTAAGGGATCAATTTTGACATTTAACCCTAAATTTTTGTATCTCTAGTTTGCTTCTACCACAGCAAAGAACTTTCTCTTCCTTCCTTCCACAAATCCGATCCGGTGGTCATCATCGCCACTCCACCGTGCATGCCGGCGTTCTTCATTTCGGCTTCTTGGACCTCCTCTATTCTCGGGTCTCCAAAGTTTGCTCCGAAGCCAGACATAAGCTAGTGAAGCCGAACCACAAAATAGAAGCAAAAAAGTTCCAATTTCTATCGCCGATCGTCGCACCGGTCTGTATTTTTCTTATCTTATGGCGATATGTGTCGAAGACAGGATCAGTAAATTTTCAGATCATATTCTCTGTCATATTTTGTCTTTCCTTCCCATTAAAGAAGCAGTTCGAACCTCTATCATTTCAACCAAGTGGAGAAACCTCTTTGCTTCAATTTCTATCATTGAATTTGATGGTTATTTATTTGCGCTTGACCGATGTGAAACATTGATGACTTCAAGAACTTTGTTGATAGGTTGTTGAAATTCCCCGATCAAGTAAGTTTAGATTGCTTTAGGCTACATGATGGGAATTCTTCATGGAATGATGGAGATCATGATTTTGATGTTTCTGGTTGGATATGTGCTGCACTGTGCCGTGGTGTTAAGGAAATTGATTTGAAATTACATAATTATAGGGATGTTCCACCTGTTTTATTCACTTGCCACTCACTGGTGAATCTGACATTGGATGCAAGAGGTTCTAAGATTGAGTTCCCATCTGACGTTTGTTTAGGGAATCTGAAGACTTTCTAGACTCGGTATTTGTCTGTGATTCCATTAATAGGTTAATTTCGAATTGTCATGTCTTAGAAGATTTGGCTTTTATTGATTGTTCTGTTGCGAATGCAAGTGAGCTTAATATCCAAAGTCCTTCGCTTAAGGAATTGGCACTTTTAGATTTTGATTCGACAGACCATGTGGTGGTGATTAATGCTCCAAATCTTGTTTATTTCAATATGATGATGGTGGCATAGTTGAAGTTTATCCTTTGAGTAACATGAAGTCCCTAGAAAAAGCCGAGATTTACATTTGGGAGGGTTCCAGTAATTATGAAACAAGTGCAGCTCATCTTATCCAAAGAATTTGCAATGTACGGTCTCTAACATTAAAAATTGCAAAAGAGGTAAGTAAACTTAGTATTCATGTTTTTTTTTTCCTTTTAACACTATATAATTATTAGGATATGTCTAATCATAGTGTGTAGGTTAGCTAGTCAGTTAACTGACTAAAGTTAGTAAGCAGTTGTAAAGCTGGTAAACAGTTGTAAAGGTAGTTACTGTGCTGCATTAAATACTCAGCTTTTCTCTTAATAACACATGCAGGAAGTATTATTTTGTTTACATTGAGTCTCTCAACATGGTATCAAGAGCTTAGGTTCGTTTCTTCTCTGATATATTTTTTTTCTTTTTTCTGTCTTTCTTCATGGCCAGTGATGCTGTTCATCCTCTTGCTCCGTCGCCCCAGTCTGTCAATGTTGGCGAAACTGCTCATCCGTCCAGCTCCAGTAATCTTACCTCCTCGAGTGTTCAGTATTTTACCAAACATGATACTGTCAAGCTTCACGAAAACAACTTTCTGTTGTGGAAACATCAAATTTTTTTAATTCTTGAGGGTTATGGACTTGAAGGTTTTGTATTAGGCACGATTCTTTCTCCCCCTTCGTTTGTATCTGGTGTTGATGGGAGTCTCCTGGAAAATCCGGCGTTCTTGGTGCATAAGAAGCAAGATAAGTTCTTGGCTTCTTGGCTCTTATCCACAGTCTCGGATGATGTTTTGGTTCATCTGACAGAGGCTAAAACCAGCCTTGAAATTTGGACGACAATTGGCCGACGTTTTGGTGCAAAGTCCAATATTAAAATTTCAATTATTCGTCATACCCTGTACTCGATCAAGAAGTCGAATCTTTAGATCAAAGATTATCTGGCTAAGGTTAAAAGTCTAAGCGATAGTCTGACTGCTGCTGGGAGTTGTGTTTCAGAACAAGAACAGGTTAGCATAATCTTGGCTGGTCTTCCCATTGAATTTGAATCCATTCGCATTTTTGCTTCTGCTACTCCTATGAGTCTTGACTTACTTACAGAGATGCTTCTAGACTGTGAGACTCGTCAAATGGCCGTGTTAACTAATATTCCTTTACAAGCTAACTTGGTTTCTCAACGTGATGATCGTGAAAGTATGAAGTCGGGCTCGGGTTCCTTTCGTGGTACGCGCTAAAACCACAGAGGGACTGGACGTAGCTGGTCGCGTGGCCGAACTCGTGGTTCTGGTCAAGGATGGTCGAGATCAAAACCGCAATGTCAATTATGTGGTAAAGTGGGTCATATGGTACAGACATGTTATCACCGGTTTGATGAAAGTTTCTCTGGTCTTGGCTCGAATTCTTTACCATCAGTCAATTATCATCATCTACATTAGCCTTCTTCCCCTCACTGCTCGTCATCTCAATGTTGTGGTCATTTTTCGCAAACTTCTTCGATTGTCTCACAAGCTGGTCCAGCTCCACAATCTTCAATGGTAACTCAACACTGGTATCTAGACTCGGGGGCCACTAATCATGTCACTCCTACTATGACTAATCTTTCTGATGTCTCTCTATACACGGGTACAAGTCGAGTCTCCATGGGTAATAGTGAGTCTGTTTCTATTGATAACATAGGCTCTTCTAAAATTCTGGCTGGTTCTCGATTGCTGCATCTAATGTATTGCATGTCCCTACAGTATGTAAAAATTTACTCTCTGTAGGACAATTTGCCAAAGATAACAATGTTTATTTCGAGTTTCATCCTGTGCTATGTTTTGTGAAGGATATTCAAACAGGGAAGATTCTTCTGGTGGGCCACATGCATAATGGCCTATATCGGTTTGATTTCTCTCAAGTTGAAGCATGCAAACCTAGTCCAGCTGCTGTTTTGGGGTCTCTTCTGGTGCATAATGTTGAAGCTTCCTCTACCCTTGATCTTTGGCATAATAAACTTGGGCACCCTTGCTTGACTACTCTTCATCGTATATTACGTTCTTGTAATATTTCTTTTAAAAATAGTGATCTACCTGTTAAGTGTACAGCTTGAAAATAGGCAAATCCTATAAATTGTCTTTTTCTCCTTAAAAAACAGTGTATTCGGCTCCTTTTGAATTAGTGACAGCAGATGTTTGGGGTCCAGCTCATGTGCTGTCCAGTGGATACTCTTATTATGTTTCTTTCATTGATCAATATAGTAGATTTACATGGTTGTATTTTCTCAAGACTAAGTCAGAGGTTGCTCGATGTTTTTCTCAATTCTACAAAATGGTTCAAGTTCAATTTGGCCAGAACATCAAAATGTTACAGACTGATGGAGGCAGTGAGTTTGGTGTTCTCTCGCCTGAGCTTAGTCGACTTGGTATTTGTCATCGCATAACATGTCCTTACACTTCTCAACAAAACGGGGTAGTAGAAAGAAGACATCGGCATATAGTTGAACTGGGACTGACGTTGTTGGCACAAGCTGCTATGCCATTAGCCTATTGGTCTGATGTTTTCTCTCATGCGGTTCATTTAATCAACAGACTTCCTACTCCAGTGTTGCAATATATTTCTCCTTATGAAAATCTCTATATGGTTCAGCCTGATTATACTCTTTTGAAGGTCTTTGGAAGTGCCTGTTTTCCTCATCTCTGACCTTTTCAAAGACATAAGCTTCAATTTTGATCCAGCAAATGTGTGTTCATTGGCTTTGGTTATCATCAAAAAGGGTTTACGTGCCTTGCTTCTAATGGCTGTGTGTTTCTCTCTCGTCATGTAATATTTGATGAAATGGAATTTCCCTTTAAAGCTGGGTTTTCTCTCTCACAAGGGTCCAGTTCTGTTAAGTTCAGTCATCATCAGTCTCCTGTCCCTGTAGTTACAATGCCCGGTTCTCACTCTAATATGTTGAACTTTGATGCAGCTGTTAACAGTCTACTTACTTCTCTTCATGTTCCTTCTCCTGTCTTGAGGTTTACACACTCGTGCTCCCCTACTAGAAGTGATACTGAAAGTGTAATTGCACCTTTGCACAGTGTGTCGGATACTGCCAATATGTCACCACCGTCTCCTGTCAACCATCATCCTATGCAAACACGGTCAAAAAGTGGTATTTTTAAACCAAAAATTTTCACTTCTATCTTGGATGAAAAGGAGCTCTCCACAATAGCTGAAGCTTTTCAGAGTCCACCTTGGACTGCTGCTGCAAGGGCTGAATATAGTGCTTTAATAGCAAACCGCACTTGGGATCTTGTCTCCTTACCCGAAGGACGCCGAGCCGTTGATTGTAAATGGATCTTTAAGCTCAAACGTCATGCAGATGGTTCAATTGCTAGATACAAGGGAAGACTCATTGTAAAAGGTTATCTTCAAGAAGCTGGCGTCGATTTCTTTGAGACGTATAGTCCTGTTGTTAAACCAACAACTGTTCGAGTAGTGTTGGCTCTTGCTATTTCTCGAGGGTGGTCTCTCCGGCAAGTGGATGTCAACAACGCTTTTCTTAATGGCGATTTGCATGAAGAAATATATATGACACAGCCACCAGGTTTTGCACAGCATAGTGATGATGGGAAACAACTTGTGTGCTGGTTAAGAAAGGCACTTTATGGTCTCAAACAAGCCCCTCGGGCTTGGTTCTACAAGTTAAGGGAATTTTTGCTTGGTAATCAGTTTGTGGTCTCTAAGGCTGATAGTTCGCTCTTCATTCAGACAACAGCCACACAACATCTCTATGTGCTCGTGTATATCGATGACATAATAGTCACTGGCAGTGACTCTCATGCTATTAACAGTTTTGTTCAATCACTTGACACTACTTTCTCTCTAAAAGATCTGGGCCAGTTAAGCTATTTTCTCGGTATTGAGGTCGTTCATACTCCAAATGGTGTCCTCTTGAGCCAAAGGAAGTATATTCTCGACTTACTTCATCGAGCTTCCATGGCGAAGTCAAACTCCTCTCCTACTCCGATGGTTCCCACCTACAAACTGTCGGTTCATGACGAATCTCCTGTTGAAGATGCTCAGCTATTTAGAAGTATTGTGGGTGCTTTACAATATGTGGTTATTACACGACCAGACATTGCGTTCTCAGTGAATAAAGTCTGTCAATTTATGCATCGGCCGTTGGATACTCATTATTGAGCTGTAAAAAGAATTTTACGGTATCTACAAGGGACACTGGAATTTGGCTTGCATTTTATAAGAACCTCGAAACTATTGCTTGAAGGATACTCTGATGCGAGTTGGGCGTCAGACACTGACAATCGTAGATCGACTTCAGGATTTTGTGTCTTCTTGGGAGGTAATCTAGTCTCCTGGGGAAGTAGAAAACAATCCGTTGTGTCCCGTTCCACAGCGGAGGCGGAATACAGGAGCTTAGCTTAGGTCACTGTAGAAATGGTTTGGATTAAATCTCTGCTGTCTGAACTTGGTGTCTCAACTCCTAATAAAGCCTTGCTCTGGTGTGATAGCTCGGCTGCAGTTGCTATGGCCAACAATCCTGTAATGCACTCAAAGTTTAAACATGTGGAGTTGGATTTGTTCTTTGTCAGAGAAAGAGTTGCAGATGGTTCTTTTGGAGTTGGTCATGTGTCTGGACAAAACCAAATTGCCGATATATTGACTAAGCCATTATCAGTTGGTTTGTTTGATAGATTCAGGAAGAAATTGCGTGTTGTTTCCAAGGGAGAAGTAATATCACCAGAAGGAAGAAATCGATAAGCATGGGGCATGTTAGGATATGTCTAATCATAGTGTGTAGGTTAGCTAGTCTGTTAACTGACTAAAGTTAGTAGCGATTTAAAAGTCAGTAAACATTGTAAAGGTAGTTCTTGTCTTTGCATTAAGTACTCAGCTTTTCTCTTAATAACACATGCAGGAAGTATTATTTTGTTTACGTTGAGTCTCTCAACAATAATAGCTCCAAGTTTTTGTGTGCGCAGATTTTCCCAACAAGTCGACTTCCTATATTTCATAATCTTGTTGAACTCGAATTTTGGGGAGACATTTGTTTTATGGAGTTTCTACATTGTATGCCTAATCTAAAGAAACTTATCTTCAAATATCGGGTATGAAGTCTTTGTCTAAGTACATGTATTCATTACAACTGATCGTTTTAGTGTCAGTCCACAATTACTATACTTTAAAAAAATCGAAAGCATATTCGAGGTTACCTAAATTCTTGGTACAAATTGAATAACTTTGCTTTTTTCATGAGTTTAGAATTACGCGGGAATTCAATGGAATGCCTTATGTATAGAAATTCCTTGTTTGTCATTTCACCTTAAGGAGATTAAGATTGAAATTTCAAGCATTGACACACATATGATTGAGATGATTAGTTATTTCTTGGATAATGCAATGGTTCTGGAAAGGCTCATAATAAGTATGGATCTTCTTACTGCGACAGAGAGAAGGAAAGTCCGCAACCAATTATTACAGTTATTAAAGCGTTCAAAGAAATGTCTAATTGTGATTTTGTAGTATTGAATTATCATTTTATTGTGAAATGTAAATTCAATGATTTCGTGTGACTTGTATATTTGAAAAGGAAATAACTGTTCAAGCTAATCTTCTTCTAATAACTTAGAATTGTTAGGCTTGGAATATTTAGAAAGGAAACAAATTGGTAATTTTCAATTTAATATAATGGTATAAGGATATTTTGATAAGTTTCAATTTCAAACAAAAGTTAAAAGCTAAAGACATTTAAATGTCAACTTTTGTACGTGGATGGAAAAACATTTGTTTACCGTATTTAATTTTATTAACATAATTATACTAATTATTCATGTAAAATTTTAAATCAATTTAATATTTTTATTATTTTGATTGTGAAAATAATAAAACAAAATGAATGAAAATTTATAAAAAACATCATGATTAAGCTCTGTATGTATAAATTTAAACATAATTTTGTAGACCTAAGTAATGGTTTTTAAATTGAGTTGGGTAAAAATATTTTTTTTTGGATTCAATTAAAAAATACGTCTAATTTAAAATAACTCAATTTTAAATAATTGAAAAAGTAAACAAAGATAGTAGATTGACAATTTAGTCAATGAACCAATTTCACGTAGTGGTGAAATATGTGACTAAATTAGATTGAAAAAACAAATTCAAGTTTTTCATCAAGTTGTCAAATTATACAGGAGATAAGGGTCTTCAGCAAAATAGAGGCTTGAAAGCAGAGCAATGTGAATCAAAAGAAACAGAGACACACGAATCACATCCATGGATGCAAAAAAATATAACAAGTCGATTTTTTTTTTTTCTTCGTTGGAAAGCAATAGGATATATGAGATGAGATAAAAGTGATGTAAGACGGAAGATTTACGGGGATTTGCGTGACAAAATATCGAGGAGGAAAAAAATGAAAAGACAAGGAAGAGGAAGGGGAAGAACAGCTCTTATATATTGGACATAAACAAGCATTATGGAAATATTATTTTAGTTGGTTAACGGTCAGTGTCTTGCTAGCTGCAGCCATAGGGAAAATCAGAGTCAGGGTCATGCCGTGACAAGGCAAGACTTAAGATTAAGATTCAAGAATTCTTTTTTGAACATTATCAAGATTATTAGGTTATGGAATATTAAAAATCATAACATAACAAATGGAAAATAATAAATAATAATTAGAAATAAGAAAGATAAATTCTATTAGGATTTAAATAGGAGTAATATGAAGTTAGGATTTAAAAGGATTAATTTGAATTTCAAATTAAGATAAAGTAGTCAAAAAGATAATGGAATTTTAATTCTATTTGAATTTTGAAAGAAAAAATAAAGTTTAGATATTATTCCCTGTTGTAAATAAAACTGTTAGAATATAGTATTTTCTATGGTAAATATGGGACTTTAATATTTTTTCCCTATTAGTTTCAGAAAAAGCCCATGCATTTTTATATTGGTATTTTTTTATTTTAAATCAAAAGATTAAAATTAAAAATAAGGGATTAAATTAAAAATCAAAAGAAAGTAGAGGGAAGATGATCAAAATGGCCAATTGAGTAGGTTAATTTTGTTTTTTTTAATTATTTTTCTTTTATATAAAGTTGGTTTTTCTAAATTGGATAAAAATACGAATTGGATTTAAATAGATTGCTTGCAAGTTACATTAAATAAAATATATTTTTCTTTTAGTAGATTTAGTATTTATTAGTATAAAATCTTAATTTAATTTTTTTATATTTATCAATCTTAGAAGATATATAATTTGATAAGATTTAATTTTGTAATTTGATACGATTTGATTTTATAATTTAATTTTGTATGCTTTGATCTCATCTGCGGACCGTGAACTATAAATAGGGAGTCTTCCCTCGCCCATGGTATTTCATGATTGTTTTTTTAGTAAAAGTTAAGGGATCAATTTTCACATTTAACCCAAAATTTTTGTATCTCTAGTTTGCTTCTACCACTGCAAAGAACTTTCACTTCCTTCCTTCCACAAATCCGATCCGGTGGCGGTCACCCCCACCCACGGCAGCCGTCAGCATTCTCAGCTCAGCTTCTTGGACCTCCTCTATTCTCGAATCTCCAAAGTTTGCTCCGAAGCCAAACATAAGCTAGTGAAGCCGAACCACAAAACAGAAGCAAAAAAAGTTCCAATTCCTATCGCCGATTGTCGCACCGGTCTGTAGTTTTCTTATCTTATGGCGATGTGTGTCGAAGACAGGATCAGTAAATTTTCGGATCATATTCTCTGTCATATTTTGTCTTTCCTTCCCATTAAAGAAGCAGTTCAAACCTCTATTATTTCAACCAAGTGGAGAAACCTCTTTGCTTCAATTTCTACCATTGAATTTGATGGTTATTTACTGCGTCGTTTGACTGACAGAAACATTGACAGCTTCAAGAACTTTGTTGATAGGTTGTTGAAATTCCCCGATCAAGTAAGTTTAGATTGCTTTAGGCTACATGATGGGAATTCTTCATGGAATGATGGAGATCATGATTTTGATGTTTCTGGTTGGATATGTGCTGCACTGTGCCGTGGTGTTAAGGAAATTGATTTGAAATTACATAATCATAGGGATGTTCCACCTGTTTTATTCACTTGCCACTCACTGGTGAATCTGACATTGGATGCAAGAGGTTCTAAGATTGAGTTCCCATCTGACGTTTGTTTAGGGAATCTGAAGACTTTCTACCTTATAGACTCGGTATTTGTCTGTGATTCCATTAATAGGTTAATTTCGAATTGTCATGTCTTAGAAGATTTGGCTTTTATTGATTGTTCTGTTGCAAATGCAAATGAGCTTAATATCCAAAGTCCTTCGCTTAAGGAATTGGCACTTTTATATTTTCAATCGACAGACCATGTGGTGGTGAATATTAATGCTCTAAATCTTGTTTATTTTCAATATGATGATGGTGGCATGGTTGAAGTTTATCCTTTGAGTAACATGAAGTCCCTAGAAAAAGCCGAGATTGATATTTGGTTTGGTTCCAAAAAAAGTGCAGCTCATCTTATCCAAGGAATTTACAATGTACGGTCTCTAACATTAAATATTCCAAAAGAGGTAAGTAAACTTAGTATTCATGTGTTTTTTTTTTCCTTTTAACATTATATAATAGCTGCAAGTTTTTGTGTGGGCAGATTTTCCCAACAAGTCGACTTCCTATATTTCATAACCTTATTGAACTCGAATTTCGGGGAGACAGTTGTTTTGTGGAGTTTCTACATTGTGTGCCTAATCTAAAGAAACTTATCCTCAAATATCAGGTATGAAATCTTTGTCTAAGTATATGTATTCATTACAACTGATCGTTTTAGTATCAGTCCACAATTACTCTACTTAAAAAACTTAAATTCTTAGTACAAATTGAATAACTTTTATTCTTTTTCATGAGTTTAGAATTACGCGGGAACCCGATGGATGGCTTTATGTATAGAAATTCCTTGTTTGTCATTTCACCTTAAGGAGATTGAGATTGAAATTTCAGGCATTGACACACATCTGATTGAAATGATTAGTTATTTGTTAGATAATGCAATGGTTCTGGAAAGACTCATAATAAGTATGGATGGTCTCTCTGTGACAGAGAAAAGGAAAGTCCGCAACCAATTATTGCAGTTATTAAAGCATTCAAAGAAATGTCTAATTGTGATTTTGTAGTATTGAATTATTATATTATTGTGAAATGTAAATTCAATGATTTCATGTGACTTTTATATTTGAAAAGGAAATAAGTGTTCAAGCTAGTCTTCTTCTAATGACTTAGAATTGTTAGGCTTGGGATATTTGGAAAGGAAACAAATTGGTAATTTTCAATTTAATATAATGGTATAAGGATATTTTGATAATTTTCAATTTCAAACAAAAGTTAAAAGCTAAAGACATTTAAATTTCAACTTGATGGAAAAACATTTGTTTATGGTTGACTGATATTGCACACCATCATTTAGCTATTGCAATTCTTTTCCTAATAGCGGGTCACATGTATAGAACTAACTTCGGAATTGGTCACAGTATAAAAGATCTTTTAGAAGCACATATTCCTCCGGGAGGACGATTGGGGCGGGGGCATTAGGATCTTTATGACACAATCAATAATTCGATTCATTTTCAATTTAATTTTATTAATATAATTATACTAATTATTTTTGTAAAATTTTAAATCAATTTAATATTTTTATTATTTTTGTAATAGCCCAAATTTCAGTGATGTCAAAAATAATGGTTCGAGACCACCAAATCTGACAAATGAACTTGTAGACTATATTATTTAATATTTTCGAGCCAGATGTAGCTTTTAAAATATTTTTAAAATCGTAAACTGTGTTTTATAAAGATTTATTTGGTCAAGAAATCAAGAAAAAGAGGTATCAAGATCTCGGTGTTATTAACCGAGTCATAAATATTTTTATGAATATTTAAGGATGTCAATAAGGTAGTATTAAACTTTCGTTAGAAAATTTTGACGTTTGGGTGGTTAATTAAAGAAAAAGGACTAAATTGAAAAATGTTTAAAAGTTGTAAAAGTTGCTAGAAGGATTTAATAGCTTAATTATCAAATGAGGAAGGACCTAAAATGCAAATAAGCCCAAAGGAGACATTTTGGGCGGCAATAGCTAAGAAAAATCAGGAAATAGGTGAAATAATGGAAAAATTGGAAAATTGCCTAAATTAATTAAATAAATATGGGACCAAATTAGAATATCTAGAATTCTCTTCATTTCTCTTCATTTTCTTCCGCTGGTTTTCATACTCAAGCTTCATGTAAGTTTAATTCTTGCTTTCTCCTTGAAATTTCTATATTTTTGGACTTTTACAATTGGGTCCAACTTACTATGTCATTAGTTTTTGATTCTATGGCTAATTTTTAAAGTTGTTGTTGATTAGTGCTGGAATAATATGATGAATAAATATTGAATTGAAGCTTTAAATTTTGTTATATGATGATTTTATCAAGTAAAATTGATGGAAATTGGTTTTAGGACCTAATTGTGAAAGAGTTGAAATTATGGCCTAGTGTTAAAATTATGATTTTCAAAGGTTATGAAGTAGTTTAAAATGATAGAGAAAAGTATTAAATGAGAAAATTAGCTTAATTTAGGGGTTAATTGAGCAAGGATTGAATTGTATGAAATGTGGAATTTGAGACAAAATAGAAATCAACATGTTATACTAAAGCAATTTTGGACAGCAACAGTTGTCTAATTTTGAAAAATCACCAAAAATGGTAAAAAATGAATTAGAAGTTGAGTGAGATATAGAATTAAAGCTTGTTGAGTCTATTTTCATATAAAAGAAACAAAACAAGCAAATGAAGTCTACATTTTGAGATATTAAAATTTTTGTAAGACTGGTTTAGAATAACTTCGTGATCTCCTGTTCTTACTTTATAAATTCACTAAAAATTGTAAAAAAAAATTATGAGTTATAATTTATATGTTTGTATTCCTTAGTGAGTCTATTTTCATTAGAAATAATCGGAAACACTATATGAAAATCGTACTATGAAATAATTGATTTTTAGTGAAGAGAGGTCAGAGCCATCAGACTGTGTAACAGGGGAGAACTTAACTAATAAACTGTACTAATTAGCCACACCAAAAATTCTGGAAAAATTATCTTAAGAAAATATTTGAGTCTAGTTTCAAAGAAAATTAACGGATCTTAATTTGGAATTTTGTAGCTCAAGATAAAAATAATTTAGTGACTATGACACAGATGGACAACTTGAATATTCACATAAGTAAATAGTGAAAATTATAGATAATGTTACTTAGAAGTGTGTTGTTTATACTAAAGATGCGGATGGAGAGGAGGAGGAGGAAAAATAATATATGAACGACTTGTGTATAAATTGATTACATGCTCGATTATAATTGATAAATGTTGAATTAAAAATGATATAATATTTTATTTGGAATATTTATTATGAAATTATGATTATTGTTATAATATAAAAATTGAACTTGTGAGTTTATGTGGCTAAATTTTAGTGATCATTTGTTAATTTTATGAACTTCATGATGTGTTATTTCATATGTATTGATGATAAAATCGTGAATAATGTAAAAGCTTGAAAATTGAATAAATGATCAAATTGAGCACTTCAATTCAGTGACAAGATGAATTGACGGAAAAGACCATGGTTGAACCATGGCAACAAGTGATAAGTGATAGCTTCGGCTACACTTATCTGATCAAGGACAAGTGAAAGTGATAAGTGGTAGCTCCGACTACCTGATCAGTGAAAAGTGGTAGCTCTGGCTACCTGATCAGTGAATAGTGATAGCTCTGGCTACTTGATCAGTGAAAAGTGGTAGCTCCAGCTACCTGATCAGTGAATAGTGGTAGCTCTGGCTACCTGATCAGTGAAAAGTGGTAGCTCCGGCTGCAAGTGATGAGTGATTTCCGTGTAAAACCATATCTGGGATATGACATTGATGTGATACGTGTTTAAGATGTAAGACCATAGCTGAGCTATGGCATTCTAGTGAAAAGTGATGAATTGACGGATAAGATCATGGGTGATCCATGGCAAAGTGTGAAACGTATGTATAGTATTAACCATACTGAGTTGTGAAATTTGGCACTGAGCAACACCGTGTAGCTTGTCATGATCGACAGCTTGTGTGAGCAGACTAATTCTATAAGACGTTCACTAATCTGACAAAGTTTGGTAAGTGTTACATGGAATTATGTGATATAAGGAAATACGAGTTGATGAGACATGAACATAAAACTTAGTTGATGAATGAGTTCATTTGTGATTATATATTTGTACACCCTTGAGTGCATTATCCGTATGAATTGGTAATTCAAATGAGTTAACGAGAAAAGTTCTAATATGAAATAATCTGAAATTTGAAATAAAATATTATGAAATCGTACTTGAAATACATTGGTATAAATTGTATATGTTATTTGAGTTCATAATGTGGAAAGAAAATGCATGTGGAAATTTGAGATGATGATATCGGTACATGGAATGTATTGGTGGATATGTACATCCAAATTTATATGATAGATTTAAGTGAACATTGAAATTTAAATTGTGATTTGTCAATTTAAATTGTGATTGGCAGGAAGAGTTAATGAGTTGTGTGTCTATGAATTGTTACACGTATGTCTGAAATACGAAGAAATTGTGGTACTTGATAAATGTGTTTATTTATAATTATAGAACTGTACACCTCAAGTGTACTATTTGTGTAAAGATAATTATTTCAAATTATCTGTAAGTGTTCTTTACTCTTTGGTAATGCCTTGTACCCTGTTCCGACGTCAAATACGGGTAATGTGTGTTACAATTTTGATTGTGAAAATAATAAAATGAAATGAATGTAAATTTATAAAAACATCATGATTAAGCTCTGTATGTATAAATTTAAACATAATTTTGTAGACCTAAGTAACGGTTTTTAAATTGAGTTGGGGTATAAATAATTTTTTTTGGATTCAATTAAAAAACACGTCTAACTTTAAATAACTCAGTTTTAAATAATTGAAAAAGTAAACAATATAAGTAGTACAAAGATAGTAGATTGACAATTTAGATCAATGAATCAATTTCACGTTGTGGTGAAATATGTGACCAAATTAGATTGAAAAAACAATTTTAAGTTTTTCATCAAGTTGTCAAATTATATGACTATAGAATTTTGATTATCTATTTTTTTAAAATAAAAAAACCATTTTTAATATGGATTATAAGTGCAATGATTAGTATATATTTATATTGAAAGGCATTTTACATGTTCATTAATAAGCTAATTTTGTTTCAACCAGTTCAGTTAGCAAACAAGGGATTCACTTAAATAGTTGGTTTTCAATGATAATTATTTGATGCACGGCATGATTAAATCCAGCGTATAAGCACCTTTTACATTGTGCATTTCAGTTAGTCTGATTGGTGTATCAGGATTGACAAAAGAGATACCATTCAGTATAGCACGACGCTTCCCATCAATCATAACTGGTGGCAAGCTATGTAACACATACGTATCAGTCATTTTAATTGAACCATAGTGAAAAGAGCCTTGAGGATTCGGGTTTTTTTACATAAATATAATAAAAAAATTTAAATACCAAAATAGGTTGTGAGTTGGATTATTTACCAAAATGATATACTTTTTTGAGTCACGCCTATTTGACCGATACAACACCTTTTTTTATATTAAAATATTTTTTTCGTTTAATAAAATATTATTATTTTATTTTTATTAAAAATATCTAAATTTATATATAAGTAAACATAAGGCCAAGGAGTCAAAATACTCAAAACAGTTAGGCATAACTGCCACATCAGCTCCCCCTGCGCCCCTCGTGGTGGCCTCTGCTGCTACCCTCTGCTAAACTAAACACTAACAACTTCTAATTACTTTAGGTTTAGGTAACTGAAAGTTCCCTATTTGAGTTAGATATTATTGACTAAATCGAAAAATTTTATAGTTGGATGACCAAAACAGAAACACTCTCATGATTGAGTGCCTATTCATGTAGTTTATCTGATAAATAAATGACCATGACATCCAATCGTTTCAAACTTAACAACATATGGACTAAAAAAACAATTCAATTAGTTTAGTGATTAAATTGGAAATTTTCAAAGTCGAATGATCAAAATAAAAACACAGGAAAAGATTAGTGGCTAATTAGATTATTTACCTTTTAAAATATATAAATTTAATAGATATTTTTAAAATCTATTAAGTCGACTAATTCAATTTTAGATTTTGAAACCGAAATGTTTTAATTGATTTTCCAAATCTACTAAAAACCAAAATTGATTAAATTATTTCTTTTCTATCAATTTAATCAATTTGAACCGATTTTCTCACCCTTGGATTCTCCGTAACATTGCAATTAAGAGTTGTGAGAAAAAAAAAACAAAATAATCAATATAAAAATACACACAAATAGTCAATATAAAGAAGGCAAAGGGGGGAGTTGACGTGGCAGTCGCGCCTATCTGACAGGCACGATCTGTTTTGAGTATTTTACCGATATTTTGATCATATTTTTATTAGATAGGCGCGAATAATTCAGTTAACAACCTATTTTGGTATTTAATTTTTTCAATATATTTAGTAAAAAAAAAAAAAAACCCTGATTGGTGTATCAGAGTTGACAAAAGAGATACCATTCAGTATAGCATGAAACTTCTCATCAATCAAAACTGGAGGCAAGCTCCGTAACACATAGGTGTCAGTGACTTTAATTGAGCCATAGTGAAAAGAGCCTTGAGGATTCGGGCCATCACCACTTGCAGTAGTGTTTTGCCTAATTATTGAAAAATAGAGTTTATTTGAGACAGATTCTGCAAAGTTTTCAGTTTTAGTAAAGGGGAACTTCTTATAGGTTGAACATGCGTGGAGTGGTTGCAAAACCTAGACGGTTATACTCAGAGCATAAGTTTTAAAAAAGATCTGGTTGCAAGTTCCCAAATGGAAAGAACCAATGATTAGGCGGTCGTATTCTCAAGTCAAGGAAAATTGAGCACAAACCTGATGGCCCTCGGCTGGTTCATTGCAGACCATTGGTTTGTAAATATCACTTGGTGGAAGAGGCAAAGGGCCAGTTGCTGGTCCTTTTGAATTGGAATAATGCGAGATGGCCACGCCGGTGACTCTTTCCCAAACTGATTCATTCAGAAACCTAGCTCTAGCCACTATGTAGTAATCTGTAGTTGCATTCTGATCCATCGTAACTAAAAATGAATATGACTGTCCCACATGAATACCAAAGCTGGTGAAATTTTGTTGGGTCGTACAATGTCCTCAGTTTGCACTAAGAGCAGTTTATGTCCCTGAATTCTAAAATTCAAACTAGTAGATATCCCAACATTATGCACACGAAATCGGCAAGTTGTGGCTGCAAAGCATAATGTCATTGCATATTAGAAGTTGACGTTGCATGAAATAGTATCTATAATTGAATGTAGATATCAAACCTGCAACTTAAGAGTATATGTGCAGAAGATTAGAATCATTCAACTTAAATAAGCCTAAAAAATTAGGCTGCAACTAATAATACTATATATACAAATGATAAGAAAAATAAATGGACATGTTTGAACAATAGAAAAAATCACACCTTACACAACTTTTTGCCATCACAGCGAAAGAAATGTATACCTGGATCAACATTAATGGTTTCATATTCAATGCCAGCAGGTACAAGAGTTGTGTTATACCGATAAGGTCCCTTGC
Source organism: Gossypium bickii (assembly GCA_025503065.1). Taxonomy (NCBI): domain Eukaryota; kingdom Viridiplantae; phylum Streptophyta; class Magnoliopsida; order Malvales; family Malvaceae; genus Gossypium; species Gossypium bickii. Next base: position 96,772,241 of record CP106720.1, read on the forward strand.
CATTGATGAGAACTCCATCAGGCATCCCTAGCTCTTCACCAGAGTCAAGAATTGTTCTCAATGCCTGAAAGAAGTGTGTGCCAATTATTGGACTTCAAATGCATATAAAGAACTTGGATGCACAAAAAAAAAAAAATAATTGCAACCCTTCTTTCGTTACTAACCGTGTGGTTTTGAGTAAACCAGTCAACAATCAAGATGACAATGTCACCATCTGGTAGAGCAAAAGGAATTGCAATAACATTCCGGTTATTAATAATAATGGCATCAAAACCACCAGACGCTCTTTGAAAATTGAGCGAGGGAAAGTAGAAAAAGCTCCCAATCTGATCCTTTACTTGAAATGGTAAGTAAAATTCTTTTTGGGTTGAATTGGACAATTTGTACCTAAAACACCATCCTGCCATGAATTTCGCTGCATTTGAATTCCTGGCCTGTAAACACCATAAGTCAGAAATTTCACAAGTTTCGACAAATCAGATCCAAAAAGTTTCTTCTTAAAACCTACCAAGTCATCAAAAGATTTTCGTCCAATTGATTGTGAACATTAATAGCCACATTGTAATTAGTTGTGGCATTAACAACTTGAGCAGGCAATTCCCCATTAACTGCTAAAACCCGCAAATTAAAGAATGAAACGTAAGGTAAATTGAACCTTTACCAGCCGCCATTTTCATATCATGGCCTCTGCTTCGACCCAATTTGACAGACTATTAGTACAAGGCTCGTAAAAGAAGATTGAAAAGAATGTCATAATTATCAATAAAGCTGCATCAAATCCAAACTTAACACCCCGGTTGCCATTATTTGAAAAAAAAAAATGTAAGAATACAAATTGAGCTTCTAAACCAAACATTTGATTCAACGAAGCTAAGAAATAAAAAGCCACCACTAAGAACATCAAATATGCAATATTAGTTACTTGTTAACAAAGGGACAAGCCCTCTGTCCAAAGTCATATGCTTTAACAGTTGAAAACCAGCAAGGAATGAAACTGACGCCTCACAGAGTTAACCAAAGAGTGGCAGATTTGAAAACAGTTAGTAAAAGCATGCATCAGATGATCTATATGGAATATGAATCCCAGTCCTTTACTGTACGTAATAAAGCGGAAGTTACACTAAACGTAACGAAAACGCCTTCCATTGCGGAAAGCATAAAAAATTAAGCCTAAGCGGGGTAAAAGCAGCAGTAGCACTCAAAAGAAAGAACGGAAGTAAAAGAGAGCACTGAAAAGTGACCTGTTGAGGAGCACCGAGAGGGGAGAGAGTGATGTATGATAGTTTAAAATCATACAGGACATAAGGGTCTTCAGCAAAACAGAAGCTTGAAAGCCGAGCAATGTGAATCAAAAGAAACAGAGACACCCGAATCACATCCATGGATGCAAAAAAAATAACAAGTCGATTCTTCGTTGGAAAGCAATAGGATATATGAGATGAGATAAAAGTGATTTAAGACGGAAGATTTACGGAGATTTGCGTCACAAAATATAGGGGAGGAAAAAAATGAAAAGACAAGGAAGAGGAAGGGGAAGAACAGCTCTTATATATTGGACATAAACAAGCATTATGGAAATATTATTTTAGTTGGTTAATGGTCAGTATCTTGCTGGCTGCAGCCATATAGGAAAATCAGAGTCAGGGTCATGCCGTGACAAGGCAAGACTTAAGATTAAGGTTCAAGAATTCTTTTTGAACATTATCAAGATTATTAGGTTATGGAATATTAAAAATCATAACATAACAAATGGGAAATAATAAATAATAATTAGAAATAAGAAAGATAAATTCTATTAGGATTTAAATAGGAGTAATTTGAAGTTAGTATTTAAAAGGATTAATTTGAATTCCAAATTAAGATAAAGTAGTTAAAAAGATAATGGAATTTTAATTCTATTTGAATTTTGAAAGAAAAAAGAAAGTTAAGATATTATTCCCTATGGCAAATAAAACTGTTAGAAATATAGTATTTTCTATGGTAAATATGGGACTTTAATATTTTTTCCCTATTAGTTTCAGAAAAACCCCATGCATTTTTATATTGGTATTTTTTTTATTTTAAATCAAAAGATTAAAATTAAAAATAAGGGATTAAATTAAAAATCAAAAGAAAATAGAGGGAAGATGATCAAAATGGCCAATTGAGTGGGTTAATGTTGTTTTTAATTAATTTTCTTTTATATAAAGCTGGTTTTTCTAAATTTGTTGAATGAATATATTTTCTTTGGTAAATTAAAAATACGATTTGGATTTAAATAGATTGCTTGCAAGTTAAATTAAATAAAATATATTTTTCTTCTAGTAGATTTAGTATTTATTAGTATAAAATCTTAATTTATCTTTTATATATTTATCAATCTTAAAAAAATATATAATTTGATAAGATTTGATTTTGTAATTTGATACGATTTGATTTTATAATTTAATTTTGTATGCTTTGATCTCATCTGCGGATAGGGAACTATAAATACTCATGGTATTTCATGATTATTCTGTTTTTTAAAGTAAAAGTTAAGGGATCAATTTTCACATTTAACCCAAAATTTTTGTATCTCTAGTTTGCTTCTACCACTGCAAAGAACTTTCATTTCCTTCCTTCCACAAATCCGATCCGGTGGCTGTCACCGCCACCCACGGCAGCCGTCAGCGTTCTCAGCTCAGCTTCTTGGACCTCCTCTATTCTCGAATCTCCAAAGTTTGCTCCGAAGCCAAACATAAGCTAGTGAAGCCGAACCACAAAACATAAGCAAAAAAAGTTCCAATTCCTATCGCCGATCGTCGCACCGTTCTGTAGTTTTCTTATCTTATGGTGATGCGTGTCGAAGACAGGATCAGTAAATTTTCGGATCATATTCTCTGTCATATTTTGTCTTTCCTTCCCATTAAAGAAGCAGTTCGAATCTCTATTATTTCAACCAAGTGGAGAAACCTCTTTGCTTCAATTTCTATCATTGAATTTGATGGTTATTTACTGCGTCATTTGACTGACAGAAACATTGATAGCTTCAAGAACTTTGTTGATAGGTTGTTGAAATTCCCCGATCAAGTAAGTTTAGATTGCTTTAGGCTACATGATGGGAATTCTTCATGGAATGATGGAGATCATGATTTTGATGTTTCAGTTGTTTGATATGTCTTTGCATCGTCGTCGCGTGGTGTTAAGGAAATTGATTTGAAATTACATAATCATAGGGGATGTTCCACCTGTTCTATTCACTTGCCACTCACTGGTGAATCTGACATTGGATGCAAGAGGTTCTAAGATTGAGTTCCCATCTGACGTTTGTTTAGGGTATCTGAAGACTTTCTACCTTAGAGACTCAGTATTTGTCTGTGATTCCATTAATAGGTTAATTTCGAATTGTCATGTCTTAGAAGATTTGGCTTTTATTGATTGTTCTGTTGCGAATGCAAGTGAGCTTAATATCCAAAGTCCTTCACTTAAGGAATTGGCACTTTTAGATTTTGATTCGACAGACTATGTGGTGGTGATTAATGCTCCAAATCTTGTTTATTTTCAATATGATAATGGTGGCATAGTTGAAGTTTGTCCTTTGGTGATTAATGCTCCAAATCTTGTTTATTTTTATTAAAAATATCTAAATTTATATATAAGTAAACATAAGGCCAACGAGTCAAAGTCTATACTTGACCGTGTTTGAAAGTGAAGAAGATTTGGAGACAGTTATGGAGGGGCAGCCATGGTTAGTTCGAAAGAGTTTAGTGCTTTTTGATCGGTTGACTAAACCGATAGAAAGAAGTCAAATCTGACAATTCATCTCTATTTTGGATTAAGATTGGTCTATGTTTACCAGAATTTGATAAAAAAGATTTACTACATACTACTGGTGTCACTTTTGGGGGCGTTTTTAGATCTGAAGTTAATGGTGAATTTTGTCAGATTAAAATCCAATTAGATGTGCAGAAACCCCTATACAGGGGTATCTTCGTCTCAATAGATAACCAAAGAAAGTGTTGGATCTCTTTTAAATATGAAAAATTACCGACATTCGACTTTGGTTGTGGGAAGATGACCAGATGATCCTCATTTTTTCTTTAGCATTAAAAGTAGAATTAAACTTAATTGGAAGAGAGAGTCTAAAGTTTAATGCCTTATCGAAGAAGATGCAGCCTCAATGTTTATACATATGTAATATTGAGAAGATTCCTGGATTGAATTTACAAAAAGAGGCTGGAAGTGTTATGACCCAAAAAATCCAGGATAGCTCACAATCCGCAGACTCAGAGAAAGCGGTGAAGGTACAAAAGGAATAAAGGGTCGTGGAAGAGAAAGCGAATGGGAAGAACAATACTTATGCAGAATTTTTGAAACCAGCGAAGAAATCTAGTTAGAAAAGGATTGAATCAGAATGAGTGATGGATCATTATAATTGAGATAGTTTATTGAGAAAGAGAAAATAGGCAGATATAGAAATTGATGATGGCTATGCAGGAAAAACCAGTGAAGATGAAGTAAAAAGGATGAAGCATGATGGACAAAATTTGCATATTGGAGGAGACACAAATTTGTCAGTAGAAATTTTCAACTAGTTCATTTTCCCAACCAAAATAGATCGACGGCTACCAAAAGGCAAACCGACCGGACGTAATGAAAACCATATGCTGGAATGTCCGTGGATTAGGGAGCCCACGGGCAGTGCGGAGACTTCAGTATTTACTGAAGCAACACAAACCCCAAATGTTCTTCCTTATGGAGACCAAAATAGATGGAAAGTGAATGGAGAAAAATAGGAGGAAATATGGTTTCGTGTATGGGATCGATTTAAGAGTAGAAGTTCTCGAGGTGACATTTATCTGGCATGGAAAAAAGAAATTACGGTTTGTCTAAAAAACCTCTCAAAAAGTCATATTGATGTGATGGTCAATGAGGCCAGTGTGTAACGGCCTAATTTTCAGTGGTGTCGGAAACAGTGATTTGAGATCACTAAATCCGATAATTAAGATCGAACAAGATAGTAATTTAATATTTATGAATCAAGTGAGAATTTAGAAGAATTTGTGGATTGGTGAATTTGGTGAATTAAAAGAATTTATTAGGTCAAATGGGTCAAAAACGAGGTATCGAGACTTCAAATTTGAAAACTGAGCCATAAATATTTTTAGAAATATTTATGGAGTGTCATTAAGTTAGTAATAAAGTTTGATTGAGAAATTTAAATGTTTGGGTAGTCAATTAAATAAAAAGGACTAAATTGTAACAAATGCAAAATTGCTAGAAGAATTAAAGGGTAATTAAAATAGCTCAAGTGTTAAAAGAAAGAGGATTTAAAGGGTAATTAAACCTAAAATTGAAAAGGTTGGACGGCAAGGGAAAGAAAATCAGCAGAAAATAGGGGAAATAAGGGCAAAATTGGAAATTTTGTAATTTTAACATGTTTAATAAAGATAAAATTGAAAATTCTAGAGATGCCTTCATATTTTTTTCAACTAAAATGCCATAGGAGGTCTGGAGAAAGCTGGTTTTTATAGTTTTACATCATGTGAGTTTAATTCTTGCTTCTTTCTTGATAATTTTTATGTTTTTATGAATTTTACAACTAGATCCACTTATAGAATTCATTAGTTTTTGATTTGGTGGGTAAAATTAGAAGTTACCCAAGCTGAGTAATGGAAATTTGTGATGAATTATTATGAAATTTTAATTTTAATTTTATATTAAGGCGGTTTTATTAAGTGATTTTGATAGAAAATGGTATTTAGGACCTAATTGTGAAAAAGTTGTGAATTAGAGGTTGGTGTTGAAATTAAGAATATTAAAGGTTGTGAAATAGTTTGTAATGATAAAATAAAGTGTTAATTGAGAAAAATTAGTTCAATTGATGGCTGAATTGAGCAGGGACTAAATTGTAAAAACTATAAATTTTGGGGTAAAAATGCAATTTCAAAAATGGAAGAGCATAAATTATGAAGTGAAATAGAAATGAAATAAATGCTAATGAGTGAAAATATTTTACATTATAGATCAAGAATCCAAAGTATAGTTTATTCATTAAAGTTTTGCAATGAAACAGTTTTTGAATAGCAGCAGTGACTTGATATTGGAAAATCACCAAAAATAGGAGAAATGAAATTAAAAAGTGAAGGAGATATGAATTGAAAGCGCATTGAGTCTACTTTCATATAAAAGAAATGAAAAGTATGAGATATTTAAATTTTAGTGAAACTGGTTCTGCATGAATTCGTGGTCCCCTGTTCTGCCTTTGAAAAATCATTAAAAGTTGTAAAAAAATATTTGTGTGATATAATTTATAGTTTTAAAATCCTGAATGAGTCTATTTTCAAATGAACTAAATAAGAAGGTTATATGAACTCTGTACAAGGATAAAATTGATTTGTAGTGAAAAGATGTTAGAATAGTCAAACACTAAAATAGGGGAAACTTTAATGAATAAACTATACTAACTGGCCACACCAAAAATTCTGGAAAAATTATAGTAAGAAAATATATGAGTCTAGTTTCAGGTAAAATTAACGGATCTTAATTTGGAGTTTTATAGCTCGAGATAAAAATAATTTAGTGACTATGACGCAGATGGACAGTTTTAAATTTTTATGCCGAATTAGTAGTTAAGTTTAGTAATGCCTCGTGCTCGACTCCGGCAACAGTCTCGTGTAAGAGGTGTTACATTTATTGGTATCATAGCTTTGGTTTAGACGATTCTCAGAACGAATGTAATGTATAAAATGTTTAGAAATGCATGCTATATAAATCTGTGATAGTGGGATGTGAATGATCCGATCTAACTACTAATTTTTGTTATAGATTGTAAAGATGTCTGATAGACCCGAGAGTGCTGGTCATGAAGAGGAATTTAATAGTAGAATACAGACTTCTGAGCATGGAACAAGTAGTAATGTTCCGATTTCTTTGATGAGAGAAGAAGAACTTAAAAATATGATTTACAGGGTGATGAATCGGTGGTTTAGTGAAACAATATAAGGAAGAAGTCAGGCACAACAACCTTCTCCTCTCCCTACTGTACCACCAGTTACAATCTCAGTTGCTCCTCCATTAATAGATGAATCTAGCAAAAGAACACCGATTGAGAAACTCAGAAAGTTCGGAGCTGAAGAATTTCGAGGAAGATTGGACGATGATCCAGTTAAAGCAGAGTATTAGTTAAAAAGTTTGGAGAGAGTTTTTAAACAGATGATGTGTTCTCCGGAAGACTATCTGAGATGTGCAGTTTAATTATTGAAAAAAGAAACGTATAATTGGTAGGAAACTATTGAGGCAGTGGTACCTGCAGATAAACTTACTTGGGAAGGAGATTTTGGATAAAAAGAAGAAGGAATTTCTTGATCTTCGATAAGGAAATAAAACAGTGGCTGAGTATGAAAGAGAATTTGTGTATCCCAGTAAATATGCTCTGGATGTTGTACCAATAGAAAGCCTATCCACCGATCCATGATGGCAGGGCAAAACACCTTCCACAGTTGGTCCACTCTACCATTACTGTCAAGTAATTGTACCCACGGCAGGACCTTCTACTATTGCCTTCCCACACTAATTTTCTTCATTCATTTTTACTCTTACATAATTATCTAATTTCCATGTATTCATTTTTTTTCGTTAATTTACTATCAATATATTTACTTTTTCATTATAAAAGTTGTGTGTAAAAATATAGTTGAAAAGATGTGAAAACCAATACAGCTTAGATTGAACACCATATTAACTTTGTTTTAAAGCTCACCCACCATGTGAGGATATTTTTCTAAATTTATTCTGGCATTCAAATATCCAAAAGCAATATTTATAATAATATAACAGGTAACTTAATTAAAAAAAAATCTAGTATAGATAGCTCCGAAGTGAATAAAAATCAAAATTGAAGATGGCGGAATACCATAGCAGGTGAAGCTTTAGTTATATCATCATAATCTTGAAACATGCAGACCAGTGTAACCCCAGCATTGGTCACCAAATGATCCACTGTCACCACCACATCAAATACTAATAAAAAATTAAAACCCCCAAAATCTAATCTTCTTATTGGTTGCTTACAATATCCGAAGTAGCTAACAGTGGCCTCAACAAACTGTTGACAGTCCTCCATCTTGGCCACATCTCCGACTATGTAAACAGCTTCAGGCGACCCAATGATCTCACAAACGGCAGCCACTTGTCGGAGACGATGCTCTCTCCTCGCTACAACTGCCAAACGAGCTCCTCTCCTTGCATACTCATACGCCACATGCTTGAGAAAATTAAAAACAAATATAAATATTTCGACTTCTGACACTCAATAAAAAAAGTGCATTTGGATTTGAATTGGAACCTCGCCAATGCCAGAAGATGCTCCAGTGATAAGTACGACTTTTCCACTCACATTCTCTTCGAAAAGGGATCTTGCAGTGGCGACAAGGGACGTGAAGAGTCGATAGTGAAGGAAGAAGACGAAGAATGTAATAGAAAGGACGGCATGCATGAACTTATCGATCATATCCATAACTTTCTCCTGAAAATGGGGGACATATATGAGGTAGGGTTAAAAAAGGGTGGGAGGGTGTGGAACTTAGCTAGCTGTTTGCAACGCAGCAATGTTGCATGTAGCGAACTCAACACGTAGCTTTTGTTTTTGGTATTACAGTGTACATAATGCGTGTAAGATAGTCAAAAAGTTGAAACTCAGTTTTATGTATAGATGGAATTATCTGGAACAAGCACTCTATATTTAAATATTTTAAGTTTAATCCAAAAATTAATAATTTATTTCAAATATGATTACAAAAACCATGTCATGGACTTGTATCATCAAATTAAATGGATTAAAATATAATCAAAGCATTTTTTCGGTCTTGTATATTTAAATTTAAATTTTCAAACTTAGTTTCTTAAATAAAGTGCAAATTTTGAGTGATATATTCTACTTTTAATAATGAAAATAATTTGAGAATCCTTTTTCGAATATATATAATTCAGCTTTCGTAATTTATTATCATCAAAATTACTATCTACATCTCCGTTTCTTCGTGTTTATCCTAGAATTTGTACATGTCTTTGATATAGCTAGATTTCCGTATCTAACACTCACTCGAAATCCAACTAATTAATACTACATATGTCTTCGATATACCGAAGTATTTCTCGATCGTCATCTCCGAATTTGATCCGTCCATCGTTACTCAACTGATGATGACTCAACGAAGGCAAAATGAATTCTCAAATTATGAAAGTTTTAACATACGGATGATTCCATTCCGACATGAATTCTTCAACCTAAACAAACAAAAACTAAAAACAATTATGAAATTAGCTTTAAATTAATAATCGAATTAATCAAGTTCTCGGATAAACACGAAGAAACGGATATGTAAATGGTGATTTTGATGATAATAAATTACGAAAGCTAAATTATATTCGGAAAAGTCTTCTCAAAATATTTTTGTTTTTAAAAGTGGAATATATAATTACATTAAAAGTATTTATTTATTAAAAGATTTTAATATTTATGTGTATTCTAGACGCATAAAATGTAATACTTATATTATATTGTAATTAACTCATATTAACTTTCCTTTTTTAATAAAAAAAATCATAAAATGTAAATTTTTTTCTTTACAAAATATAACGTGATTTTTTTTTAAATTACCAAAATTTTTCATTGCATTGTTGGAAAATTTGGACATTACATATATAATAAGGATAATTACATGTTATTATTTACTATCATGATAGGTTACCCAAATTAAAAGTGATCTAATTTGGTTAGAATTTTATTGAGCTTTTAATTATTAAATAAAGTATGGGTCAAATATGTGTAGATACTGATCTAATCAAATTCTAATTAATATTCGACTAATTAGAATTTGATTAGAGCTAATATGCTAAGGTTATAAATATTAGGGTTATAGTCCCCAAATTATACACAATATATCTTTTCTAATATCCCATCATTAGCAAAGAGAGAGAGTATATTTTCTCTGAATTTATTGTGTGCTAATTTGGAAGATCAAATCCCCAAGATCCGATAAAACTTCAAGAAATTCATGGATTCAGGTATGCTTACGCATCTAGTTTTATTCTTCATTTATTCTTGATGATTTAAAATGATAGATCCTGATTTACTAAGTTTTATTTTACAAATCTAACATGCATAACCTCATTGAAATTTTTTAATGTTTAAAAAAGATGAGGGGAATACCAAAAAAATAAAAATAAAAATATGAGAGTAGTAATTAACATGAAAGAAAGTTATGGGCGTGCAATATGAATAAAACCATATTGATGGGGCCTAGTAGCTAGGGGTAGCGGGAAAAATAAACACTAACACTTTTCCAAATAAAAATAAACACTAACAGAAAAATAAAAAAAGTTAAATGCTCGTTCCGTGCAAACGCTGCAATTTGCATTTCAGAACGGACACCCTATCAAAACTGTAACATCCTAGATTAGGGGTTATGCATTCGTGCATAATTCATGAGTTAGTAGGCTTTAAGAGTGGTTTGGATGTGTTTTAGGGGTTCTTAAAACTCTGGGACAAAAAAGGAAGCTTTGGAAAAATTTTTGAAATTTTAGGTTAAAAAGAGGAAAATAGGCAAAGAGGCCTTAAAAGAAATTATGTGGGGTTTAGGACATAAGGAATTAATTGGCAAAGTGGCTTGGGGCGCTACGGTGCAAGGGGACTTTAGGAGGGTAAGGGTTCGAGCGGCAGGAATCGCATTTGGGAGTTTTATTTTTGGCGTTAAAGGGGAGCAAGGCAAGAAGGCCTTAAAGGAAATTTTCTGGCGTGTTTGGCATATAACAGGCCTTGGTAAAGTGGCTTCTATGTGCCATTTAAGGGCCTGGGGGCGAAGGGACTCAAGTTCGAGTCACGTTGGAGGCAAGGCATGTTTTATTTTTGCCTTTGGCGTTAATGCATGAAGGAGCCAAGGAATGAGCGCTTAAAAGAAATTTGTGATGCGATTATGTCATGAAATGAGCAGTGGCCAAGTGGCTGGAGGCGTGGAGAGTTTTCTTCAGGTCTCGGGTTCGAGACTAAGGAGCAGTACCTGGAAGTGTTTAAATTTTTCTTTTTGGCCGGCGTGAGTAATGGCCTACGTGGGCGCTAGTGGATGAAGAAACCAAGTTGTTTTTTTTTTATTATTATTAATTTAATTCTCTGCTGCAAGTATGGGGAGTTTTATTTTATTTGTTGTTGGAAGTATGAGTTAGTTTTATTTTATGTATGGGAAGATGGGGTAGTGATGGGATAAATGGATAATCAATGAATTAGTTTATTTCAATGGTGATGGGTCTTATTGCATCCGGAGCATGGCCGAATGGAGGTCTCCTAGGGACCTTCATGGTCGGTTTTGATGATGGCAAGAGATGCCGAAATTCATGTTTTGCTTTTCCTTTCTTTCCAAAGTGTTCTTTGGCCGAAAAAGGGGAGACTCCAAGGGCTTGAGCTCTCGATTTTGAGGAAATTATTAGGGAGTATTTTCGGCTAGCACACTCCCTTTTCATCTCTTTCCCTTGTTGTTCCAAACCGAAACCACCTTGGCACATTTTCTTCTTTTTGCTGCTAAACGCAAAGCCGAAACCTTGTTGTTCTCTTCTTGGCCGAATACCCTCTCTTTTCTTTTTGTGTTTTCTCATCATCATATCAAGAGCCGAAATCTAACTCTCTATTCGGGTTAGCCAAATCTTTTGGTAAGTAAATCTTTTCCACCTTCCTTTCTATTATAGATCTATATGTTAAACCTACTCTTATTCCTTCAAGGGAGCCAAAATCCTTAACATCATTCTGGGTGCCGAACCTTGGTGTGCATTTAGGTGAAGCAATCGTCGAGGTAAGAGGTTGTGATGTTCGGCCAAGGGCCATGTTCTTAGTATTCTTGTGTTGGCTGATTCTAATAAGTTGTTAAGTAGGGATATTGGTAACTACAAGAGCAAGTAAATATTTTGGGTTCTTATTCTTTTGGTGTACCGAAATCAAGGGTAGGCCTTGATTTCTAAGGTTGGCCGAATGTGTATAGTGGCATAACTTTGTGTTTCTTTTGCATGTGCCAACGTGAAGGAGCATTAAAGGAGAAGTTTCGGGATTTGAAGTGTTCAAGGTGGGTTGATGAAGTATTCGGCCTAAGGCCACTTTCTAATGATTTTTGGTTATGGAAGTCGTTTTTAACAAGTTGGTTAGCAGGGATTTCGACAACCCATATTCAAGAAGTGGTTTTCGGGTTTTAGTTAATAAGGTAAGGAAGTGTAGTTTCGGCCATAGGCCACATTATGAGTACGCAAGTATGTGACCGATTTCTAACTTTGGTTTTAAACGCAAATCGACAGCAGTAGGACAAGTTTCGGGATTCAGATTCATTATCTTTGGTAAGTATAGTTAAGATTCGTATTATTTGGATTATGATGTTATCGATTGACCGAATGTTTCTGAATAAGTATTCTACGATGGACGCAAGTGTTAGTCAAGAAGGTAAAGGGGTAGCCCCTATTCCCAAGTTTAAAAGGAGAGCAGTCTCTGCAGTGCGAGATTGGCCGCCGGGGTGTGGGCCAGCATCCGAACAGCAAAGTAGGCAGATAGTCGTAGTGTCGCTTAGTGATAGTATCGGGATTGAGGGCGTAACGCTGCTAGTAATCAAGTGTGTAGTTGGCCTACTGTTTTCCGGGATTTATGTGATATTTGCTTGTGTTATGTATTTATTAATAAGTACAGTGATAAATGTGAAATAGATATCCTTAAAGGGTATGACGATGACCAGGTTAGTATCGAATCTGTGAGATGTGATCACCAAATTGTATATGTGAGTATGCCTATGGTTATGAATAACATGTACATGCATTATCATGGCATTATGTTTATGTTGCATGTGCATGGGTGGGATATGAAAGAAGGTACGGGTGTACTTCGAGTACGTGGTTTGATGTTAGCCTTGTGCTATATCGTGGATTGACGTTGACTGAGGTCACGTTGTGGATTAATTGCGATTAAGTTTGCGTGGCTTGATGAGTAGCTCTGTGCCTCATCGTGGTTGATATCGGCTATGTGCCATATCGTGGTTGATGAATGACTATGTGTCCCATCGTGGTTTTGGTGTTAGCTACGGCTACATCGTGGATTGGCGCTGACTGAGGTCGCGTTGTGGATTTTTGTGCTTAACTGCACATGGACGGCATTGATTGCCTTTTGGAGTGAAAAGGAGAGGGTGATTTGACAATCCCCTGGTGTGTGGTAGGCTGGATACGGGGGTGTGTAGAGGATGGACCCTAGGCTGGGTTGGGCTTCATAATTGCATGATTTTGTATGTGAACATATGTGAAAATGGGCTAAGCCCAGTATGTGAAAATTATGTGGTTAATTACTTTGTTACTCGATAAGAGATTTGAATATGGGCCAAGCCCAAAATGTGATAATATGTGAGTATGATAATTATTATCTGATTTATGGGTTAATATGTGGTTAACATGCGGGTGGAATTCAGTGGATTAATTACACACTGAGTCTTAGTGACTCACCCCTTCCCATATCATTTTGCAGGTGAGTAGATCGCGGAGATGGAGCCGGAGAGGACTCGAGGTGGCCATGCTTGTTTCCTTGGATTTGAAATTTTATTTCGTACCCTTAAAGTTTATTATTTACTAAATTTTGGTTTGGTTTGTAATATGGCCGCTAGTTATTATTTTGGATGTTTAAGTAGTTGTTTTTACTTTATTTCTATTATATTACTAACGAACTTATGAACTGTTAAGCAAATCGGTTAAAAGTAACGTTTTTAAAATTTGTACTCGTACGCGTTTTCAAAGATGTTACCATCGGGTAGCAAAATTTACCAAGTTAACAATAATTCTGATGGTTCTAAAAATTTAGATGATCAAATGGTTTCAAAGGAAAAAGGTTTCGACTCAATCATGTTTATCAAATCAACCCATCTGAGTTTTAGCAAACACCGTTTTATAACTTCAACAATATTTTCAGATTTCCACTGTTAATCCAAATCTTTCAAAATGTTTTTACTCCGTGACATACCAGATCCGGTCAAGGCTCGTGGGCCGGGTTTGGGGTGTTACAAAAACATTTTCAAAGCTCAAAATTTTCTTAAAAACCAGTTATAACAGAAATCAAAATAATCCCCCACCATTTCACTTTCTATATTCTACCTTTTCTCTCTTCTGTTTTTTATCTCTCATAGTCCCCATTCTTCTCTTCTTCTTCTTTGATCATTAGCGTTGCATCTTGTTTGGTTTAGCGATAAAATTTTGAAGTTTTTTCATATCTTTTCATTTAGCTCTTGCTTTGATTTGCATCTCTGCAATTGCTAACAGACTCACTGATTTTTCTAATTTCACAACACAGCCCTATAAATATTTTCTAATTTCACTGATTTGCATCTCTTCTTCTTCTTTTCGAATTGATTTTTTTTTTTTGTAATTGACATTTACACATCAATCATCAATGGTGAAAAAAAATAGAAATCTTGATGATGATCCAGAATCTGTAGCAGCAGCTTCGCTTCTCCATCTCAGAGTACTTATTTCAATTAATTTTGTTTTCTTCTATTGCACACGTAAACTTACTTTTTATTTTTGCAGCATGCTTATGGCTCCCACGCGCCTTACTTACCTTCCAGCCACCCTCCTTTATTTTCTACTAACAAAAATTAAACAAAGCATGGCAGGGTATAGTATATCCCGACAATGAGAAAGATAATGTTGCTGAATGATCTTGAAAAAATGATGAAGAGAAGAAAGGATGAAATCCGTATAGGGGGAAGAGAAGAAAACTCAAGAAGATAATGAATAGACAGCCCGTGAACTTTAATTTATCTCATTTTTCATTTTCTTTGCCTTTCGCTCGTATTTTCTCTCCCTATTTGCTTGCCTCATTTGAATCGAAGATTCGTCGATGAAAATTTATATTCATAACGTCATATATTTATATGAAATCAATAGAAAAAAAGGCTCTTGCATCTTGATTCTCGTCAAGTGTGCATGCTTAACAGTATTAACAGAATTTTTTAACTCTCCCTCCTCTGCTTAATATTCTAGCCCATAACAGAAAGTATATATGTATATACGTGTTAAAATTCTAGTCAAAAGAAGTTGCATGTCATCTTTGATTTCTAATCTAATCCTGCAACTGACGCAGAGATTCAGTGATCTCACCCAGAGCTTCTCTAATCTGAGTCATGTCGGCTTTTAGCTCAGCCCTAAGCTCCTTGAGCTCTCTAGCCCAATCATCTTGCTGCGGAGGATTAGCCGGAGGGATTGCGGGAGAGATATTATCCTGTGGTTCAGCGGCCTCATTGGCCTCATTATTCCCAGAAGTATCTAAGAAAATGCGAATAGCCTTCTTCGATTTACTTTCCCTCTTGAACCGGCCATGTCCACCAGGAGCCATTTTGCCCTGCAAGCTTTTGCCAACAAATTTTCTCGCCTCCTTCTCAACAAAACCTTTTTTTACTAGTTTCTCTATCACACTTTTTCTGACCATACCTTCTGCATCGGCATTCTTCAACAATTACAACAAAGCTTCTTCGATTGTAGGCGGCGCTTCTGTGGCCTCGGCATCCATAGAGGCGCTGCGCGCATCGGTATCGCAGATCGACAATGCGGCGTGCGTGCGCCTCTTTCGCAGGGACAGTCGGGCCGTCTGCGACATCTCCATGGTCCATCGGCACTGTGGCCGTTTCTTCGTCAACAACATTATTTGTCCAGAAAAACAATATTGCTGTTGCATTTTCAACCTCATTTGTTTTCACCATTTTGAATTTGAAAATGAAAAGAAGGAAGAAGATTTGCAAAATGATGGAACGCGAGGGATGAAAATTTTCTTGTGAAAATGAAGAGTATATATACAGTTAGGAGGGTCAAGGCACGAGAAGCTTCTTTCTGTTAGTGGACTGATTGTGGGTATGGGATTATGGGATGGATTTTTGGAATAAAATTAGTGGACCGTCTGATGCAACATAATTTCGGTTGGGTTTTCAACAGCCCTGTTGATTTGTGAAGGAAGCAGCAGTTGTTATAAAGTTTTCATCTTCAAGGATGGCCATACATAATTTCTCCAATTATGCAGCCACTTCTTCATAACCAAAACAAACCTGCCCATTTCCATGTCCAAACTCCAATTTCAACCAATAGTAGTCTCTTGATAGAGGATAAACCTGTAGGCTTTTAGTAAGTTATGATTAAGATAATAAAATGTCCAAATAACTCCAACCAGAAAACTTTTGGAACAAATAGCATTGATCGATAATCGTGATAATATTAATTATATTTACAATTGTTAAACATTGTATTACTTAATTGCAATTTAAATATCTAAATTTACCCCGTAGAGGAACCAAGCATTTTCATGTGCCTCTATTCGGCAAAATTCGTCGCCTTCATACTTGATCACATAGCTGAGCAACGGAAGCGACCGCCACCATCAGTTTAGGCAAGCAACTCAGACATTCTTCACCGGCCATAATAACAAACACCTCGTCTGATACTGGCATATCATAATCTTCTAATTTATTCATATTCGATTGATACATTAGTCTCTCCGAGTGGTTGCTCGGTGTTGGATTCAATTCTGGCTGAACTTTAAAGTATAACAACTTTAACAACAACATCGTCATTAACGAAATTACCAAAAATAGCCCACTGTACAGGCATGCCTTACCTGTGCTCCAATGCAAATTTTCAGGCTCGTATGATGATAGAGAAGACATTGAAAATTTAAAAATCCCTCATTTGAATCGAAGATTCGTCGATGAAAATTTATATTCATAACCTCATATATTTATATAGAATCAATAGAAAAAAAAGGCTCTTGCATCTTGATTCTCGTCAATTGTGCATGCTTAACAGTATTAACAAAATTTTTTAACTCTCCCTCCTCTGCTTAATATTCTAGCCCATAACAGAAAGTATATATGTATATACGTGTTAAAATTCTAGTAAAAAGAAGTTGCATGTCATCTTTGATTTCTAATCGAATCCTGCAACTGACACAGAGATTCGGTGATCTCACCCAGAGCTTCTCTAATCTGAGTCATGTCGGCTTTTAGCTCGGCCCTCAGCTCCTTGAGCTCTCTAGCCCAATCATCTTGCTGCGGAGGATTAGCCGGAGGGATTGCGAGAGAAATATTATCCTGTGGTTCAGCGGCCTCATTGGCCTCATTATTCCCAGAAGTATCCAAGAAAATGCGAATAGCCTTCTTCGATTTACTTTCCCTCTTGAACCGGCCATGTCCACTAGGAGCCATTTTGCCCTGCAAGCTTTTGCCAACAAATTTTCTCGCCTCCTTCTCAACAAAACCTTTTTTTACTAGTTTCTTTATCACACTTTTTCTGACCATACCTTCTGTATCGGCATTCTTCAACAATTACAACAAAGCTTCTTCGATTGTAGGCGGCGCTTCGGTGGCCTCGGCATCCATAGAGGGTGCTTTTGCGGCATCGGTATAGGCATCGACAGCCGGCGCGTCTGCCTCTTCCGCAGAGATAGCCGGGCCGTCTGCGACATCTCCATGGTCTGTCGGCAATGTGGCCGTTTCTTCGTCAACAACATTATTTGTCCGAGAAAACAATATTGCTGCTGTATTTTCAACCTCATTTGTTTTCACCATTTTGAATTTGAAAATGAAAAGAAGGAAGAAGATTTGCAAAATGATGGAACGCGAGGGATGATAATTTTCTTGTGAAAATGAAGAGTATATATACAGTTAGGAGGGTCAAGGTACGAGAAGCTTCTTTCTGTTAGTGGACTGGTTGTGGGTATGGGATTATGGGCTGGATTTTTGGAATAAAATTAGTGGACCACATAACTTCGGTTGGGTTTTCAACAGCCCTGTTGATTTGTGAAGGAAGCAGCAGCTGTTATAAAGTTTTCATCTTCAAGGATGGCCACACATAATTTCTCCAATTATGCAGCCACTTCTTCATAACCAAAACAAACCTGCCCATTTCCATGTTCAAACTCCAATTTCAACCAATAGTAGTCTCTTGATAGAGGATAAACCTGTAGGCTTTGAGTAAGTTATGATTAAGATAATAAAATGTCCAAATAACTCCAACCAGAAAACTTTTGGAACAAATAGCATTGATCGATAATCGTGATAATATTAATTATATTTACAATTGTTAAACATTGTATTACGTAATTGCAATTTAAATATCTAAATTTACCCCGTAGAGGAACCAAGCATTTTCATGTGCCTCTATTCGCCAAAATTCATCGCCTTCATACTTGATCACATAGCTGAGCAACAGAAGCGACCGCCACCATCGGTTTAGGCAAGCAACTCGGACATTCTTCACCGGCCATAATAACAAACACCTCATTTGATGCCGGCATATCATAATCTTCTAATTTATTCATATTCGGCTGATATATTGGTCTCTCCGAGTGGTTGCTCGGTGTTGGATTCAATTAGGGCTGAACTTTAGAGCATAACAACTTTAACAACAACATCGTCATTAACGAAATTACCAAAAAGCGATTTTCATGCAGACATGCATGCCTTACTGCGTGTCCAATGCAAATTTTCAGGCTCGTATGATGATGGAGAAGACATTGAAAATTTGAAAATCCCTCATTTGTTTCAGCCTGGATTTATATATGCGTGTGTTTATATATAAGCCATGAATGCGTTAACTGATGGAATTGTTTGAAGTTAAAAAAGGCATGCAAAAGCATCTTTGCACGGTCAAATATGGGAATTCCAACTATTGTCCTTAGTGCAATCTAATCGAGGTTAATTAAATAAATAATTATTTAATTTAATAATTATCTAGTTAAGCTTTAGTTCTAACAATTATAACAATTAAAACTATTGATTAAGTAAAACTCAAGCATAATAATACTCGATTTGAACCGTGAGCCTAACCAATATTTCTATATTAATATATTTTCATATTATGAAATTATATTTTTACTATTGCCATATAAAAAACCTAAAGTAAAAATAGTCTTAATGAGACTCAAGTTCCATATTAAATATAAAAATTGATAAATAAATTTAATAACTTAAATAATTCAATTAACTCAATATTCAACTTTAAACTTTGAGTTGAACTATAAAAGTAGTCCCAATTCGCTCTTTAAAAAAACCACTCACTCAAATAATTTTTTATTGTAAAATATAATTGAAAAACGATAGAGTGCGTTTCATTTCGGGTTCAACATGAAAGGTAAAATATGAAATGGACTCCAATTATTTGAATATTATAAACTAAAAAATAAAATATGAATACAAAATTATTTTGAAATTTATATTAGCAAATATATTTTTAAACGTTATGACGATACAACAAATTATACAAACGCCACATAAATTCATCTGTCACCACTATCATCTCATATTTGCCTAGATTTGTTAATAAATTATATCTGAATTTAATTATAAAAATATGTTTTTTACAATTAATTTTATTGATAAATTAGATCCAATTTAAACTCAAACATAAATTTTTAAAAATCCAACCACAACTCAACATGATTCATAAATTTGTCTAAATAATTTACATTAAATTTGTTTATTGGTTAAGTCAAACTAAATCGCAATTCGATTTAAATTTTTTTTCAAATTCACATCTAATTTTAACTTATTCAACTCGATGACTTGTTTCACTTATATTTTTTAAGATAAATTATACCTAAAATCATTAAATTATTAGTAAATTTATATTTTAGTCACTCAACTTTAAAAAATTATAAATATCTGAATTTTTAAATAGTTCAATGATTTGAATAAAAACTTTTAAAAAGTTTAATAAAAATTTTATACCTTTTTGAAATTAATTAATCAAAATATAATTTTATTAATAGTTTAATAAATTGAGGTGTAATTTACTCTTTTTATAATTAAAATTAAAAAAATATTGTTTATTATCACTAAATTATCCAATTCAAAATGAAGAACCCCTTTATTTAAACTTTCTCCCGAACTGGACGGATCATCCGACCCGACATTTCGTCAAACACTTTTATTAACAAAGTTTTATTTTCCTCATGGATCAAAAACAAATAATGAAAAAAAAAAAAGAAAAATAGAAAAAAAAACTTTAAAAAAATAAAGAGAGAGTTAAAGCCATTATCACTCACGCGCTATAAAACAGATTTTTGAAACACGCAACCAGCCCTCATATCCACTTTTTGAGCGAATATTTGGAGGCTCCTAAATTTAGCGCGTGGACATCCCGCGCACCCACTGGATGTTCGTTTTTTATTTTTATTTTATTTTTTAATTGTTTTTCTTTTTTGCCCTAATCGACTGCGATTGAGAGGTTCCTCTCTTTATCGTGAAGCCCCTTGCCTTTATCTGATAACTCAATAAATCAACCATGTCCTTCCCCTCGTTCTCCCACTCGACTCGGATCACGACTCGCTCGACTCGTTTAGCGTTTTTCTTTCAATAGGTATACCCGCCTCGACGTCTTAGCTCAGTAACTCGGTGAGTCAATTCCCTCCTCCTCTTATCCTCTCGATTTCCTCCCTTTCACGTTTTAGATCTGTTTGTCTTCTGTTTGATTTTGATTTTTTTAATTCTAATTTTTTTTGTTTTGAAGATTTAAACGATGGAGCCGATGGATATCGTAGGGAAGTCGAAGGAGGACGCTTCGCTTCCCAAAGGTAATTTTTAAAAATTTTATATTTTCTGTTTATCTGCTTTCTCCTCGTAATTTTCATCTTATTTGTTTGCTTTTAATTATTTGGTGATTTAGATTAGTTTAATTTTTTTTCCCTGAAAATGTTCTCTTTCTCGTTTATTTCGATTTTATTGTGTTGTAAAATTTCTTTAATTTAAGACTTGAATTTGCTAGTGTTTCTTTTGTCTACCAGCGCTATGCTTTTGCATGTTAGTGTAAAGTTACTTGGTAAATATTAGTGCCTACAGACATGTGACGAATGATGGGAGCATTCTTCTCCTAGGAAATATTTATTTACAATAGTAATTGACAAGTTGAACCATTGTCACTATCTTTTCTCTTGTAAGCACAGGAAGTGTGTGTCCCCTAGAAGTACTTGACCTAAGCATACTATGGGTGCAACTTGCAGTTAGTCTCATGTGGTTATACTCGGTATTTGCTGTGTCATTGATGTTTTGGGTGGGAAAAAAAGCTTTTCCTTGTCAAAATCTTGTTTGGCAAATTTATCCACCATCGACATTATTTTTACATTGTTGGGTGTCTGCTGTCCCAAATTATAGTCTAATTGGTAGTATTAGTTTCTTATTTGTTGGAACTGATTAAAACTTCAATCCCCTGGAAGAGTTTATCAATCTCATTTCATCAGAATCCAATGAAGTTTGTAACAGAGAGGAGAAGCGGACCATAGCACCCGAGCATGTACTCAAGGCTCTAGAGGTTTCTATGTCACAAACCTACTTTCACATTTTAATTTGGTTTCTTTTATGTGTGTAATTTTATTTGTCTACTTCTTGTTACCTTGTTAGGGTTTAAAAAAGTAATGTCTTGAATAGGATCTTTGCAGTATGGTTCAGCAGTAGTTTTATGCTTGTAAGCACCTAAGCTTGCTTTCGGTATTAAGTAAAAACAGATAGAATTTTGAAATTGTTTATACCATAAAAATTCCAGCTATCAAGGGTCTAAAAGGGATATTTTTGTGTTTATATTAAGCTATGCCTTGACTGCCCCTTGCTTGTTCAGACAGAGACTTAACTGTTGAATATGCTCTGCATATGTACTTTTTCTCAGCACCATGTGAAGTCAGGTAGCTTTAAGCAGGAATTGCTTAACTTTGTCGATTGAATTGGTTCACACTGGAGATTTCCAGTGATCATCGAAATTGGTCTGTTACCATTGTGCAATTTACTGCCTTGCATTTATTTTAAATTTCTGATCATACCGAGTTTTGAGTTCTAAGAACGCAAAAAGGGTTTACGTAATATAATTTTTACTAAAACTTTATGTGTGCACATAATTTGTCAGGTTCTTGGTTTTGGAGAATACAATGAGGAGGTTTACGCTGCTTATGAGCAACACAAGATCGAGACCATGGTAATTATTTTGTCTTCTTTAAGCCTGGCCTCAATTTATCTCTGCCCTTCGTGTTAGTGTAGGCATATAATTTCTTTCCTTGTTATCGACCAAGAAGTTGGCAACCTTAACTGATGGTATTTTAGGGTGTAAAATCTAAAATTCAATCAGTATTTCTTCACTTATACATATATACAATGTTATTTGAATTGAATTGAATGAATCAAATCAGTGAATTTAAAAATCAACCAATATATTAATTCAAACATGGAAGTTGAATCCATCGTTTAAAACAAGTTAAAAATTAAATAAAAAAATATAATTTAACTATGAACCGAATCCCATTATTAAAACAATCGCAACGAGTCACGGTTGAATTGTCTTTGACGTTAAGTATTTTGTGTCAATGACACATTAAGGAATGGGAAAATTGCTTTGTTGACATTTTTCCACGTCCAAATTGCCTGCTCATAAATGGCTCATTTCGTAACCATGCATTATTTTGTCACTTTAATGTATTTAGACGTCAAAGTTTTAAACACAAAAAAAAAAAAAAAAAAAAATCAATTAAATTACGAAAGATTAATTCCTTGTAAAAATATGATAACTTAAAAAAAAAAAAGCAATTAAGTCCCTTGTTTTTTTTATTTAATTGGGTGCTTGAACTTTTAAAATATATAAAAAAGACCCTTAAGTTAAAAAAAAAATAGAAATTCAATTGGGTACTTGAACTTTTAAAATATATAAAAAAGACCCTTAAGTTAAAAAAAAATAGAAGAAACAATTAAGATCCTATTTTTATTAAAAATTATAAAAAAATTAAAATCAATAAAAGCTATAAATATTATTGCTGACGATGTATTGGATGAGCTTGCTTATGAAAAATCTATGAAGGATGACGGAGGTTAATCAAATGGGTAAAAAGGGTTTTGAAACTCTTATGAATTGTATTGGACGACAAAGGACAATATATTGGATGAGCTTGCTTATGAGCTGTTGATAAAAACTCAACACTGTAGTTTTCTTATCTTATGGCGATGTGTGTCGAAGACAGGATCAGTAAATTTTCGGATCATATTCTCTGTCATATTTTGTCTTTCCTTACCCATTAAAGAAGCAGTTCGAACCTCTATTATTTCAACCAAGTGGAGAAACCTCTTTGCTTCAATTTCTATCATTGAATTTGATGGTTATTTACTGCGTCGTTTGACTGACAGAAACATTGACAGCTTCAAGAACTTTGTTGATAGGTTGTTGAAATTCCCCGATCAAGTAAGTTTAGATTGCTTTAGGCTACATGATACGATTTCTTCATGGAATGGTGGGATTTATTCATGGAATGGGAATTCTTCATGGAATGATGGAGATCATGATTTTGATGTTTCTGGTTGGATATGTGCTGCACTGTGCCGTGGTGTTAAGGAAATTGATTTGGAATTACATAATCTTGGGGATGTTCCACCTGTTTTATTCACTTGCCACTCACTGGTGAATCTGACATTGGATGCAAGAGGTTCTAAGATTGAGTTCCCATCTGACGTTTGTTTAGGGAATCTGAAGACTTTCTACCTAGATACTCGGTATTTGTCTGTGATTCCATTAATAGGTTAATTTCGAATTATCATGTCTTAGAAGATTTGGCTTTTATTGATTGTTCTGTTGCGAATGCAAGTGAGCTTAATATCCAAAGTCCTTCGCTTAAGGAATTGGCACTTTTATGTTTTGAATCGGAAGACCATGTGGTGGTGATTAATGCTCCAAATCTTGTTTATTTTCAATATGATGGTGGTGGCATGGTTGAAGTTTATCCTTTGAGTAACATGAAGTCCCTAGAAGAAGCCGAGATTTACATTTGGTATGGTTCCAGTAATTATGAAACAAGTGCAGCTCATCTTATCCACTCTAACATTAAAAATTGCAAAAGAGGTAAGTAAACTTACTATTCATGTGTTTTTTTTCCTTTTAACACTATATAATAACTTCAAGTTTTTGTGTGCATAGATTTTCTCAACAAGTCGACTTCCTATATTTCATAACTTTTTCATAACCTTATTTTCTCAACAAGTTAACGCATTCATGGCTTATATATAAACACACGCATATATAAATCCAGGCTGAAACAAATGAGGGATTTTCAAATTTTCAATGTCTTCTCCATCATATACGAGCCTGAAAATTTGCATTGGAGCACAAGTAAGGCATGCCTGTACAGTGGGTTGTTTTTGGTAATTTCGTTAATGACGATGTTGTTAAAGTTGTTATGCTCTAAAGTTCAGCCCGAATTGAATCCAACACCGAGCAACCACTCGGAGAGACCAATGTATCAGTCGAATATGAATAAATTAGAAAATTATGATATGCCGGCATCAGACGAGGTGTTTGTTATTATGGCCGGTGAAGAATGTTTGAGTTGCTTGCCTAAACTGATGGTGTCAGTCGCTTCCGTTGCTCAGCTATGTGATCAAGTATGAAGGCGACGAATTTTGGCGAATAGAGGCATATGAAAATGCTTGGTTCCTCTACGGGGTAAATTTAGATATTTAAATTGCAATTACGTAATACAATGTTTAACAATTGTAAATATAATTAATATTATCACGATTATCGATCAATGCTATTTGTTCTAAAAGTTTTCTGGTTGGAGTTATTTGGACATTTTATTATCTTAATCATAACTTACTCAAAGCCTACAGGTTTATCCTCTATCAAGAGACTACTATTGGTTGAAATTGGAGTTTGAACATGGAAATGGGCAGGTTTGTTTTGGTTATGAAGAAGTGGCTGCGTAATTGGAGAAATTATGTGTGGCCATCCTTGAAGATGAAAACTTCATAACAGCTGTTGCTTCCTTCACAAATCAACAGGGCTGTTGAAAACCCAACCGAAATTATGTTGCATCAGACGGTCCACTAATTTTATTCCAGAAATCCAGCCCATAATCCTATACCCACAATCAGTCCACTAACAGAAAGAAGCTTCTCGTGCCTTGACCCTCCTAACTGTATATATACTCTTCATTTTCACAAGAAAATTTTCATCCCTCGCGTTCTATCATTTTGCAAATCTTCTTCCTTCTTTTCATTTTAAAATTCAAAATGGTGAAAACAAATGAGGTTGAAAATGCAGCGGCAATATTGTTTTCCCGGACAAATAATGTTATTGACGAAGAAACGACCACAGTGTCGACGGACCATGGAGATTCCGCAGACGGCCCGGCTGTCCTTGCAGAAGAGGCAGACGCGTCGGCTGTCGATGCCGATATCGATGCCGCAGAAGCGCCCTCTGTGGATGTCGAGGCCACAAAAGCGTCGCCTACAATCGAAGAAGCTTTGTTGCAATTGTTGAAGAATGCCGACGCAGAAGGTATGGTCAGAAAAAGTGTGATAGAGAAACTAGTAGAAAAATGTTTTGTTGAGAAGGAGGCGAGAAAATTTGTTGGCAAAAGCTTGCAGGGCAAAATGGCTCCTGGTGGACATGGCAGGTTCAAGAGGGAAAGTAAATCGAAGAAGGCTATTCGCATTTTCTTGGATACTTCTGGGAATAATGAGGCCAATGAGGTCGCTGAACCACAGGATAATATCTCTCCCGCAATCCTTCAGGCTAATCCTCCGCAGCAAGATGATTAGGCTAGAGAGCTCAATGAGCTTAGGGCCGAGCTAAAAGCTGACTTGACTCAGATTAGAGAAGTTCTGGGTGAGATCACCGAATCTTTGCGTCAGTTGCAGAATTCGATTAGAAATCAAAGATAACATGCAACTTCTTTTTACTAGAATTTTAACACGTATATACATATATACTTTCTGTTATGGGCTAGAATATTAAGCAGAGGAGGGAGAGTTAAAAAATTCTGTTAATACTGTTGAGCATGCACAATTGACGAGAATCAAGATGCAAGAGCCTTTTTTTTCTATTGATTCCATATAAATATATGAGGTTATGGATATAAATTTTCATCGACGAATCTTCGATTCAAATGAGGGATTTTCAAATTTTCAATGTCTTCTCCATCATCATACGAGCCTGAAAATTTGCATTGGAGCACAGATAAGGCATGCTTGTACATTGGGCTGTTTTTAGTAATTTTGTTAATGACGATGTTGTTGTTAAAGTTGTTATGCTCGTTCAGCCCGAATTGAATCCAACGCCGAGCAACCACTTGGAGAGACCAATGTATCAGTCGAATATGAATAAATTAGAAGATTATGATATGCCGGCATTAGACGATGTGTTTGTTATTATGGCCGGTGAAGAATGTTCGAGTTGCTTGCCTAAACCGATGGTGGTGTGCGCTTCAGATTTGCTGCTCACTATGTGGTCAAGTATGAAGCTTATTTAATTTTGGCGAATAGAGGCACATGAAAATGCTTGGTTCCTCTACGGGGTAAATTTAGATATTTAAATTGCAATTACGTAATACAATGTTTAACTGATGGAATTGTTTGAAGTTAAAAAAGGCATGCAAAAGCATCTTTGCACGGTCAAATATGGGAATTCCAACTATTGTCCTTAGTGCAATCTAGTCGAGGTTAGTTAAATAAATAATTATTTAATTTGATAATTATCTAGTTAAGCTTTAGTTATAACAATTATAACAATTAAAACTGTTGATTAAGTAAAACTCAAGCATAATAATACTCGATTTGAAACGTGAGCCTAACCAACATTTCAATATTAATATATTTTCATATTATGAAATTATATTTTTACACTTGCTATTACAAGTGGACTGATTGTGGGTATGGGATTATGGGCTGGATTTCTGGAATAAAATTAGTGGACCGTCTGATGCAACATAATTTTGTTTGGGTTTTCAACAGCCCTATTGATTTGTGAAGGAAGCAGCAGCTGTTATAAAGTTTTCATCTTCAAGGATGGCCACACATAATTTCTCCAATTATGCAGCCATTTCTTCATAACCAAAACAAACCTGCCCATTTCCATGTTCAAACTCTAATTTCAACCAATAGTATTCTCTTGATAGAGGATAAACCTGTAGGCTTTGAGTAAGTTATGATTAAGATAATAAAATGTCCAAATAACTCCAACCAGAAAACTTTTGGAACAAATAGCATTGATCGATAATCGTGATAATATTAATTATATTTTCAATTGTTAAACATTGTATTACGTAATTGCAATTTAAATATCTAAATTTACCCCGTAGAGGAACCAAGCATTTTCATGTGCCTCTATTCGCCAAAATTCGTCGCCTTCATACTTGATCACATAGCTGAGCAACGGTCGCTCCATAATAACAAACACCTCGTTTGATGCCGGCATATCATAATCTTCTAATTTATTCATATTCGACTGATACATTGGTCTCTCCGAGTGGTTGCTCGGTGTTGGATTCAATTCAGGCTGAACTTTAGAGCATAACAACTTTAACAACATCGTCATTAACGAAATTACCAAAAACAGCCCACTGTACAGGCATGCCTTACATGTGCTCCAATGCAAATTTTTAGGCTCGTATGATGATGGAGAAGACATTGAAAATTTGAAAATCCCTCATTTGAATCGAAGATTCGTCGATGAAAATTTATATTCATAACCTCATATATTTATATGGAATCAATAGAAAAAAAAGGCTCTTGCATCTTGATTCTCGTCAATTGTGCATGCTTAACAGTATTAACAGAATTTTTTAACTCTCCCTCCTCTGCTTAATATTCTAGCCCATAACAGAAAGTATATATGTATATACGTGTTAAAATTTTAGTCAAAAGAAGTTGCATGTCATCTTTGATTTCTAATCGAATTCCGCAACTGATGCAGAGATTCGGTGATCTCACCCAGAGCTTCTCTAATCTGAGTCATGTCGGCTTTTAGCTCGGCCCTCAGCTCATTGAGCTCTCTAGCCCAATCATCTTGCTACGGAGGATTAGCCGGAGGGATTGCGGGAGAGATATTATCCTGTGGTTCAGCGGCCTCATTGGCCTCATTATTCCCAGAAGTATCCAAGAAAATGCGAATAGCCTTCTTCGATTTACTTTACCTTTTGAACCAGCCATGTCCACCAGGGGCCATTTTGTCTTGCAAGCTTTTGCCAACAAATTTTCTCGCCTCCTTCTCAACAAAACTTTTTTCTACTAGTTTCTCTATCACACTTTTTCTGACCATACCTTCTGCGTCGGCATTCTTCAACAATTGTAACAAAGCTTCTTCGATTGTAGGCGGTGCTTCTGCGGCCTCGGCATCCACAGAGGGCGTTTCTGCGACATCGGTATCGGCATCGACAGCCGGCGCGTCTGCCTCTTCCGCAAGGACAGCCGGGCCATCTGCGACATCTCCATGATCCGTCGGCACTGTGGTCGTTTCTTCGTCAACAACATTATTTGTCCGGGAAAACAATATTGCCGCTGCATTTTCAACCTCATTTGTTTTCATCATTTTGAATTTGAAAATGAAAAGAAGGAAGAAGATTTGCAAAATGATGGAACGCGAGGGATGAAAATTTTCTTGTGAAAATGAAGAGTATATATACAGTTAGGAGGGTCAAGGCACGAGAAGCTTCTTTCTGTTAGTGGACTGGTTGTGGGTATGGGATTATGGGCTGGATTTCTAGAATAAAATTAGTGGACCGTCTGATGCAACATAATTTCGGTTGGGTTTTCAACAGCCCTGTTGATTTGTGAAGGAAGCAGCAGCTGTTATAAAGTTTTCATCTTCAATGATGGCCACACATAATTTCTCCAATTATGCAGCCACTTCTTCATAACCAAAACAAACCTACCCATTTCCATGTTTAAACTCCAATTTCAACCAATAGTAGTCTCTTGATAGAGGATAAACCTGTAGGCTTTGAGTAAGTTATGATTAAGATAATAAAATGTCCAAATAACTCCAACCAGAAAACTTTTGGAACAAATAGCATTGATCGATAATCGTGATAATATTAATTATATTTACAATTGTTAAACATTGTATTACGTAATTGCAATTTAAATATCTAAATTTACCCCGTAGAGGAACCAAGCATTTTCATGTGCCTCTATTCGCCAAAATTCGTCGCCTTCATACTTGATCACATAGCTGAGCAACGGAAGCGACCGCCACCATCGGTTTAGGCAAGCAACTCGGACATTCTTCACTGGCCATAATAACAAACACCTCATCTGATGCCGGCATATCATAATCTTCTAATTTATTCATATTCGGCTGATACATTGGTCTCTCCGAGTGGTTACTCGGTGTTGGATTCAATTCGGGCTGAACTTTAGAGCATAACAACTTTAACAACAACATCGTCATTAACGAAATTACCAAAAATAGCCCACTGTACAGGCATGCCTTACCTGTGCTCCAATGCAAATTTTCAGGCTCGTATGATGATGGAGAAGACATTGAAAATTTGAAAATCCCTCATTTGTTTCAGCCTGGATTTATATATGCGTGTGTTTATATATAAGCCATGGATGCGTTAACTGATGGAATTGTTTGAAGTTAAAAAAGGCATGCAAAAGCATCTTTGCACGGTCAAATATGGGAATTCCAACTATTGTCCTTAGTGCAATCTAGTCGAGGTTAATTAAATAAATAATTATTTAGTTTGATAATTATCTAGTTAAGCTTTAGTTCTAACAATTAAAACTATTGATTAAGTAAAACTCAAGCATAATAATACTCGATTTGAACCGTGAGCCTAACCAATATTTCTATATTAATATATTTTCATTTTATGAAATTATATTTTTACTCTTGCCATATAAAAAACTTAAAGTAAAAATAGTCTTAATGAGACTCATGTTCCATATTAAATATAAAAATTGATAAATAAATTTAATAACTTAAATAATTCAATTAACTCAATATTCAACTTTAAACTTTGAGTTGAACTATAAAAGTAGTCCCAATTCGCTCTTTAAACAAACCACTCACTCAAATAATTTTTTATTGTAAAATATAATTAAAAAACGATAGAGTGCGTTTCATTTCGGGCTCAACATGAAAGGTAAAATATGAAATGGACTCCAATGCATTATTTTGTCACTTTAATGTTTTTAGACGTCAAAGTTTTAAACACACACAAAAAAAAAAAAATCAATTAAATTACGAAAGATTAATTCCTTGTAAAAATATGATAACTTAAAAAAAAAAAAAAAAGCAATTAAGTCCCTTGTTTTTTTTATTCAATTGGGTACTTGAACTTTTAAAATATATAAAAAAGACCCTTAAGTTAAAAAAAGAAATAGAAGAAACAATTAAGATCCTACTTTTATTAAACTATAAAAAAATTAAAATCAATAAAAGCTATAAATATTATTGCTGACGATGTATTGGATGAGCTTGCTTATGAAAATCTATGAAGGATGACGGAGGTTAATCAAATGGGTAAAAAGGGTTTTGAAACTCTTATGAGTTGTATTGGACGACAAATGACAATATATTGGATGAGCTTGCTTATGAGCTGTTGATAAAAACTCAACACTGTAATGACTCGAAATTCAGCAATTTGGGGAAGAACAATTGATGAGAACTTGATTGAATTTTTAAAAACTTAAAATAATATTTTTTAGCAAAACTTAAGAGTTTAAAAGAGTTTTGACGTAGAGAATTATGAGAGAACACTAGAATATAGAGAGAGAACGAGAGTCCAGGGTTTTAATCTGATAAAATAATAAATAGGAAATAATAAATAATAATTAGAAATAAGAAAGATAAATTCTATTAGGATTTGAATAGAAGTAATTTGAAGTTAGGATTTTAAAAGGATTAATTTGAATTTCAAATTAAGATAAGTAGTTAAAAAGATAATGGACTTTTAATTCTATTTGAATTTTGAAAAAAAAAAAAAGGAAAGTTAAGATATTATTCCCTATGGTAAATAAAACTGTTAGAAATATAGTATTTTCTATGGTAAATATGGGACTTTAATATTATTCCCTATTAGTTTCAGAAAAAGCCCATGCATTTTTATATTGGTATTTTTTTTTAAATTTTAAATCAAAAGATTAAAATTAAAAATAAGGGATTAAATTAAAAATCTAAAGAAAGTAGACGGAAGATGATTAAAAATGGCCAATTGAGTGGGTTAATGTGGTTTTTAATTATTTTTCTTTTATATAAAGTTGATTTTTCTAAATTGGATAAAAATACGAATTGGATTTAAATAGATTGCTTGCAAGTTAAATTAAATAAAATATATTTTTCTTTTAGTAGATTTAGTATTTATTAGTATAAAATCTTAATTTATTTTTTTTATATTTATCAATCTTAAAAAAATATATAATTTGATAAGATTTGATTTTGTAATTTGATACGATTTGATTTTATAATTTAATTTTGTATGCTTTGATCTCATCTGCGGACCGTGAACTATAAATAGGGAGTCTTCCCTCGCCCATGGTATTTCATGATTATTCTGTTTTTTTGAGTAAAAGTTAAGGGATCAATTTTCACATTTAACCCAAAATTTTTGTATCTCTAGTTTGCTACTACCACAGCAAAGAACTTTCACTTCCTTCCTTCCACAAATCCGATCCGGTGGCTGTCACCGCCACCCACGGCAGCCGTCAGCGTTCTCAGCTCAGCTTCTTGGACCTCCTCTATTCTCGAATCTCCAAAGTTTGCTCCGAAGCCAAACATAAGCTAGTGAAGCCGAACCACAAAACAGAAGCAAAAAAAGTTCCAATTCCTATCGCCGATCGTCGCACCGGTCTGTAGTTTTCTTATCTTATGGCGATGTGTGTCGAAGACAGGATCAGTAAATTTTCGGATCATATTCTCTGTCATATTTTGTCTTTCCTTACCCATTAAAGAAGCAGTTCGAACCTCTATTATTTCAACCAAGTGGAGAAACCTCTTTGCTTCAATTTCTATCATTGAATTTGATGGTTATTTCTTTGCGTCGTTTGACCGATGTGAAACATTGTGACTTCAAGAACTTTGTTGATAGGTTGTTGAAATTCCCCGATCAAGTAAGTTTAGATTGCTTTAGGCTACATGATACGATTTCTTCATGGAATGGTGGGATTTATTCATGGAATGGGAATTCTTCATGGAATGATGGAGATCATGATTTTGATGTTTCTGGTTGGATATGTGCTGCACTGTGCCGTGGTGTTAAGGAAATTGATTTGGAATTACATAATCTTGGGGATGTTCCACCTGTTTTATTCACTTGCCACTCACTGGTGAATCTGACATTGGATGCAAGAGGTTCTAAGATTGAGTTCCCATCTGACGTTTGTTTAGGGAATCTGAAGACTTTCTACCTAGATACTCGGTATTTGTCTGTGATTCCATTAATAGGTTAATTTCGAATTATCATGTCTTAGAAGATTTGGCTTTTATTGATTGTTCTGTTGCGAATGCAAGTGAGCTTAATATCCAAAGTCCTTCGCTTAAGGAATTGGCACTTTTATGTTTTGAATCGGAAGACCATGTGGTGGTGATTAATGCTCCAAATCTTGTTTATTTTCAATATGATGGTGGTGGCATGGTTGAAGTTTATCCTTTGAGTAACATGAAGTCCCTAGAAGAAGCCGAGATTTACATTTGGTATGGTTCCAGTAATTATGAAACAAGTGCAGCTCATCTTATCCAAGGAATTTGCAATGTACAGTCTCTAACATTAAAAATTGCAAAAGAGGTAAGTAAACTTAGTATTCATGTGTTTTTTTTCCTTTTAACACTATATAATAGCTTCAAGTTTTTGTGTGCGCAGATTTTCCCAACAAGTCGACTTCCTATATTGCATAACCTTATTGAACTCGAATTTTGGGGAGAAATTTGTTTTGTGGAGTTTCTACATTGTGTGCCTAATCTAAAGAAACTTATCCTCCAATATCGGGTATGAAGTCTTTGTCTAAGTACATGTATTCATTACAACTGACCGTTTTAGTGTCAATCCACAATTACTATACTTTAAAAAAATCGAAAGCATATTCGAGATCACCTAAATTAATAACTTTTCTTTTTTTACGAGTTTAGAATTACGCGGGAACTCAATGGAAGGCTTTATGTATAGAAATTCCTTGTTTGTCATTTCACCTTAAGGAGATTAAGATTGAAATTTCAAGCACTGACACACATACGATTGAGATGATTAGTTATTTGTTGGATAATGCAATGGTTCTGGAAAGGCTCATAATAAGTATGGATCGTCTTACTGCGACAGAGAAAGGGAAAGCCCACAACCGATTATTGCAGTTATTAAATCATTCAAAGAAATGTCTAATTATGATTTTGTAGTATTGAATTATCATATTATTGTGAAATGTAAATTCAGTGATTTCGTGTGACTTGTATATTTGAAAAGGAAATAAGTTTTTAATGACTTAGAATTGTTAGGCTTGGAATATTTGGAAAGGAAACAAATTGGTAACTTTCAATTTTATATAATGGTATAAGGATATTTTGATAATTTTCAATTTCAAACAAAAATTAGAAGCTAAAGCCATTTAAATTTCAACTTTTGTATGTGGATGGAAAAACATTTGTTTACCGTATTTAATTTTATTTATATAATTATACTAGTTATTCTAGTAAAATTTTAAATCAATTTAATATTTTTATTATTTTGATTGTGAAAATAATAAAACGAAATGAATGTAAAATTTATAAAAACATCATGATTAAGCTCTGTATGTATAAATTTAAACATAATTTTGTAGACTTAAGTAATGGTTTTTAAATTGAGTTGGGTATAAATAATTTTTTTTTTTGAATTTAATTAAAAAATACATCTAACTTAAAATAACTCAATTTCAAATAATTGAAAAAGTAAACAATATAAGTAGTACAAAGATAGTAGATTGACAAATTAGATCAATGAATCAATTTCACGTAGTGGTGAAATATGTGACCAAATTAAATTGAAAAAACAATTTTAAGTTTTTCATCAAGTTGTCAAATTATATGACTATAGAATTTTTAGTATCTTTTTTTTTTAAAGAAAAAAACCATTTTTAATATGGATTATAAGTGCAATGATTAGTATATATTTATATTGAAAGGCATTTTACATGTTCATTAATAAGCTAATTTTGTTTCAAACAGTTCAGTTAGCAAACAAGGGATTCACTTAAATAGTTGGTTTTCAATGATAATTATTTGATGCACGGCATGATTAAATCCAGCTTATAAGCACCTTTTACATTGTGCATTACAGTTAGCCTGATTGGTGTATCAGAGTTGACAAAAGAGATACCATTCAGTATAGCACGACGCTTCCCATCAATCATAACTGGTGGCAAGCTATGTAACACATACGTATCAGTCATTTTAATTGAACCATAGTGAAAAAAGCCTTGAGGATTCGGGTTTTTTTACATAAATATAATAAAAAAATTTAAATACCAAAATGGGTTGTGAGTTGAATTATTTACCAAAATGATATACTTTTTTGGGTCACGCCTATTTGACCGGTGCAACACCTTTTTTTATATTAAAATATTTTTTTCGTTTAATAAAATATTATTATATTATTTTTATTAAAAATATCTAAAATTATATATAAGTAAACATAAGGCCAACGAGTCAAAATACTCAAAGCAGTTAGGCGTAACTGCCACATCAGCTCCCCCTGCGCCCCTCGTGGTGGCCTCTGCTGCTACCCTCTGCTAAACTAAACACTAACAACTTCTAATTACTTTAGGTTTAGGTAATTGAAAGTTCCCTACTCGAGTTAGATATTATTGACTAAATCGAAAAATTTTATAGTTGGATGACCAAAACAGAAACACTCTCATGATTGAGTGCCTATTCATGTAGTTTATCTGATAAATAAATGACCATGACATCCAATCGTTTCAAACTTAACAACATATGGACTAAAAAAACAATTCAATTAGTTTAGTGATTAAATTGAAAAATTTCAAAGTCGAATGATCAAAATAAAAACACGGTAAAAGATTAGTGGCTAATTAGATTATTTACCTTTTAAAATATATAAATTTAATAGATATTTTTAAAATCTATTAAGTCGACTAATTCAATTTTAGATTTTGAAACCGAAATGTTTTAATTGATTTTCCAAATCTACTAAAAACCAAAATTGATTATATTATTTCTTTTCTATCAATTTAATCAATTTGAACCCATTTGCTCACCCTTGGATTCTCCGTAACATTGCAATTAAGAATTGTGAGAAAAAAAAACAAAATAATCAATATAAAAATACACACAAATAGTCAATATAAAGAAGGCAAAGGGGGGAGTTGACGTGGCAGTCGCGCCTATCTGACAGGCGCGATCTGTTTTGGGTATTTTACCAATATTTTGACCATATTTTTATCTATATATAAATTTAAATATTTTTATCAGATAGGCGCGAATAATTCAGCTAACAACCTATTTTGGTATTTAATTTTTTCAATATATTTAGTAAAAAAAAAAAAAAAGCCCCTGATTGGTGTATCAGAGTTGACAAAAGAGATACCATTCAGTATAGCATGAAACTTTCCATCAATCAAAACTGGAGGCAAGCTCCGTAACACATATGTGTCAGTGACTTTAATTGAACCATAGTGAAAAGAGCCTTGAGGATTCGGGCCATCACCACTTGCAGTAGTGTTTTGCCTAATTATTGAAAAATAGAGTTTATTTGAGACAGATTCTGCAAAGTTTTCAGTTTTAGTAAAGGGGAACTTCTTATAGGTTGAACATGCGTGGAGTGGTTGCAAAACCTAGACGGTTATACTCAGAGCATAAGTTTTAAAAAAGATCTGGTTGCAAGTTCCCAAATGGAAAGAACCAATGATTAGGCGGTCGTATTCTCAAGTCAAGGAAAATTGAGCACAAACCTGATGGCCCTCGGCTGGTTCATTGCAGACCATTGGTTTGTAAATATCACTTGGTGGAAGAGGCAAAGGGCCAGTTGCTGGTCCTTTTGAATTGGAATAATGCGAGATGGCCACGCCGGTGACTCTTTCCCAAACTGATTCATTCAGAAACCTAGCTCTAGCCACTATGTAGTAATCTGTAGTTGCATTCTGATCCATCGTAACTAAAAATGAATATGACTGTCCCACATGAATACCAAAGCTGGTGAAATTTTGTTGGGTCGTACAATGTCCCTCAGTTTGCACTAAGAGCAGTTTATGTCCCTGAATTCTAAAATTCAAACTAGTAGATATCCCAACATTATGCACACGAAATCGGCAAGTTGTGGCTGCAAAGCATAATGTCATTGCATATTAGAAGTTGACGTTGCATGAAATAGTATCTATTATTGAATGTAGATATCAAACCTGCAACTTAAGAGTATATGTGCAGAAGATTAGAATCATTCAACTTAAATAAGCCTAAAAAATTAGGCTGCAACTAATAATACTATATATACAAATGATAAGAAAAATAAATGGACATGTTTGAACAATAGAAAAAATCACACCTTACACAACTTTTTGCCATCACAGCGAAAGAAATGTATACCTGGATCAACATTAATGGTTTCATATTCAATGCCAGCAGGTACAAGAGTTGTGTTATACCGATAAGGTCCCTTGCCATTGATGAGAACTCCATCAGGCATCCCTAGCTCTTCACCAGAGTCAAGAATTGTTCTCAATGCCTGAAAGAAGTGTGTGCCAATTATTGGACTTCAAATGCATATAAAGAACTTGGATGCACAAAAAAAAAAAATAATTGCAACCCTTCTTTCGTTACTAACCGTGTGGTTTTGAGTAAACCAGTCAACAATCAAGATGACAATGTCACCATCTGGTAGAGCAAAAGGAATTGCAATAACATTCCGGTTATTAATAATAATGGCATCAAAACCACCAGACGCTCTTTGAAAATTGAGCGAGGGAAAGTAGAAAAAGCTCCCAATCTGATCCTTTACTTGAAATGGTAAGTAAAATTCTTTTTGGGTTGAATTGGACAATTTGTACCTAAAACACCATCCTGCCATGAATTTCGCTGCATTTGAATTCCTGGCCTGTAAACACCATAAGTCAGAAATTTCACAAGTTTCGACAAATCAGATCCAAAAAGTTTCTTCTTAAAACCTACCAAGTCATCAAAAGATTTTCGTCCAATTGATTGTGAACATTAATAGCCACATTGTAATTAGTTGTGGCATTAACAACTTGAGCAGGCAATTCCCCATTAACTGCTAAAACCCGCAAATTAAAATGAATGAAACGTAAGGTAAATTGAACCTTTACCAGCCGCCATTTTCATATCATGGCCTCTGCTTCGACCCAATTTGACAGACTATTAGTACAAGGCTCGTAAAAGAAGATTGAAAAGAATGTCATAATTATCAATAAAGCTGCATCAAATCCAAACTTAACACCCCGGTTGCCATTATTTGAAAAAAAAAAATGTAAGAATACAAATTGAGCTTCTAAACCAAACATTTGATTC
This sequence comes from Gossypium bickii, assembly GCA_025503065.1. Taxonomy (NCBI): domain Eukaryota; kingdom Viridiplantae; phylum Streptophyta; class Magnoliopsida; order Malvales; family Malvaceae; genus Gossypium; species Gossypium bickii. Next base: position 96,809,507 of record CP106720.1, read on the forward strand.
AACGAAGCTAAGAAATAAAAAGCCACCACTAAGAACATCAAATATGCAATATTAGTTACTTGTTAACAAAGGGACAAGCCCTCTGTCCAAAGTCATATGCTTTAACAGTTGAAAACCAGCAAGGAATGAAACTGACGCCTCACAGAGTTAACCAAAGAGTGGCAGATTTGAAAACAGTTAGTAAAAGCATGCATCAGATGATCTATATGGAATATGAATCCCAGTCCTTTACTGTACGTAATAAAGCGGAAGTTACACTAAACGTAACGAAAACGCCTTCCATTGCGGAAAGCATAAAAAATTAAGCCTAAGCGGGGTAAAAGCAGCAGTAGCACTCAAAAGAAAGAACGGAAGTAAAGAGAGAGCACTGAAAAGTGACCTGTTGAGGAGCACCGAGAGGGGAGAGAGTGATGTATGATAGTTTAAAATCATACAGGACATAAGGGTCTTCAGCAAAACAGAAGCTTGAAAGCCGAGCAATGTGAATCAAAAGAAACAGAGACACCCGAATCACATCCATGGATGCAAAAAAAATAACAAGTCGATTCTTCGTTGGAAAGCAATAGGATATATGAGATGAGATAAAAGTGATTTAAGACGGAAGATTTACGGAGATTTGCGTCACAAAATATAGGGGAGGAAAAAAATGAAAAGACAAGGAAGAGGAAGGGGAAGAACAGCTCTTATATATTGGACATAAACAAGCATTATGGAAATATTATTTTAGTTGGTTAATGGTCAGTATCTTGCTGGCTGCAGCCATAGGGAAAATCAGAGTCAGGGTCATGCCGTGACAAGGCAAGACTTAAGATTAAGGTTCAAGAATTCTTTTTTGAACATTATCAAGATTATTAGGTTATGGAATATTAAAAATCATAACATAACAAATGGGAAATAATAAATAATAATTAGAAATAAGAAAGATAAATTCTATTAGGATTTAAATAGGAGTAATTTGAAGTTAGTATTTAAAAGGATTAATTTGAATTCCAAATTAAGATAAAGTAGTTAAAAAGATAATGGAATTTTAATTCTATTTGAATTTTGAAAGAAAAAAGAAAGTTAAGATATTATTCCCTATGGCAAATAAAACTGTTAGAAATATAGTATTTTCTATGGTAAATATGGGACTTTAATATTTTTTCCCTATTAGTTTCAGAAAAACCCCATGCATTTTTATATTGGTATTTTTTTTATTTTAAATCAAAAGATTAAAATTAAAAATAAGGGATTAAATTAAAAATCAAAAGAAAATAGAGGGAAGATGATCAAAATGGCCAATTGAGTGGGTTAATGTTGTTTTTAATTAATTTTCTTTTATATAAAGCTGGTTTTTCTAAATTTGTTGAATGAATATATTTTCTTTGGTAAATTAAAAATACGATTTGGATTTAAATAGATTGCTTGCAAGTTAAATTAAATAAAATATATTTTTCTTCTAGTAGATTTAGTATTTATTAGTATAAAATCTTAATTTATCTTTTATATATTTATCAATCTTAAAAAAATATATAATTTGATAAGATTTGATTTTGTAATTTGATACGATTTGATTTTATAATTTAATTTTGTATGCTTTGATCTCATCTCATGATGAGGAACTATAAATACCCATGGTATTTCATGATTATTCTGTTTTTTTAAGTAAAAGTTAAGGGATCAATTTTCACATTTAACCCAAAATTTTTGTATCTCTAGTTTGCTTCTACCACTGCAAAGAACTTTCATTTCCTTCCTTCCACAAATCCGATCCGGTGGTCATCGCCACCGCCACCCACGGCTACCGTCGGCGTTCTCATTTCAACTTCTTGGACCTCCTCTATTCTCGAATCTCCAAAGTTTGCTCGAAGCCAAACATAAGCTAGTGAAGCCGAACCACAAAACATAAGCAAAAAAGTTCCAATTCCTATCACGATCGTCGTGCACCGATTCGTAGTTTTCTTATCTTATGGTGATGCGTGTCGAAGAGCGAGGATCGATGAAATTTTCGGATCATATTCTCTGTCATATTTTGTCTTTCCTTCCCATTAAAGAAGCGATTCGAATCTCTATTATTTCAACCAAGTGGAGAAACCTCTTTGCTTCAATTTCTATCATTGAATTTGATGGTTATTTACTGCGTCATTTGAGTGACTGAAACATTGATAGCTTCAAGAACTTTGTTGATAGGTTGTTGAAATTCCCCGATCAAGTAAGTTTAGATTGCTTTAGGCTACATGATGGGAATTCTTCATGGAATGATGGAGATCATGATTTTGATGTTTCTGGTTGGATATGTGCTGCACTGTGCCGTGGTGTTAAGGAAATTGATTTGAAATTACATAATCATGGGGATGTTCCACTGTTTCTATTCACTTGCCACTCCTTTCGTGAATCGACATTGGATGCAAGAGGTTCTAAGATTGAGTTCCCATCTGACGTTTGTTTAGGGTATCTGAAGACTTTCTACCTTAGAGACTCGGTATTTGTCTGTGATTCCATTAATAGGTTAATTTCGAATTGTCATGTCTTAGAAGATTTGGCTTTTATTGATTGTTCTGTTGCGAATGCAAGTGAGCTTAATATCCAAAGTCCTTCGCTTAAGGAATTGGCACTTTTAGATTTTGATTCGACAGACTATGTGGTGGTGATTAATGCTCCAAATCTTGTTTATTTTCAATATGATGATGGTGGCATAGTTGAAGTTTGTCCTTTGAGTAACATGAAGTCCCTAGAAAAAGCCGAGATTTACATTTGGGAGGGTTCCAGTAATTATGAAACAAGTGCAGCTCATCTTATCCAAAGAATTTGCAATGTACGATCTCTAACATTAAAAATTGCAAAAGAGGTAAGTAAACTTAGTATTCATGTGTTTTTTTTCCTTTTAACACTATATAATAGCTCCAAGTTTTTGTGTGCACAGATTTTCCCAACAAGTCGACTTCCGATATTTCATAACCTTGTTGAACTCGAATTTTGGGGAGACATTTGTTTTGTGGAGTTTCTACATTGTGTGCCTAATCTAAAGAAACTTATCTTCAAATATCGGGTATGAAGTCTTTGTCTAAGTACATGTATTCATTACAACTGATCGTTTTAGTGTCAGTCCACAATTACTATACCTTAAAAGAATCGAAAGCATATTCGAGGTTACCTAAATTCTTGGTACAAATTGAATAACTTTTCTTTTTTCATGAGTTCAGAATTACGTGGGAATTCAATGGAAGGCCTTATGTATAGAAATTCCTTGTTTGTCATTTCACCTTAAGGAGATTAAGATTGAAATTTCAAGCATTGACACACATATGATTGAGATGATTAGTTATTTGTTGGATAATGGAATGGTTCTGGAAAGGCTCATAATAAGTATGGATCTTCTTACTGCGACAGAGAGAAGGAAAGTCCACAACCGATTATTGCAGTTATTAAAGCATTCAAAGAAATGTCTAATTATGATTTTGTAGAATTGAATTATCATATTATTGTGAAATGTAAATTCAGTGATTTTATGCGACATATATTATACAAGTGTTCAAGCTAATCTTCTTCTAATGACTTAGAATTGTTAGGCTTGGAATATTTAGAAAGGAAACAAATTGGTAATTTTCAATTTAATATAATGGTATAAGGATATTTTGATAAGTTTCAATTTCAAACAAAAGTTAAAAGCTAAAGACATTTAAATGTCAACTTTTGTATGTGGATGGAAAAACATTTGTTTACCGTATTTAATTTTATTAACATAATTATACTAATTATTCTTGTAAAATTTTAAAACAATTTAATATTTTTATTATTTTGATTGTGAAAATAATAAAACAAAATGAATGAAAATTTATAAAAACATCATGATTAGTAATCAAAATTTACCCATGGCATCAATTTTGATGGTTCATGATTCCATCCTTGATATGCTCCCTCATATTTGTGTACTTTTTCTTGTAAAAACTGAATGTACTCGATAACCTGTGAGTAGATTGAACAAACCATTTGTTAAAAGTTTTGGAATTTTTGTAGATGGGAAAAGAATAAATCATAACTATTATAAGAAATTTAGGTATACCTCTAATAAGAACGAGGCCTTATCTCTCTTTTGATCACTATTAGGAATGAAACCTTTTAACCTTTAAAGTCTGCAAAAGAGTTGCTGGATTTTAGTATCCAATAACGATTTAGTATTTATGATACTCATAAATATGTCTATACTTTCATCCAATCATGATTCAAACATGGTTGTCAAAGTATTTCAAGAATAATGAAATGTCCGAGCAACATAGTTTAATTTGTATCATGGCTTTTCCAATTTCTAGTTATTAAACAGCATTTGAGTCCCAAATTGATTTTGAGAACGACTTCCAAACAATCATGGTTCACTAACTATCCATAAATCTACAAGAAATTGCCTCTCATATCACACTAGAACTAAAATGTGAAACAAATGAAAGATAAGGTACACTAGAAATAGCACGGTAAATTTAGTGTTTATAAGTTCATCACTGAACTTATTTAGTGAAAGCAAAGGGATATGTTCTGTTGAAATATGGCCTCCACACACATTCCACTTAAATTTGTTTTTATTCTCTCATGCATCCACTCATTTCCCATACCTTTCTTATCACCCACTTACTTATTATCTTTTTATTCCACTATGTTCAATTATTACATTTGTTTTTGCCGTCCATAAAAGAAGGTGGAAGCAACACTTGAAATTGGCATAGGAATTTCACATATTGTTTGTCATGTTTCTCCACATGCATGTATAAATTGCCATGCATTTTTCAGTTTTATGTACTACATTGTCTCCATTGTAATAAGAGAAGGTCAACTCAATTACTTCTTCTTGCAAAAGCTTGTTCAGATTATTGAATACAAACACTTCTCTATTTTCTTTGCTTTCAATTCTGTTTATATCTCCAAATTTCAATCTCAAAAATTTCTTCATACTTTCTCCAAGTTAATTACTTGGTCAAAGTTCCAACAATTGGTATCTAGAGCTTCATTCTTGGAGGACCTGTTGCTGTTAAATTCAAATTAGAATGGCTTCATCAAGCTTCTCACCTGCTGTACCTTCGATTTTCAATGGAGAAGGCTTTCATATATGGCAAGTTAAAATGAAAACTTACCTGCAAGCTCTTGATCTATGGGAAGTTGTGAACACTGATGCTGAACCAGAACCTCTTCGAGCCAACCCAACTGTGGCTCAAATAAAACAGCATGCTGAGGAGAAGACCAAGAAACACAAGGCTTTGTCTTGCATCCAAAATTGTGTCTCGGATGTCATCTTTACAAGGATTATGGCTTGTGAGACTCCAAAGCAGGCCTGGGACAAGCTTAAGGAGGAGTTTTAAGGTACAGAAAGAACCAGGCAGCAGCAGCTTTTGAATTTGAGGAGAGACTTCGAAAATTTGAAGATGAAAGAAGAAGAGACTGTAAAACAGTAATCAGACAGGATAATGGCTATTGTAAACAGCATAAGGCTCCTTGGTGAGCAGTTTAATGAAGCAAGGATAGTGGAGAAGGTGCTGTCAACCTTACCTGAAAGGTATGAAGCAAAAATATCCTCCCTCGAGGACTCCAGGGACCTCTCAAGCATCACTTTGACCGAGCTGATCAATGCCCTTTATGCTCAAGAGCAAAGAAGGGCAAGCAGGAATGAGGAGCACCAAGAAGGTGCTTTCCAAGCTAAAGCCAGGACTTCCTCATCCAACACTACCTATAAAGGCAAGAAGACCTGGAAAAACAGGCCTAAGCCTGATGCTGCAAGGACAAATGACTACCTTTGTAGATTTTGCAAGAAGCCAGGCCATCCAGAAGACAAATGCTGGTTTAGGCCTGATGCAGTATGCCAATATTGTAAGAAAAAAGGGCATGTTTAAAAGGTCTGTAAGAATAAAGACAGACCGAGGCAGGCTCAACAACCACCAAAGATTGAGGCTCAAGTGGCTGAAGGTGGAAGTGGTCAAGAAGAACAGGTTATTGTTGTGTCATGCTCAAGTGACCAGAAGAGAGGCTCTAAAGCTTGGCTCCTGGACAGTGGATGTACAAATCACATCACCTAATGCAGCTATTTTTAAAACCTTGGACAGGAGTGTTCAAACCAAGGTCAAGGTTGCAAATGGTCAGTTCATCAATGCTGTAGGCAAAGGTGATGTTCTGATATCAACTCCAAAAGGCAACAAAGTGATTTCTAATGTGTTACTTGTACCCGATATTGACAAAAACTTGCTAAGCATACCTCAACTTCTTGATAAAGGATACTCACTTGTGTTCAAAGACAAAGTGTGTCAAATAACTGATCCAAGTGGATCATGCTTTATGACAGTTACTATGACTGATAAGTCCTTTGAGGTTAACTGGTCAGAAGGCTTGAATGCAGCCTACACTGCCTCAGAGAGTGACTTAAAAATATGGCACAAAAGGCTCGGTCATGCAAACTTTAAAGCAATGGACAGAATGATCCATGAAGAACTGGTCGAGAATTTCACTAACTCAGCATGCAATAATGAAGTTTGTGAAGTGTGTCAACTTGGAAAACAAGTCAAGCTACCATTTCCCTCGAACCAAGCCTGGAGAGCGTCAGAGAAACTTCAACTTGTTCACATAGATGTTTGTGGCCCTATGAAGACAGAATCAGTTAGTGGAAACAGGTACTTCATTCTCTTTATTGATGATTACTCAAGATTCTATTGGATTTATTTTTTAAAACACAAGTCTGAAGTTCCACAAGTGTTCATGAAGTTTAAAGTTCAAGCGTAAAACCGAGACGGGTTGTGTCAAGACCATCAGGTCAGATAATGGGGCTGAATACATTTCAGCTCAATCCCAAGCGATTTGCAGTGAAGCAGGCATCAAACACCAACTAACTAACGTGTATACACCTCAGCAAAATGGGGTAAGTGAAAGGAAGAATCGAAGCATTATGAATATGGCAAGATGCTTGCTGTTTGAGAAGAATGTGCCAAAGTTTGTGTGGGCTAAAGCTGTCAACACAGCTGTCTACCTTCAGAATAGGCTTCCAACAAAGGCCTTGGCTCGAAAGACACCCTTTGAAGCTTGGTATGGCTTCAAACCTTCATTGGCTCATTTAAAAGTCTTTGGATGTCTATGTTATGTTCAGATTCCATCAGTAAAGAGCAGCTCCTGGTGTTTTGGTAGGATATAGCTCGGTCAAAAAGGGCTATAGGATCATAGACCCAACCACAAAAAAAGTTCAAGTGAGTAGGGATGTGGTCTTTGATGAAAATGCCTACTGGAACTGGGATAACAATCAACCAATGGAGACTTCAAAAGAGCTTGTAGTAGGGCAGATAGAACCTGAACAAGCTGGTCCAGAAATGGACATCGATGATGTTCCGATTAGAGGACCAGATCATTGATGATGTTTATGAAAGGGTGAAGTTGCTATCATGGAGCCAACAAGTTTCAAGAGGTCAAAAACACACCGTGGTGGAAGGTCGCAATGGTTGAAGAAATGAAGATGATCGAGAAGAACCAAACACAGGATCTAGTCGATAGCCACAAAACGAAAGGTCATAGGTGTTAAGTGGGTCTATCGTGAAAAGCATAATGCTGATGGGACATTAAACAAGCTAAAAGCAAGGCTGGTTGTCAAGGGCTTTAGTCGGAAATATGGTCTGGACTACATGGAAACCTTTGCTCCAGTAGCCAGGCTCGACACCATCAGATTGTTGATTGCATTGGCAGCACAAAAGCAATGGTCCATACACCAACTCGATGTCAAATCAGCATTCCTAAATGGACAGCTTGAAGAGGAGATATACATTGACCAACCTCAAGGCTTTGAAGTGCCAGGCAAAGAACACATGGTCTATAAGCTCAAGAAGGCCCTTTATGGCCTAAAACAAGCTCCTAGAGCTTGGTATGCTCGAATTGATAATCATCTACTGAATTTGGGATTTGAAAGGAGTGCAAGTAAACCAACATTGTATGTAATGAAGAATGAAGGCAAAACACAGCTCATAGTGTCCCTTTATGTAGATGATCTCTTGGTTACAGGAGGAGACAACAATGTCTTGAGTGACTTCAAGGGCAAAATGAAGCAAATGTTTGAAATGACTGACTTGGGGCGGATGACCTACTTTCTAGGCATAGAAGTCGCACAAACTCAGACGGGTATGTATCTAAGTCAGAAAGCCTTTGCTGTGAAAATTTTAAATAAGTTTTCAATGCAAAACTGCAAAGTAGTAAGCACTCCAGTGGTTATTGATGAAAAGTTATCGAGCCAAGGTGATTTTAAAGAGGTATGTGAATCATCCTACAGGAGTTTAGTAGGTTGTTTGTTATACTTAACAACTACTAGACCAGACATACTGTATGCTGTGAGTTTACTTTCTCGATTCATGCATTGTTGTAATGAAAGCCATCATAGAGCTGCTAAAAGAGTCCTTAGATACATCAAAGGGACCCTGAACTATGGCATATCGTTTGAAAGAACTGAGCATTTTGAATTGATTGGCTATACTGACAGTGATTGGGGTGGTTCAAATGATGACATGAAAAGTACTTCAGGTTATGCTTTCACTCTTGGTTCGGGCATGTTTTGCTGGAGTTCAAAGAAGCAAAGCTTGGTAGCACAATCAACTGCAGAAGCAGAGTATGTTTTAATCAAGCTAAGTGGCTTAGAAAGATCATGGCTGATCTAAATCTCAATCAAAAGAATGCTACAAAGATCTACTGTGATAACAAATCAGCAGTAGCAATAGCTAAAAATCCTGTCTTCCATGGAAGAACCAAGTATTTCAGTATCAAGCTCCATGTTGTTCGAGAAATGGAGCAGGCAAAAGAAATTGAGTTGATTCATTGCAACTCAGAAGATCAAGCTGCTGATATTTTTACAAAAGCCCTCAACAAAGGAAGGTTCTGTAAGTTGAGAGATCAAATAGGTGTTCGCTGTATAGAGACCAAGGAGGAGTGTTGAAATATGGCCTCCACACACATTCCACTTAAATTTGTTTTTATTCTCTCATGCATCCACTCATTTCCCATACCTTTCTTATCTCCATATTCACCCACTTACTTATTATCTTTTTATTCCACTATGTTCAATTATTACATTTGTTTTTGCCGTCTATAAAAGAAGGTGGAAGCAACACTTGAAATTGGCATAGGAATTTCACATATTGTGTCATGTTTCTCCACATGCATGTATAAATTGCCATGCATTTTTCAGTTTTATGTACTACATTGTCTCCATTGTAATAAGAGAAGGTCAACTCAATTACTTCTTCTTGCAAAAGCTTATTCAGATTATTGAATACAAACACTTCTCTATTTTCTTTGCTTTCAATTCTGTTTATATCTCCAAATTTCAATCTCAAAAATTTCTTCATACTTTCTCCAAGTTAATTACTTGGTCAAAGTTCCAACATGTTCAACATGAAACATAAAGTACACTAGAAACGTCATTATATTACTTGTTCACAGATAAGAAATAAAATCCTTCCAAATTTAATAAGGAATAGGCTAACAAATATTAAATGTGAAGCAGGTTATAGTTCTGATGTTCACTGATGTGCACTTGTCTGATATATTGTTCTATGTGCACATTTGGCTGTGTTGGCGTGTATCTGTTTCACTATGTTTTTTCCCTGATGTGCACTGGTGTTTACTGTGTTATTCCTTATGCGCACTTCAGTTGCTGTATGGACGTGTTATTGTAGCTTTTATGGGACTTGCTACTCAATAATTTTTTATTTGCTGATTAAAAAAAAGAGGTTATAGTTATTTATACTTGCCTGTCATTAATTTTACTCCGCCGCCGTTGTTCAGGGGCAGAATGTTTTGATCTTGGGGTGTTAGCCTTCTGATCGCCCGCACTCTTTCCATCCACTTTTACTCTCAATTCTCCTGCAAAAAGAATCAACAACAATAATACGGCCATCGAAATTTTTCAATAACTCTCGTAAAACCATCAAAATTTATTACTGCCCCGATTCCTAATACCCTTTACAAAACCAAGAACACTTTTATTTGAGGTCAGTAGTATTTACAATAATATGCAGCACAATGTTATTCGGACATAATATTCAAAAATGCTTCCAAAAATGAAATAAGAATGGGATACATAGATACAACATATGTAGTAGCGTAATCCAAAAAGAAAGATTATACCTTTACTACGGGTAGTAGTAGAACTCTCTTTCTTGAGAATGAAATCTTCATCTTCTTCAAAATCATTATATTGAGCAGATTTCATCATTTCCATGAAGCTTTTCTGCTTTGATGATGGCCTGTTGGACCAAATTCTAAATATAAAAAAAAAAATGGACTTACGGTAATTTTTAATTTTTTTTAATTTGTGTAGTTAATAAATAACTTTTAAGGAAATTAAGAAGGTAAAAGACATAATTTACGGGAGATAGAGTGTAGGAGGATCTTGATCAGCCCACTGATTTTGATTCCAATACGTCTGATCAAAACTTTCATTAGAAAGATCAAGCAACGTCGTCCCTTGATCTCCACTACCTTCCCAATCGTCGAAATCCTCCATAATCTCCACCCTTAGATCTATTATCCAAATTTTCTAACTCAATCTCTACCGTTGGATCAAGCAATCCCATTGTCAGTTCCTCCACTCCCGTGCTCGCCATTTTTGGCTGCTGTTGCAGTTGCTGCCATTGTCCTTGCTCACTGAATACATTACCGAAACCAAACGGCACCGTTTCATTGTTCGACCAAGTGATCAAGCTCGTAAAACTCTCCATCTCCGTAAACCCTAAATCATTAGGATTTTCGTAAAATTTCGAATCGCTTGGATTTATCAAGCTCGAATGAGACGTTACCGCCGGCGCCGCTTCGGCGATGCTGCCGCCGGAGGTATTATTGTTATTCGTCGCTGGTACGTTAAAATTGTCTGCGGTAAGACTGCAACTCTTGCTGCAGGAATGAGTATTCTCTTTAAGTTGATTACAGTGTTGCTGCTGGCGGAGCTGTGGCTGTACAGCGGCGGCGGCGACTGTGATGGTTGCGGATGGTTTGATTTTCGAGTGCCTGGCTTTACGACAGCCGCCGCCGACGGGGACGTTTCGAAGTACGCCACCTTTCCTCCAGTAACGACGGCAGCTCTTACAGAAATAACGTGGCTGATAGAGGTTGTAGTTGTTGTAGTTACAGAATTTTGTATTGAGAGAGTCGCAGCGGGGACACTCGAGTGCTTGGTGGTGCTGCGGCCGTAACCTGCCGTAACGGACTCCTCCGCCGCCGCTGAATATACGGCCACCTCCGATCGAGTGGGTGTCTTGCATTGCTCACAACAACTTTCGCTCCAAAAAAATGAAAACCCAATTTGTTGAATAAAGCACAGAAGAATTTGAGCTATTGTCTCTACAAATATTGTTTTGCATGTATCTTCTAGAAATAAAATGGTATACAATTACCAAATTAACCCTCTTTCGTAAACGAAATTACACGTACGTGCTCAGGGTCGCGACTTTATTTTTATCAACTTGATTCAAGCTAAATAAATCATGTACAAACTACACCATCAAATCATATTTAGTTGATTTATGTTTCTAAATAAACTCTTTTTATAAATATTTTAAATAAAAATTATTTGATTCTTTATAATAATATAAAGAGTAAAAATCCAGAAAATACCAAAAAAATAAAAATTACCGGAAAGGATAGGGTTGAAAAATATTGACCGGAAAGGGCAATTTCCCCAAAAAGCGCGTCCCGTCAGTAGCGTTTTTTAGGAAAAACGCCTAAAGCGCTCCCGGGGACGAGCTTTAGGCGCAATCAAATTTTTTTGACCGTTGGCCCCAATGATCGAGAAAAAACTATAAATATCCCCCCAACCCTTCATTTTTTTCACAATTCAATCCTTTCTCATTTTTCTCTCAATTTTCTCTCAATTTGCTCTCAATTTTCTCTCAAGCTTCTCTCAAAGTCCTTCAAATTCACGCTCAAATTTCAAAATAGTCCTTTACTATTTATAAAAAAGCCCTTTATAATTTTTTTAATATATCTATTTTTTGGAAAATTTTTAAATTCTTTATCGGAGTACAATGGCCGGGGAATTATGTCGCCTAGACAACAACCACATTGCCGTCCAGCAAAAGAAAATGGTAAGTTTGAATGTTAATTTTTCAATATTATTAAATTTTTTTTAATTATGCAATTTTAATTAATTTAGAATTTTATAATTTTATAATTTTTTTAAACGGTCTGTAGATCGGGTGTTGCAATGTTATATTCGCAACATGCCTGGTCCCCATCGCCATTGATCGAGAATTACCTGCGGGAAGCGGGTTTTTGGCACGTGGCCACGATAGGCCGGGGTTCAAGTTGGAGCCGCTTTGATCGGTAGCGTTGATAGAGAGGTGGAGACCCGAGGCGCACACTTTCCATTTGCCATGCGCGAGAGTGTACCATCACCTTGGAAGATGTGCGATTCTGATTGGGATTACCGGTGGACGGGTCGGTGGTCACCGGGTCCGTAACATCTCTCGATTGGATGGCCGTATGCTACGAGCTTCTGGGTGCCATTCCGGATAAAATTCAAGGAGCTCGGATCGATATGGCTTGGTTACGAGACGCATTCCCGGCCGAATGAAGGGTTCGAAGAAGAAGAAAGAATACGGTATCTTGCGGGCATACATACTTGAGATAATTGGAGACTATCGATGCCGGACCTCTCTAGAAACCTCATCCACCGAGATGGCTCCGAAACTTGTTGATTTGAGCGGCCGGTGAATTGAGTTGAAGTGCCGTCTTATCGAGGTTATACGGGAGATGTGCGAAGCGGCGTACGCTGTCGAGTAAAGCAAAAATCGGAGGTTGCCTATCACTACTGCAGTCATGGGCATGGTTTCGATTTCCATTTTTACGTCCTCGACTCGACCAGCCATATTCATTCCCACTGATAACGAGGTAAATTTAATATTATATTTTACAATTATGTCGTAGATTTATAGTATAATTGCATGCTAAAAGTTTATTTAATTAGGTGGAACCATCCGAGGAGCAGTCATGTTGGAATACCTAACTCGCTTGAGGATATACGACTCCTATTGGAACAATGGTCGGAATCACAAGTAAGTGTCGAATTTCGTTATTATAATTTAGTATTTCGTATGTAGTGTCTAGTATTATGTATATAACTAATAATTTAGTAATGTTAATATAGTTTCAATGGACACCGTACGAGAATCCCGAAATTCGGGCAGTAATTCCGGAGGAGTTTCTCCAAAATCCGAACAGTTGGCAAGTTAAGATCCCGCTAATCACCTACTCAACCGTGGAGATGCACCAGTTAGATCTGGTTCTGCGGTAATTTGGATGCCGGCAACCGATTCCCGTGCCTCCTGAGGTGCTCGATGATAAGCACAAAGTGGACTTACGGCAGCAGCACACGGATTGGCCAAGATTTTGGTCAGAACATATCGAGACGTGGGAGAACCGGTATGACTTTTTACCTAACCGGGAACCGATCATAGTTCCTGAGTTAGCGTGCGTGCCGGAGTACATGCCATGGTTTAGAATCCATGGCAAGCCGTATCTGTTGTCGGATGAAGAGAGGCGACGGCTAATTCGCGAGCGAAGGGAACGTCGGGGCCCTTTACATCCAAGGAGAATGGGTGATGAAACGGGCCCATCAACAGCGCCTCCACAATCACCAGGCCCATCCGTTCAGCTGACAACACCGACATCACAGCATCCACAGTTTATGCCAGGTGCATACCCTGCCCCTTATATGTATCCTCCTAACCCATATATGTTTCCTTTTCCTAGTCCCACCCCAGGTTGGAATGCATGGCCGGGTTCGAGTCCGTTCCTGACAACTCCCGTTGGCCAGCCGATCATGAGGTCGACTTCGGGTGTGGGACCTCAGGAGGTACCGTCGGGGAGCAGTAGTTTCTACCAGGCTCCTTCACCGTATGGGATGCAGTCACCCCCCGCCGTGGTTTATGCAAACACCTCCGGGGTCATTATTTTATCAAGGTGGGTCATCATCGCAACACCTAGAACCAGACCCGCTGCCGGAGGAACCCGATTCCCCGCCTGAGGTTCCACGACCCCCGCCGGAAGCTAGAAGAAGGAGGAATCCAGCGCGTAACCGTCGACCGCCCGACTGTGGCACTGGTTCCCACCGGCATCAACATTGATTAGGATGGGCTTTTTTATTTTTTAATTTGTAATAAATTTTTTTATTTTTTGAATAAAAAAAGTTGTTTTTTTATTTGTGTTTGTAATTTAATTTTAATATCAAAAGTTGTGTATTTTTTTGTATGTAATTTAATTTGAATTTTTAATAAAATAAAAATTATTTTTATTTTATATTTTTTAATTTAGTCCTCTTCACTAAAATAAGAAGTGTTCTTTGATAATTTAGTTTTTTGTAATATAATTTTTTTATATTTAATAAAATTGAGTTTAATGTTATTTCTTTTGTAATTTAATTTTTTTGAATTTAGTTTTAATATATTTAATAAAAATAGAAATGGTTTAATTATTTTATAGTTAATAAATTTGAGTTATTGTACAAAAGTTAACCGTTTTACTCCAAAAAGCGAAATTACATAGCCAGCAAAGAGACAAACAAGCTAATAACACGGTCAACTATTCCGATTTGGACACGAGGCGAGATGTATGGCCGGGTTCCTACACCATCCATGACCGCCGACTTTGGTTGGTCGGTTCTCGGATATCCATATTGTTGCGTATTCTAGTCGAGGAACGTCGACCTTTTGGTTTGCGCCTCAATTCTCTATCCGGCAACAGCTTATACGGTGCACGTTATACCGATGGCCACTTACGTTCATCTGGGACTGGTGGGAATACGTGTCTCCACACGTTGTACATGTTTTCCAATTTGTACACTTCGTCGACATAGCTCATGGGATCAATACGGAGATTCTGACAAGCCGCAAGTACATGAGCACATGGGTAACGAAGTACATCAAATATCCCACAGTCGCATGTCTTATTTGTCAAGTGTACACGATAATGCCCGCCAACAATACCTTGGTTGGGTCTGTCAAACTCCGTGACACGAAACCATAGGCTGTCGCGGTCATGACATACTGTGTGCATGGTGTTCGCACGTGCCTTCCCACGATTAATTTGTTGCAAGACCTTCTGGCTCTATACATGGCCTCCTTCCATTTGCCCTCTATAACTCGCTGCTCTCTTTGGAAATAGTGCCGCTAATCGAAAATATGTCTCTCGCACAACTGCTGTAATCGACAGATGACGGGTTCCTTTCAGAACAGAATTTATGCATTCGGCAAGGTTTGTGGTCATATGCCCATATCGTAGGCCGCCGTCATATGCTTGTGTCCACTGTTTGAAAGGAATATTACACAGGTAGCTTGCGCCTTCGGCGTTATCTGAGCGCAAACTGGCCAGCATCTCGTGAAAACGGTCTTTATTGATCTCATACCCTGCTAATCTACGTTGATAGCGAATATTACATACCACTCTTCAATTGCGAGTAAATTGAATTTTTCAAAAGAAATTTTATTAATAGATATTTCATACCCATATCGATCACTTGCCGTTTCTCTCTTTTAGATCGATGTTGCCCATAGTAGTTGGATGCGACATGCCTCAGGCAATATCGATGGTGTGTGCGATGCCACATGCTTCCCTGGCGTTCTATTGCCGCAAGTATTCCAGGGCCCCGATCCGATATAACGCATATGTCAGGTTGGGGGCAAACATGCCTCCTTAACCTAGATAGGAAGAAGTCCCAATCATCAGCTGATTCCCCCGGTGTTATTGCGAACACAATCGGAAGGATTCTCCCACAGCCGTCTTGTGCCACGGCTAGTAATAGCCGATGCGTATATCTACCATACATGAAGGTACCGTCAATTTGTACCAATGGCTTGCAGTATGTAAAAGTATCTCGGCATTGCTTAAATGTCCAGAACAGACGCTTGAACACTGCGCATCCACGAGCAGCGGGCGATCGTTGTAGTACGCGGTTCCATTTCAAGGTCTGTTGTCTTTGCCCGGGACATACCTCTCCAAAGACCGACACCACCGCCACACTTTATTATATGAAACGCCCCACCGACCGTGCAATTTTTCCACGCATATACGCTTGGCTATCCAAGCCTTTTACGTAAGAGGCGTGTACCCCATTTGGCTACGAATATTGCCAATTAAGGCGCAGATCGTAGTTACGGGATCACCCTTCACCGTCGGGATTATTAAATCACCAACATGTCCGAATCCATCCTCGGATGATCTTTCGTTACACACGTAAGACATGTATGCGGACCTTTGTACTTTTTCACCTCCCACGTACTCGTCCTTTTCCTCAACAACGCCATGATTTTCCATGAACATGTGCCGTCTTGCATCGCACACTTTGCCTCGTACCTATCGAGCTTTGATTTAACCATAGTGTAGTTAACCACATTTCTCGATGTTGTATTGTTTCAATGCAAGAAGAAAAGTATTCTTGTTGGAAAAGCGGTTACCAACTTCTAATTGCTCGAATCCAACAAAGAATTTATACGTCCACGCGTCCGGTGTGGTAGTTCAGAAACTCCAATGCATCATCTTGAGATAGATCGATATTATGCATGTGCTTGTTGGAGGTGAGTATGCCCGAATAGCGGATCTTCTTCTTCTTCGCCCGAACCGCCTCAACGTCTTCAGGTACAATTGGAACGGGCTCCGATTCAGAAAATAATCCAACTTCTGCACCATCAGGCCCTGGCTCCCGAGGTGGATCCACATCGGATTCATCGTCCGATCCTCCATAACCTGCAACAAACGAGGACCCCTCACTGGTGGATGTCGTCGGTAATACATCATCCCTCCTTAAACATCTTTCGTAACAATCCCAATCGTATATGGATTGCCATCCACTAGAAGTTGATGACGTCCCCCAATACGTATTTCTATCATCCGACGTCGAATGACGAATATGCATGTCCCATCCACCAACCGAGTGTCGTGCAGGGGTTATGTTTTCCATACTACCACCGCACACGGGCACTTCTGTGTTTTGCCTCCCACTTATAGAGTGTCGACTTGGGGTCGTGTATTCCCCTCGAACGATACTAGATGTTGAGGTCGCAGTCAGATCATTTGGAGATGAAAATTCTACATATACCTCGATATAGGGTGAACCACTGGCAAGATGAGTCTCCACCATTGCCTCAAGGCTCCGAGGACCTTTGATGTCGAATGAGTCATATCTCACCGGATCAACCGAAGCTCAAAATCTATACTTAATAGACTGAACTTTCATTAGCACTGTTCCGAATATTTTACGCCTAATTCTTTTGCGAAGTTCTACCAAATCGACGTTCCGATTAAAACTCAATCGCGCTGTGTTCTCCGATAAGAAAACAACACCATTTTCGGTGTCACGCACTTCACCATCGTAGTAAATAACAGCATTAATACGTTCACTCATTGCAAGTGGACGGTGTAAAAGAGTAGAATTACTGTACTGAAAAATTACACTAAGTTCAATTTCCAGGAAAGAGAGGTGGATCACAAGGATCACTTAAGTACCAGATCTTTCCTAGCCAGAATATCCCTCAATCGTAATTTAATAGCACAATAAATAACTACGATCACACTCACAAGATATGAAAAATAAATAATAATGAACACCAGAATTTTAACGAGGTTCGGCAAATTTTGCCTACGTCTTCGGGCACTAACAAATATATTTCACTCCAAAAATACAAGTGAAAATTTACAAATAGGGAGAGAGAACAATGCCTTAAGTAGAGAATGGCAAATTGTGGGATGAAGAAAATGAGAAATGGTTAGGCCTATTTATAGTTGAGGTTTAGGGATCAATCTTACAAAGTACCTATTCAAATAGGGACCAATATTGCAATTACCCCATACCAATTTTCACATCACATCAACTTTCGGTGCCTAATTTTGGTGCCATTTTCTTCCCACTTGCTATAGCCCATTTTCTTTCCACGTCAGCGCCGTTTTTGGGAAAAAAGGCCTAAAGCGCGTCCCCGGGGAGCGCTTTAGGCCGTTTTCCCCCAAAAACGCGCTGACGGGGACGCGTTTTTGGGGGAAATTGCCCTTTCCGGTCAATATTTTTCAACCCTATCCTTTCCGGTAATTTTTATTTTTTTTTGGTATTTTCTAGATTTTTACCCTAATATAAAATTAAATTAATCCATTTAATAATTAAAGTATGTCGATTAAATCTTAATTCGATTGGTATTAATATTGTTTAAAGGTTGAGAAGAGTTATGAGTAATTTTAGGTACTGTATAAAAAAATCAAAGCATAATATGAGTGAGGTTTCGATACCAAGTTCAAAGCCAGTCATGTGCAATTATATTTGTGAGTTTTGAACTGCACTATAAGTTATTAGCATGTATGAAATTTTAATTTAATTAATCAGATATTTAAAAAGCTCTAATTTTTAATCGGTTTATCTATAAGTCTCTATAAAGAGTATACCAAACTACTTTCACTACTACTAAATTAGTGTATATATATATATATATATATATATTGTAAGGTGTAAAATCTAAAATTCAATCAGATTTCTTCACTTATACATATATCAGCATTTCTTCACTTATACATATATATACAATGTTATTTGAATTGAATTGAATGAATCAAATCAGTAAATTTAAAAATCAACCAATATACATGGAAGTTGAATCTATCGTTTAAAACAAGTTAAAAATTAATTAAAAAAATATAATTTAACTAGGAACCGAATCCTATTATTAAGACAATCGCAACGAGTCACAGTTGAATTGTCTTTGACGTTAAGTATTTTGTGTCAATGAAACATTAAGGAATGGGAAAATTGCTTTGTTGACATTTTTTCACGTCCAAATTGCCTGCTCATAAATGGCTCATTTCGTAACCATGCATTATTTTGTCACTTTAATGTATTTAGACGTCAAAGTTTTAAACACAAAAAAAAAAAATCAATTAAATTACAAAAGATTAATTCCTTGTAAAAATATGATAACTTAAAAAAAAAAAAGCAATTAAGTCCCTTGTTTTTTTATTCAATTGGGTACTTAAACTATCAAAATATATAAAAAAGACCCTTAAGTTTAAAAAAAAATAGAAGAAACAATTAAGATCCTACTTTTATTAAAAATTATAAAAAAATTAAAATCAATAAAAGCTATAAATATTATTGCTGACGGTGTATTTGTAACGGCCTAATTTTCAGTGGTGTCGGAAATGGTGATATGAGATCACTAAATCCGGCAAGTAAGATTAAATAAGATAGTAATTTAATATTTATGAGTCAAGTGAGAATTTAGAAGAATTTGTGGATTGGTGAATTTAGTGAATTAAAAGAATTTATTAGGTCAAATGGGTCAAAAATGAGGTATCGAGACCTCGAATTTGAAAATCGAGCCATAAATATTTTTAGAAATATTTATGGAGTGTTATTAAATTAGTATTAAAATTTGGTTGAGAAATTTAAATGTTTGGGTAGCCAATTTAATAAAAAGGACTAAATTGTAACAAATGCAAAATTGCTAGAAGAATTAAATAGCTCAAGTGTTAAAAGAATGAGGGTTTAAAGGGAAATTAAACCTAAAGGTGAAAAGGCTGGACGGCAAGGTGAAGAAAATCACCAGAAAGATAGGGAAATAAGGGTAAAATTGGAAATTTAATAATTTTAACATGTATAATAAAAACAAAGTTGAAAAATCTAGAGATATCTTCATATTTTCTCAGCCAAAACACCATAAGAAGTCTGGAGGAAGCTGGTTTTCATAGTTTTACACCATGTGAGTTTAATTCATGCTTTTTCTTGATAATTTTTATGTTTTTATGACTTTTACAACTAGATCCACTTATAGAATTCATTAGTTTTTGATTTGGTGGGTAAAATTAAAAGTTACCCTTGCTGAGAAATGGAAGTTTATGATGAATTATTATGAAAATTAAATTTTAATTTCATATTAAGGTGGTTTTATTAAGTGATTTTGATAGGAAATGATATTTAGGACCTAATTGTGAAAAAGTTGTGAATTAGAGGTTGCTGTTGAAATTCAGAATATAAAAGGTTGTGAAATAGTTTGTAATGATAGAATAAAGTGTTAATTGAGAAAAATTAGTTCAATTGATGGCTGAATTGAGCAGGGACTAAATTGTAAAACTGTAAATTTTGGGGTAAAAGTGCAATTTCGAAATTTAAAGAGCATAATTTGTGAAGTGAAATGGAAATGAAATATATGCTAATGAGTGAAAATATTTTACATTATAGATCAAGAAACCAAAGAAGAAAGAGGAAAAGAAAAAGTTGCAGAGTAGTCCCTAAATTTCAAAATCTTCTACAAATCAGCCGGGTAAGTTCATATGGTTGAATTTATATGTTTATTTGTGAAAGATTGAATGATATAATGTGCTGTAAATGTGAATTTGCTGTGGGATTGTGGGAAATATGATAAAATGAAAGAATAAATAAATGCGGTAATTCAAATTAGGAAAACGCAGAATTGAGTAATACGTTCGTGTCGTGACATGTGATGAATTGACGGATAAGACCATGGTTAATCCATGGCAAATGTGAAATGTAGGTATGGTATCATCCATACTGAGTTGTGAAATGTAGGTATGGTATCATCCATACTGAGTTGTGAAATGTAGGTATGGTATCATCCATACTGAGATATGAAATGTAGGTATGGTATCAACCATACCGAGTTGTGAAATGTAGGTATGGTATTAACCATACTGAGTTGTGAAACGTGGCCTTCGAGCAACGACGCACTCAAATTCGTAAGACGTTTCCTAATTTGATAAGTAGTAATATAAAATGAGTGAATCAAATGGAAGAGATTGAGTAGTTGTTAATGTTGAGCTCAACTATGTGAAGTATTTTAACAATGGTTGTGGATGGCAGGGAACTTTAGTAAATATTTTGTTATTGTTTTGGAAATATTATGTGTGGTAAGTTACTTTTAAACCAATGAACTTACTAAGCTTCATCAAGCTTACTCGTGTGTGTTTGATTTTTTATGTAGATTGAATTAAAGAGAAGTTGGTAGATCGGATCATCACATCAAAGCTCACTATCCAGATCAATTCCGGTAGCTTTTGTTTTATGTTTAAAGATTTATATGGCATGTATAGAGTTTAAATGAGATGGAGTAAAGATGTTATAAACTAGTTAACAATATTTTGCAATGAAACGGTTTTTGAATTGCAGCAGCGACGTGATTTTGAAAAATCACCAAAAAATAGGAGAAATGGAATTAGAAAGTGAATAAGATATGAATTGAAAGATCTTTGAGTCTATTTTCATATAAAAGAAATAGAGTAAGCAAAAGAAATCGAAATTATGAGATATTTAAATTTTAGTGAAACTGGTTCTGAATGAATTCGTGATCCCCTGTTCTGCCTTTGAAAAATCATTAGAAATTTCAAAAAAATAATTGTGGATTAAAATTTATATGTATGGAATCCTGAATGAGTCTATTTTCAAATGAAATAAATAAAAAGGTCATATGAATTCTGTACGAAGAGTAATTTGATTTGTAGTGAAGAGAGGTCAGAACAGTCAAACAGTGAAACAGGGGAAACTTTAAGAAAAATCTGGTATTGATTGGCCACACCAAAAATTCTGAAAATATTATAATAAAAAGATATATGAGTCTAGTTTCAGGAAAAATTAACGGATCTTAATTTGGAGTCCCGTAGCTCCAGATATAAATATTTTAGTGACTATGACGCAGATGGGCAGTTTTAAATTTTATGCCGAATTAATAGTAAAGTTTAGTAATGCCTCGTGCTCGACTCCGGCAACGGTCTCGGGTAAGGGGTGTTACATTTATTGGTATCAGAGCTTTTGTTTAGACGATTCTCGGAACGGATGTGATGTATAAAATGTTTGGAAATACATGCCATATAAATCTGTGATAGTGAGATGTGAATGATCCGATCTAACTATTAATTTTTGTTATAGATTGTAAAGATGTCTGATAGACCCGAGGGTGCTGATCATGAAGAGGAAGTTAATAGTAGAGTACAGACTTCTGAGCAGGGAACAAGTAATAATGTTCCGATTTCTTTGATGAGAGAGGAAGAACTTAAAAATTTGATTTATGGGGTAATGAATCAGTGGTTTAGTGAAACAATACAAGGAAGAAGCCAGCACAACAACCTCCTCCTCCCCTCTGTACTCACCGCCATTACACTCCCAGCTTGCTCCTCCTTCAATAGATGAATCTATCAAAAGAACACCGATTGAGAAACTCAGAAAGTTCGGAGCTGAAGAATTTCGGGGAAGATCGGATGATGATCCAGTTAAAGCAGAGTATTGGCTAAAGAGTTTGGAGAGAGTTTTCAAACAGATGATTTGTTCTCCGGAAGACTATTTGAGGTGTGCGATTTCATTCATGAAAGAAGAAGCGTATAATTGGTGGGAAACCATTGAGGCGATGGTACTGCAAATAAACTTACTTGGGAATTCTTCCAAAATGAGTTTAGAAAAATATGTGGGAAGGAGATATTTAGATAAAAAGAAAAGGGAATTCCTTGATCTTCGATTGGAATAAAACAAGTGGCTGAATATGAGAGAGAATTTGTGTATCTCAAGAGGTATGCTCGGGATGTTAAAACCGACAGAGGAAGAAATGTGCATTAGATTTGAAGAAGGGCTTAATGATGAAATCAGAATGATGATAGGAGGCACTGAGATTCGAGAATTTGTGGTTCTGTCTGATAGAGCTCAAAAGATGGAAGAAGTGTATAATAGAAAGATGCAAAGAGAAAGAAAAGGCAAAGAAGTATATAAAAGAAGTTTCTCTAGACCAACGACTTTTCCAGCTAAAAAGTTTAGAGATGATTTTAGTCAATCTGTTACAATTCCGGAACGATCAAATAAAAGTAAAACAACTCAAAGAGATGTTGGAGTGATTAATAAACCAGCAGTTAGTACTGGTAGTGTACAAAATATTCCGAGACCTAGATGCAAAAATTGTGGTAGATTTCATATTGGTGAATGTTGGGGAAGAACCGGAGCTTGTTATAGATGTGGTGGAACCGATCATTTTATTCGGGATTTGTCCTCGGTCATTAAAAGAAAATAAAGAACAAGCGAGAAACAAACAAATACTCCTCGTAAAAGTAGACGTTCGGGTCAAAGTAGTCTTTCTTGAGATCGCTTCGTTCGGGAATGAGAGATATCATGAGTCCGATCGTAGAAATAAGGGCACCCGCACGTACATATGCTACTCGGGCAAAGAGAGGAAACTTCGCTCCGGATGTGATAGCTGGTATTTTCCATCTCTTTAATGATTCTCGTGTATACTTTAATTGATCCCGGATCTACGATTCATATATTTGCATCGCATTAGTGTCGTAAAAGAAAATGATCGTTGAGTCCACTGACTTTGATATGCAAGTCACTAATCCGTTAGGGCAAAGTGTGTTAGTTAATTTAATATGTCGGAAGTGTCCACTGAAAATACAAGGCTGTGAATTCTCTGCTGATTTAATGTTGTTACCTTTCCGAGAATTTGATGTTATTCTTGGCATGGATTGGTTGATTAAACACGATGCCATAGTGAATTGTAGAGAAAAACGGGTTGATTTAAAATGTCAGACAGGGGAAATAGTTTCAGCTGAGTTTGGAGATAAAAAGAATGATGTCAGAATTATATCAGCCATTACAGCTCAGAAATTGATTCGGAAGGGTAATGAAGCATTTTTAGCTTATATTCTTGATACTCGGGGTTCTGAATTGAAGACGGAACAATTGCCAGTTGTTAATGAGTTTATCGATGTGTTTCGAGGAATTACCCAGTTTTACCGGATCGTGAGGTTGAATTCGTAATTGATGTAATTCCGCACACTCGATATCAATAGCACCGTATAGAATGGCACCATTTGAGTTAAAAGAGTTGAAGACGCAATTGCAAGAGTTATTGGATAAAGGGTTCATCGATCGAGCACGCCACCTTGGGGCGCACTGCTTTATTTGTGAAAAGAGAAATTTCGTAATTTGTTGCAAAATGTTTGATTTGTCGCCAAGTTAAAGCGAGCATCAAGTGCCAACGGGTTTACTACAACCCATTATGATTCCCGAATGGAAGTGGGAGCGTGTTACAATGGATTTTGTGTCGATTGCCTATGACTCCAAGAAAGAAAGATTCGATATGGGTGATTGTTGATAGATTGACAAAGTCAAGACACTTTATTCCAATGTAATGCAGATTTTTCACTTGAGAAGTTAGCGAGAATTGTATGTGTCGTCGAGATTGTGAGACTACATGGAGTTCCAAAGATCTATCATTTCGCAGGCCAGGATCCGAGGTTTACTTGAGATTTTGGAACAAAGCGCAAGAAGCTTTAGGTACCAAATTAAATTTTAGTACAAACGTTTCATCCTCAAACAGATGGACAATGAAATGAGTGATTCAAATTCTAGAAGATATGTTAAGATGTTGTATACTTGAGTTTGGTGACAGATTGGGAAAGGTATTTACCTTTGGGTGAGTTTGCTTACAATAATAGCTATATCAGTCTAGTATAAAAATGGCACCATTTGAAGCTCTTTATGGTAGGAAATGCAAGACTCCATTGTGTTGGTCAATTGAGTGAATCAAAAATAGTTGGGGTTGATTTGATTCGGGAAACCAAGAGAAAGTCCGGATTATTCGAGATAGTCTAAAAGTCGCCTGGATCGTGAAGTCATATGCAGATTTGAAACGAAGAGATATAGAATATGCAATGGGTGATCGAGTATTTTTAAAAGTTTCACCATGGAAGAAGGTGTTACGGTTTGGTAGAAAAGGAAAATTTAGTCCAAGATTTATAGAGGCCGTATGAAATTGTGGAAAGGGTTGGTCCCTGTAGCTTATCGGTTGGCTTTACCTCCGGAACTTGAGAAGATCCATAATGTGTTTCATGTGTCTATGTTAAGGCGGTATAGGTCGATCCTTCACACGTAATTCCTCATATCGACATTGAGCTTCAAACGGATATGACTTATTCGGAAGAACCAATAAAGATTTTGGCTCGTGAAGTAAAAGAGTTGCGGAATAAGAAAATACCATTGGTTAAAGTATTATGGCATCGGCATGGTATGGAGGAGGCAAACTGGGAAACAGAGGAGTCAATGAGATCACAAAGATCCAAATCTATTTTTTCAGTAACAAATTTCGAGGACGAAATTTTAAAGGGGGAGAGTTGTAACTACTAATTTTTTGCAGTGGTGTCGGAAATGGTGATATGAGATCACTAAATCCGGCAAGTAAGATTAAATAAGATAGTAATTTAATATTTATGAGTCAAGTGAGAATTTAGAAGAATTTGTGGATTGGTGAATTTAGTGAATTAAAAGAATTTATTAGGTCAAATGGGTCAAAAATGAGGTATCGAGACCTCGAATTTGAAAATCGAGCCATAAATATTTTTAGAAATATTTATGGAGTGTTATTAAATTAGTATTAAAATTTGGTTGAGAAATTTAAATGTTTGGATAGCCAATTTAATAAAAAGGACTAAATTGTAACAAATGCAAAATTGCTAGAAGAATTAAATAGCTCAAGTGTTAAAAGAATGAGGGTTTAAAGGGAAATTAAACCTAAAGGTGAAAAGGCTGGACGGCAAGGTGAAGAAAATCACCAGAAAGATAAGGGAAATAAGGGTAAAATTGGAAATTTAATAATTTTAACATGTATAATAAAAACAAAGTTGAAAAATCTAGAGATATCTTCATATTTTCTCAGGCAAAACACCATAAGAAGTCTGGAGGAAGCTGGTTTTCATAGTTTTACACCATGTGAGTTTAATTCATGCTTTTTCTTGATAATTTTTATGTTTTTATGACTTTTACAACTAGATCCACTTATAGAATTCATTAGTTTTTGATTTGGTGGGTAAAATTAAAAGTTACCCTTGCTGAGAAATGGAAGTTTATGATGAATTATTATGAAAATTAAATTTTAATTTCATATTAAGGTGGTTTTATTAAGTGATTTTGATAGGAAATGATATTTAGGACCTAATTGTGAAAAAGTTGTGAATTAGAGGTTGCTGTTGAAATTCAGAATATAAAAGGTTGTGAAATAGTTTGTAATGATAGAATAAAGTGTTAATTGAGAAAAATTAGTTCAATTGATGGCTGAATTGAGCAGGGACTAAATTGTAAAACTGTAAATTTTGGGGTAAAAGTGCAATTTGAAATTTAAAGAGCATAATTTGTGAAGTGAAATGGAAATGAAATATATGCTAATGAGTGAAAATATTTTACATTATAGATCAAGAAACCAAAGAAGAAAGAGGAAAAGAAAAAGTTGCAGAGTAGTCCCTAAATTTCAAAATCTTCTACAAATCAGCCGGGTAAGTTCATATGGTTGAATTTATATGTTTATTTGTGAAAGATTGAATGATATAATGTGCTGTAAATGTGAATTTGCTGTGGGATTGTGGGAAATATGATAAAATGAAAGAATAAATGGCGGTAATTCAAATTAGGAAAAACGCAGAATTGAGTACGTTCGTGTCGTGACATGTGATGAATTGATTTGGATAAGACCATGGTTAATCCATGGCAAATGTGAAATGTAGGTATGGTATCATCCATACTGAGTTGTGAAATGTAGGTATGGTATCATCCATACTGAGTTGTGAAATGTAGGTATGGTATCATCCATACTGAGATATAAAATGTAGGTATGGTATCAACCATACTGAGTTGTGAAATGTAGGTATGGTATTAACCATACTGAGTTGTGAAACGTGGCACCGAGCAACGACGACACTCAAATTCGTAAGACGTTTCCTAATTTGATAAGTAGTAATATAAAATGAGTGAATCAAATGGAAGAGATTGAGTAGTTGTTAATGTTGAGCTCAACTATGTGAAGTATTTTAACAATGGTTGTGGATGGCAGGGAACTTTAGTAAATATTTTGTTATTGTTTTGGAAATATTATGTGTGGTAAGTTACTTTTAAACCAATGAACTTACTAAGCTTCATCAAGCTTACTCGTGTGTGTTTGATTTTTTATGTAGATTGAATTAAAGAGAAGTTGGTAGATCGGATCATCACAGCAAAGCTCACTATCCAGATCAATTCCGGTAGCTTTTGTTTTATGTTTAAAGATTTATATGGCATGTATAGAGTTTAAATGAGATGGAGTAAAGATGTTATAAACTAGTTAACAATATTTTGCAATGAAACGGTTTTTGAATTGTAGCAGCGACGTGATTTTGAAAAATCACCAAAAATAGGAGAAATGGAATTAGAAAGTGAATAAGATATGAATTGAAAGATCTTTGAGTCTATTTTCATATAAAAGAAATAGAGTAAGCAAAAGAAATCGAAATTATGAGATATTTAAATTTTAGTGAAACTGGTTCTGAATGAATTCGTGATCCCCTGTTCTGCCTTTGAAAAATCATTAGAAATTTCACAAAAATAATTGTGGATTAAAATTTATATGTATGGAATCCTGAATGAGTCTATTTTCAAATGAAATAAATAAAAAGGTCATATGAATTCTGTACGAAGAGTAATTTGATTTGTAGTGAAGAGAGGTCAGAACAGTCAAACAGTGAAACAGGGGAAACTTTAAGAAAAATCTGGTATTGATTGGCCATACCAAAAATTCTGAAAATATTTTAATAAAAAGATATATGAGTCTAGTTTCAGGAAAAATTAACGGATCTTAATTTGGAGTCCCGTAGCTCTAGATATAAATATTTTAGTGACTATGACGCAGATGGGCAGTTTTAAATTTTATGCCGAATTAATAGTAAAGTTTAGTAATGCCTCGTGCTCGACTCCGGCAACAGTCTCGGGTAAGGGGTGTTACAGTATTGGATGAGCTTGCTTATGAAAATCTATGAAGGATGACGGAGGTTAATCAAATGGGTAAAAAGGGTTTTGAAACTCTTATGAGTTGTATTGGACGACAAAGGACAATATATTGGATGAGCTTGCTTATGAGCTGTTGATAAAAACTCAACACTGTAATGACTCGGAATTCAACAATTTGGGGAAGAACAATTAACGAAAACTTGATTGAATTTTTAAAAACTTAAAACAATATTTTTTAACAAAACTTAAGAGTTTAAAAGAGTTTTGACATAGAGAATTATGAGAGAACACTAGAATATAGAGAGAGAACGAGAGTCCAAGGTTTTAATCTGATAAAATAATAAATAGGAAATAATAAATAATAATTAGAAATAAGAAAGATAAATTCTATTAGGATTTGAATAGAAGTAATTTGAAGTTAGGATTTTAAAAGGATTAATTTGAATTTCAAATTAAGATAAGTTGTTAAAAAGATAATGGAATTTTAATTCTATTTGAATTTTAAAAAAAAAAGAAAGAAAGTTAAGATATTATTCCCTATGGTAAATAAAACTGTTAGAAATATAGTATTTTCTATGGTAAATATGGGACTTTAATATTATTCCCTATTAGTTTCAGAAAAAGCCCATGCATTTTTATATTGGTATTTTTTTTAAATTTTAAATCAAAAGATTAAAATTAAAAATAAGGGATTAAATTAAAAATCTAAAGAAAGTAGACGGAAGATGATCAAAATGGCCAATTGAGTGGGTTAATGTTGTTTTTAATTATTTTTCTTTTATATAAAGTTGGTTTTTCTAAATTGGATAAAAATACGAATTGGATTTAAATAGATTGCTTGCAAGTTAAATTAAATAAAATATATTTTTCTTTTAGTAGATTTAGTATTTATTAGTATAAAATCTTAATTTATTTTTTTTATATTTATCAATATTAGAAGATATATAATTTGATAAGATTTGATTTTGTAATTCGATACGATTTGATTTTATAATTTAATTTTGTATGCTTTGATCTCATCTACGGACAGTGAACTATAAATAGGGAGTCTTTCCTCACCCATGGTATTTCATGATTATTCTATTTTTTTGAGTAAAAGTTAAGGGATCAATTTTGACATTTAACCCTAAATTTTTGTATCTCTAGTTTGCTTCTACCACAACAAAGAACTTTCTCTTCCTTCCTTCCACAAATCCGATCCGGTGGCTGTCGTCAGCGTTCTCAGCTCAGCTTCTTGGACCTCCTCTATTCTCGAGTCTCCAAAGTTTGCTTCGAAGCCAGACATAAGCTAGTGAAGCCGAACCACAAAACAGAAGCAAAAAAGTTCCAATTCCTTTCGCCGATGGTCGCACCGTTCTGTAGTTTTCTTATCTTATGGCGATGCGTGTCGAAGACAGGATTAGTAATTTTTCGGATCATATTCTCTGTCATATTTTGTCTTTCCTTCCCATTAAAGAAGCAGTTCGAACCTCTATTATTTCAACCAAGTGGAGAAACCTCTTTGCTTCAATTTCTATCATTGAATTTGATGGTTATTTACTGCGTCGTTTGACTGACAGAAACATTGACAGCTTCAAGAACTTTGTTGATAGGTTGTTGAAATTCCCCGATCAAGTAAGTTTAGATTGCTTTAGGCTACATGATAGGATTTCTTCATGGAAATGGAATGGTGGGATTTCTTCACGGAATGGGAATTCTTCATGGAATGATGGAGATCATGATTTTGATGTTTCTGGTTGGATATGTGCTGCACTGTGCCGTGGTGTTAAGGAAATTGATTTGGAATTACATAATCTTCGGGATGTTCCACCTGTTTTATTCACTTGCCACTCACTGGTGAATCTGACATTGAATGCAGTAGGTTCTAAGATTGAGTTCCCATCTGACGTTTGTTTAGGGAATTTGAAGACTTTCTACCTTAAATACTCGGTATTTGTCTGTGATTCCGTTAATAGGTTAATTTCGAATTGTCATGTCTTAGAAGATTTGGCTTTTATTGATTGCTCTGTTCCGAATGCAAGTGAGCTTAATATCCAAAGTCCTTCGCTTAAGGAATTGGCACTTTTATATTTTCAATCGACAGACCCTGTGGTGGTGATCAATGCTCCAAATCTTGTTTATTTTCAATATGATGATGGTGGCATAGTTGAAGTATATCCTTTGAGTAACATGAAGTCCCTAGAAAAAGCCGAAATTAACATTTGGTTTGGTTCCAGTAATTAGGAAACAAGTGCTGCTCTTATCCAAGGAATTTACAGTGTACGGTCTCTAACATTAGAAATTGCAAAAGAGGTAAGTAAACTTAGTATTCATGTGTTTTTTTTTTTCCTTTTAACATTATATAATAGCTTAAAGTTTTTGTGTGCGCAGATTTTCCCGACTTCCTATATTTCATAACCTTATTGAACTCGAATTTTGGGGAAACATTTGTTTTGTGGAGTTTCTATATTATGTGCCTAATTTAAAAAAACTTATCCTCAAATATTTTGTTTAAGTACATGTATTCATTACAACTGATCGTTTTAGTGTCAGTCCACAATTACTCTATTTAAAAAAATCAAAAGCATCTTCGAGATCACCTAAATTCTTAGTACAAATTGAATAATTTTTATTATTTTTTCATGAGTTTAGAATTACGCGGGAACCCGATGGAAGGCTTTATGTATAGAAATTCCTTGTTTTTCATTTCACCTTAAGGAGATTGAGATTGAAATTTCAGGCATTGACACACATCTGATTGAAATGATTTGTTATTTGTTGGATAATGCAGTGGTTCTGGAAAGGCTCATAATAAGTATGGATCCTCTTACTGTGACAAAGAAAAGGAAAGCCCGCAACCAATTATTACAGTTATTAAAGCATTCAAAGAAATATCTAATTGTGATTTTGTAGTATTGAATTATCATATTATTGTGAAATATAAATTCAGTGATTTTATGTGACTTATATATTATACAAGTGTTCAAGCTAGTCTTCTTCTAATGACTTAGAATTGCTAGGCTTGGAATATTTGGAAAGGAAACAAATTGGTAATTTTCAATTTAATATAATGTTATAAGGATATTTTGATAATTTTTAATTTCAACCAAAAGTTAAATGCTAAAGACATTTAAATTTCAACTTTTGTATGTGGATGGAAAAATATTTGTTTACCGTATTTAATTTTATTAATATAATTATACTAATTATTCTTGTAAAAATTTAAATTAATTTAATATTTTTATTATTTTGATTGTGAAAATAATAAAACGAAATGAATGTAAATTTATAAAAACATCATAATTAAGCTCTGTATGTATAAATTTAAACATATTTTTGTAGACCTAAGTAATGGTTTTTAAATTGAGTTGGGTATAAATAAATTTTTTTTTTGGATTCAATTAAAAAATACGTCTAACTTTAAATAACTCAATTTCAAATAATTGAAAAAAATAAACAATATGTATAGTACAAAGATAGTAGATTAACAATTTAGATCAATGAATCAATTTCACGTAGTGGTGAAATATGTGACCAATTTAGATTGAAAAAACAATTTTAAGTTTTTCATCAAGTTGTCAAATTATATGACTATAGAATTTTGGTTATCTTTTATTTTTTTTAAAGAAAAAACCATTTTTAATATGGATTATAAGTGCAATGATTAGTATATATTTATATTGCAAGGCATTTTACATGTTCATTAATAGGCTAATTTTGTTTCAGCCAGTTCAGTTAGCAAACAAGGGATTCACTCAAATAGTTGGTTTTCAATGACAATTATTTGATGCACAGCATGATCAGAAATAATTATAATACAAGACATAAAATATGATAACTTACCAAAAGATTAATTCTTTTTTCCTTGTAAAAAAAATGGTGAAATCTGTGATATTGAAAATTTTGCTGCTAAACAATACATAATCTGTTGTTTTGGACACCAGCGTATTATTTTTTATATGTTCATACAGAATATATATTTGTATTCAACATATTTATTTCAATATCTAAATCTAAAGTTAACAAAGGCAGACTACTCCAAAAAAATAATTAATTAATAAAATGAAAAATAATATTGTTAAAATGTGTAAGTTATACCTTGATTTTTCTTCAGGTCTTAAGCTTCTTTATAGGTCGATCAGAATCATCAACAAATCCAACTCTTAAATGTGTCGTCCCTTGAATTGTGGATGGAATCTCCCTGCCCTAGAGCAGAGTAAAATAGGGAAGAATTATAGGTTAAATTTCTTCGGGCTTTTTTTTTTTTAATAGAGAATATTCACAAATATAATATTAATACAAAGTAATTACAATATAAAATTAAATTAGTTTCAAGTATGAAAAAAAAACAGATAATAACAAAAAGAATTCTAATAAAATCCTTACATGAACTCGAACTTAAATCTTTAAGGATCCAAAACCTTCGTTTTCCAAAGTTTCATTGGTTATTATTAAAATATTAAAATTAAATTGGTAAAAATACCATAGAGGCCCTTGTATTGGGTGTTAGATTGCATTTTGTCCCTTCTACTCAAAAAAAATAAACAAATTAGTCATTGTGCAATATATCAAATGAGCAAATTGGTCCTTTATATTAAAAATTTTATCCAATTCTACTGTCAAAAACTAACATAGCTAATAGAATAATCAAATAGTGATGGATGGAGTGTCACATGTACCTCTTGCTAATATACATGGACAAGTTTTTTACAATAGAAATGGATAAATTTTTTAACAAAAAGACCAATTTACTCTTTAATCTAACATACAAAAATTAATTTTTTACCTTTTAGTAAAGAGGACAAATTGCAATATGAAAAGGGAAAGCTCTATCAATCCGAACTTTTTCATCATACAAAGACGAAAGTCATAGTGTGTACTTTTCTCTCTCTATATATAAACTAAGTTGATTATGTGTACGATTTTTACTTCAAGCACATATTTGGATACAGGTATAAAAAACTTAAAAGTATGATTTGTCAAATATATGAAAAAAATTAAACAAGAATGAAGTATATTTGTGTCATATTCGTACCCATATCCAACACCTGAGACCGGATAACATAAGAGGAAAAAGACGGCAAAGGCAATGAAAACAACCTTTTAAGTGTGGAAGTTGGAGCAGTATAACCAGTACTAGATTGCTTCCCAAGCTCAATTTGCACCGAGAGGCTAGCGTGTGACAAGTCCACTCCAGATGCCTGCAGTGCTTGCGTTAGTGTATTCAACAACCTGTCGAACATCATGATCAATTATTAAATATACCCATGTCGGCGACTCACATTAAGATCCAAATAACATAGGTTAACCCCTCATTCACAAAAGGAAATATCAAGAAATGATGAGTAAAAATCAGGGAGAAATAGCTTGATATGAATAGGAGATAATATGGTCATTTCAATTGAATATGAAAAGAAGCAGGGTAAAAGTATAATGGCCACTTTTGTATTAGTAGTCAGATTACATTTTGATCCATTCTCTCAAAATTAGATAAATTAATCTCTATACATTAGATCAAAGGGCAAACTAGTTTTTTTATTAAAATTTTTATTCGTTTTCACTATTAAAAACTGGTTCTGGTACGTCAAAATGAGGTACACGTAGCGTAATGCATTAAATCAAAGGACCAGGTAACTCTTTAATCTGACGTATAAAAATTAATTTACTTGTTTTTTGGATAAAAGGACGAAATGTAATCTAACTCTTAAAATAACCTCATTTATACCTAAAGAAGCAGAGATGGTTGAAAACCAAAAACATGCAGAACAAAGCATTTAAAAAGAATTATTAGATCATTCATCAAATAAAAATAAGTAAAAGCTTACCCTTGGAAATATACACTTGAGATGCTAATCGTTCCACCTTCAACTGTCAACTCTTGTTCTTTCAGCTTTTTAATAGGAAGAGCACCATTGGTTTCTGCATCAGATGGCAACGTGGGTGTACTCTGGGCAGAGGTAATGGAGTTTGGCTGTGGTGACACCGCAAAGGGCATTGTCTTATTCATCATTGCAGGACCAAGGTCTATTGGTCTCAACGTAGTAGCTGTGCTCATATCAGAGTCTACAGGGTTCATTGCAGTTCCAGGAATGTTTGGGGCGACGGAAAAAACCAAGGCAGAAGGAGTCGACACGCTACTTATAGCTCGAGATTGATCGGCATGATTTTCTGTGGGTGTTTCGTTGTTTCTCTGTTTCAGATTAGGCCGATGGTCAGTCATTGAGAGCAATTCTTAGTTAATAGAGGTAAGTTTCAAAATTTACCCATGGCATCAATTTTGATGGTTCATGATTCCATCCTTGATATGCTCCCTCATATTTGTGTACTTTTTCTTGTAAAAACTGAACGTACTCGATAACCTGTGAGTAGATTGAACAAACCATTTGTTAAAAGTTTTGAAATTTTTGTAGATGGGAAAAGAATAAATCATAACTATTATAAGAAATTTAGGTATACCTCTAATAAGAACGACGCCTTATCTCTCTTTTGATCACTATTAGGAATGATACCTCTTAACCTTTGAAATCTGCAAAAGAATTGCTGGATTTTAGTATCCAATGACGATTTAGTATTTATGATACTCGTAAATATGTCTATACTTTCATCCAATCATGATTCAAACATGGTTGTCAAAGTATTTCAAGAATAATGAAATGTCCGAGCAACATAGTTTAATTTGTATCATGGCTTTTCCAATTTCTACTTATTAAACAGCATTTGAGTCCCAAATTGATTTTGAGAACGACTTCCAAACAATCATGGTTCACTAACTATCCATAAATCTACAAGAAATTGCCTCTCATATCACACTAGAACTAAAATGTGAAACAAATGAAAGATACGGTACACAAGAAGCAGCACGGTAATTAAATTTAATATTTATAAGTTCATCACTGAACTTATTTAGTTAAAGCAAAGGGATATGTTCAACATGAAACATAAAGTACACTAGAGACGTCATTACATTACTTGTTCACTAGATAAGAAATAAAATCCTTCCAAATTTAAGAAGGGATAGGCTAACAAATATTAAATGTGAAGCAGGTTATAGTTCTGATGTTTACTGATGTGCACTTGTCTGATATATTGTTCTATGTGCACATTTGGCTGTGTTGGCGTGTATCTGTTTCATGATGTTTTTTCCCTGATGTGCACTGGTGTTTACTGTGTTATTCCTTATGTGCACGTCAGTTGCTGTATGGATGCGTTATTGTAGCTTTTATAGGACTTGCTACTCAATAATATTTTATTTGCTAATTAAAAAAAAAGGTTATAGTTATTTATACTTGCCTGTTACTAATTTTACTCCGCCGCCGCTGCTCAGTGGCAGAATGTTTTGATCTTGGGGTGTTAGCCTTCTGATCGGCCGCACTCTTTCCATCCACTTTTACTCTCAATTCTCCTGCAAAAAGAATCAACAACAATAATAAGGCCATCGAAATTTTTCAATAACTCTCGTGAAACCATCAAAATTTATTACTGCCCCACTTCCTAATACCCTTTACAAAACCAAGAACACTTTTATTTAAGGTCAGTAGTATTTACAATAATATGCAGCACAAAGTTATTCGAATCTTCTCAATGATTTGCTCTGCAATGATACCAGAACTTGGCGAACTTAATGGACTCCGCACACGGCTAATGCTCCCAGTAGCTCTGATCACAGCTATTAGGTCTTTACCACCTGTTAAACCGAGAGTCCACTTCCTAACTTTGGAGTATTTCCTACATTTACAAAGAAAGAGGAGACTTAAGTAAAATGCACAGCAATTAAAATTGCAGGCAATGGCATGAATATTATACTAGAGTGTGTGTATAAACTATATACACCATTAAAGATGACTGTCCTTTCATAAAAAGATAAGGAATGTAACATACAAGTGTCCAATAGATTAAACATGCATTGCAACATTATATACAAAAAAAAAAAAAAAAAAAAAAAAAAAAAAAAAGGGGAAAAAGCAAAGATTATCGAAAATGGAATTTATAGAACATTTCCTAATATAAGTCTTTGGTCACCCAGATTAGGAGGTTATATGATGAACAATAGCATATACCATAACACTCAGCTTAATATACGACTTCAGATGTGCATATAATTAGGGTTCAAGCCACACAATGAAGGTAAACCTATCTACCCAACCTTTTTCCAAGGGGTTTGAAACTATAGGGCTATAAATTTCAAGTTGACAATTCAAAGATTCAATGGTTGGAACTCCCTTAAGGCAATATTGTAGGAATGTTTTATATTCAAAATTTTAAAAATGGCAGGAAGTAATATAGAACTTTCAATGCCCTGAAGATTATATTGAAACAAACAAAAGAACTCACTTGTAATCAACCATAGAAAGCTTTTTATCCTTCTGGACACCAAGCCTTTCTTTCAACATTGAGATAACCTGCAGAAGTTACAAATATCAAATATTAGTCATATAAATTTCTACAGTTCACTTAGAATTAAACTATAGACCAACCCGTCATGACATTATTTTACTACTCTCAGCCGCATTCTTCAATATATGTTACAATGCAGGCAACTAGTACAGGGAGGAAGTAGTTTGAATATCCCGAGCTTATGTACCTTCAAAAACTTAAAATAAAAATAATGTTGGACACATAGTTGCTATGTTATAGAATATTTTTTCTTCCTTTTTAGTCTCTTAAGGGCTCTACATCATGGAAACCTTTACCCCATAACAACTCTTAAAGAGATAGGGTGATGCTGCTCGGACTCAAATGTATAAGTACCGGACATGGATGTGTCCAACACGGGTATGTTCAATTTTTTCAAGATTTCTGTGTATTAGGAGAGTTCTTGGAGGATCACTTCCCCATACCCATGTTTGGATAGACATCGAACACAAGTACTTCGAGAAAAATGAAGAATCTACGAAACATGGAGATAGGTAGCACTACCAACTGTCTGATGATTCTACCTCATCATCATAATGTATATTTGTTATGAATCCCTCCTCTTTTAGCTTTTCTACTTCATAGACCCCTTCATTAATAAAGTTCTCAAGACCTTCTCGTTTCTTTCCTGTATAAGATTTGTGTGAGCAAAAATTGTCTTTTATGCTTTGAAATAAAAAACACAACAAAAAAAAAAAAACAGAGTAAAAGACACCTTTTGAAGAGGAAACTACATCCAGCCAATTCCCGTATATGTTATCAAGCAATGAAGTAAGCATCTCGCAATTTTCTTCAGACATACTTTTCCGTGTAAGTTGGTCCCCAGCACTTTTGTATTTACCAATCCTTTGAACCTGTGGTTCAATTCCAATTTTCTCAAGAACTCCTGCAAATAGATTTAGACCACCAACCTAGTGTTAAATTCAAGTCACAACATGGCATTAACAAATGCTATTAAACAGAGAAGACGAAAAGTTGAAATTATGAAACTATAACTATCACAAGGAGGTAAATAAAAGAAAATAAAGCGATGAAAAGAGAATTATTTTATAAATCTAGGATGCTCCAACTCTTCATTTTTCTTAAGGTGTCCACCAGTCTGGCACATATTTAAACATTGGTAAGGGAATACGGCCCCCTCATATACCCTCCAATACATTGAAAAACTAAAAAGGAAAACTCGAATATACCCATGTGGGACACATCCATATCAAACACTCACCCCGAATCCAACTAATTTAGGCCATGAAGATAATTGAGGCAGTTGAGACTGTTTTCTTTTCCAAGGGTCACTTTAATAATCTTAAAAGTGCCATCAACTGTTAAAAGGATTGTTAAAACTCTGCCTAAAGGCATTTAACTAAGCGTTAGTTACAAGCTAATTGAAGCCAACAGCATGAATATTAAACCCTCCGGTCCTAGACTATAATCTCCCACAGATGTTTATTTAAAAACCATATCGCCAGTGCTTTAACCATAAGGTTAAGGTTCCCTTATGTGCAAGCTTCTCGATAGAATGAAAGAATAACAAAAAAAAAGACTAGAAAATGAGAGAGAAATTTCAGTCAACTAACCTCCAAGGAATGAAGCTTGAACAGTCAGACCATACAAAGAAAAATAAGCACTTGGTGGTGCATAAATCTCTTCGCATGCACAAGCAAGGTAAAACTCTTTCTCCCCACATGCAGGGATGTAAGCAATGATGAATTTACCTATAAGTTCCATAAAAGATTAAATTTCCAGTTTAATTCCTTTAACAATAAATTAAGTATTTAAATCAAATCTAACATTTGGATAGAAGAAACTTGTTTTCTTCAGATACATTCACCATATGTTAAACTTGTAAATTTGGGAGAAATATGCTTGGAAATTAAATAGTTATCCAAAATAAAAAATTATTAAAAAAAAAAATGAACGTCCAAGCTAAACTTAAGATATAGCCGTTAAGCTTGCATAGCCTGAACTCCAAAGAATCCATATATGCATACATTGAGTCATGTACTTGTCAATTAAAAACTGCTTTCATGTTCTTTAACAGTATTTTGGTCATAGAAGCTATTTTCCTTCTCAAAGAATAAACTCACTGGTTTTTAGTGGATTACAATACCCAAAGTTGTCCAACAGTTCAATTTGTGTACAGATATCAAACTTCAAGTGAGACAATGAACTAAATGAATCTACCTGATTTCTTAAAGTTCAAAATATGCCTTCGAATTTCTTCAACTTTTCCCCATCCGCAGTTCAAAGGTTCTATGTGGAGATAGACACCGGAAATGCGAGGATCGTATGCAGCTTTTATAAAATTCTCGCAAATTTGTGGCAGAGATAGTCCTGAAGAGAAACGGCTCTTTAGCTGATCAGATATTTGAACATGGAAAGAGCAGAATTTTTTCAAATGGAAAAAAAAAAAAAAAACTATAAAAAGCTAAATAATGCAAACAATTTCTTGGGAAAACGAAGTTCAAATATAAATTAATGGCAATAAGGAGGTTCATTTGAACTAATCCAGGTGCCATTGTTAAGCAACCTCTAAATCATATAATTTTATCTTTACCCAGATTTCCCTTTTTCAAATTGCAAAATATAAAAATCTGAAATATCAAGATATGTGCTGAAAATCAGACGCATTTACAACTCTGCTAAACAAGACTAAAAACACTGAATTCTTTAAAAATGAAGAACCATTTTCATAAAAAATGGATGATGTAATCCATCTACAAACTGAATCCATTTCACCTTAAAGTAGTGTCTCCATTATCATCAGCAAAATCCCATTTCTGTTTTTCAGGATTCTCAGCACAACGATTAAGTATTTACTACCAAATGAATAAAAATTGAAAAAAATTTATTATCAAACAACCAGACATATTTACCACTCAACTAAACAAGATTAAAAACACTGAATCCTTTAGGAAATGAAGAACCATGTTCATGAAAAATGGATATAAAATTCTTGTGCAAACAAAATAGTTCCTGAAACTGAATTCATTTCACCTTAAAGTAGGGCCACCACCATCATCATCAAAAACCCATTTCCTTTTTCAGGATTCTCAACACGGCTATTTACTACCAAATGAATAAAAATTGAAAATATGATAATGAAACAGACAATAAGACACATTTACTACTCAGTTAAACAAGATTAAAAACACTGAATACTTTAGAAAATGAAGAACAATGTTTGAAAAAATGGATATAAAATCCTTTTGCTAACAAAATAGTTCCTGAAACTGAATTCATTTCACATGAGAGTAGTGTCACCATTATCATAAGCAAATAACACCTTTTCTTTTTTTCATGATTCTCAACAACTATTTCCTACCAAATGAATAAAATATGAAACTATATATGATCAAACGATCAAGCATATTAAACTCAGCTGAACAAGATTAAAAACATTGTTTGTTTAGAAAATGAAGAACAATGTTAATAAAAAAATGTATATAAAGATCCTGCTGCAAACAAAATAGATCCTGAGAACTGAATTCATTTCACCTTGAATTAGTGTGAATTCCCAATATATACTGCCAGATCAGAAAATAAGCTTAAAGAAAAGGGAAATTGAGAAGAAGCAAACCTGGCCACGCAGTTTCATAGTCAAAACACTGCCTTTTCGAACCCTTTTCCAAGGGAAAGCAATAAGCATCTTTAACTTAACAACGAAACTCTTCCACCCACTAATTTTCTCATACTCCATTTCCCCACTAGGATACTCTTCGATCATCCGATTGTTCACCAACTTTTTCTTCTTTTTCATTTTGGGTCTCGATAGAAGACGAAGAATCATCGAAAGCTCAAGTTGTTTAAGAGCTGGCAAAGAAATGGAATGAAATGGAGAGATGGAAGAGTAACATTTGGAAACTGATGGGATTATAAGAGGCTTTGAGAGGATGGAAGTAACAGTTCTGGGATGGATTCTGGGCGCTGAATGAACAGTTTGGAAGAGTAAAATTTTAGACATGTTATTGGGTTTTCGATTTGGAATTGGACTAAGCTAAAGAATTCAAGTGAAGAGAGAAAATATATAGTAAAAGTGGCGGAAATGGATGAGGAACAGCAAAATTGGGAAAAAAAATAAAAAGGTAAACTTCCCTCCACGTAACACTGTTATGCATTACTCGTTGTAGGTGTACTTTTTAGGCTAAAATAGAACTGTAGTTCGATTTGAAATATCTGTTGAAATTTTGTATAACTAGGAAATTGTTTTAAAGGATCATAAATGAATAATTTTTTTAGAAGCAGCAAAGCATAATTTTATTATTATATTTGTCGAAACCATTTTTTTGTTAGAAAATGGGCCGACTTTAAGAGGAAAAAAAATAGAGTCACCACTAACCTTTTTTGAAGTGTGATTGGACCACTTTAAAA
The DNA here is from genome assembly GCA_025503065.1 of Gossypium bickii. NCBI lineage: Eukaryota > Viridiplantae > Streptophyta > Magnoliopsida > Malvales > Malvaceae > Gossypium > Gossypium bickii. The sequence continues at coordinate 96,850,023 of CP106720.1, forward strand.
AACATTTTGGGTCTACGAATTTTAAGAAAACGGGCTCGGGAGTCGGTTACGCACGAGGAAGGATTAGCACCCTCGCAATGCCCAAAGTTGGTACCTTATTGATTGATTAGTGTCCTTAATGTCGAAAATTAGAAAAAATTTTAAAATATGAATCTTTAAAAAAATGTTTGGATAACCCGAATCAGGTATCGAAACTCTCTTGTTCCGAAGAGATGAAATATCACATCCAGCACGATAGGACCCGAAGCTTCAAACTCTCGATACCAAGATCATTTTATGATTTCTGAAATTCATGTATTGTAATTTGAAAAGGGTATTTCACTATTTGGCCAAACCAAGAATCGAAACCCAGCACGATTGGGCACGATTCCTTGAATTTTCGATCATGAAATATTACCTTATTTAAGAAAACACGATAAAGAATCTTCGAAGGATATTTAGTTGTTTGGATGAACAGAAAATCGAAACACAGCACGATTGGGCATGAATCTCTCGAACTTCCAAACACGAAACATTGCCTTATCTTAAAAAACACAATCGAAATCTTTAAAGGCTATTTAGTGATCTAGACGAACGAAAAAATCGAAGCCCAGCATGATTGGGCACAATTTCTCGAACTTCCCAAACACGAAATATTACCTTTGTGAAAACCCTTTTTTATGAATTTTCAAAAAGTAAATAATGGGAAAAATAAAAATAGTAAAAGGCAATTCGAAATTATCGATCCATATAAGATGATAGGAACAAGAGTAAATAAACCATATTAGTAAAACCAATAATAAAAAATAGCAATGATAAAAAAAAAGTAATAATAACCCTAGCAATAAAATAAGAATAATGGATATAATAAAAAAAACAAGCAATAATAATATATATATATGAAATACTAGTGGTAAAAAAAATAATAAAATTAATGGTAAATGAAAATAAAAGTAATAGTAAAAATATAGTATAAAGAAATGAAATAATAGTAATAATATAAAAGAATGGCAGTAATGAAAGTAAAAAATATTATAAATAGTAAATTAATAATAAAAATAAATATAATAATAGAGATAATAATAAAAATAATTATAGTAATAATATATAGAAAAGAATAGCAATGGTAATAATGAAAATAATAATTCAAAATAATAATAATCATAACTAAAATAATAATAATAATAATAATAAATATAACTATAGTAACAATAATATATATATATAAAACATGACGATATCAATAAAATAATTGGTGTAATAATAAACATTAAAATAAAGTGAAATAGGTGAAAAGAAGTCTAAACTGAGTTTAAAACAGGATTTGGGGTCAAATTAAAAAAAAAAAAAAGAGGACTACATTAATAAAACAAGGCGCAAAGGGAAGGGATTAGATGCGCAATTTACCCATGTAGGGTAAATGCGCGTGGAGCCCCCCATCACTCAACAGCGCCTTTTGCTTTGGATGCTTAAAAAGCATAAAAAGAACATAAATTTCTTTCATCTTCATCTCTGTTTCAAAATAGGCCGAAACCCTCCCCTCTTTCTTTGATTCCCCTTTTATAATTCGAAACAGAACCAGGAGCCCCCATGCGCACATCGACGGCGGCGGTCAAGGGAGCTCGGTGAGTCCCTCTCGATCTTTCCTCTTTTAGTTTTAAAAACTTTTATATGTTTAAGAGTCTTTTTTTTTAAAAAAACAAAGAAAGAAAAGGACAAAATAAAATAAAAAGATGAGGAAAAAAAATAAACGAAGAAGATAAACAGATTTTGGGGGGGAAAAAAAAAGACCTTTGCTCTGATTTCTTTGGTTCACTGCTATTAGAAAAATGTGTATTCTCTTGCAAATCTGACTTTCTTTTGAATCTTTTTTTGTGTATTCCAAAATATTTGTATTGCTTCTTTCTCTAGAATGTATATCCCCTCTGTATATCTGGAAAAAAAAACCCTTTTACCGATTTCTATTGTGGCTTTTATAGCCTTTATTTTACAACTGATCTATTTTTATTTTGCAGGTACGTGTTCGAGCACGTCTCTGATGTGGCGTGGTGGATTGGCGCACGTCTCGGGGTGGTGGCGTCCGGCGCACGTTGCGGAAGGAGGACCTTGCTGGCGGCGGCGCTAAACAAAGCTGTTAGGGTTTCCCATTTCTGTTTAGGTTTTGGGCTAAGAATTTGGGCTTGTTTATTATTTGGGTCTGGATTAGTTTTAATTTTTGTAAAAATAGCCAATGGGCTATAATTTTGGTGTAATGGACTATGGGCTTATTTAAGGGTCCGGGCAAATTATGCCCATTACAATATTAATTTGATTTTTATTTTTGGGGTGAAGTTCTCCTCCTCGTAAAATCTAATTCGATTAGAAAAACTCGATATAATTAAAAAAACCTAGCCAATAGTGCTTTGCTTACATCCTAGTGAAAACAGTTTTTTTCTACGGCTTGGGATAAAGGAAAGTGGTGGCGACCACGGTTTTGAAGAGGAGGAGATCTCTCTTTAAAAGTTCGATGGTGGTACCAAGCGAAAAGCTAACCCTACTCTGTACTATATGGACAAAGAAGTCCTATATTCCGGATAGCTTCAGGATACAGATGAAGAGTGTATGGAAAACAAGAAAAAAAATTTGAGATTCAATTGGCAGGGAAAAATATATTCTTGACCGTGTTTGAAAGTGAAGAAGATTTGGAGACAGTTATGGAGGGGCAGCCATGGTTATTTCGAAAGAGTTTAGTGCGTTTTGATCGGCCGACTAAACCGATAGAAAGAAGTCAGATCCGACAATTCATCTCTATTTTGGATTAAGATTGGTCTTTGTTTACCAGAATTTGATAAAAAAAGATTTACTACATACTACTGGTGTCACTTTTGGGGGCGTTCTTAGATCTGAAGTTAATGGTGAATTTTGTCGGATTAAAATCCAATTAGATGTGCAGAAACCCCTACGCAGGGGTATCTTCGTCTCAATAGATAACCAAAGAAAGTGTTGGATCTCTTTTAAATATGAAAAATTACCGACATTCGAATTTGGTTGTGGGAAGATGACCAGATGATCCTCATTTTTCTTTAGCATTAAAAGTAGAATTAAACTTAATTGGAAGAGAGAGTCTAAAGTTTAATGCCTTATCGAAGAAGATGCAGCCTCAATGTTCATACATATGTAATATTGAGAAGATTTCTGGATTGAATTTATAAAAAGAGGCTGGAAGTGTTATGACCCAAAAAATCCAAGATAGCTCACAATCCGCAGACTCAGAGAAAGCGGTGAAGGTACAAAAGGAATAAAGGGTCGTGGAAGAGAAAGCGAATGGGAAGAACAATACTTATGCATAATTTTTGAAACCAGCCAAGAAATCTAGTTAGAAAAGATTGAATTAGAATGAGTGATGGATCATTATAATGGAGATAGTTTATTGAGAAAGAGAAAATACGCAGATATAGAAATTGATGATGGCTATGCAGGAAAAACCCGTGAAGATGAAGTAAAAAGGATGAAGCATGATGGACAAAATTTGCATATCGAAGGAGACACAAATTTGTCAGTAGAAATTTTCAACTAGTTCATTTTCCCAACCAAAATAGATCGACGGCTGCCAAAAGGCAAACCGACCGGGCGTAATGAAAACCATATGCTGGAATGTCCGTGGATTAGGGAGCCCACGGGCAGTGCGGAGGCTTCAGTATTTACTGAAGCAACACAAGCCCCAAATGTTCTTCCTTATAGAGACCAAAATAGATGGAAAGTGAATGGAGAAAAATAGGAGGAAATACGGTTTCGTGTATGGGATCGATTTAAGAGTAGAAGTTCTCGAGGTGACATTTATCTGGCATGGAAAAAAGAAATTACGGTTTGTCTAAAAAAACTCTCAAAAAGTCATATTGATGTGATGGTCAATGAGGCCAGTGTGTAACGGCCTAATTTTCAGTGGTGTCAGAAACAGTGATTTGAGATCACTAAATCCGATAATTAAGATTGAAAAAGATAGTAATTTAATATTTATGAATCAAGTAAGAATTTAGAAGAATTTGTAGATTGGTGAATTTGGTGAATTAAAAGAATTTATTAGGTCAAATGGGTCAAAAACGAGGTATCGAGACCTCGAATTTGAAAACTGAGCCATAAATATTTTTAGAAATATTTATGGAGTGTCATTAAATTAGTAATAAAGTTTGATTGAGAAATTTAAATGTTTGGGTAGTTAATTAAATAAAAAGGACTAAATTGTAACAAATGTAAAATTGCTAGAAGAATTAAATAGCTCAAGTGTTAAAAGAAAGAGGATTTAAAGGGTAATTAAACCTAAAATTGAAAAGGTTGGACGGCAAGGGAAAGAAAATCAGCAGAAAATAGGGGAAATAAGGGCAAAATTAGAAATTTTGTAATTTTAACATGTTTAATAAAGATAAAATTGAAAAATCTAGAGATACCTTCATATTTTTTTTCAGCTAAAATGCCATAGGAGGTCTGGAGAAAGCTGGTTTTTATATTTTTACATCATGTGAGTTTAATTCTTGCTTCTTTCTTGATAATTTTTATGTTTTTATGACTTTTACAACTAGATCCACTTATAGAATCCATTAGTTTTTGATTTGGTGGGTAAAATTAGAGTTACCCAAGCTGAGTAATGGAATTTTATGATGAACTATTATGAAATTTTAATTTTAATTTTATATTAAGGCGGTTTTATTAAGTGATTTTGATAGAAAATGGTATTTAGGACCTAATTGTGAAAAAGTTGTGAATTAGAGGTTGGTGTTGAAATTCAGAATATTAAAGGTTTTGAAATAGTTTTTAATGATAAAATAAAGTGTTAATTGAGAAAAATTAGTTCAATCGATGGCTGAATTGAGCAGGGACTAAATTGTAAAAAACTATAAATTTTGGGGTAAAAATGCAATTTCGAAAATGGAAGAGCATAAATTATGAAGTGAAATAGAAATGAAATAAATGCTAATGAGTGAAAATATTTTACATTATAGATCAAGAATCCAAAGAAGAACGAGGAAAAGAAAAAGTTGCAGAATAGTCCCTAAATTTCAATATCTTCTACAAATCAGCCGGGTAAGTTCATATGGTTGAATTTACATCTTTACTTGTGAATTATTGAATGATATAATGTGTTAGTGAATATGAATTTGCTGTGGGATTGTGAAAATTACGATAAAATGAAAGAATAAAGGCGGTAATTCAAATTAAGGAAAACGCAGAAATGAGTACGTTTGTATCGTGACATGTGATGAATTGACGGATAAGACCATGGTTAATCCATGGAAAAGTATGAAATGTAGGTATGGTATTAACCATACTGAGTTAAGAAATGTAGGTATGGTATCAACTATACTGAGTTAAAAAATGTAGGTATGGTATTATCCATACCGAGTTGTGAAATGTAGGTATGGTATCATCCATACCGAGTTGTGAAATGTAGGTATGGTATTATCCATACTGAGTTGTGAAATGTAGGTATTGTATCATCCTTGCCGAGTTGTGAAATGTAGGTATGGTATCATCCATACTGAGTTGTGAATGTGGCACTGAGCAACGACATACTCAAATTCGTAAGACATTTCCTAATTTGATAATAAGTAATATAAAAGGAGTGAATCAAATGAAAGAGGTTGAGTAGTTGTTAATATTGAGCTCAACTATGTGAAGTATTTTAACAATGGTTGTGAATGGCAGGGAACTTTAGTAAATGTTTTGTTATTGTTTGGAAATATTATGTGTGGTAAGCATTACTTTTAAACCTATGAACTTACTAAGCTTCAAATAAGCTTACTTGTGTGTGTTTGATATTTTTATGTAGATTGAATTAAAGAGAAGTTGGTAGATCGGATCATCACAACAAAGCTCACTATCCAGATCAATTTCGGTAGCTTTTGTTTTATGTTTAAATATTTATATGGCATGTATAAAGTTTAAGGGAAATGGAGTAAAAATGTTATAAACTAGTTAACAATGTTTTGCAATGAAACAGTTTTTGAATAGCAGCAGTGACATCATCTTGGAAAATCACCAAAAATAGGAGAAATGAAATTAAAAAGTGAAGGAGATATGAATTGAAAGCGCATTGAGTCTACTTTCATATAAAAGAAATATAGTAAGCAAAAGAAATGGAAATTATGAGATATTTAAATTTTAGTGAAACTGGTTCTGCATGAATTCGTGGTCCCCTGTTCTGCCTTTTAAAAATCATTAAAAATTGTAAAAAAATAATCGTGTGATATAATTTATAGTTCTAAAATCCTGGATGAGTCTATATTCAAATGAACAAAATAAGAAGGTCATATCAACTCTGTACAAGGAGAAAATTGATTTGTAGTGAAGAGAGGTCAGAATAGTCGAACAGTAAAACAGGGGAAACTTTAATGAATAAACTATACTAATTGGACACACCAAAAATTTGTGAAAAATTATAGTAAGAAAATATATGAGTCTAGTTTTAGGTAAAATTAACGGATCTTAATTTTGAGTTTTATATCTCGAGATAAAAATAATTTAGTGTAACAACCCGATTTTGAGCTTAGTCGGAATAGTGGTTTCGGGACCACAAATCCGATGAGGAAAAAAAAAATTTAAAAAAATTAATATTCTTATATTTTTATGATCTACAATTTTATGAAATGATTTCGTAAAAATTTCGTTCGAAAATTTTGGTGTTTGAGCACTCAATTTAGTCAAAAGGACTAAATTGTAAAAAGTGCAAAACTTGAGTTCTAGAAGCTAGAGGTATCTAATTGCTATGAAATTTTAAATTGAAGGTCCTTAAAAGGTAACTAGACCATTGGTTAACTTTCTGGAAAAAAAAAATGGACATTAAATAGGTTAAATAGAATATTTTTAAGTTAAGGGCATTTTGGTCATTTAGTGATTAAAATGAGTTAAAAACAAAATTAAAAGCTAATTTTTGATCAACTTCAACCCCTTGGCCGAAATTCTCATAAGGAAGACATAGCTAGGGTTTCTCAAGCTTCCAAGCTCGATTGTAAGTCCGTTCTAGCCCGTTTTTAATGATTTTACGTTTTTGAAATCCTCGTAACAAGATTTACCTATTTCTACCATTATTTTGAGCTAGGGTTTGTGTTTAAAAATTTACCCATGGATGAAATGCATGTATTTTGATGTTTTATGGTAGAATATGAAGCTTGAAATGATGTTAAAGAACTTTTGCTAAGTAATTTTAAGTGAAACTGGTAAAATGACATAATCGGTAAAAATTCCTAATGTTCATAAGTGTATGTTAGAGTAAGAATTTGATGTTGCCATAGAAGGGAAAAATGATCAGCATGCTATAAAACATAAGAATAAGGGCTGAAGTTTAATTTTCGAGTATTGGGGCAAAATTATAAATATGTGAAACTTTAGGGGCAAAAATATAATTTTTCTATAGTGTGATTTTTAGACTAAATTGAATAATGTGCGTATTAAATGAGTTAAATATGTTATTATAGATCAAGAAAGACGAGGAATTGACCTTGATCGGGAAAAGAAAAGGTTGTTGATGAATTGCAAATTCGTCATATTTTGCACCGAGGTAAGTTTGTATGTAAATAATGTATTGTTTTTACTTACATTTTCATATTTTGATAAACGGCATGAATTGTGGCTGAATATTTGATGTAATTGACAAAATATCGACAAGTGAGAAATTTCCCGGTTGAACCTTAGGAATAAAAATGGATTCGAGTGACATGTTCACTTGAAACCTATGTGAAATCTAAGTGGAATAAGTGATCCGGTCTTTGGTCCGCACGTTCTACCGAAGTGGCTGAGTTATCCAGCATGTGTTACGGATACTCGACAGCTTGTGTGAGCAAAGACCGAGTAGTTACGTATGACCGCGACTTGTGGGAGAGCGGACCGAGATTGTGATTATGTGAAGCGGGTGCCGGTCTTATAAGTTCTACCGATGGTCGGGTAATCCCGCATGTGTTGCGGATACCGACAGCTTGTGTGAGCAGCACCGAGTAGTTACGTATGACCGACAGCTTGTGTGAGCAGACCGCGAATGTGAATAGCTCAAGAACGAGCCTATGTGTGATAAGTGATGTGAAGTAGCTTTGGCTACAAGTGTGGCACTATGTGCAATATTCGATGTATCCGTTAATATTACGATATGTTCAACGGAAATGACTAAGTGTAAATGACTGTGATTATGTGATGAATAAGTGTAGGTATATGTGTGTAAACTTATGAGCAATGTGCTCGATATGTGATAGAACTTTGGTAAGATTGATACGGAGTAAATGTTACAATGAAAGTTCTTGAAATTTAGAAATAAAACAGTTTTGAACAGCAGCAGTTATGTGTCTTTGAAAAATCACCAAAAATGGTAGAAATTGAATTAGAATTTGAATAATATATGAAATTAAATCTTATTGAGTCTATTTTCATATGAAAGAAACAAAGAAAGAAAAGAAGTTTTGTATTTTGAGATATTTAGATTTTTGTGAGACTGGTTCAGAGTGATTTCGAGATCCCCTGTTCTGACTTGGAAAAATCATTAAAAATTGTACAAAAATAATTTTGGGACATAATTTATATATTTAGATTCCTTAATGAGTCTAGTTTCAAATGAAACAAGTTACAACATCATTTGAATTCTGTATAAGGAGAAAATTGATTCGTAGTGAAAAGTGGTCAGAATAGTCAAACAGTGAAACAGGAGAGATTTTAATGAATAAACTGTACTAATTGGCTAAGTCAAAAATTCTGGAAATTTTATGGTATAAAGATATGTGAATCTAGTTTCAGTGAAAATTTACGGATCTTAATTTGGAGTTTCGTAGCTTAAGATAAAAATAATTTAGTCACTGTGACTCGAATAGACAGCTTGCTCCAAACTTGAATAAATAATGAATTTGATTGTAGGTTTGAATGTGTTGTTTTGTAAAAATACTAAATCCATTTGTTAATTATTTATATACTTACTTACTAAGCTATATGCTTACTCTCTTTTCTTCTTTTCCTTGTTTTATAGTGTCATCAAGCTAGTTCGGGGATACGGTGATCGTCGGAGATCTATTCACACTATCACCTTCTTTTGGTATTTTGAAAACAATATTTTGGAAATTATGGCATGTATAGAAGGCTTAATTGTTTAGTTATTTATAGTTACGAATGGTTATTTTGCTTATGGGTATTGACGAGTTATTTTGCTTATGGGTATTGACGACTATGTATGGGAAAAGTTTTAACTTTATATGGATTTTACATTTTGAATTTTGTACAATAGCTTGGATCATGTCCAGTAATGCCTCGTATCCCGCTCCACGGACACAGGTAAGAGGTGTTACATTTTAATGGTATCGAGCTATGGTTTAGTCGGTTCTCGGACTAACATAGCGTATGTGAAAGTCTAGCTATACATGCCATAAAAATAATCGTGATAGTGTGACGACTCGACAATTTAAATTGTGTTTTTATATAGTAAATGGATCCCGACCAGTGTAGTGATGACGAGAAAGTAATGCGCCGGCTCCCACGCAAGGGACCGTGCGGTGGGTAGTAGACCTGAAACACATAGTCAAGGAGATGGGGCTCGGGAAGCCTTCCTCCATATGATGAATAATTGGTATACTGTAATTTGTTCGAGCGAATCCAAATGTTCAACCTCCTCCACCTCCTCCTATTCCTCAACCGGCCTCGTAGTTCCTCAAGGTACAGAAATGATAAGATCGACTAAGCCTCAGGTTGATAAGATCCAAAGCAAGGGGTGAAGAATTGGGGCTAACATAGATGATGATCCCAGAAAGCGAGTTTTGGCTTGAGAATTCTATTGGGTATTTGATGAACTTTCTTGTACTTAGAAGAATGTTTAAAGTGTGCAATATCTTTATTAAGGGACTCGGCATATCACCGTGGAAGACATCTGGTATCCGTGGTTCCGAAAGAAAGGGTTACATGGGATTTCTTCCAAGAGGAATTTAGAAAGAAGTACATAAGCCAACGGTTCATTGATCAAAAACGCAAAGAGTTTCTCGAGTTAAAGCAGGCCGAATGTCCGTGATGTGAGTATGAAAGAGAGTTTGTTAGGCTCGTAAATATGCCCAGAATGTGTGTCTACCGAGGCCATTATGTGTAAGAGATTTGAAGATGGGTTGAACGAGGATATTCGATCGCTAGTTGGGATCTTAGAGTTTGAAAGAGTTTGTGGTATTGGTTGATCGAGCTTGTAAAGTCAAGAGTGAACAAAGAAAAGAGAAAAGTCGTGATTGAAGCCGAGATGCAAGAAAGAGGCCAATAAGTAAGTCATTCCAATCTCAATCCAAGAAATCCAAAGATATGAATCATCGATTGATTTGTTTCACCGGGTATTCGCACCAAAACCGTGGGAGATCATATTCGGGTTCTAAAACTCAAGCTACTTCAATGGCAAGTGTGGGTAATGTTAGATCCAATAGACCTGAATGTCAGCATTGTGGTAGACGACACCCCGGCGAGTGTTATATGGTTAGCCGTGCTTGTTTTAAGTGTGGTTCTCGAGAGCACTATATTAAAGATTGCCCTGAGAAGATTGAAGAAGGAAAATATCAGAGTGTTAGACTGGGTTATACTGCCAGCAGAGGTAGACCAACGAGAAATGCCAGAACTGGAGCTAGCAGTAAAAGTATAGCGAAAGAATCAGTTGTAAGGTTAGAAGTGAGAGCACCTGCTAGAGCTTATGTCATACGTGCCCGTGAGAATGCGTCATCTCTCGATGTGATCATTGGTACATTCTCTCTTTATGATACTAATGTTATTGCATTGATTGATCCCGGATCTACTCATTCCTATGTTTGTGTGAATTTAGTATCTAGTAAAAGTTTGCCTGTTGAACTTACTGAATTTGTGATTAAAGTGTCAAACCCTTTAGGCAAATATGTGTTAGTTGATAAGGTTTGCAAGAATTGTCCTTTGATGATTCATGGTCACTGTTTTCCGGCTAATCTGATGTTGTTGCCATTTGATGAGTTTGACGTTATTCTGGGTATGGATTGGTTGACATTGTATGATGCTAAGGTAAATTGTAGACAGAAAACCCTTGAATTGAAATGTGAAAATGGTGAGATTCTTTGGGTTGAAACAGATGAATCAAATAAATTGCCTATGGTGATTTCGCACATGTCTGCTCAGAAATACATGAGAAAAGGGTGTGAAGCTTATATTGCTTATGTGTTGAATACTGAGATGTCCGAGTCGAAGCTTGAGTCAATACCAGTAGTTTGTGAATTTCCAGATGTGTTCCCAGAAGAATTGCCTGGGTTACCTCCAATTAGAGAGATTGAATTTGCTATTGATCTATTGCCTGGGACTGCACCGATCTCGATTGCTCCTTATAGAATGGCTCCGACTGAATTGAAAGAATTAAAAGCTCAGTTGCAAGAGTTGACAGATAAGGGATTTGTGAGACCGAGTTTTTTTCTTGGGGTGCTCCCGTATTGTTTGTGAAGAAAAAAGATGGATCTATGAGACTTTGTATTGACTATCGACAACTCAACAAAGTGACTATAAAGAACAAGTATCCGTTTCCCGAGAATTGATGATTTATTTGACCGCTGAAAGGGGCGACAGTGTTTTCAAAGATCGACTTGAGGTCTGGTTACTATCAGCTGAGAGTTAAAGAGTCGATGTGTAGCAAAACCGCTTTTAGAGCGAGGTACGGACATTATGAGTTTCTTGTGATGCCTTTCGGTTTGACTAATGCCCCGCCATCTTTATGGACATGATGAATCGCATTTTTCGACCATACTTGGATAAGTTTGTGGTTGTGTTCATAGATGATATCCGATTTATTCTCGAGATGAGTCCGAACATGCTAAACACTTGAGAATGGTGTTACTGATTTTGAGAGAAAAGAAATTGTTTGCTAAATTTAGTAAAAGTGAGTTTTGGCTTTGTGAAGTCGGATTTTTGGGACATATAGTTTGGGTGATGGTATTCGGGTTGATCCGAGTAAAATTTGGCAATAGTTGATTGGAAACCGCCAAAGAATGTATCCGAAGTTAGAAGCTTTTTGGGTTTAGCGGGTATTATAGACGTTTTGTTGAGAGGATTCTCAATGATTGCCTCCTATGACTAAGTTGTTGCAAAAGAATGTTAAGTTTGAATGGACCGATAAATGTCGGAAAGTTTCGAGAAGTTGAAAGCGCGATTGATGAAGCACGGTTTTGGTACAACCCGAGTCGGGAAAAGAGTTTGTGATTTATAGTGATGCATCATTGAATGGTCTTGGTTATGTGTTGATGCAAGAGGGCAAAGTAGTAGCTTATGCCTCGAGGCGGCTAAAAACCGCATTTAAAAGAACTATCCGACGCATGATTTGGAATTGGCCGCCATCGTATTTGCTTTGAAGACTTGGCGTCATTATTTGTATGGTGAGAAATGTCGAATCTTTACCGATCATAAAAGTTTAAAATATCGATGAATCAAAAGGACTTGAATTTGCGACAACGGAGGTGGCTCAATTATTGAAAGATTATGAGTTAGTGATTGATTATCATCCGGAAAAGCGAATGTAGTTGCAGATGCTTTGAGTAGAAAATCTTTGTATGCTTTGAGAGCTATGAATACGAGTTTGACTTTGTTTGACGACGGTTCGATTTTGGCCGAGTTGAGGGCTAGACCGTTATTTCATCAAAGAAATTTGCGAAGCTCAAAAGAAAGACAGGAATTGCAAGTTAAAAGAGTTCAATGTGAATTGGGTAGTGATTGATTTTCGAATCGGACCGGATGATTGTTTGATGTTTCGTGATGATAGGTGTGTGTACCAAAAGATGATGAGTTGATTGAAAAATTTTACATGAGGCACACAAAGTGGTTGTTTGTCAGTTCATCGGGTAGTACAAAATTGTATAATGATTTGAAGAAATTTTATTGGTGGGCGGGTATGAAAAGAGAAATTTCGAGTTTGTATCAAAGTGTTTGATTTGCCAACAAGTGAAAGCCGAGCATCAAGTGCCTTGGGTTTACTTGACCCGATGATGGTTCCCGAATGGAAATGGGATAGAATTACGATGGATTTTGTGGACCGGTTTGCCTCGACTCAGAAAAAGAAAGATGCCGTTTGGGTTGTGGTGGATAGATTGATGAAATCGGCTCACTTTATACCTGCGATGCACGCATCGACTACTCATTTGATAAGTTGGCTGAATTGTATATTCTTTGAAATTGTGAAAGCGCACGAGTGCCTATGTCTATTATTCGGATAGAGATCCGAGGTTCACTTCGAGGTTTTGGAAAAAGTTGCAAGAAGCCTTGGGTACGAAATTGAATTTTAGTACCGCGCGTTTCACCCGCAAACCGACGGTCAATCCGAAAAGAGTAATTTCAGTTCTTGAAGACATGCTCAGATGTTGTGTTTTAGAATTCGAAGGTAGTTGGGAGAAATATCTACCTTTGGTTGAATTTGCTTACAATAATAGTTATCAGTCGAGTATACAGATGGCACCGTACGAAGCATTATATGGTCGCAAGTGTCGAACTCCTTTGTATTGGACCGAGCTTAGTGAGAAGCAGATTCACGGAGTTGATTTAGTTAGAGAAATCAAGAGAAAGTGAAAGTAATTCGTGATTGTTTGAAAGTCGCTCGGATCGACAAAAGTCATACGTGATTTGAAAAGAAAAGAAATTGAGTTTCAAGTGGGTGATAAAGTGTTTCGAAAGTATCTCCATGGAAAAAGATTTTGAGATTTGGTAGAAAGGGCAAGTTGAGTCCTCGTTTCATTGGGCGTATGAGATTATCGAAAGGATTGGACCAGTGGCATATCGGCTAGCTTTACCAGCAGAGTTAGAAAGAATTCATAATGTGTTTCATGTGTCAATGTTGCGACGCTATCGTTCTGATCCTTCACATGTGATTTCTCCGACAGAGATTGAGATTCAACCGGATATGACCTATGATGAGGAACCGACTAAGATTTTGGCTCGAGAGGTTAAACAGTTAAGAAATAAAAGTATAGCTTTAGTGAAAGTATTGTGGCAAAGACATGGAATAGAAGAGGCTACGTGGGAACCAGAGGAAGCCATGAGAAAACAGTACCCAAACCTCTTTTCTGGTAAGATTTTCGGGGACGAAAATCCCTAAAGGGGGGGAGAGTTGTAACAACCCGATTTTGAGCTTAGTCGGAATAGTGGTTTCGGGACCACAAATCCGATGAGGAAAAAAAAAATTTAAAAAAATTAATATTCTTATATTTTTATGATCTACAATTTTATGAAATGATTTCGTAAAAATTTCGTTCGAAAATTTTGGTGTTTGAGCACTCAATTTAGTCAAAAGGACTAAATTGTAAAAAGTGCAAAACTTGAGTTCTAGAAGCTAGAGGTATCTAATTGCTATGAAATTTTAAATTGAAGGTCCTTAAAAGGTAACTAGACCATTGGTTAACTTTCTGGAAAAAAAAATGGACATTAAATAGGTTAAATAGAATATTTTTAAGTTAAGGGCATTTTGGTCATTTAGTGATTAAAATGAGTTAAAAACAAAATTAAAAGCTAATTTTTGATCAACTTCAACCCCTTGGCCGAAATTCTCATAAGGAAGACATAGCTAGGGTTTCTCAAGCTTCCAAGCTCGATTGTAAGTCCGTTCTAGCCTCGTTTTTAATGATTTTTACGTTTTTGAAATCCTCGTAACAAGATTTACCTATTTCTACCATTATTTTGAGCTAGGGTTTGTGTTTAAAAATTTACCCATGGATGAAATGCATGTATTTTGATGTTTTATGGTAGAATATGAAGCTTGAAATGATGTTAAAGAACTTTTGCTAAGTAATTTTTAAGAAAACTGGTAAAATGACATAATCAGTAAAAATTCCTAATGTTCATAAGTGTATGTTAGAGTAAGAATTTGATGTTGCCATAGAAGGGAAAAATGATCAGCATGCTATAAAACATAAGAATAAGGGCTGAAGTTTAATTTTCGAGTATTGGGGCAAAATTATAAATATGTGAAACTTTAGGGGCAAAAATATAATTTTTCTATAGTGTGATTTTTAGACTAAATTGAATAATGTGCGTATTAAATGAGTTAAATATGTTATTATAGATCAAGAAAGACGAGGAATTGACCTTGATCGGGGAAAAGAAAAGGTTGTTGACTGAATTGCAAATTCGTCATATTTTGCACCGAGGTAAGTTTGTATGTAAATAATGTATTGTTTTTACTTACATTTTCATATTTTGATAAACGGCATGAATTGTGGCTGAATATTTGATGTAATTGACAAAATATCGACAAGTGAGAAATTTCCCGGTTGAACCTTAGGAATAAAAATGGATTCGAGTGACATGTTCACTTGAAACCTATGTGAAATCTAAGTGGAATAAGTGATCCGGGTGCTGGTCCGTACGTTCTACCAGTGGCTGAGTTATCCAGCATGTGTTACGGATACTCGACAGCTTGTGTGAGCAGCACTGAGTAGTTACGTATGACCGACAGCTTGTGGGAGCAGACCCGAGATTGTGATTATGTGAAACGGGTGCTGGTCTTATAAGTTCTACCGATGGTCGGGTAATCCCGCATGTGTTGCGGATACCGACGGCTTGTGTGAGCAGCACCGAGTAGTTACGTATGACCGGCAGCTTGTGTGAGCAGCACCGCGAATGTGAATAGCTCAAGAACGAGCCTATGTGTGATAAGTGATGTGAAGTAGCTTTGGCTACAAGTGTGGCACTATGTGCAATATTCTGATGTATCCGTTAATATTCTGATATGTTCAACGGGAAATGACTAAGTGTAAATGACTGTGATTATGTGATGAATAAGTGTAGGTATATGTGTGTAAACTTATGAGCAATGTGCTCGATATGTGATAGAACTTTGGTAAGATTGATACGGAGTAAATGTTACAATGAAAGTTCTTGAAATTTAGAAATAAAACAGTTTTGAACAGCAGCAGTTATGTGTCTTTGAAAATCACCAAAAATGGTAGAAATTGAATTAGAATTTGAATAATATATGAAATTAAATCTTATTGAGTCTATTTTCATATGAAAGAAACAAAGAAAGAAAAGAAGTTCTGTATTTTGAGATATTTAGATTTTTGTGAGACTGGTTCAGAGTGATTTCGAGATCCCCTGTTCTGACTTGGAAAAATCATTAAAAATTGTACAAAAATAATTTTGGGACATAATTTATATATTTAGATTCCTTAATGAGTCTAGTTTCAAATGAAACAAGTTACAACATCATTTGAATTCTGTACAAGGAGAAAATTGATTCGTAGTGAAAAGTGGTCAGAATAGTCAAACAGTGAAACAGGAGAGATTTTAATGAATAAACTGTACTAATTGGCTAAGTCAAAAATTCTGGAAATTTTATGGTATAAAGATATGTGAATCTAGTTTCAGTGAAAATTTACGGATCTTAATTTGGAGTTTCGTAGCTTAAGATAAAAATAATTTAGTCACTGTGACTCGAATAGACAGCTTGCTCCAAACTTGAATAAATAATGAATTTGATTGTAGGTTTGAATGTGTTGTTTTGTAAAAATACTAAATCCATTTGTTAATTATTTATATACTTACTTACTAAGCTATATGCTTACTCTCTTTTCTTTTCCTTGTTTTATAGTGTCATCAAGCTAGTTCGGGATACGGTGATCGTCGGAGATCTATTCACACTATCAGCCTTCTTTTGGTATTTTGAAAACAATATTTTGGAAATTATGGCATGTATAGAAGGCTTAATTGTTTAGTTATTTATAGTTACGAATGGTTATTTTGCTTATGGGTATTGACGAGTTATTTTGCTTATGGGTATTGACGACTATGTATGGGAAAAGTTTTAACTTTATATGGATTTTACATTTTGAATTTTGTACAATAGCTTGGATCATGTCCGGTAATGCCTCGTATCCTGTTCCGGCGACAGACCTGGGTAAGAGGTGTTACATTTAGTGACTATGACGCAGATGGACAGTTTTAAATTTTTATGCCAAATTAGTAGTTAAGTTTAGTAATGCCTCGTGCTCGACTCCAGCAACGGTCTAGGGTAAGAGGTGTTACATTTATTGGTATCATAGCTTTGGTTTAGACGATTCTCGGAACGAATGTAATGTATAAAATGTTTAGAAATACATGCCATATAAATCTGTGATAGCGGGATGTGAATGATCCGATCTAACTACTAATTTTTGTTATAGATTGTAAAGATGTCTGATAGACCCGAGAGTGCTGGTCATGAAGAGGAATTTAATAGTAGAATACAGACTTCTGAGCATGGAACAAGTAGTAATGTTCCGATTTCTTTGATGAGAGAAGAAGAACTTAAAAATATGATTTACGGGGTGATGAATCGGTGGTTTAGTGAAACAATACAAGGAAAGTCAGGCACAACAACCTTCTCCTCCCCCTACTGTACCACCAGTTACAATCTCAGTTGCTCCTCCATTAATAGATGAATCTAGCAAAAGAACACCGATTGAGAATCTCAGAAAGTTCGGAGCTGAAGAATTTCGAGGAAGATTGGACGATGATCCAGTTAAAACAGAGTATTGGTTAAAGAGTTTGGAGAGAGTTTTTAAACAGATGATGTGTTCTCCAGAGGACTATCTGAGATGTGCAGTTTAATTATTGAAAAAAGAAGCGTATAACTGGTAGGAAACTATTGAGGCAGTGGTACCTGCAGATAAACTTGGGAATTCTTCCAAAATGAGTTTAAAAAGAAGTATGTGGGAAGGAGATATTTGGATAAGAAGAAGAGGGAATTTCTTGATCTTCGATAAGGAAATAAAACAGTGGCTGAGTATGAAAGAGAATTTGTGTATCCCAGTAAATATGCTCTGGATGTTGTACCAATAGAAAGCCTATCCACCGATCCATGATGGCAGGGCAAAACACCTTCCATAGTTGGTCCACTCTACCAATGGGGCACTGTCAAGTAATTGTACCCACGGCAGGACCCTTCTACTATTGCCTTCCCACACTCACATGCTGATTCCAATGGCATTACACTGATTTCAACCTGCCAGACCACCATTCTATTTATATCCTTTCTAAACTTTAATAACATAAAATCACTTCCTAGGACCTTTATTCAAAAAGTAAATTAATTCATATAGTAGAAATGCATAAAAAAAAAATAGCATATGGTACTTTGCAACTTGTTTGATGGCTTCAACACTATCGAGAAGAAGATGAAGTCAAAAAACTTTGGCGCAAAGCATGTTGTTTACCCCCTGAATAGGCCCCATCCAATATAAGTTACAAAAAATAACATTAACTTACGTCACGCATTTCAGGATCAGAGCTTCCTTGGATAGGAATTTTCCATCAGTCATCTCCGTCTTGATCAGTCCTGGAGTCACTATTGTAATTCAAATTTCACCCCAAATTCATACCTCAATGTTTCGTAAAAGCTTCTCATTGCTGCTTTGCTTGCCTAATTAACCCCAAAATTGCTCAAATTTTAATCTACGTGAAAATAATATGCAAGTGGATGAGATTTCTTACACTGTAGAAGCTCAATCTTGGTGCAAACAACCATCCAGTGCTGGATGCTATGACTATGATCTTCCCTTTGCTCTTCTTTAAGTGCCGATATGCATAACATGTGCTGTATACTGAACCCCAAAAGTTTATTTCCTGCCGCAAAATAGGCAAACACCCACGTTAATTTTCTTCATTCATTTTTACTCTTACATAATTATCTAATTTCCATGTATTCATTTTTTTTCGTTAATTTACTATCAATATATTTACTTTTTCATTATAAAAGTTGTGTGTAAAAATATAGTTGAAAAGAAGATGTAAAAACCAATACAGCTTAGATTGAAGACCATATTAACTTTGTTTTAAAGCTCACCCACCATGTGAGGATATTTTTCTAAATTTATTCTGGCATTCAAATATCCAAAAGCAATATTTATAATAATATAACAGGTAACTTAATTTAAAAAAAAAAAAATCTAGTATAGATAGCTCCGAAGTGAATAAAAATCAAAATTGAAGATGGCGGAATACCATAGCAGGTGAAGCTTTAGTTATATCATCATAATCTTGAAACATGCAGACCGGTGCAACCCCAGCATTGGTCACCAAATGATCCACTGTCACCACCACATCAAATACTAATAAAAAATTAAAACCCCCAAAATCTAATCTTTTTATTGGTTGCTTACAATGTCCGAAGTAGCTAACAGTGGCCTCAACAAACTGTTGACAGTCCTCCATCTTGGCCACATCTCCGACTATGTAAACAGCTTCAGGCGACCCAATGATCTCACAAACGGTAGCCACTTGTCGGAGACGATGCTCTCTCCTCGGCCTCGCTACAATTGCCAAACGAGCTCCTGTCCTTGCATACTCATACGCCACACGCTTGAGAAAATTAAAAACAAATATAAATATTTCTACTTCTGACACTCAATAAAAAAAGTGGATTTGGATTTGAATTGGAACCTTGCCAATGCCAGAAGATGCTCCAGTGATAAGTACGACTTTTCCACTCACATTCTCTTCGAAAAGTGATCTTGCAGTGGCGACAAGGGACGTGAAGAGTCGATAGTGAAGGAAGAAGACGAAGAATGTAATAGAAAGGACGGCATGCATGAACTTATCGATCATAGCTTTCTCCTGAAAATGGGGGACATATATGACGTAGGGTTAAAAAAGGGTGGGAGGGTGTAGAACTTAGCTAGCTGTTTGCAATGTAGAAATGTTGCATGTGGGGAACTCAACACGTAGCTTTTGTTTTTGGTATTACAGTGTACATAATGCGTGTAAGATAGTCAAAAAGTTGAAACTAAGTTTTATGTATAGATGGAATTATCTGGAACAAGCACTCTATATTTAAATATTTTAAGTTTAATCCCAAAATTAATAATTTATTTCAAATATGATTACAAAAACCATGTCATGGACTTGTATCATCAAATTAAATGGATTAAAATATAATCAAAGCATTTTTTCGGTCTTATATATTTAAATTTATATTTTCAAACTTAGTTTCTTAAATAAAGTGCAAATTTTGAGTGAACCAGAGTTTTAATGTAATTATATATTCTACTTTTAAAAATGAAAATAATTTGAGAATCCTTTTTCGAATATAATTCAGCTTTCGTAATTTATTATTATCAACAGGGGCGAAGCCAGAATAATTTTTTGGAGGGGCCAGATAAAATTTTAATTTTTTATAGTTTATATCTTTATAATTTATAAAGGATTAAATTGAATTTTTATAATTTTAAGGGGGCCAAAGTGCAATTTTACCTTTACTAAATTAAAATTTTTAAAAAATTTTAAGGGCTTAAGTAACAAATTTTCATTTTAGGGGGGCGGGGCCCATGCCAGCCCCCCCTGCCTTCGCCACTGATCATCAAAATTACTATCTACATCTCCGTTTCTTCGTGTTTATCCTCGAATTTGTACATGTCTTTGATATAGCTAGATTTTCGTATCTAACATTCACTCGAAATCTAATTAATTAGTACTACATATGTCTTCGATATACCGAAGTACTTCTCGATCGTCATCTCCGAATTTGATCCGTCCATCGTTACGAAGGCAAAATGCTAAACTCGTAATTATGAAAGTTTTAACATACGGATGATTCCATTCCGACATGAATTCTTCAACCTAAACAAACAAAAACTGAAAACAATTATGAAATTAGCTTTAAATTAATAATCAAATTAATCAAGTTCTCGAATAAACACGAAGAAACGGAGATGTAAATGGTGATTTTGATGATAATAAATTACGAAAGCTAAATTATATTCGAAAAAGTCTTCTCAAAATATTTTTGTTTTTAAAAGTGGAATACATAATTACATTAAAAGTATTTATTTATTAAAAGATTTTAATATTTATGTGTATTCTAGACGCATAAAATGTAATACTTATATTATATTGTAATTAACTCATATTAACTTTCCTTTTTTAATAAAAAAATCATAAAATGTAAATTTTTTTCTTTACAAACTATAACGTGAATTTTTTTTTAAATTACCAAAATTTTTCATTGCATTGTTGGAAAATTTGGACATTACATATATAATAAGGATAATTACATGTTATTATTTACTATCATGATAGGTTACCCAAATTAAAAGTGATCTAATTTGGTTAGAATTTTATTGAGCTTTTAATTATTAAATAAAGTATGGGTCAAATATGTGTAGATAGTGATCTAATCAAATTCTAATTAATATTCGACTAATTAGAATTTGATTAGAGCTAATATGCTAAGGTTATAAATATTAGGGTTATGGTCCCCAAATTATACACAAGATATCTTTTCTAATATCCCATCATTAGCAAAGAGAGAGAGTATATTTTCTCTGAATTTATTGTGTGCTAATTTGGAAGATCAAATCCTCAAGATCCGATAAAACTTCAAGAAATTCATGGATTCAGGTATGCTTCCGCATCTAGTTTTATTCTTCATTTATTCTTGATGATTTAACATGATAGATCCTGATTTACTAAGTTTTATTTTACAAATCTAACATGCATAACCCCATTGAAATTTTTTAATGTTTAAAAAAGATGAGGGGAATACCAAAAAAAAATAAAATATATGAGAGTAGTAATTAACATGAAAGAAAGTTATGGGCGTGCAATATGAATAAAACCATATTGATGGGGCCTAGTAGCTAGGGGTAGCGGGAAAAATAAATACTAACACTTTTCCAAATAAAAATAAACACTAACAGAAAAATAAAAAAAGTTAAATGCTCGTTCCGTGCAAACGCTGCAATTTGCATTTCAGAACGGACACCCTATCCAAACATTTTCAAAGCTCAAAATTTTCTTAAAAACCAGTTATAACAGAAATCAAAATAATCCCCCACCATTTCACTTTCTATATTCTACCTTTCCTCTCTTCTGTTTTTTATCCCTCATAGTCCCCATTCTTCTCTTCTTCTTCTTTGATCATTAGCGTTGCATCTTGTTTGGTTTGGCGATAAAATTTTGAAGTTTTTTCATATCTTTTCATTTAGCTCTTGCTTTGATTTGCATCTCTGCAATTACTAATAGACTCACTGATTTTTCTAATTTCACAACACAGCCCTATAAATATTTTCTAATTTCACTGATTTGCATCTCTTATTCTTCTTTTCAAATTGATTTTTTATTTGTAATTGACATTTACACATCAATCATCAATGGTGAAAAAAAAAAATAGAAATCCTGATGATGATCCAGAATCAGTATCGGCAGCTTCGCTTCTCCATCTCAGAGTACTTATTTCAATTAATTTTGTTTTCTTCTGTTGCACACGTAAACTTACTTTTTATTTTTGCAGCATGCTTATGGCTCCCACGCGCCTTACTTACCTTCCAGCCACCCTCCTTTATTTTCTACTAACAAAAATTAAACAAAGCATGGCAGGGTATAGTATATCCCGACAATGAGAAAGATGATATTGCTGAATGATCTCGAAAAAAATGATGAAGAGAAGAAAGGATGAAATCCGTATAGGGGGGAAGAGAAGAAAACTCAAGAAGATGATGAATAGACAGCCCGTGAACTTTAATTTCTCTCATTTTTCATTTTCTTTGTCTTTCGCTCGCATTTTCTCTCTCTATTTGCTTGCCCTGAGAATTGAAGATTCGTCGATGAAAATTTATATTCATAACCTCATATATTTATATGGAATCAATAGAAAAAAAGGCTCTTGCATCTTGATTCTCGTCAATTGTGCATGCTTAACAGTATTAACAGAATTTTTTAACTCTCCCTCCTCTGCTTAATATTCTAGCCCATAACAAAAAGTATATATGTATATACGTGTTAAAATTCTAGTCAAAAGAAGTTGCATGTCATCTTTGATTTCTAATCGAATCCTCCAACTGACGCAGAGATTCGGTGATCTCACTCAGATCTTCTCTAATCTAAGTCATGTCAGCTTTTAGCTCGGCCCTCAGCTCCTTGAGCTCTCTAGCCCAATCATCTTGCTGCGGAGGATTAGCCGGAGGGATTGCGGGAGAGATATTATCTTATGGTTCAGTGGCCTCATTGGCCTCATTATTCCCAGAAGTATCCAAGAAAATGCGAATAGCCTTCTTCGATTTACTTTCCCTCTTGAACCGGCCATGTCCACCAGGAGCCATTTTGCCCTGCAAGCTTTTGCCAACAAATTTTCTCGCCTCCTTCTCAACAAAACCTTTTTCTACTAGTTTCTCTATCACACTTTTCCTGACCATACCTTCTGCGTCGGCATTCTTTAACAATTGCAACAAAGCTTCTTCGATTGTAGGCGACGCTTCTGCGGCCTCGGCATTCACAGAGGGTGCTTCTGCGGCATCGGTATCGGCATCAACAGTCGGCGCATTTGCCTCTTTCGCAGGGACAGCCGAGCCGTCTGCGTCATCCCCATGGTCCATCGGCACTGTGGCCGTTTCTTCGTCAACAACATTATTTGTTCGGGAAAACAATATTGCCGCTGCATTTTCAACCTCATTTGTTTTCACCATTTTGAATTTGAAAATGAAAAGAAGGAAGAAGATTTGCAAAATGATAGAACGCGAGGGATGAAAATTTTCTTGTGAAAAAGAAGAGTATATATACAGTTAGGAGGGTCAAGGCACGAGAAGCTTCTTTCTGTTAGTGGACTGATTGTGGGTATGGGATTATGGGCTGGATTTCTGGAATAAAATTAGTGGACCGTCTGATGCAACATAATTTCGGTTGGGTTTTCAACAGCCCTGTTGATTTGTGAAGGAAGCAGCAGCTGTTATAAAGTTTTCATCTTCAAGGATGGCCACACATAATTTCTCCAATTATGCAGCCACTTCTTCATAACCAAAACAAACCTGCCCATTTCCATGTTCAAACTCCAATTTCAACCAATAGTAGTCTCTTGATAGAGGATAAACCTGTAGGCTTTGAGTAAGTTATGATTAAGATAATAAAATGTCCAAATAACTCTAACCAGAAAACTTTTGGAACAAATAGCATTGATCGATAATCGTGATAATATTAATTATATT
The DNA here is from genome assembly GCA_025503065.1 of Gossypium bickii. NCBI lineage: Eukaryota > Viridiplantae > Streptophyta > Magnoliopsida > Malvales > Malvaceae > Gossypium > Gossypium bickii. The sequence goes on from CP106720.1 coordinate 96,873,917, forward strand.
TACAATTGTTAAACATTGTATTACGTAATTGCAATTTAAATATCTAAATTTACCCCGTAGAGGAACCAAGCATTTTCATGTGCCTCTATTCGCCAAAATTCGTCGCCTTCATACTTGATCACATAGCTGAGCAACGGAAGCGACCGCCACCATCGGTTTAGGCAAGCAACTCGGACATTCTTCACCGACCATAATAACAAACACCTCGTCTGATGCCGGCATATCATAATCTTCTAATTTATTCATATTCGACTGATACATTGGTCTCTCCGAGTGGTTGCTCGGTGTTGGATTCAATTCGGGCTGAACTTTAGAGCATAACAACTTTAACAACAACATCGTCATTAACGAAATTACCAAAAACGGCCCACTGTACAGGCATACCTTACCTGTGCTCCAATGCAAATTTTCAGGCTCGTATGATGATGGAGAAGACTGTAAAAAAAAATAGAAAAAAAATAAAAAACACACAGATTTTACGTGGAAACCCTTTCAGGAAAAACCACGGGCAGAGGAGAAGAAAATTCACTATGTCGAATTCGAATCAATTACAAGAAGAATAGACCATGTCTATTTATAGGCTTATAAAGCCATATTCTAATAGGAGTAGTAAGATTGAAACTCCTTATTCTAATCAATATCAAATAGATGGAGTTTAATAAGGTTTAAAAACCTTATTCAAAATAAAATAAAAGAAGTGTAATTCTATAGGGATTCTTCTTTTATTTTATTTAAATAAGAATTTGGGTCACTTAATTCTAACAATCTCCACCTTGACACAAATTCTCAATAAACAAGTTCTTCATCGCGAACTTTCAACGAACAAGTTCTCCACCTCTTCCATAAAACCCCTTAAGGATTTAACTTCAACAATGAACACCAACCAAGTCTAAGCAATGCTTAAACTTGGTTATAGGAAGTGACTTAGTCATCATATCTGCAGGATTTTCGTGAGTACTAATTTTGCTCACAACAATATCACCACGAGCAATAATATCACGAACAAAATGATACCGAACATCAATGTGTTTTGTTCTCTCATGAAACATTTGATCTTTTATAAGGAAGATGGCACTCTGACTGTCACAAAATACTGTGCTAATTTGAAGGTCTTCATTGAGCTCACTAAAGAGTCCCTTCAACCAAATAGCTTCTTTGCAAGCCTCAATAATCGCCATGTACTCAGCTTCAGTGGTAGACAAAGCGATCAGAGTTTGCAAAGTAGCTTTCCAACCGATTGCACAACCTCCGATTGTAAAGACATAACCAAAGTGAGAGATCTTCTTCTATCAAGGTCTCCAACAAAATCAAGCATCAACATATCCAATGACTCCATCTCTAGTTCTTCCAAACTCGTAAGCAAACATCGTAGTACTCGTAAGTATCTTAAAATCCATCGAATCGCTTTCTAATGTTCTTTACCGGATTCGCCATGTATATCGCTAATTGACCGATCGCATATGATAAACCGGACGTGAACAAACCATAGCATACATGAGAGATCCCCATTGTATTTAGAGTATGGAACATGTGACATGTACTCAATCTCATCATCTCGATTGTGAAGACAAAACCGATGAAAGTCCGAAATGGTTTGCTAAAGGAGTACTAACAGCTTAGCACTCTGCATATTGAACGCAAAGAACTTTCTCAATGTACCCCTTCCGACTTAGGTACAATTTACTTGCTTTTCTATCTCTCGAGAATCTCCATACCAAGTATCTTCTTTCTTTGGTCCTAAATCTTTCATCTCAAATTCTTCACTTAGTTGGGCTTTGACCTTTCTTATCTCTCCTTTATCTTTTCTTTGCTATCAACATGTCATCAACATAAAGAAGTAGATACACAAAAGCACCATCACTGTTTTTCTTAAAGTAAACACAATTTGTCAAAACTACTTCTTTTAAAATCATGAGAAGTCATAAAGGAATCAAACCTCTTGTACCCTTTGTCGTCTTGGTATTTGTTTCAAACCGTAAAGAGACTTTTTCAGCAAGCAAACATAGTCCTCTTTTTTTCTCGATTTGTCAAAACCCTCGGGTTGTTGCATGTAAATATCCTCTTCAAGCTCTCCATGCAAAAATGCGTTTTACATCTAATCGCTCAAGCTCCAAATCTTGCATAGCCACAATACCAAGCAAAGCTCGAATTGAACTATGCTTCACAACCTGGGAGAACACACATCAGTAAAGTCCACTCTGGAATTTGATTTGTAACCCTTTGCAGCAAGCCTTGCTTTATATTTGGGTTCTTCAACTCTGAGTCCCTTCTTTCTTTTTAAACACCCATTTACAAATGAACAACCTTTTTACCTTTAGGAAGTTTCACAAGATCCCATGTTTTGTTTTTGTGGAGTGATTCTATTTCCTCTTGCATAGAAAACATCCACTTTTCTGAGTCTTCACAGCTAACCGCCTCAGAATAATTTGACGGCTCTTGGTTTGCATCTATATCTTCACCACATTTAAAGCATAAGCAACTAGGTCACCTCAAAGATACTTCTTTGGAGTTTTAATTTCTCTCCTAGTTCTGTTTTTGGCGATAGAGTATTGTGGTGAAGAAGCAACTCTATTCTCAATTTTTGTACTGACTTGAGGAGTTGACTCTGTATTAATCTGATGCTCCACTTGCTTTTGATTTTCTTTATTGGAAGAGTCTTTAAGAGATAAGTTAGGTAGCATAGCAGTTTCATCAAAAACAACATCTTTGCTAATCATAACTTTTCTATTTTCAGGACACCATAACTTATACCCTTTTACACCAGCTTTATAACCAAGAAAAACACATTTAATGGATCTTGGTTCCAATTTTCCATTATTAACATGAGCATACGCAGGACACCCAAAGATCTTTAAATCAGAATAATTAGCAGGATTACCAGACCATACCTCTTGTGGAGTCTTTTTCTCAATGGCAACGGATGGAGATCGGTTGATCAAAAAACATGCAGTAGAGGGTGTTTCGGCCCAAAATGACTTTGGTAAGTTGGCATTTGACAACATGCATCGAACCTTCTCCATAATTGTTCTGTTCATTCGTTCTGCAACGCCGTTTTGTTGTGGAGTATGACGAAGCTGTCAAGTGTCTCACGATTCCTTCGACTTTACGGTTTATTAAACTCATCAGAACAAAACTCTAAGCCATTATCTGTGCGGATGTATTTTATTTGTTTTCCTGTCTGTTTTTTAATCATAGTTTTCCAAGACTTAAATGAGGAAAACACATCGCTTTTCTGCTTCAGGAAGAATGCCCAAACTTTTCTGGAAAAATCATCAATAAAAGTTAGCATATAATTAGCTCCACCTCCCGAAGGCACTCTTGATGGCCCCCACAGATCAGAATGAATATACTCCAATGTTTCTTTCATGTTATGGATTCCTCTGGTGAATCGAACTCTCTTTTGCTTCCCAAAAACACAGTGCTCACAGAACTTCAGTTTGCAAATTCCTTGCCTATCAAGAAGTCCTCTTTTGCTCAATTCTGCCATACCATTCTCACTCATATGCCCTAGGCGCATATGCCAAAGTTTAGTAATATCATCATCGACAAAGAAGAGGAAGCAGCAATTGCATCACCAATATGAGAGAACCCGCAAAACATATAACTTGGCGGTCTTTTCTCGCCCTTTCATCACAATGAGGGAACCTTTGGAAATCTTCATAATCCCACTTTCAGCTGTGTATTTGTACCCTTTTGAGTCAAGAGTACTCAACGAAATTAAATTTCTTTTCAATTCTGGAACATGTCGTACGTCACTAAGTGTTCTGACAACTCCATCAAACATCTTAACTTAAATTGTTCCAACACCTACGATTTTACAAGAAGCATTATTTCCCATCAAAACAACACATTCAGACACCGTTTCGTAATTTGTAAACCAATCCCGATTGGGACTCATGTGGAAGGTGCAGCCTGAATCAAGTATCCACTCCTTGCTCTCTTTAGAATTATTGACAGAAGCAACTAGAAGTTCACCATCACTGTAGTCTTCTACAATATCAGCTTCACCAGAATTTTCTGGTTGTTTTCCTTTTGATTTGTAGCCTCCTTTTAATCTTGTTCTCAGTAGCTTGTAGCACTCAGATTTAACGTGCCCTTTTTCTTTCTTGCGAAGTTCTGAGTTTTACCTCTGTTTGAAGACTTTGATATACCCTTAGATTTACCGCGAGGATTCCTTTCTGTGTCCTTCCACGATCATCATCAACATTCCGATCTTGTCTCCCACGAACAATAAGACCCTCTCCTTGGGAGTCGAGTTTAACCACAAGATGCTTCATCTTATCATACGAGGTCAAAGAATCATAAACCTCATCAAGCTGTGAAGAGACTCATGCTATATAAAATCGTATCTCTAAAGGTTGAATAAGACGGGGCAACGAACAAAGTAGAATCAACCCTAGATCTTCCTTATCATATTGAACCTCCATGGGCTCCAAGTTTGAGAGGATTTCTTTAAACATCTTGTTAAGTGTTCGTGCATGACGCACCTTCCTCCAAACGATGAGCATAAAGACGCGTTGCTTCATATGCAACTTGCTAGTTAAAGTTTTCGACATACATATTTGTTCTAGCCTCTTCCATAATCTTTGGCGATCTTCTTCTCCTTCATCACATCCTGTAAAATTTCATTAGACAAATGCGGATGTAAGCTCGTGTTAGTGCCTTTCGATCCTTGCGCTTCTTTTCTTCCTCCGTCAATGTCGAAGGCATCTTATCTACCCCTAACAGGCTTCCTCTAAATCCATCTGCAAGAAGCGCCGCATCTTTATCTCGCCACAACGCGAACGGTGTTGCGATCCAACAGTGAATTTCATACTTCAAAGACGCCATTACCATGATCGAGATGAAAAAAAACCCGGAAGCTCGGATACCAATTTGTAAAAAAAATAGAAAAAAAATGAAAAACACACAGATTTTACGTGGAAACCCTTTCAGGAAAAACCACGGGCAGAGGAGAAGAAAATTCACTATGTCGAATTCGAATCAATTACAAGAGGAATAGACCATGTCTATTTATAGGCTTATAAATCCATATTCTAATAGGAGTAGTAAGATTGAAACTCCTTATTCTAATCAATATCAAATAAATGGAGTTTAATAAGGTTTAAAAACCTTATTCAAAATAAAATAAAAGAAGTGTAATTCTATACGGATTCTTCTTTTATTTTATTTAAATAAGAATTTGGGTCACTTAATTCTAACAAAGACATTGAAAATTTGAAAATCCCTCATTTGAATCGAAGATTCGTCGATGAAAATTTATATTCATAACCTCATATATTTATATGGAATCAATAGAAAAAAAAAGGCTCTTGCATCTTGATTCTCATCAATTGTGCATGCTTAACAGTATTAACAGAATTTTTTAACTCTCCCTCCTCTACTTAATATTCTAGCCCATAACAGAAAGTATATATGTATATACGTGTTAAAACTCTAGTCAAAAGAAGTTGCATGTCATCTTTGATTTCTAATCGAATCCTGCAACTGACGCAGAGATTCGGTGATCTCACTCAGAGCTTCTCTAATCTGAGTCATGTCGGCATTTAGCTTGGCCCTCAGCTCCTTGAGCTATCTAGCCCAATCATCTTGCTGCGGAGGATTAGCCGAAGGGATTGCGGGAGAGATATTATCTTGTGGTTCAGCGGCCTCATTGGCCTCATTATTCCCAGAAGTATCCAAGAAAATGCGAATAGCCTTCTTCGATTTACTTTCCCTCTTGAACCGGCCATGTCCACCAGGAGCCATTTTGCCCTGCAAAGCTTTTGCCAACAAATTTTCTCTCCTCCTTCTCAACAAAACCTTTTTCTACTAGTTTCTCTATCACACTTTTTCTGACCATACCTTCTGCGTCGGCATTCTTCAACAATTGCAACAAAGCTTCTTCGATTGTAGGCGGCGCTTCTGCGGCCTCGGCATCCATAGAGGGCGCTTCTGCGGCATCGGTATCGGCATCGACATCGACAGCCGGTGCATTTGCCTCTTTCGCAGGGACAGCCGAGCCGTCTGCGGCATCTCCATGGTCCGTCGGCAATGTGGCCGTTTCTTCGTCAACAACATTATTTGTCCGGGAAAACAATATTACCGCTGCATTTTCAACCTCATTTGTTTTCACCATTTTGAATTTGAAAATGAAAAGAAGGAAGAAGATTTGCAAAATGATAGAACGCGAGGGATGAAAATTTTCTTATGAAAAAGAAGAGTATATATACAGTTAGGAAGGTCAAGGGCAGAAGCTTCTTTCGTTAGTGGGTGATTGTGGGTATGGGATTATGGGTGGATTTACGGAATAAAATTAGTGGACCGTCGATGCAACATAATTTGGTTGGGTTTTCAATGTACTCGTTGATTTGTGAAGGAAGCAAGAATTTGTTATAAAGTTTTCATCTTCAAGGATGGCCACACATAATTTCTCCAATTATGCAGCCACTTCTTCATAACCAAAACAAACCTGCCCATTTCTATGTTCAAACTCCAATTTCAACCAATAGTAGTCTCTTGATAGAGGATAAACCTGTAGGCTTTGAGTAAGTTATGATTAAGATAATAAAATGTCCAAATAACTCTAACCAGAAAACTTTTAGAACAAATAGCATTGATCGATAATCGTGATAATATTAATTATATTTACAATTGTTAAACATTGTATTAAGTAATTGCAATTTAAATATCTAAATTTACCCCGTAGAGGACCCAAGCATTTTCATGTGCCTCTATTCGCCAAAATTCGTCGCCTTCATACTTGATCATATAGCTGAGCAACGGAAGCGAACGCCACCATCGGTTTAGGCAAGCAACTCGAACATTATTCACCGGCCATAATAACAAACACCTCGTCTGATGCCGGCATATCATAATCTTCTAATTTATTCATATTCGACTGATACATTGGTCTCTCCGAGTGGTTGCTCGGTGTTGGACTCAATTCGGGCTAAATTTTAGAGCATAACAACTTTAACAACAACATTGTCATTAACGAAATTACCAAAAACAGCCCACTGTACAGGCATGCCTTACCTGTGCTCCAATGCAAATTTTCAGGCTCGTATGATGATGGAGAAGACATTGAAAATTTGAAAATCCCTCATTTGAATCGAAGATTCGTCGATGAAAATTTATATTAATAATCTCATATATTTATATGGAATCAATAGAAAAAAAAGGCTCTTGCATCTTGATTCTCGTCAATTGTGCATGCTTAACAGTATTAACAGAATTTTTTAACTCTCCCTCCTCTGCTTAATATTCTAGCCCGTAACAGAAAGTATATATGTATATACGTGTTAAAATTCTAGTCAAAAGAAGTTGCATGTCATCTTTGATTTCTAATCGAATCCTGCAACTGACGCAGAGATTCGGTGATCTCACTCAGAGCTTCTCTAATCTGAGTCATGTCGGCTTTTAGCTTGGCCCTCAGCTCCTCGAGCTCTCTAGCCCAATCATCTTGCTGTGGAGGATTAGCCGAAGGGATTGCGGGAGAGATATTATCCTGTGGTTCAGCGGCTTCATTGGCCTCACTATTCCCAGAAGTACCCAAGAAAATGCGAACAGCCTTCTTCGATTTACTTTCCCACTTGAACCGGCCATGTCCACCAGGAGCCATTTTGCCCTGCAAGCTTTTGCCAACAAATTTTCTCACCTCCTTCTCAACAAAACCTTTTTCTACTAGTTTCTCTATCACACTTTTTCTGACCATACCTTCTGCGTCGGCATTCTTCAACAATTGCAACAAAGCTTCTTCGATTATAGGCGGCCCTTCTGCGGCCTCGGCATCCACAGAGGGCGCTTCTGCGGCATCGGTATCGGCATCGACAGCCGGCGCATTTGCCTCTTTCGCAGGGACAGCCGGGCCGTCTGCGGCATCTCCATGGTCCATCGGCACTGTGGCCATTTCTTCATCAACAACATTATTTGTCCGGGAAAACAATATTGCCGCTGCATTTTCAACCTCATTTGTTTTCACCATTTTGAATTTGAAAATGAAAAGAAGGAAGAAGATTTGCAAAATGATGGAACACGAGGGATGAAAATTTTCTTGTGAAAAAGAAGAGTATATATACAGTTAGGAGGGTCAAGGCACGAGAAGCTTCTTTCTGTTAGTGGACTGATTGTGGGTATAGGATTATGGGCTGGATTTCTGGAATAAAATTAGTGGACCGTCTGATGTAACATAATTTCGGTTGGGTTTTCAACAGCCCTGTTGATTTGTGAAGGAAGCAGCAGCTGTTATAAAGTTTTCATCTTCAAGGATGGCCACACATAATTTCTCCAATTATGCAGCCACTTCTTCATAACCAAAACAAAGCTGCCCATTTCCATGTTCAAACTCCAATTTCAACCAATAGTAGTCTCTTGATAGAGGATAAACCTGTAGGCTTTGAGTAAGTTATGATTAAGATAATAAAATGTCCAAATAACTCTAACCAGAAAACTTTTGGAACAAATAGCATTGATCGATAATCGTGATAATATTAATTATATTTACAATTGTTAAACATTGTATTACGTAATTGCAATTTAAATATCTAAATTTACCCCGTAGAAGAACCAAGCATTTTCATGTGCCTCTATTCGCCAAAATTCGTCGCCTTCATACTTGATCACATAGCTGAGCAACGGAAGCGACTGCCACTATCGGTTTAGGCAAGCAACTCGGACATTCTTCACCGGCCATAATAACAAACACCTCGTATGATGCCGGCATATTATAATCTTCTAATTTATTCATATTCGACTGATACATTGGTCTCTCCGAGTGGTTGCTCGGTGTTGGATTCAATTAAATTTGAACTTTAAAGCATAACAACTTTAACAACAACATCGTCATTAACGAAATTACCAAAAACAGCCCACTGTACAGGCATGCCTTACCTGTGCTCCAATGCAAATTTTTAGGCTCGTCTGATGATGGAGAAGGCATTGAAAATTTGAAAATCCCTCATTTGAATCGAAGATTCGTCGATGAAAATTTATATTCATAACCTCATATATTTATATGGAATCAATAGAAAAAAAAGGCTCTTGCATCTTGATTCTCGTTAATTGTGCTCGCTAACTTGACAGTAGATGCAGAATTTTTAACTCTCCTCCTCTCGCTTAATATTCTTCTAGCGTAATGTAAAGTATATATGTATATACGTGTTAAAATTCTAGTCAAAAGAAGTTGCATGTCATCTTTGATTTCTAATCGAATCCTCGCTGAATCGACGCAGAGATTCGGTGATCTCACTCGAGCTTCTCTAAACTGAGTCATGTCGACATTTAGCTTGGCCCTCAGCTCCTTAAGCTCTCTAGCCCAATCATCTTGCTGCGGAGGATTAGCCAAAGGGATTGCGGGAGAGATATTATCCTGTGGTTCAGCGGCCTCATTGGCCTCATTATTCCCAAAAGTATCCAAGAAAATGCGAATAGCCTTCTTCGATTTACTTTTCCTCTTGAACAAGCCATGTCCACTGCAGAGCCATTTTGCCCTGCAAGCTTTTGCCAACAAATTTTCTCGCCTCCTTCTCAACAAAACCTTTTTCTACTAGTTTCTCTATCACACTTTTTCTGACCATACCTTCTGCGTCGGCATTCTTCAACAATTGCAACAAAGCTTCTTCGATTGTAGGCGGCCTTTCTGCGGCCTCGGCATCCACAGAGGGCGCTTCTGCGACATCGGTATCGGCATCGACAGCCGGCGCATTTGCCTCTTTCGCAGGGACAGCCGGGCCGTCTGCGGTATCTATATGGTCCATCGGCACTGTGGCCGTTTCTTGATCAACAACATTATTTGTCCGGGAAAACAATATTGCCGCTGCATTTTCAACCTCATTTGTTTTCACCATTTTGAATTTGAAAATGAAAAGAAGGAAGAAGATTTGCAAAATAATGGAACGCGATGGATGAAAATTTTCTTGTAAAAATGAAGAGTATATATACAGTTAGGAGGGTCAAGGCACGAGAAGCTTCTTTCTGTTAGTGGACTGATTGTGGGTATGGGATTATGGGCTGGATTTCTGGAATAAAATTAGTGGACCGTCTGATGCAACATAATTTCGGTTGGGTTTTCAACAGCCCTGTTGATTTGTGAAGGAAGCAGCAGCTGTTATAAAGTTTTCATCTTCAAGGATGGCCACACATAATTTCTCCAATTATGCAGCCACTTCTTCATAACCAAAACAAAGCTGCCCATTTCCATGTTCAAACTCCAATTTCAACCAATAGTAGTCTCTTGATAGAGGATAAACCTGTAGGCTTTGAGTAAGTTATGATTAAGGTAATAAAATGTCCAAATAACTCTAGCCAGAAAACTTTTGGAACAAATAGCATTGATCGATAATCGTGATAATATTAATTATATTTACAATTGTTAAACATTGTATTACGTAATTGCAATTTAAATACCTAAATTTACCGCGTAGAAGAGCCAAGCATTTTCATGTGCCTCTATTGGCCAAAATTCGTCGCCTTCATACTTGATCACATAGCTGAGCAACGGAAGCGACCGCCACCATCGGTTTAGGAAAGCAACTCGGACATTCTTCACCGGCCATAATAACAAACACCTCGTCTGATGCCGGCATATCATAATCCTCTAATTTATTCATATTCGACTGATACATTGGTCTCTCCGAGTGGTTGCTCGGTGTTGGATTCAATTCGGGCTGAACTTTAGAGCATAACAACTTTAACAACAACATCGTCATTAACGAAAGTATATATGTATATTAACAACAACATAATTTCTCCAATTATGCAGCCACTTCTTCATAAAAAAACAAACCTGCCCATTTCCATGTTCAAACTCCAATTTCAACCAATAGTAGTCTCTTGATAGAGGATAAACCTGTAGGCTTTGAGTAAGTTATGATTAAGATAATAAAATGTCCAAATAACTCTAACCAGGAAACTTTTAGAACAAATAGCATTGATCGATAATCATGATAATATTAATTATATTTACAATTGTTAAACTTTGTATTACGTAATTGCAATTTAAATATCTAAATTTACCCCGTAGAGGACCCAAGCATTTTCATGTGCCTCTATTCGCCAAAATTCGTCGCCTTCATACTTGATCACATAGCTGAGCAACGGAAGCGACCGCCACCATCGGTTTAGGCAAGCAACTTTCGGACATTGTTTACGCCATAATAACAAACACCCTCGTCGATCTTAGGATATCACAATCTTCTAATTTATTCATATTCGACTGATATATTGGTCTTTCCGAGTGGTTGCTCGGTGTTGGATTCAATTCGGGCTGAACTTTAGAGCATAACAACTTTAACAACAACATCGTCATTAACGAAAGTATATATGTATATTAACAACAACATAATTTCTCCAATTATGCAGCCGCTTCTTCATAACCAAAACAAACCTGCCCATTTCCATGTTCAAACTTCAATTTCAACCAATAGTAGTCTCTTGATAGAGGATAAATCTGTAGGCTTTGAGTAAGTTATGATTAAGATAATAAAATATCCAAATAACTCTAACCAGAAAACTTTTGGAACAAATAGCATTGATCGATAATCGTGATAATATTAATTATATTTACAATTGTTAAACATTGTATTACATAATTGCAATTTAAATATCTAAATTTACCCCATAGAGGAACCAAGCATTTTTATGTGCCACTATTCGCCAAAATTCGTCGCCTTCATACTTGATCACATAGCTGAGCAACGGAAGCGACCGCCACCACCGGTTTAGGCAAGCAACTCGGACATTGTTCACCGGCCATAATAACAAACACCTCGTCTAATGCCAGCATATCACAATCTTCTAATTTATTCATATTCGACTGATACATTGGTCTCTCCGAGTGGTTGCTCGGTGTTGGATTCAATTCGGGCTGAACTTTAGAGCATAACAACTTTAACAACAACATCGTCATTAACGAAAGTATATATGTATATTAACAACAACATAATTTCTCCAATTATGCAGCCGCTTCTTCATAAAAAAACAAACCTGCCCATTTCCATGTTCAAACTCCAATTTCAACCAATAGTAGTCTCTTGATAGAGGATAAACATGTAGGCTTTGAGTAAGTTATGATTAAGATAATAAAATGTCCAAATAACTCTAACCAGGAAACTTTTGGAACAAATAGCATTGATCGATAATCATGATAATATTAATTATATTTACAATTGTTAAACTTTGTATTACGTAATTGCAATTTAAATATCTAAATTTACCCCGTAGAGGAACCAAGCATTTTCATGTGCCTCTATTCGCCAAAATTCGTCGCCTTCATACTTGATCACATAGCTGAGCAACGGAAGCGACCGCCACCATCGGTTTAGGCAAGCAACTCGGACATTGTTTACCGGCCATAATAACAAACACCTCGTCTGATGCCGGCATATCACAATCTTCTAATTTATTCATATTCGACTGATATATTGGTCTCTCCGAGTGGTTGCTCGGTGTTGGATTCAATTCGGGCTGAACTTTAGAGCATAACAACTTTAACAACAACATCGTCATTAACGAAAGTATATATGTATATTAACAACAACATAATTTCTCCAATTATGCAGCCGCTTCTTCATAACCAAAACAAACCTGCCCATTTCCATGTTCAAACTTCAATTTCAACCAATAGTAGTCTCTTGATAGAGGATAAACCTGTAGGCTTTGAGTAAGTTATGATTAAGATAATAAAATATCCAAATAACTCTAACCAGAAAACTTTTGGAACAAATAGCATTGATCGATAATCGTGATAATATTAATTATATTTACAATTGTTAAAACATTGTATTACGTAATTGCAATTTAAATATCTAAATTTACCCCATAGAGGAACCAAGCATTTTTATGTGCCACTATTCGCCAAAATTCGTCGCCTTCATACTTGATCACATAGCTGAGCAACGGAAGCGACCGCCACCACCGGTTTAGGCAAGCAACTCGGACATTGTTCACCGGCCATAATAACAAACACCTCGTCTAATGCCAGCATATCACAATCTTCTAATTTATTCATATTCGACTGATACATTGGTCTCTCCGAGTGGTTGCTCGGTGTTGGATTCAATTCGGGCTGAACTTTAGAGCATAACAACTTTAACAACAACATCGTCATTAACGAAAGTATATATGTATATACGTATTAAAATTTTAGTCAAAAGAAGTTGCATGTCATATTTGATTTCTAATCGAATCCTGCAACTGACGCAGAGATTCGGTGATCTCACTCAGAGCTTCTCTAATCTGAGTCATGTCGGCGCTTGGCCCTCAGCTCCTTGAGCTCTCTAGCCCAATCATCTTGCTGCGGAGGACTAGCCGGAGGGATTGCAGGAGAGATATTATCCTGTGGTTCAGCGGCCTCATTGGCCTCATTATTCCCAGAAGTATCCAAGAAAATGCGAATAGCCTTCTTCGATTTACTTTCCCTCTTGAACCGGCCATGTCCACCAGGAGCCATTTTGCCCTACAAGCTTTTGCCAACAAATTTTCTCGCCTCCTTCTCAACAAAACCTTTTTCTACTAGTTTCTCTATCACACTTTTTCTGACCATACCTTCGGCGTCGGCATTTTTCAACAATTGTAACAAAGCTTCTTCGATTGTAGGTGGTGCTTCTGCGGCCTTCGCATCTACAGATGGCGTTTCTGCGACATCGGTATCGGCATCGACAGCCGACGCATTTGCCTCTTTCGCAGGGACAGCCGGGCCGTCTGCGGTATCTCCATGGTCCGTCAGCATTGTGGCCGTTTCTTCGTCAACAACATTATTTGTCCAGGAAAACAATATTGCCGCTGCATTTTCAACCTCATTTGTTTTCACCATTTTGAATTTGAAAATAAAAAGAAGGAAGAAGATTTGCAAAATGATGGAACGCGAGGGATGAAAATTTTCTTGTGAAAATGAAGAGTATATATACAGTTAGGAGGGTCAAGGCACGAGAAGCTTCTTTCTGTTAGTGGACTGATTGTGGGTATGGGATTATGAGCTGGATTTCTGGAATAAAATTAGTGGACCGTCTGATGCAACATAGTTTCGGTTGGGTTTTCAATAGCCCTGTTCATTTGTGTGAAAGCGAAAGAATCGTTATAAAGTTTTCATCTTCAAGGATGGCCACACATAATTTCTCCAATTATGCAGCCACTTCTTCATAACCAAAACAAACCTGCCCATTTCCATGTTCAAACTCCAATTTCAACCAATAGTAGTCTCTTGATAGAAGATAAACCTGTAGGCTTTGAGTAAGTTATGATTAAGATAATAAAATGTGCAAATAACTCCAACCAGAAAAATGTTGGAACAAATAGCATTGATCGATAATCGTGATAATATTAATTATATTTACAATTGTTAAACATTGTATTACGTAATTGCAATTTAAATATCTAAATTTACCCCGTAGAGGAACCAAGCATTTTCATGTGCCTCTATTCCCCAAAATTCGTCGCCTTCATACTTGATCACATAGCTGAGCAACGGAAGCGACTGCCACCATCGGTTTAGGCAAGCAACTCGGACATTCTTCACCGGCCATAATAACAAACACCTCGTATGATGCCGGCATATCATAATCTTCTAATTTATTCATATTCGACTGATACATTGGTCTCTCAGAGTGGTTGCTCGGTGTTGGATTCAATTCGGGCTGAACTTTAGAGCATAACAACTTTAACAACAACATCGTCATTAACGAAATTACCAAAAACAGCCCACTGTACAGGCATGCCTTACCTGTGCTCCAATGTAAATTTCCAGGCTCGTCTGATGATGGAGAAGACATTGAAAATTTGAAAATCCCTCATTTGAATCGAAGATTCGTCGATGAAAATTTATATTCATAACCTCATATATTTATATGGAATCAATAGAAAAAAATGGCTCTTGCATCTTGATTCTCGTCAATTGTGCATGCTTAATAAAGATAATGAAATTTTTAACTCTCCTCCTCTCGCTAATATTCTAGCCCATAATGTAAAGTATATATGTATATACGTGTTAAAATTCTAGTCAAAAGAAGTTGCATGTCATCTTTGATTTCTAATCGAATCCTGCAACTGATGCAGAGATTCGGTGATCTCACTCAGAGCTTCTCTAATCTAAGCCATGTCGGCTTTTAGCTTGGCCCTCAGCTCCTTGAGCTCTCTAGCCCAATCATCTTGCTGCGGAGGATTAGCCGAAGGGATTGCGGGAGAGATATTATCCTGTGGTTCAGCGGCCTCATTGGCCTCATTATTTCCAGAAGTATCCAAGAAAATGCGAATAGCCTTCTTCGATTTACTTTCCCTCTTGAACTGGCCATGTCCACCAGGAGCCATTTTGCCCTGCAAGCTTTTGCCAACAAATTTTCTCGCCTCCTTCTCAACAAAACCTTTTTCTACTAGTTTCTCTATCACTTTTTCTGACCATACCTTCTGCATCGGTATTCTTCAACAATTGCAACAAAGCTTCTTCGATTGTAGGCGACGCTTCTGCAACCTCGACATCCACAGAGGGCACTTCTACGGCATCAGTATCGGCATCGACAGCCGACGACGATCTCGCCTCTTTAGCGTGGGACGGTAGGCGTCTGCGGCATCTCCATGGTCCGCTTCAAGATCAGAGTTTGTTTCTTCGTCAACAATATTATTTGTCCGGGAAAACAATATTGCCGCTACATTTTCAACCTCATTTGTTTTCACCATTTTGAATTTGAAAATGAAAAGAAGGAAGAAGATTTGCAAAATGATAGAACGCGAGGGATGAAAATTTTCTTGTGAAAATGGAGAGTATATATACAGTTAGGAGGGTCAAGGCACGAAAAGCTTCTTTCTGTTAGTGGACTGATTGTGGGTATGAGATTATGGGCTGGATTTCTGGAATAAAATTAGTGGACCGTCTAATGCAACATAATTTCGGTTGGGTTTTCAATAGCCCTGTTGATTTGTGAAGGAAGCAGCAGCTGTTATAAAGTTTTCATCTTCAAGGATGGCCACACATAATTTCTCCAATTATGCAGCCACTTCTTCATAACCAAAACAAACCTGCCCATTTCCATGTTCAAACTCCAATTTCAACCAATAGTAGTCTCTTGATAGAGGATAAACCTGTAGGCTTTGAGTAAGTTATGATTAAGATAATAAAATGTCCAAATAACTCCAACCATAAAACTTTTGGAACAAATAGCATTGATCGATAATCGTGATAATATTAATTATATTTACAATTGTTAAACATTGTATTACGTAATTGCAATTTAAATATCTAAATTTACCCCGTAAAGGAACCAAGCATTTTCATGTGCCTCTATTCGCCAAAATTCATCGCCTTCATACTTGATCACATAGCTGAGCAACGAAAGCGACCGCCACCATCGGTTTAGGCAAGCAACTCGGACATTCTTCACCGGCCATAATAACAAACACCTCGTCTGATGCCGGCATATCATAATCTTCTAATTTATTCATATTCGACTGATACATTGGTCTCTCCGAGTGGTTGCTCGGTGTTGGATTCAATTCGGGCTGAACTTTAGAGCATAACAACTTTAACAACAACATCGTCATTAACGAAATTACCAAAAGCATTGCCATCATGCATGTGCATGCCTTACTCGTGCTCCAATGCAAATTTTCAAAGCTAGTATGATGATGGAGAAGACATTGAAAATTTGAAAATCCCTCATTTGAATCGAAGATTCGTCGATGAAAATTTATATTCATAACCTCATATATTTATATGGAATCAATAGAAAAAAAAAGGCTCTTGCATCTTGATTCTCATCAATTGTGTATGCTTAACAGTATTAACAGAATTTTTTAACTCTCCCTCATCTGCTTAATATTCTAGCCCATAACAGAAAGTATATATGTATATACGTGTTAAAATTCTAGTCAAAAGAAGTTGCATGTCATCTTTAATTTCTAATCGAATCCTGCAACTGACGCAGAGATTTGGTGATCTCACTTAGAGCTTCTCTAATCTGAGTCATGTCGGCTTTTAGCTTGGCCCTTAGCTCTTTGAGCTCTCTAGCCCAATCATCTTGCTGCGGAGGATTAGCCGGAGGGATTGCGGGAGAGATATTATCCTGTGGTTCAGCGGCCTCATTGGCCTCATGATTCCCAGAAGTATCCAAGAAAATGCGAATAGCCTTCTTCGATTTACTTTCCCTCTTGAACCGGCCATGTCCACCATGAGCCATTTTGCCCTGCAAGCTTTTGCCAACAAATTTTCTCGCCTCCTTCTCAACAAAACCTTTTTCTACTAGTTTCTCTATCACACTTTTTCTGACCATACCTTCTGCGTTCTCAGCTTAGCTTCTTGGACGTCCTCTATTCTCGAGTCTCCAAAGTTTGCTTCGAAGCCAGACATAAGCTAGTGAAGCCGAACCACAAAACAGAAGCAAAAAAGTTCCAATTCCTTTCGCCGATCGTCACACCGTTCTGTAGTTTTCTTATCTTATGGCGATGCGTGTCGAAGACAGGATTAGTAATTTTTCGGATCATATTCTCTGTCATATTTTGTCTTTCCTTTCCATTAAAGAAGCAGTTCGAACCTCTATTATTTCAACCAAGTGGAGAAACCTCTTTGCTTCAATTTCTATCATTGAATTTGATGATTATTTACTGCGTCGTTTGGCTGACAGAAACATTGACAGCTTCAAGAACTTTGTTGATAGGTTGTTGAAATTCCCCGATCAAGTAAGTTTAGATTGCTTTAGGCTACATGATAGGATTTCTTCATGGAATGGTGGGATTTCTTCAAGGAATGGGAATTCTTCATGGAATGATGGAGATCATGAT
Source organism: Gossypium bickii (assembly GCA_025503065.1). NCBI lineage: Eukaryota > Viridiplantae > Streptophyta > Magnoliopsida > Malvales > Malvaceae > Gossypium > Gossypium bickii. The sequence goes on from CP106720.1 coordinate 96,891,662, forward strand.
TTTGATGTTTCTGGTTGGATATGTGCTGCACTGTGCCGTGGTGTTAAGGAAATTGATTTGGAATTACATAATCTTGGGGATGTTCCACCTGTTTTATTCACTTGCCACTCACTGGTGAATCTGACATTGAATGCAGTAGGTTCTAAGTGTAGTGACCCGATAGTCGAATAACCGAAAAATATATTTTCAGTCTCCGTTTTCATAAAAATGAATCGTAAATAATTACTAAAAATATTTACGAAGCTAGTTGTGCGTCTAATTGGGTTTTATTTAGGTGAATTTGACTTAATTAGAAGCATTTGGTGAAAAAGGATTAGATTGTAATAGGTGTGAAAGTTTAATTATAGATTAAAAGAAATTATGAAGGACCAAAATGGCAATTATGCCATTTTTAAATGATTGAGGCGGCATAGTGTAAAAAAAATCCTAAGATTTTTGTGTGATAAAATAAAATATTATTTTATGTTAATATAATATAATATATAATAAAGTTAAAAAAAAAAAAAAAAGAAAGAGAGAAAGAAAGAAACAGAGAAGCAAACGAAACAGAGAGCAGGGGAAAGAAAGAAAAAGAGAGAAAAGAAAGAAGAAAAGGAAAATTTAGGGTTTGAAGCTTGGAAGTTTAATAGGTATGTTAATTTAGCCCTTTTCTTTTAATTTTGATGTTTAATAAGTTTTAGGATAAAGTTTTGATGAATTTAAATTGAAGTTTTTGGAGTTTTAAAGCTTCTAAACATAACATATGATGAAAAAAAGATGAATTAGTGGTTTAATTGAAAGAAATTGAAGTTAGAATTGAGTAAAGGATTTAATTGTAAAATAAGCTATAAGAAAACTGTTTTGGGACAGCAGCAGTAGGGTAACTTTGAAAAATCACCAAAAATCGTAGAAGAGGAATTAGAAGTCAGATGAGATATGAAATTAAAGCTTATTGAGTCTATTTTCATATGAAAGAAACAGAGAAAGCAAAGGAATTCTGTAATTTTAGATATTTATATTTTTGTAAGACTGGTTTAAAGGGATTTCAGGATCCCCTGTTCTGACTTTGAAAAATCATAAAAATTAGATAAAAATAATTAGGGGCTTAAGTTTATATGTTTAGAATCCTGAATGAGTCTATTTTCAAATGAAATAAATAAGAAGGTCATATGAATTCTGTACAAAGAGTAATTTGATTCGTAGTGAAGAGAGGTCAGAACAGTCATACAGTAAAACAGGGGAAACTTTAAGAATAATCTGGTATTGATTGGCCATACCAAAAATTCTGGAAAAATTATAGTAAAAAGATATATGAGTCTAGTTTCAAGGAAAATTTACGGTTCTTCATTTGGAGTTCTGTAGCTCTGGAAATAAATAATTTTGTGACTATGACACAAAAGGACAGCTTTGAATAAGTTTATAAGTAAAGGATTAAATTGAAATGTGAGCAAAAGTAAGAAAGCATGAAATTATCATAAAATACATGTTTATTTTATTAAATAGTACAGGAAATTATTTGATTATTTTTAACATATAAATGTTATGTATTTATATGAAATTGAAGAAAGAGAAAAGGAAGGAGAGGACCGAATCGAAGGAAAAGGAAAAGAGAAGATTAAGGAGTGAAGGAAGAAAAACTTATATCACGCAACCTTTTATTGTAAGTACTACAAGAAATTCTAAATTATTCTTTATTTATCTTTTTTTGAAATATTTATGTGAATTCTTTAAATATATGAGATTCAGCTTTAATGCCCAAGTAGACGGAATTTAGAACTACTGGGATATTAGTGGCATGCCATTAAGGAACTTTAGCGCGCTCTCGATATTAGCACGTTGGTGCTCTCGATATTAGCACGTTGGTGCTCTCTCGATATTAGCACGTTGGTGCTCTCGATATTAGCACATTGGTGCTCTCGATAATTAGCACGCGATTGCTCTCATTCATTGTGCATCATAATGCACCTCGTATATGTTCCGTATATCCGGTGTGTTCTAGGAAGTCTACTTTGGGCTAATATTGTGAATCGAGAATAAAATGAATTATGAAGTGTTAAGGCAAGTTTTATGCCGCATGAGAAGATAAGTTAAATTTATTTAAAGCAATACTTATTTGAAGAGACTTACACGTGAGTAAATATGCGATAATTAATTGAGTTTAAAATATTCTCGTTATGATTGTTTAATTAATTATTCTTGTAGTGCTTACTAAGCCTTCACCGGCTTAACGCGTTTATTTTAACGCGTAGGTACAAAGAGTCTAGAAGAGAAGTTCAACTAGAAGATTTCTCATCTCATCACATCTTCGAAGGCTACGGAAGTAGGTATTGTATTTTGTGTTAAAATGGCATGTACATAGGTGATATTTTGCTCACTTAAAACAACTACATGACTTTTGTTGTAGAAAACGATATTTGGTATTTTAATGTTATAAGTAGAATTTAAATATGATCAAATATGAAATTGCATTGGTTAAATTGTTGGATTTTGGAATTGGTTGAATTGGTTATATTTGGAATGAATACGGTTTTTAATTGCAGGGGTTATATGTGAAAATAAGCAGAAATGTCAATAAATTTAAATAAAATTTATATTTGCAAATAATCTGATATGTTCGGTAATGCCTCGTAACCCTGTTAGGTGATGGTTCGGGGTTAGGGGTGTTACATTGATTGGTATCAGAGCCTAGGTTTTCTGAATCCTTGGGTCGAGTATGAGTCATTTGTACATGCCATTTTATAAATTGATGTGATGAGATGAGTTTTAGTTATTTAATTGTGTAATTTATGGATATTGTAGAAACTTAAAGATGTCAAATAGATCTCGTGAAGAGTCGAAAATGAAGTAGAGAGCGTGGCGCCAAACCTTGATAGGGAAAGAGATCAATACTGAGTCCAAGTTCAAGTGAATCGGTAAACTTAGGAGATGATAGAGAGCCCGAATTGGAAGAAAGAACTCAATCTGGCCAACCAATACTGGCTAGAGAAGAAATTCGATTGCAACTTTGTTCTGGACAATGAATCGATTATTGCAGCAAGTTGTGCGAACTAATAATGCTCCATCTGTTTCCACCACTATCTTCTCCTATTATTGCTCCACATCCACAACCATTTATAACTGATCATCGATCTCCTTGGAGAAAATCGAAAATATGGAGTGAAGAGTTTAAAGGAAAGAAAGATGATGATCCGGTGAATTTGAGCAATGGTTTGAAACAATCAAAGAATATTTGAAGAATTTGCGATTGTCTGAGGGGAAGAAAAGTTGAAATGTGCAAAGTATCTTTATTAAAGGGTGAGGCTTATCAATGGTGGACCTTTGTTATGAATATCCATCCCGCAGAGAAAATTAATTGGGATTTCTTTGTATCGAATTTAGAAAGAAATATGTGAGTCAACTTTATCTTGAGAAGAAGAAAAGAGAATTCTCGGATTCAAGCGAGAACAACATGTCTCATTCTTTGAATATGAACGTGAATTTATCAGATTGAGTAAGTATGCAAAGGAACTAATAGCAAATGAAGCAGATATATATGAGTAAGATTTGAGTGGGGATTGAATGAAGAGATTTATGTTCCTCTTATACCATTACATCTACAAGAATTTCCTATTTTGGTTGATAGAGCACAACGATTTGGAAGAAGGGTTAGCTCGTTCAAAAGAAAAGAGTTTTGGGAAGAGATCGCCACTAGTTCAAAGCACCACCACCATTTTCAAAAAGAGTGAAGGATTTGAGATTCTAGATACACTTCTCTCCTTGTTGGGCAAAGATCCAGTCTGACAAGACCAACTCAACAGACGACCTCTATGGGTAGTGCGGGGTTCTAAAGAAAACCAACACCATCCTCATGTGAGCACCTTTGTGGAAGATATCATTGGGGAGAATGTCGACTGATTTCCCGAGCCTGTTTTCGATGTGGGTCAAAAGATCACTTAATCAGAGACTGTCCGAAGATGTCAGAAAGTGTTACAGAACAATCTGTGAGAGGTAGCTCGATTTCACAAAGAGGTAGACAACCTGGAATTTCTGTTGGCACTGGTAGTGGTACGAGATTGGTGAGGGAAACAACTGATAGATCTGAATCCCGAAGGCCTCGAACTTATGCTATCAGAAAACGAGAAGAGGGAGACGCTCCTGATGTGATTACTGGTACATTCTCTTTATTTGATTCTTCTGTAATTGCATTAATTGATCCTGGCTCTACACATTCATATATATGCATTGCATTAGTGAAAGAAAGAGAGTTACAAGTAGAACTTACAGAATACGAAGTAGTAGTTACTAATCCTTTCGGGCAAAGTGAGAAAGTTAATAAAGTGTGTAGAAGATGTCCCTTAAAAATTCATGATTATGAGTTTCCAGCAGACCTTATGGCACTTACGTTTTATGAGTTCGATGTGATATTGGGTATGGACCGTTGTCGAACATGGGGTTATGGTTGATTGCAGAAGAAAAAGAATTTCCTTGAAAACTTCAGATGGAGATGAAGTGATTGTAACTGGTGAAAAATATAGTGCATTGACGAATGTAGTGTCTGCAATGAAAGCTTCTAAGATGATGAGAAGAGGATGTACTGCTTTTCTTGCTTACATTTTAGATACTCGCATAACGCATTCGCGAGATTGAAAAGATACGGTGGTTCGAGATTTTCTTGATGTGTTTCGGAGGAATTACCGGGTTTACCTCCGTAAAGAGAAGTAGAGTTTGGGATTGAGTTAATTCCTGCCATTGCACCGATATCTATAGCACCTTATCGGATGGCACCCATCGAGTTGAAAGAATTGAAAATGCGATTCACAGGAGTTATTAGACAAGGGATTCGTGACGCCCCTAGTGTATCATCACCATGGGGGCACCAGTATTATTTGTAAAGAAGAAAGATGGGTCTTTGAGGCTTTGTATAGATTACCGTCAGTTGAATAAAGTGACTATAAAGAACAAGTATCCGTTGCCCAGGATTGATGATTTGTTTGATCAGTTAAAAGGAGCTAGTGTATTTTCTAAGATTGATCTCGAGATCGGGTATTATCGATTCTGGGTAAAAGAATCGATGTGTCGAAAAATCGCCTTGTAACTTCGAGACGGTCATTATGAGTTCTTAGTTATGCCATTTGGATTGACTAATGCTCGAAATTTGCTTTCATGGATCTTATGAACAGAATTTTTCAGTCATATTTAGATCAGTTTGTGGTTGTATTTATAGATGACATTCTAGTGTATTCAAAAGGTGAAGAAGAGCATGATAAACATCTCCGAATTGTGCTACAGATTTTGAGAGAAAAACAATTGTATGCTAAATTTAGTAAGTGTGAATTTTGGTTAAAAGAAGTCACTTTTCTGGGACATATAGTATCGGCAGATGGTATTCGGGTAGATCCCAAGAAGGTAGAAGCTATACTTGAATGGAAACCACCAAAGAATGTGATGAAGTAAAGAGTTTTCTCGGATTAATTTGGATACTATAGAAGATTTGTTGAGGATTCTCTATGATTGCATCTCCATTAACGAAATTGTTGCGAGAAAAATGTAAAATTTGAATGGATGAGAAAGGTGTCAACAAAGTTTTGAAAAATTAAAAGCGAAGATTAATGTAAGCTCTGTGTTAATTCAACGAGAACCGGTAAAGAGTACGTGATTTTCGGTGATGCTTCGCATACAATGGTTTTGGTGTGTGTGCTAATGCAAGGAGGAAAGGTAGTAGCATATGCTTCTAGACAATTGAAGCCACATTTAAAAGAACTATCCGACGCATGATCTTGAATTGGCTGCAGTGGTGTGTTTGCGCTTAAAATATGGAGACATTATTTATACGGGGAAAAATGTTATATCTACACCGACCATAAGAGTTTGAAGTATTTGTTGACTCGAAGGATTTGAATTTTGAGACAGAGAAGATGGGTTGAACTGATAAAGGACTATGATTTGATTATTGATTACCATCGGGTAAGGCAAATGTTGTAGCTGATGCTTTGAGTCGAAAATCTCATTTTACTTTACGAGCTATGAATACCCGGTTGTCATCGATCGATAATGGTTCAATCATGGCTGAATTGAGAGCTAAACCGACATTTTTACAGCAGATATGTGAAGCTCGGAAGGATGATGAGAAGCTACTGATTAAATGGGCACAGATGTGAGTCAGTGCATCGATTCTGAATTTCGAGTTGGAGTTGATGGTTGTATGTTATTCAAAGGTAGAATATGTGTACCTCAGAATTCAGAACTCATACAGAAGATTTTACACGAGGCTCACAGCGGTACTATGTCTGTACATCCGGGGAGTAATAAAATGTATAATGATCTGAAAAAGATGTATTGGTGGCAGGAATGAAACGGGATATCTCTTGAGTTTGTATCGAGATGTTTAATATGTCAGCAAGTTAAAGTTTGAACATCAGTACCTTCGAGATTACTTCAGCCAATTACTATACCGGAACGGAAATGGGAAAGAATCACTATGGATTTTGTATCGGGATTACCGTTGTCTCCGAAGAAAAAGGATGCTATTTGGGTGATTGTTGACCGATTGACAAAGTCAGCGCACTTTATTTAAATGACGTATGGATTATTCTTTAGATAACCAATTTGAATTGTACATATCTCGAGATTGTCGGGCTACATGGAGTGCCTGTCTCCATTATATCGAGATAGAGATCCTCGATTTACGCCTCGTTTTAGGATAAATTGCAAGAAGCTTTAGGTACTCGGTTGTATTTCAAGATCGCATTTCATCCTCAGATGGATGGCCAATCTGAGCGTGTAATTCAAGTATTGGAAGATATGCTCGATGTTGTACACTAGAGTTTGAAGGTAATTGGGAGAAGTATCGCCTTTGATTGAATTTGCTTACAATAACGATTATCATCCGAGATTAAAATGGCTCCGTATGAAGCTTTGTATGGCGAAAGTGTAGAACACCGTTATATTGGACAGAGCTTAGTGAAAAGAAGATATATGGGGTTGATTTGATCCAAGAAGCAGAAGAAAAAGTAAAAGTCATTCGAAATAGTTTGAAAGCGACATTTGATCGTCAAAAATCTTATGCGATCTTAAAAGAAAAGATATTGAATATAATGTGGGTGAAAAAGTATTTTTGAAAGTGTCGCCATGGAAAAAATTCTCCGATTTGGGAAGAAAGGCAAGCTCAGTCCAAGATTCATTGGGCGTATGAGATCTTAGAACAGGTTGGTCCGATTGCTTATCGGATAGCCTTACCACCGGAATTGGATAGAATTCACAATGTTTTTCATGTCTCAATGTTACGAAGATATCGGTCCGATCCATCTCATGTGGTTACTCACAAGTAATAGAAATTCAACCGGATTTAACTTATGAAGAGGAGCCAATTAAGATACTTGCTCGAGAGGTAAAGGAATTGAGAAACAAACGGGTTCCGTTGGTAAAAGTGTTGTGGAGACATCATAATTCGGAAGAAGCAACATGGGAAAGAGAGGAAACAATGAGACATCAATATCCGCGATTTGTTTGATCGAGTAAATTTCGAGGACGAAATTTATTAAGTGGGGAGAATTGTAGTGACCCGATAGTCGAATAACCAGAAAAATATATTTTCAGGTCTCCGTTTTCATAAAATGAATCGTAAATAATTACTAAAAATATTTACGAAGCTAGTTGTGCGTCTAATTGGGTTTTATTTAGGTGAATTTGACTTAATTAGAAGCATTTGGTGAAAAAGGATTAGATTGTAATAGGTGTGAAAGTTTAATTATAGATTAAAAGAAATTATGAAGGACCAAAATGGCAATTATGCCATTTTTAAATGATTGAGGCGGCATAGTGTAAAAAAATCCTAAGATTTTTGTGTGATAAAATAAAATATTATTTTATGTTAATATAATATAATATATAATAAAGTTAAAAAAAAAAAAAAAAAAAAAGAGAGAAAGAAAGAAACAGAGAAGCAAACGAAACAGAGAGCAGGGGAAAGAAAGAAAAAAAGAGAGAAAGAAAGAAGAAAAGGAAAATTTAGGGTTTGAAGCTTGGAAGTTTAATAGGTATGTTAATTTAGCCCTTTTCTTTTAATTTTGATGTTTAATAAGTTTTAGGATAAAGTTTTGATGAATTTAAATTGAAGTTTTTGGAGTTTTAAAGCTTCTAAACATAACATATGATGAAAAAAAGATGAATTAGTGGTTTAATTGAAAGAAATTGAAGTTAGAATTGAGTAAAGGATTTAATTGTAAAATAAGCTATAAGAAAACTGTTTTGGGACAGCAGCAGTAGGGTAACTTTGAAAAATCACCAAAAATCGTAGAAGAGGAATTAGAAGTCAGATGAGATATGAAATTAAAGCTTATTGAGTCTATTTTCATATGAAAGAAACAGAGAAAGCAAAGGAATTCTGTAATTTTAGATATTTATATTTTTGTAAGACTGGTTTAAAGGGATTTCAGGATCCCCTGTTCTGACTTTGAAAAATCATAAAAATTAGATAAAAATAATTAGGGGCTTAAGTTTATATGTTTAGAATCCTGAATGAGTCTATTTTCAAATGAAATAAATAAGAAGGTCATATGAATTCTGTACAAAGAGTAATTTGATTCGTAGTGAAGAGAGGTCAGAACAGTCATACAGTAAAACAGGGGAAACTTTAAGAATAATCTGGTATTGATTGGCCATACCAAAAATTCTGGAAAAATTATAGTAAAAAGATATATGAGTCTAGTTTCAAGGAAAATTTACGGTTCTTCATTTGGAGTTCTGTAGCTCTGGAAATAAATAATTTTGTGACTATGACACAAAAGGACAGCTTTGAATAAGTTTATAAGTAAAGGATTAAATTGAAATGTGAGCAAAAGTAAGAAAGCATGAAATTATCATAAAATACATGTTTATTTTATTAAATAGTACAGGAAATTATTTGATTATTTTTAACATATAAATGTTATGTATTTATATGAAATTGAAGAAAGAGAAAAGGAAGGAGAGGACCGAATCGAAGGAAAAGGAAAAGAGAAGATTAAGGAGTGAAGGAAGAAAACTTATATCACACGCAACCTTTTATTGTAAGTACTACAAGAAATTCTAAATTATTCTTTATTTATCTTTTTTGAAATATTTATGTGAATTCTTTAAATATATGAGATTCAAACTTTAATGCCCAAGTAGACGGAATTTAGAACTCATGGGATATTATTAGTGGCATGCCATTAAGGAACTTTTAGCGCTCTCGATATTAGCACGTTGGTGCTCTCGATATTAGCACGTTGGTGCTCGATATTAGCACGTTGGTGCTCTCGATATTAGCACATTGGTGCTCTCGATAATTAGCACGTCGGTGCTCTCTGCTCATTTGTGCATCATAATGCACCTCTGTATATGTTCCGTATATCCGGTGTGTTCTAGGAAGTCTACTTTGGGCTAATATTGTGAACTCGAGAATAAAATGAATTATGAAGTGTTAAGGCAAGTTTTATGCCGCATGAAGATAAGTTAAATTTATTTAAAGCAATACTTATTTGAAGAGACTTACACGTGAGTAAATATGCGATAATTAATTGAGTTTAAAATATTACGTTATGATTGTTTAATTAATTATTCTTGTAGTGCTTACTAAGCCTTCACGGCTTAACGCGTTTATTTTAACGCAGCGTAGGTACAAAAGAGTCTAGAAGAGAAGTTCAACTAGAAGATTTCTCATCTCATCACATCTTGAAGGCTACGGAAGTAGGTATTGTATTTTGTGTTAAAATGGCATGTACATAGGTGATATTTTGCTCACTTAAAACAACTACATGACTTTTGTTGTAGAAAGCGATATTTGGTATTTTAATGTTATAAGTA